>VDFB02000003.1:748051045-748234266 GCA_007258455.2 Sequoia sempervirens | reverse complement strand
TTCTCTCTCTCACTCACTCCTCTCTATCTCTTTTTATTTATGTCTCTCTACATCTATCTCCCTCTCTCTCTCCCTATACATCTATATCCTTCCCCTCTCTCCCCCTTCTCTCTCTATCTTATTCACTCCATCTCTCCCTCCATCTCTTCTACTCTATATCTTTATATTTATTTCTCGCTCAATCTCCCTCTCACTCATCTCTCTATCTCTTTTTATCCATATCATTCTCTACGTATATCTCCCTATCCCTTTATCTTTTTTCCTATCCCTCTCTATCTCTCTATATCACCCTCTATCTCTCCCTCTATCTCTCCCTCTCCCTCTCCCTCTCCCTCTCCCTCCCCCATCTTCTTCTCTCTCCCTCTCTACATATTTATCCCTCTTCCCCATCTTCTCTCTCTCCCTCCTCTACCTATCTCTCTCCCTTTCTCTCCCTCCCTCTCTCTATCTCTCTCCATCTCTCCCTATCTTGCTCCCTCCCTATCCCCTATCTATCTTTATATATCAACCTCTCTCTCCCTTTATCTTCCCATATATCTCTATATCTACTTCTTTGTATTCCCATTTATCTCTCTCTCCATCTTTGTTTGTCTTTCTCTACTTCTTTCTATTTTTCTCTCTTTATCTCTCTCCCTCACCCCCTCTCTCTATATCTTCTTATATCTCTATCTTTATATCACTTTATCTTTCCATATATCTCTCTCTATCTCTCCCTCTTCCTCTTCCTCTTCCTCTTTATCTCTTCCTCTCTATCTATCCCTCTCTATCTCTCCCCCTATCTCCCCTATCTCTCTCTATCTTTATTTCTCCCTCTCTCGTTCTATATTCCTTTCTACCTCTATCTATTTGCCTCACTCTTCCTCTCTCACTCTATATTATTCTCTATCTCTATATTCCTCTCTCCCCCTCCATCTCTAGAAATTTCTCCCTCTCCACCCATTCATCTCTCTCCCTATCTCTCCCCCTCCCTCTACATAGGCCTTCATTGTCTTCTTGATTCATAGGTTTTCTTTCACTCATTTTTAGAGACCTTTGTTGCACAAAAAATATCATTTTGTGAATCGCCAACCAATTGAAATCATGTAATACACAAATTTATGCAAATAATAGGCTTAAATTCTCCCTAATTGACATTCCAAACCTCTTTGATGTACCCATTGCACACCAAGCGATTGCTAGTTTTAGGGGTTTTGAAAATGGTTTTAAAATTTTGTGATTGCATCTTGTTGGTTGTGTCATCCACAAATCACTTACATTTCACAATTTATAGCCATCATCGCCTTGTTTTCCTCACTGACAACTTTTCTAACTTCTGGTGATCACCTATCATTCTCGTATGAAAAATTGCATTGGGGCCCTACTCCTGATACCAATTGTTGGAAACACCTAGAGACTAAAGGGGTGAATCAGTCTTATAAAAAAATTAATCCCTTCTAAAACTTAAATATTCGAACATAATACAACCTTTTTAATTAGATCAAAACCTTTAAACAAAATAGTAATAGAGAAGGATATATATGGCAGTTTGAATCTTCAACAACTTCAATAAATCTTAGTAATGAAACATATAGAAATTTTACTTATAATAAGATCAACAACAAAGAAATATGAAGAAAAAAACACGCATGCATAGGAGAACACCAGATTTACATGGAGAACCTAATAAGGAAAAAACCACAATGAGAGAACACACTAACGATACTACTATTTTTGATTAATTAAGCAAGGAAAGGGCCATGATCCCTAACAAAAGCAACACATCAGTCAAGCAAACAACAACTAGACAAAACAACAAAACCGAGGAAGCAAAATAAGAGGAGAACCACTTCCCCAAGCCCAACTAACCAAAAACAACTTTAACCTATACCAATCGTATCAAACCATATATATCTATCAAGTATCAAGTATTGAAATAACCATTCTATATTATCAACTATCCACAAAAAAAGGTTATATAAGCATAACCTATAATGAGTACCCAGCAAGTTACCAAAGTTTAGAATAGAAATAGAAGTTAACTTAATATAGTCCAAGCTTCTAAAGCCATTACCACTAGAACTCCACAAAAAGGAATGATAAAACCACATGATAGCTAGCAACAGAAAGCAGGGAAAAAAGAACCGAGGATTAAGCATCGTCCATAAGGCTCCACGCCTTCATCAAGTCCTCTACCAAATCTTCAAAGCTATCTTTGACCTCCATCTTCCCTGACAAATATGCATCTATTCTCCATTTTCCTTTGTTGTTTCTTAATTTTTCCCTAACCCGAGATGGTCATCATTACAACTTTTTTCATAACCGCATCCACAACCCTACACATGTTCTACACAGCACACTCAAGAGTCTGAAACTTGTTAGCATTATCATCATTCTACTTCTCAAGGAGTGCCAACCTTTCCTCCAACCTTTTCACTCTAGTTAATTACAGACCCATTTGATAATCCTTCGAACACTCTAGTTCCATTGTAGTTGTTCCTTTATCCTCAATCATATCAATATCCTCAACATCCTGCACATCCTCTTGTTGATTGATACCCTCCTCCTCTTCCTGACTCAAATATTCCACCTCCTCTAACCCCAACTCCTCTTCCTCAAGAAATCCAACTTCACCCAGGATTTCCATCACACATTCTTTAGAGGAAGAATCCTTTTCATCCCTAGCAACCTTCTTCCCCTTTTTGTCCAAATTCTCATCCAAATTCTTTTCCTCCAAACTTTTAGATTTTTTACTATTGTATGACCCATTGGACGCAACCAAAGCAAGGTGAGTATATCTTCGGCGCACCAAGGTAGTGGACCCACTTTTTGGGCTATTTTCATTATCGTCTAGAATAGTTATAGTGTTAGGGTCAACACCCAGATCACAAATCAACAATTTCCTTTTCTAATTTACAATTGAAGAAAGGGGGGTAGCCTTTCATTTTTCTAGGGTTATCTTAAAGAGAGCCGACCAAGTAGGATCCACAGCATTAGGTGAGGCTTTAGCAGGTTCTTTGGATAGGGAATGGGGTCGGCTCTCAATTAGTTCAATTTTCACAAAGCTCTTAGGAGTGGGATTCTCAATCAAATTATGGAAAACATTTCTTTTCCAGGTGGTATAAAGGATGTATTTGCATATGGTACGAATCAAACCCTGGTGTAAAGGATAGTTAGATCCAATGGTAAGGCTTTGTTTCAAGGATGAGAGGAGGAAAAAGGTTAAATTTATTTTTACTTGGTGCCTAATATGATTCAATATTGGAAAATGATAACCATGGATGGATTGAAAATGACCTTCTAATGTAAAGTACTTCATGAAAAAAAAGTAGACACTGTGGTAAGGGGGTGGTGATTGGATTAAACTAAGGTTGATATTATGGGTAAAACTATCCTTCTATCTTAATTTGGGTAGATGGGTTTGGATCAATCCTTGAGAATTCTATAGTTTCCTCAGTTTAATCCTCAATGTCAATCTAGGGGTCATGAACTTGTGAAAGATATTGGGGTTGTTTTCCTAAGGGTTGAACCTAGAAAGCTATGTGTGAGTGGATGCAACTAATTAGTCTATGTTTATTCTAAAATATGGCACTCAAACCTCTTGTCGGTTCTATGACAAGAGCCTATATCAAAACAGTCTACAACATAAATCGATTAACAAAAAATAGTAAAATGGCATTACTATTCCACACTAAGAACAGAATATAATTAAAAGGCAGAATTGAAATAAAATGCACTAAACTTTACTCATGCATATTTTATAATCACGCCAATCAATGTTTATAGAACACATGTTGAATGAAACTCGTACGTATTTAACAATAAACTATGATAATTTGCAAACTAGTTCAACCATAGAGAAATGAATGTAAAACTAAAAAATGCTTATTACCACACAATGCAATCCTACTATAGTGATCATTGGGTAATCGATGAAGTGGGACCTGCCTTCTTCGATTATAAGTGATGAAGCTTATGAACACAAGTTACTCCATGCTAGTCAATTTTCATTCAAATAACTTCACAATATTTAAATCCCAAACATAAGTTTGTATCAATATATTATTATCATCTATCTAAGCTAAGTTTTGGCTTAGATATTTATAGATACCATAGACTGATTAAACTTATAACTACTGTTAGATAAAAACATATAAGATTCTTTGGTTGTTTCGATGTGTGGCCAACAACCTTAAAAGATAATTGAAAATAGCTTATAGTCTTTTTCCATTGTTTCAAGATGGCATAACAACTTGAAACAAATAAATACAACTTAGCACTAGTTTAACCAAAATGACAAATGAACCTCGAACGGTCTCAACTTCACTCCATCGATGCCCTTGTCCACGTGTCATCCATTAGGCATCCATTGTTGCTAAAATCACAGAGATAATCAATAATCAATCAATGTATTTTGATATATTCATAGGTTTTTATCTTTCCTTTGTATGTCATAAAACATCTTCAACTCATTAACAAATGGTGATAGGATCAACATAAAGTACTACAAAATGAAAAAATTTAAGGGAAAATAAAAGGTAAACCAAAGACATATTTCACCCCCATCATTTCCCCCTAGCTTAGGGTTTTGCATGTCCTCATGCAAAAGAATATAAAGTACAAACTAGGAAAAAAAGGAGCTAATTTATGCATTGTGTCAATGATTTCTTTAACCCATGACCGATATAATGCTTGCATCTGCTTTTCATGCTCTTGAATGGTCATGAGAGATGTACTGGAGGTATCTATATGTTCAAGTGTTGCCTTGAGTTACCAGATCTCCTCTATCTATGAGGAATCAAGAGAGCACACTTCCTGAACCTATCTTTGAAGAGATTCATTTTCCTCAGTCACCCTAGCCAATGAATCCTACAGTGCTTGATTTTCCTCCCTTAACTTGGCTACCAAATTTTGCAAACCTTGTATCTTTTCTTTTGTTGACAAATTATTTTCCTCTATCAATTTAGTTACCACGTTTTGTAGGTCATAAATTTCCTTATTTGTTAACAAAGGATTTCTCTCCTCGAGTTCTTCCTCTTCTTGATTTCCAATTAGGGTCATCTCCATATGTTCTTGTTCATTGCCAACTAACATATTCAACTCTTTTTTTTCCATTTTGAGAGACAATTCAATGGTCCTTTATTCTACAAGGTTGATAGTGTCTTCAGGCATCAGTTCAATGTGAAAATCTTGAATATTAGTGTCATTATGAATATCCTCCCCATGTGATAGAAATCCTTCTTCCATGCCATATACATTTTCATCCAAAAGTTTCATTATTTTTCCTTCCTCTGTAGCTATCACTACTCCCTCTAAAACGAAAGGATGGGACTGAGGGAGTTGGGTCTCTTGTTCACATCTAGTTTCATTTTTATCAGTAGTCATAGGTGCTTCTTTTTTCTTCCTTATATTACTCCTTTGTATCTCCCTAGAAGAATTTCTTGACCTTCTAGTTATGTGATACATGGCACCTAGGACTATACAATCAACCACTTATTTTGGTTGTTCAAAACCCAGAACATTGCTAGCTACATTCACTAGATTTTCCAATTTTTTTGTTGTGGCAGTAGGTGATTTCTCTTTAGTGGGGGATTTATCTTTAGTTGGGGATTTCTCTTTGTCATTGGAAGCAATCAATGCCTATTTTTATGAAGAACCAGGGGAGACTAAGGATTTCCTACTATGCCTTTTCCACTTACCCCTAGTATCCTAGTTTGGTGTGCTAGTTTTGATAGATTTTCTACTAGTAGGGGTAACATGGGAGCTTTTGGTCGGTTTGCTACTTGAGGCTAGGGTTTTCTTGATACCCTTCTTGGAACCCTCTTCTTTGTAGGTTTAGAAGATTCACTAGAGGGTTCTTTTGTCCCTGAGTCTTCACTATGTTCATTTGAAGAACTTTCATTGTTACTATCCTTATTTGACTTTGTGCCTACAAACTCCTCTTTTTCAAAAGAACTAGGTGGGTTGATAGGAGAATCTTCCTCCGCGAAGTTATTTGGGGTATCATCACCAAGAATCGAATCCCAATCCCACAGAGGAGAAAGTCTTTTTAATTCTCTTACAACTAACAATTTGATGAGGCCATGGTGAGCTAATGAGTTTTCATGCCCCTTTTGAACTGCTTTTCACATTTGATTTACAAAGGAATAAAGAAAGTGTGGCATATTCACAAGAATACCCCATCTCAGATGATTCATATGTCGAAACTATTTATCATAAACATATACATACCTACCTTCGCAGGTTATGTACTGGATGATGAATTTTGCTACATTCTCCTAGGGCCGTAGAAGTGAGATTAACTTTGTACCTTGTCTAGTTACAATTTCAACAAACTCCCCTCTTTCTAGGAACTTCTTGCACAAAGGTTTGAGGTCCATGGCACACTTGGAATTATCCAAAAAATATTTCTCCCCTGAGAGTGGAAACCTAGAAACATCAGCCATGGCTTCCATTGAGAAAGGAATTGTTAAACCGCGAACTTTTTCCTCCTTATGGCAAGTCATTGAAAATTGTCACACAATCCTCTCATCATACCCTCTTAAATATTTAAATTACACATCCCATCTTGATTTTTTGAAAATCTTATAGGCCTCGGTAGCCTCTGGCGCCCTCAATTCTTCCATAGTTGGAGGCTCAAAACAATGACGATGTTCTCTTTCCATGACACTACTAGGAGGTTTTCTAGAACCAGAAGAACTATGCAAATGAAAGTCACTAAAAAATGCAGAAACCACCACTAAGGATAGGTGTTGGGAATAGTACAGAGTTATCAACTATAACCTAAACGGTAATAGGTTAATGGGAAATTAAATTTAGAAGGTGGTTGCAATGTTTGAAAATATTGGTTTACACCAATGTTACCTTGACAATAATGATGGTATTAAATAGGAAAAATTAGGGAATAATAGATTATAGCATACTTGGAAGGACATGGCAAAGATATGATGTGACGGTTTAAGACATGACATGGCTTATGACATGACAACTCCTCCCAGCTAAGCATGTGACATGTCGCGGGTTACATCACCAATCATTAAATGAAAAGAATAATATTAAATAAAATAACAAGGAAAAGAAAAAAACCAAGAGATATCAATACCAATGATCGCCAATGGTACGGAATGATGATGTGGAAGTAGGCATGGCAGAATGGAGAGTGGAGCTAAAAGAAAACAGTGTCGGTGTTGACATAGAATTGCCAGAATGTAGTGTCATTGCTGAAATTGAAGGTGATAAGACAATGTAGCAGAAAAATACATCAAGTGAACTACGACCATCATAACCAATGTGAAGTACAACTGGTAGTTTGCCACATGTAGAAATGAGCACGATGAAGAGATGATTGAAAATGCATGGTACCCTGACATGTAGGTCGTAGCAGCATGTGAATGAACCACGAAAAATTATCATAGGGCGAATGGTGGGACAACTGAGTGTTTGATGTTAGGTGGGGGGACAGATTAACCTATGAGGAAGCAAACACCACCTCGTAGAAGCAAACAAAACCAAGTGACAAAAGTTCCTATTTGGAAAAATACAGGAACCAAGTCACACAGGAAGTTGGCAAAATGTAGCACAACGCAAGGTGAGAGCAACCCAAAAATGGCAACGGACATGGAAAAGAATAAGAGGAAACCCCCAAGTAACTGAGATGAAGGCATGGTCATCCTACACCATCAACGAACAACTACAGCACAAATAGAAAAGTAGGTCATGGCACATAAGTGACAGAAAGTCAGAGTTGTGTGTCGGTAGAGTTATTCTTTGTTCTTTTTTAAAATATTTTAATCTCGATGATAGACTGCCAATAACCTGGTTTCACTCTATCACTCCTAGAGGCATCGACAAACCAGTTTTCACTCCTAATATTATTTAGTAGTTAATGCCCATTGAAAACTGATTTTCAAATGTTAACTGGCTGACAACACCCGAAAGTTTTCATTGTTGGATCTTTTATTGCATTTTTTCAAAACATTTTGAAGAGTACCTAAAAGGTACTAGAAGAGGCCACAAGAACCGTATCAAGTAGATGGAGTCCCTTTGGAAAATTCAAGACAAATTCTTCCCTAGAAATAGGCCTCTTGTACAACTTCAACCTGTGACCATTGACAACTAAAGCCATGCGATCAAAAGTCCAACGTGCAAAGCTCTACTGCCTTGTTGTCGTAGATCATCTCAATTTCATAGGTTTTGAGCTAGTGAGTGAAATTTTCCCTTAAAATCTTGGAAACATGAGTCATACAAGAGTGCCCAATCACCTGGTTGAAATGACCATTGTCGAATGAAACGATCATGCCAAATAGCACGTTGTTTCTGGACAATCTCTATGTGGAAGAGTGCTTATTGATGAAGTTCATCCAATGAGTGAAGTTGTGCAATCCATTCTTTTTGTGCATCAATCAAGTTCATACCCAACTGGAGTGTTGTGCAAAGAGTTTTTACCTCAAACTCAATAGAAGAACAACTCTCATACCATAGACAAGCTCATAAGGTGTCAAACCAGTGGTGGTTTTCCATGTAGTGTGGTAGGCCCACATGGCTTTAGAAAGTTGTGCAACCTATTCTCTTTTATGGAGGGCAACTATCTTGACCTAAGAATGTTCTCAAGTTCTCGGTTAGTGACTTCAACCTGGTCGTTAGCCTAAGAGTGGTAAGGTGAATACTTATGATGTCAAATCTCATATTCACAAACCAAATCAGAAACGAGGTTAGATGTAAACTATAGACCTTGATTCGTAACTATCTCACGCGAAACACCAAATCGGGTAAAAATATCAGAATAGAGAAAGTCAGCTACCTTGGTGTCCCTTGCATGCTTAAAGCAACAGCTTCAATCCACTTGGTTACATAATCTGTACACATAAGGATGTATTCCTTGTTCTGAGATGGTAGTTTGACACGTCCAACAAAATCAAGTCCCCATTTTTCAAAAGGCTCAATGGACAACTAAGGATGCAGTAGCATTTCATCTAAGTGCACGGGGCAGCCCATACGCTGACATTTATCACAGTGTTGAACGTAACATTTATAATCCTTATGAAGTGTAGCCCAATAGTAGAATGTAGTTAATATTTTCTAAGCAGTCCTTCAAGCATCAAAATGTCCTCCACAAGGTTCTATGTGGCATGCACAAAGTATGTCGAAGACATTGTCCTCGAGCACACATCGACGCATGAAATTGTCAAGGCCATGATAGAAGAGCAATCCATTGATCCACATATAATCACCACTAAGTCCCACCAAATTTTGGTGTTCCCTCAAAGAGAAATGAGGTGGGAACTTGCAAGTAACCAGGTAATTTTCCATGTCATCGTACCATAGGCCCTTTGTTGATATAGTAAAGATATGCTCATCTGGAAAGGCATCATCAATTGGAACTGGTTCATCATCTTGTTGTTGTAACCTAGAAAAAAAGTCTGCAACCACATTCTCTCGACTAGGTTTATCAAGTATAGTAATGTAAAATTCTTGAAGCAAAAGTAACCACCTAATAACTCTACCAATTATAGTAGGTTTATTCATTAAAAAATGAATTGCAGATGATCTGTATGAACAAACACTTTATATTTAATAATATAATGACAAAACTTATTGATTGCATAAACAACAACTAAAAACTCATTTTCAGTTACTGTATAATTTACCTCAACTCCTGTGAAATTCTTGTTGATATAGTAGATGGAGTAGAAGAGATTATCTTCTTTCTGTCCAGGGACATCCCCCATGGAACAATCTAAGGCATCAGTGTGAATATGAAAAGTTAGTTCCCAATTCGGACCTCTGAGTACTAGTGTGGTTACAAGCTTGTTCTTAATGGCTTCAAAGGTTTCTTGACACTTTGGTGTCCAGGAGAAAATGACGTCTTTCACTAACAAAGCAAACAAGGGGGGTAGTCTTACTAAAATTTTGGATAAACCTCCTATAGTACCTTGCATGGCCTAGAAAACTATGCACATCATTTTGGCTAGTGGGTGTAGGCAAGTCTTGAATGATCTATATCTTTTTAGGATCAACTTGAATACCCTTAGAAGAAATATAATGTCCAAGTACTATCCCCTCTGTCATAAGCATATGACACTTTTCATGACTTAAGGATAAATTAGTGTCTATACAACGTCTAAGTACCTTTTCTAAAAAAAATTTAGCCTCTTCATAAGTATTTCCATGGATAGTAAAATCATCCATATACACGTCAACATAATCATTTACAAGATCCACAAAAATGCTCAAAACTGCCCTTTGAAAAGTGGCAAGGGCATTACATAAAGCAAATGGAAAAACGTTATAGGAAAAAGTGCCCCAAGGACAAGTGAAAGTATTATTGTCCTAGTCCTCGGGAACTACATGAATCTAGTTGTAGCCATTGAACCCATCCAAAAAATAAAAGAACTTTTTACCTGCAAGAGTGTCCAACACTTGATTAATAAATAGCAATGGAAAGTGATCCTTTTTAGTATCTTTACTAAGTGCTCTATAATCAACACAAATTCTCCACTTACTATTTTTCTTGGGAACCACAACTAGAGGAGAGACCCACTGACTATCTGAAATAGGATATATAAACCCAACATTTAACTGTTTATGTAACTCCTCTTTAACTATTTCACGCAAGACAGGCTTAAGTTGTTGCTTTGGTTGCCTAACTGGACAACTACCTTCTTCAATGTAAATATGGTGGGTACAGGTATCAAGATGAATGCCACGCATATCTTGGTATTCCCAAGCAAATGCATCTTTGTTAGTTCTATGCATGACAATAAGATCTTGGATTTGTTCAGTGGTTAAATGTGGATTAATATTAAGTGTACGATTAGGAAAAATTTCTATGGCTTCAAATTGTGCTAGTGAATTAATGGCTAGTATTTGTAAGGTGGATGGCATATCACTAGAATTTCTAGAAAATAAAGATGAACTATATAGGAAATTATGAGGTAGCAACTGATGCAACATGAAGTGTTGAACAGATCATGAGCTACCTACTAGTGGAAAATTTTCAAGGACAAGGAGTATTTATACCTAAATGAAGAATCATTCTTTCAAAAGATTCATTAGATGCATATATATTCTAAAGAAAATTAACAAGAATATTATCATCGGTAGTTTCTTCCATATCTAAAGATTTATCAATTGTCAAGATGGGCAATGACTCATCCAAGTCACTATCAACCCATACTGGATCCTCTGTCTCCAAAAAGGGTTGTGCTGGTGGGTACAAAGTCAACTATTTTGTGTGCTCACCATTAGAGATGACAATGTTTCTCAACCAAAAATTAATGACTACATTTGTAGCCACTAACCAAGGTCATCCCAAAATTAAGGGGTATCCCCCCAGCTTAATCTTTGGCTACAAAACCATAAATTCAGTTGGGCATTCCCATGAATCAATGGAAAGGAATACATCTCCAATCATACCCTTTGGTTTGACCAAAGATCGGTCTGCCATTTGGAGAATTATGGGAGTAGGCCTAAGTCCCTCTAGTGACAATATTTCCTTTGTTTCATTTGTCATAACATTAATTGCAACACCCAAATCAATAAGGGTGTTAGGAATGCTAACTTTACCAATAGATACCTTGATGACAAGACTCCCTAGATCTGAGCACTTAGGAATGGTTATGTTCCCTAACATGAGGTCTACTAGCTATCCAATAACCTAGATGGTCTTTGGATCTTGCTTCCTCTTCTATTTTTGAGTACATAGATCCTGAACAGTTTTCGTATAGACAAGAATGTCCTTGATAGCCTGCAACAAAGGAATCTTGATGTTAACATTGTGTAATTCATTGAAAAAATAAAATTCAAGTTGAGAGACTTCCCTTTGTATTGCTTCAGACTAAGATTGATTAGGAAAGGGAGGTTCTTTCACTAGCTCTGCTTCAGGTTCTTCATTAATTTCAGTGGTGGTGGGCCCCTAAAGTGCCTTCCCTAGTATTAATTGAACTCCATCTAATTCTATTGTATTTGCAGAATAAGTAGAGTAACATGTTGCCTCATTATTATACACAGGTTGTGTTTCCTTATTGTTTGGATTTGGGTTTGGTTGGGTTGGCATTGGTGTAGGATTTGGTGGCTATGTTGGATTTGTTGGTTGAGTAGATGATGATGGTATGGGTGGAAGGAATTGTTGTGGTTGTTGGTATGGGTTGATCATGGGAGGAGGTGGAAATTGTGACTGTGATGCATATGGTTGTCGGTATGGTGAAGGTTGTGGTGATTGTGGCCTCCATGCCTGTTGCCATAACTGTGAAGCATACTGGCATTGTGGAATCCATTGAGGGTATGGCAGGGGTTGTTGCAAAAATCCATACCATCCAAGTTGATTGGAAAAATAATTTTATTGGTTGGGTCTCGAAGCAAGATAATCATTTGTCATTCTAAGGTGCATTACTTGAGGTGGAAAAGGTCGCTTAGGGGCCATGTAGTAGACAAGTTCCTTGGAATATTCCATATCAAGCTAAACCTATGGGAAGAGGTCGCAAGGTAGAAATTTTACTAACTTCTTCTAAGGATGAAACATTTGTTCTATTATAAGGGAAATCCTCACTACTATGTCTCTTGCAACAAGTCAGACAAAACACATCCAAGGCCTTTTCAGCTTCCTCTTGCTCCCTACGAATATATAGAGTGTTTACCTATTTACCCATATGATTTAACAAATCAGTTTTAAGATCCTCAAGTAAATTACCTATTTCACACTTTTTTGTACCTATTACATTACTTGGAGAATAAGGATTTCTTGGATAGCTCCTTCTCGAGCGCTGAGACCTTGAATAATTCTTGCAAATGTCACAAATATCATCAAAGTCCATTTTAGAGATGTTCCCTTTACCTATTAAATTTAATGCTTCCATAGTATCATCTTGTATTCCTCTAAGAAACAACATTTTAATAGCATCGGGAGTTATCCCTTATTGTCATCATCGTTGAAAACTGAACATGAAGCATTCGATGTAATCTTCCACAGACTCTTCCTCTTTCTATGTCATATGAAATATTTCATCCCAAACCTCTTTTGTTTTACAATACTCTTGGTACTTGGTCAAAAACAATTCCTTCATGACTTCCCATGTTATGATATTTCTAAGGCTTATGAACCAACATAAGGTTGCATCCTTCAATGTGGTTGGGAATAAATTGAGCTTCTATGTGTCACTTTGATAGTGATAACTATGGCACAACACATCAAACTTAAACAAGAACATATTAGGATCCTCAACAGAGAGACCATGAAAAACTAGTAAAGTAGAGTGGGAAATATTTTTCATAGGAACATCCTTTTCAAGATGCATAATGGGGAATTCAAAAGTGATTGGGTTGTTGTGGGCTAATGCTCTTGCATCATTATTATTTTTGTTGTTGTTAGGATCAGCCATGACGTCTAATGCCCAAGGGGAAAAGTAAGTTTTAAATGGCTTTTGGGTTTCTGATAATAGACCAGCTTCAAACCCATAAGATTCTTGGAATAATTTTTTAACCTTTTTCCATAATACTTCAGAAGACTCTGGATAGGTACCTATAGGTGTCTCAACAATGGTAGAATCAATAACACACTTCTCGATATCGGGTTCAAGTAACTCTTTCTTCGGTAATGGATGTACAACCAATGGTTTGACTAATTTTGACTCGGGCGAGGTGTGCACAATTAATGGTTGTAATTTGTTTTTCAATTTCTCTCATGCTGAACAACTTCCTTCAATGGATGGCTTTGACTTATTTTGCAATTCTTCGAGTTGTGATCCCTTCATGGATGATTTTCATTTATTTTTAAGTTTCTCAAATTGTGAACTACTTCCCTTTTCTTTTCTAATAAATTTCCCTCTACTATCCCTACTACGATTCATGCACCTAAATGACTTATAATAGCACAAAAAGGAGTATTAACCTTAACAAGGTCAACAATTATATAGGCTTTCCTCTTGGCGTATTGATCCTAACTCAACTAGCTATGATTTTAGGCCTTTAATATCTTTCCCCAGAAACGGTGCCAAAATTATTGGATTAAACTAAGGTTGATATTATGGGTAAAATATCCTTGTAATTCTATCTTAATTTGGGTAGATGGGTCTGGATCAATCCTTAATAATTTCATAGTTTCCTTAGTTTACTCCTCAATGTCAATATGTTGAGAAGTTGTTGAGATGACTTAGCATTGTTTTCATTGACGTCAAAACCTAGGATCCAGAAGGTTGTGCTCTGAATGATATACAAAAATGATCTATCCTATCAAGTACGTAGTGTGGATGTTATCCTTGATCCGGCTATGGTAGTACTTCTTTGGGACATTTGTGGAAGATAGTTAATGCAGAATAATGAAATCTAATATTTTGATGTTGGTTGTTGAGCTCAAAGCTTACTCTGGGTATCCTTGCTATCCGGAAATTCATGTAGCATGTTACAAGTTTTGGTATGTCTAATTGTGTTTCTCCGGTTGATACTAAAATTGATGAAAATCAAGATTTGGTCTTGGTTGTGGCATTCCCATTGGCTCCGGAATATATTTCATGTAATTCAAAGTTTATTATCTTTTGATAATTATGTTATGTAATGAACCTATCTTATGTATGACCTATTTATGGGTCACTTGCTAACGTGGTAAGAAGATCTTTATGTGCAATCTATCTTTTGGGTCTAGTGCTAGCCTGCCAAGCCTTATTGAGTATTTCAAGGTTGTTCTTCAAGCTGACATGTTTTTGCTAGGCCAACTTAGGAGATTATGAAGACATTATGTTTGGCCGACCTAGGAGATTATGAAAGCATGGAATGGTATAATTAAAATTTGATTTTGTTCAATGAAGAAAGAAGTGTGGAGTATGATGTGTGTGAGCAGATAAAAGGGTGTGAAAGATTATGCAATAAGGAAGCTGAAGGCAAGTGTCAGGAAAAATTAATTTGCCTTACAAACGTTGTGCGAGGAAGATGTGCAGAAGATTCTTGACCAGATCTATTGTAGACAGATATTGTGCTTTTAACTGGAACTAAATTCATGCATATGTAGATGCAGCTTCATTAGTTTATTTTTGTCAGTGAGACTATTTTGTAATTAGATGTTTTAATTGGGCAGTGAGCCCACCATTAGTGAGCCTTACCTACAATGAGCATTTTGGTAGTGAACCCTTTGTAAAAATCACCTTAACTGGTGTCACCTTAACCGATGTTTTATAATTGATAATTAGCATTCTCTATGGTTTTTCCCTTCTTAGGTTTCCACGTAAATTTTGGTGTTCATTGTGCATGGTGTTGTTGTGTGCTTTCATGTTCATATTTGTATGATTATTATCTGATTGATATAAGCCTGCTCTGAATTAGTTAAAGTAAAGAAAATTGTTTTATGATAATTGATTCACCCCCCTCTTAGTTATCCGGACTGTTCAACACAATCTGGGGGTCTTGAACTTGTGAAAGATATTGGGACTATTATGATAACTGATTCACCCCCTCTCCCTCTCAATTATCTGGATTGTTCAACACAATCCAAGGATCTTGAAATTGTGAAAGATATTGGGGTTGTTTTCCTAAGGGTTGAACCTAGCAAGCTAAGTGTGAGTGGATGCAACTTCTTAGTCTATGTTTATTTTGAAATCTGGCTCTCAAACTTCTTGTCGATTCTATGACAGAAGCCTATTAAAACAATCTACAACATAAACTGATTAACAGAAAATAGTAAAACAACATTACTATTCTGCACTAAGAATAAAATATAATTTAAAGGTAGAACTAAAATAAAACACACTAAACTTTACTCATGCATATTTGATAATCACACCAATCAATGTTTATAGAACACAATACGCTAAATGAAACCCGTGCACATTTAACAGTAAACAGTTATAATTTGAAAACTAGTTCAATTAGAGAGAAATGAATGTAAAACTAAAAATGCTTATTACCAACCAATGCAATTCTACTATAGTGATCACTGGGTAATAGATGAAGTGGGCCCTACCTTCTTCGATTATCAATGATAAAGCTTACAAACACAAGTTACTCCATGCTAGTCAATGTCCATTCAAATAACTTCACAATATTTAAATTGTGAAAATAAGTCTGTATCAATATATTATTATCATCTATCTAAACTGAGTCTTGGCTTACATATTTATAGATACCATAGACTGATTAAACTTATAACTACTGTTAGATAAAAGCATATAAGATTCTTTGCTTGTTTTTACATGTGGCCAATAACCTTAAAAGATAATCGAAAAATAGCTTATAGTCTTTTGCCATCATTTTAAAACACCATAACAACTTGAAATAGATAAATACAACTCAACACTAGTTTAACCAAAATGAAAAATGACCCTCACACGGTCTCAACTTCACTCCATTGATACCCTTGTCCATGTGACATCCATTAAGCATCCCCTACTACCAAAATCACAAAGATAATCAATAAACAATCAAAGTATTTTGATATATTCATAGGTTTTTATCTTTCCTTTGTATTTCATAAATCATCAACTCATTAACAAATGGTGACAGGAGCAACAGAAAGTACTAAAAAATGACAAATTTTAAGGGAAAATAAAAGACAAAAACAAAGACATATTTCATCCCCATCAAGCGGCAGCAAAACCCTAGAGTAACCATTGAAGAATTGTTGGGCTTTTTCTTTAGCTTTAAAAAACTTATCAATATAAATTTGGTAATTTCTAGTACTTACCTTTGTAATCTTCTTCCCTTCATACACAAGAGCCATCACTTTGTCTATAAGTTTTGCATTAATTGTGAAACGGAGACCACCCAACTCAACTTCACCATCTTTCCAAGCATTCACATACTTATAAATGAGTTATTCACTGTAACCTTCCATGGTAGAAAAGTACGGAGTGAACCGAACCCGTTCAAACAAGCCCCACAACTCTACATTATTTTCCAGAGAGTCATATTGACTCAGTTTCATCCTCTTCCTAGGGCCTCCCATGGTATTATCTTTAGTTTGAATATCCTTAAGAAGGAGAAAATACTCGGCTCTTTGGCCTCCCTCATTCACCACAAACACTACTAGCAATTCAAAAAAAATGGTTTTGATAGAGACTTGGTGGCTTTTCATTTGTGAGACCAACGGCTTGAACCTTCTAGCAATGTGTTTAAAATAATCAATTTGCATACAAATCTTAGTCTTGTATTTTTGAAGCCTACCATTAAAAGAAAGGATAGCTCTACCACCTTTACGAAACATAATTACTCTTTTTTTAATGCCCACCTTCACATCAGCAATAACACTTGTCAAAATGTATTTTCTCACATCTACTGCAAGATTTTTAGAGATATGAGTGATAATAACCATAATCACCATTACTTCTTTCTCATTATCGCACGTGGTTTCCAAATGATTCTATCTTTTCATTTTATTTCTTTTTAAATCTTTGAGATTTCACGTATACCTGCTTTTAATAAAGTACCTCCCCTCCTGTCCTTTCAACTTGACCAATAGCCATAAGAGAAAGACGACAATGGTTATGACAGCTGGACAACACTGCCAACTCCTCATATCAAATAAAATCATTCTACCCATGAAGAATTAATTCGATCTCCCAACCTATCCTTAGATATTATTTCCTTAATTTGATTTGATAAATGGGTGAAGTCCCAATATTTCCAAACCAAATGTTGTAATCCAAAATTTTCCATTGCATCGGCAACCCTATTGCCTTCCCTATAAATATGGCTTATCTTACAATTTTGAAAGGATTGTAACATATGTTTACAATCGTCCAAGATATATTTTATCTCCCAAGGAGCATCGGCCTTATTATTTAAGTAGTTAATTACTAACTTGGAATTGCCTTCCACCATCACTTTAGTATAGCCCTTATCTTTTAGGTAACATATTCCAGCCCATACAACATAAGCCTCGACCAAGTTATTTGTTGTTGTTCCCAAACCCTTGTTGTACTTGACCACATAAATGCCTTGATGGTTCCTTACAATTCCACCTACTCTCGCCAGACTAGGGTTCCCCTTAGAACACCCATCAAAGTTACATTTAATCCACCCTGGATCCAGGGGAATCTAAATAGTGTTTTTTCTTATTAGTTGTTTAGTCTAGTTGACATTGTTAAGGTCATGAGATATTCCCCATAGTTGCTTGATTCATATCTCTTGATATGATGGCCTTTTCTTTGATGGAGCATACTTACAACTCTCAAGATTTTCTTGAATTTGTCTCCTGATAGACATACATAAACCTTTACTATTCTTAGCTACATCTCTAAAAACTATATTGTTCCTCTCTTTCCACAAACCCTAGGTGAGGAATGGGGGAAATTTTCTCCAGAGGTCGATAGTAATATTGGAAGAATAGGGACATATACTCCAACCATCAACAAACATCTTAACCAATGTAGGAAATACCCAATCAATCATCAATTTTTAAGAAAAAAGACAAAACTTCTTGAGCATAAGGACATTGAAACAATAGGTGCATAATGGTTTCTTCGTAATTATTACAAACGTGGCATTTATTCACCAGATACCATCCCCTTTTCTTTAGATTGTCAATTTTCAATATCTTTCCATGCATCATTATCCACCAAAAATAGTTGATCTACGAGATTAAATTCTTGCTCCATACCATTTTCTAGTTAAAAGCCTCCTTTTAGAACAGCTAAGATTCCATCAACACATAAATAGATTTAACCAAAAATATCCTCGAAGTACTTCTTGTCCAAATCCACTCATCATCCTTGTATAATGAGAAAAGATCAAGATCACCAATTTGCCTCAAGAGGGAATCCAAAGCACCATCTCAATTCAGTTGTCTACCACCCCTAAGAATAGCATTATTCAGATAGTTTTTAAAGTCCATCCACTTTGGTCTCTGACCATCCCAGTTTATATAATTGGAAACCTTTTTTTCCAATATTTCTTGTCAACCTGATTTTGATTTGTTGGAGGTTGTTGTAGGCAGACAAGGGAGCACAAGAAGTCCAAGCATCCTCCCAGAATTTTATTTTGTGACCATTTCCAATTCTCAATTTCACTCCTTTTGTTAGAGCACCTCTAATCTTTAGCAAGTTATTCCAAAAAATTGAACCATAAGCAAGATCCTTTTTTCCAAGGAAACAGTTTGCATCCTTATTTCCCAAGTACTTAGCCTGTAAAATCTTTACCCAATCATTTTCTCCTTTCAAAATAAACCATCCCATTTTTTCCACAAGAGGTTTATTGAACACTTTTATTCTTCTTATACCTAATCCACCATCCCTCTTCAGAGTGTGGACAATATCCCATCTAACAAGTGTCATTCTTTTTCTCTCTTCCACACCCGACCATAAAAGTCTCCTTTGTATCATTTCAATTTTCTCAGCAATGTAGGCCGAAATGTTAAAGAGAGAGAGAGAGATAATAAATCAGAATATTCTATAAAGAACCTTTTAAAAGCCGAACTTTCCCAACAAAACTTAGCAATTTACCCTTCCATCCAGCCAACTTCTTTTGAATTTTTTCCACAATATAATTCCAGTAATTACTATGAGGTTTTCTTTAGATTAAAGGAGATCCAAGGTAGGTAGTTGGCAATTCAGCCTCCTAGCAACCTAGAATATTTATAACTTTCTCTTTTATAATTTGGCTTGTACATTAAATAAATAGAAATTGCTTTTCTAGTAATTGATATGTTGACCTGAGAGTTGAACATATCTATCAAGAACTTCTTTCCATTGTCTCGCTTCCAAAATAGAAGCCTCCCCAAGAAGTATAGTGTCATCAACAAATTGTTGGTGTGAGGCCAAGGGGGAGGGATGAAGTAGCACAAAAACCTTTCAATTTTTTATTAACAAGTTGTCTCTAAATATTTCAGCCCAAAGCTTCAGTAACTATAACAAACAGGTAAGGAGATAAAGGGTCACCTCGTCTCAAACCACGGCCACAAGAGAAGAAGCCTTGCAACACCCCATTAACCAAGATATAATACTTAGGGGTAGTGACACAAGATATGATCATATTGAGAAATTTTCCTTTGAAACCAAAATTTTCAAGAACAACAAACAAGAAATTCCAAGAGACCCGATCATAGGCTTTAGAAATATCAATTTTCAAGGCCATACCTTGTTTTTTGCTAAGGTCCATAGAATGTAACACCTCATGAATTTAAATGGCTGCATCCAAAATTTGTCTTCCCTAAACAAATCCCTTCTAGTTAACAACAATCAACTTATTCAGAACTAATTCCAACCTATTAACTATTATCTTAGAACATATCTTATAAGTGGTGTTACAGAAACTGATAGTTCTATAGTCATTCATAGAAGCAACTTCATTTGTCTTAGGGATAAGTGTAATGAAGGTGGTGTTCATCTGGTTTAAAAGTCTTCCCGATCTAAAAAATCCCTTATAGCATTGAACAGGTTAGAGGAAACAATATCCCAATAAACTTGAAAGAAACTTGGAGGAAAGCCATCCGGCCCCGGTGCTTTAAAAGCACCAAAGGAGAAAATTGCCTCCTTAACTTCTTCCATAGAAACAACTTTAGACATTTCTTTCAAATCTTGTTCTGAGATGACATTCGGAATCACCTGCAAAAAGTCCTCCATTTTAGAATTATCCACCATAGGCATTTTAGTGAAATTTGAGAAGGAAACATCTTCCTTTGCAATATCCTCCTCCCACTCCAATCTTGTCCCATTACGGGAATCTAAAAATCTGATACTATTTCTACATCTGTGTGTTAAGGTGGACTGATGAAAGAACTTTGTATTTTTTCCCCTTCCCTCAACCATTGAATTCTCGATTTATGTTTCTAGAAAATTTCTTCCTTTTTGTTTATTTTGTACCATTGAGCTCTAAGGTCCCTTTCTTGATTACAGATATCATCCTCCGTCATCCCCAATTCCATCAAATCCTGATTCTCTTTAAGTTTTAGGATTAAAGATTTTTTGGTGGTAAAAATATTCCCAAATGAATACTTATTCCAACCTTTAACTTTCTCTTTAATCATTTTCAACTTCTGAGCTAAACAGTACATGGGAGTACCATCATAAGGAGCCTTCCACCATTCTTCTACCAAAGATTTGAATTATGGATGAAGAGACCACATTATTTCATATCTGAATGGAAATGGTCCTTTATTAATGTTATCCTCCCACCCCAGAAGGAGAGCACTGTGATCCAAGATGGTTCTAAGGAGAGTCGTAAGGGTGAGATTCTACAAAATGTTCCAATTGTAGGAAACAAGAAAACAATCTAGTTTAACTTGAATTAAATTGCTAACCTGTCTTCTATTAGCCCATGCAAAAAGAGATCCCCTCAAAGAAATATCTATAAGCCCTATCTAGAGTTTAAGAAACCTGATAAGTCCGTCATGCTATCAAAGAAGTCATTAAGACCACCATCACACTTTTTTGAAGGATAAAATGGGGAATTAAAATCCCACCCAAACATCCAAAAATCCTCCTTTCTATTGATAATCATACCTTCCAACAAATTCCAAAGATCAAGTCTGTCAAATCTTGAGTTAGGACCATAGATATTGACCATATTCCACTTGACTGAAGTAATCATATCTTTCATGGAAACTATACGAAAATTCTTATTGCAAAAATTTAGCTCTCCAGCAAGCCTAACAGGGTTCCAAAAAGTTGCAATCCCCCCAGAGGAGCCATCAACATCACTTACTTCAAAATTGGCACTAGGCCAAAGCCATTTAATCACCTTTTCAAAATTTTCTCTTTTCATTTTTGTCTCCTAGATTAAGAGAACATTTGGATTCACCTCTGCCAGAAAGGCCTTCAACAAATGTTGTTTGTAGATGTCATTAAGTCCCCTCACATTCCAAGACAACAAATGCATTAGCTCAAAAAGGAGAAGCAATATCATCATGATACTACTAAAGAATGGGAGAGTATCTCCCCCTAATTCTTTCTAGATTTACTCCCAGCCAGGGAGTCAAGGGTTCTCTGCTTTCTATCAACCACATCCTTAGTTGTATCCTTGTTCCTTGATTCTTTCAAGGGTGGTCTACCCACTTTATTGTTTCCTCCCACATCTGGTTTCTTCTTCTTCCTTGATTTTGTATTTATCCATTCCTCATCCACAACACCCTCTTTTTGACGGGAATAGTCATTCAACATAATTTTCTTGGCTTCTTCCTTAATTTCCTTCTCTTGTTTATTTTCTGGCGTTTGATCCATCATCAATCCTAATCCTACCCAAGAGAGCTCAAGGGAGGAAGTCAACAACTTTTCCATCTGGCTTTCTATCTCAACTTCCTCTAGGGATTCCTTTTGTTGTTCCTGGAGTTTGACATCAACTCCCTCCTTTTCTTGTGGTAGATCTTTCAAATTCTCCACCTCTTCATTAACATTTTGTGGTTCGAGGTACTTTTCCAGAGAGGGTGAGGAGGTGAATCCATCAACACCTTCCTTCGGAAGGAACATTTCCAAATTTTTGATGGGGGCATAATTGATTAGAGATTGACCCTCAATCACAATAAAATTTTGAGAAAGCACCAACACCTTATCAAAAAGCCATAAGGCCGAGTTAGGGTTTGGTGTGACAAGCTCCTTTAGCATGTTCATTGGATCCACATTTTTTAAGGGAGTTCCAGACTATATTTTTTTAAGTTCAAGAGGGAGCTATAAATGACCAAACTTATTACACCCCTAACAAAAAACCATGGCCTTCTCATATTCCAAGGACAAACCCATTTTCCAAATTTTGATTTTCAAGTCACAGAGGTAGGAAGAATTGTATTGGCAGCCACATTCACATACATTCTAGCATATACCAGTTGAGACTTAAGAAGGGTTACTTCATCCACCGTAACCAAGGTGCCAAACGAATCTACAATTCCTTTAAACACATTTTGGTGCCAAAATTCCAAAGGTAAACCAGGGAGCCTAACCCAAGTTGGGGCTACCTTACCCAAGTCAACAGAGGCATCAAACCATGGTTTCAACTTACACAAGAATAAAATATTCTTAAAGCTTCTATCAAAAGCCCAAGGTCCTCCCGTGAGGACCTTAGTCATATCCTTAGGGATAAAAAAAAGTAAATAAAAATAAACCTTTAGGCATAACACTGATAGAGACACTACCCTTGAGATTCCAAGTGTCAGTTGCCCACTTATGTCCCTGGTCAATATTGGGACGGGAAACAAAGAATTTTCCAACCAAGGACAACTTCAGACCCTCGATTGCATCATTCAAGATTACATTAGGGGCATCCACTTCATCCCTTTCAACAATATAGAAAGAAAAAAAAGACTCCTTAGGCGCCTTTGTCAAAACCTTCCAACCCACAAGCTTATCTACATAGGACGCAGGGTCCTCACAGTCAAAAAGTGTCCTTTCCCTCGAGATTTGAAACATCCTTTCCCTTGAGAATGATTCCACTAGAAGACGAAGGAGAGGAAGCATCTCTTTGGGAAGGATCAAAATGCATAGGTGGAGGACCCCTAATGGGGCCCCCACTAAGTCGAATCATCGGGGAGCGTAGAATCACAAAAATTTGAAAAAAAGGAAGTGCACGCAGAGCTCAGAGCCTTAGTTGATATCAATGTTTTTAAAGGACTTTCCTTATCTTTCTTAGCGTGCAAACAACAACGATACTACTATTGTATTTATTCAATAATATGAATTTATTATTGCTTGAACAATATTTAATTGTCAATCTTGAGCCAATGAATTAATGAGATGAATATCAAGCATTAGTTGGCATGAGTTTTCCACAATCCATGAAGATAAAATAGAAAGCTTTTGGATTAAACTGTGTATGAGTTTCAATCAAGCATAGTTTAATCCACAAGCTTTATGTTTTATATCAAGCATTGTTAACAATTTTACTCACTTACTCAGTAACCCAATAATTTAACATTATTATTCAATGAAAATTTATTCTTCAATGAGACATTGTAATTAACAACCAAACTCCAATTAAATGTTATTTAATGATTCAATAGTATATCATTAATAATGTTGTCTCCATCAATAAGTACATATGCATTGATATGGAACTGTCTAGGTATTTTTTTTAAATCATATCTTACATGGGTAGTGTCATTAATGCAAGCTCGAGACTTGCGTTAGTGATTTACTCTTGTTGACTCTTCTAACACTTAATTATTTGATTTTTGACTTTAGTATAGATGTTATTAATATTTCAATTTGAACAATAATATTAAAGTTAATATTCAATTGCCTTCTATTTATCGAACTCATTTGAATTATTGTTCATGTTATATTATTACCTTCGAGGGAAAACTTTATTATACTTATATTCATATTGATCACCATGTAGTATTGACATAACATACTAAGACTCCATTGGCCAATGTTGTTATTAATATGATTCATTGGTACATTAGCATTTGTTTTATATGCATTATCTTATTGATTAACAAATATAACACCATTTAATATTGACCTTTGTCACCGATATTAACATTTCTTAGTAACATTAATATTAATATCAATCTAGATGCAATATCAAAATATTAACATTATTACAAATATCAAATCCATAGATTTTCTCATTGATATTACTTATATTAATATTCATATTAAATATAATATTAATATTAACATCATTAAGTATTAGTATTTGTATTAAATCTATTAACCTTAATATTATTTATAAAACTAATATTAGTTATCAAACCTCCTTAATGTTAATATTTTATTAAACTTAAAAATGTTGATGAAATGTATTAGCACTAATATTAAATTTTATCTCTATCAATTGAAGTGGAGGCACATTTTTTGTTATGCTTTGGATGGGTATTAAAAGTAGATATTATTTTTAGCATTAGATAAAATGCGCACATTATTATAATTTGAATCTTGGTCGTGATTTTTCTTTTAATAAATATACTCTGAATTACCATCATTAATAATAGGTACCTAGCCGTAATTTTCATTTTAATCAACATACCCTAAAATACCAACATTAATATTAGGAACCTGGTTGTAATTTTCATTTTAATAAAAATACTCTAAAAAAAACCCTCGTCAAACCTTATTTTCAGGCTGCAGCTTGCCAAATTTGGAGAGGTGAAAGGGCGTTACCAGCAAGGAAGAGTTTACAGGAACGGAAACCAAAAGTGGGGGGGAAAGCAGGAAAAACGATGAAGGAAAAACATCCAAGAAAATGGTGAAAATCATGACCAACCAAGATTCATCTAATCATTTTGCATTGATACGTATGCATGATAGCCATCAATTCGCTCTACAGGTTGCCTCGATCATAGGGGTAAGAACCCTAACAGCTAGCGCCTAACTTGCAAAAAAAGATCATAGTTTAATAAGTTGCCTCTTAGGCTAGGCACTCTTTACAACATCAATTTTATGAACCCTATCACTTTCCTTAGCTGGTGTTGTAGTGGTAAGGAGTTGGGCGACAATGAAAGATGGTGCAGAGAGAGAGCTCGACCCGCCTGTTGGCGCTTGAACCCAAGGACATACTCGAGGCGGGGAGAAAAGTAGATTGCCACCAAACGAAACAGATTCAGAATGGCCAGCCCCAAGAGGAGGTCGTGGTGGTAATGAGGGCTCGTTGGCCATTACAAGCCGCGTCCCTCCCTCCTATTATATGTATTTTTTTCTATGCTCTTCATTGCTCTAGTATCTTGCACCCATTAGGGAACAGGGATAACTACCTTGGATGAGATGAAAAAACACCATTTCCTTCTTATAAAAGCACTAATGTTATTGTCTATTGTACATAGGATGAAGGGAATGAGAAAGCTAAAATGGAGTACGGAAGATTTTCTACAATATATTTCACCATTTCTTCAAGTGCAAAATGAAATAATGATTTTGTTGTTTTTATTTTTATTTTTTTTCCTTTTTTTTCATTGGAGGCATAGAAAAAGGGAAACGATCAAAACAAAGATTTTAAGCATACCTAAAATACGGATCTGATAGTTACAAATAATTTCCTTTTATCAATGGTATAGGTATACGTATATATATTCGATATTCAACTAACTGCTTGACTAGAACATCATCTTCAGAAATAGGACAAAAAATGAACCTCTTTCTTTATTTCTCTTTTTTTTGTGACTTTTAATCCTTGTCTCTTGTGCCATAAATTTCCTTCTTAATGGAAACACTAACAGTTGTATATCATGCTTTATAAAAGAAAACCCATATATAAAAAATGATTAACTCTGAGGCACTATTCCTAACACGTTAGCATCCAGTAACAGTTTACTCATTTTTCTTCAACTAGCACTATAACACACACACAACTATAATCATGCTCTTCTTCTTCAAATAAGAAATCTGTAATTGACTGACCAACTAATATCATTTCCTTGAACATTATGGGTCTTAATATCGGAATTCACATCAAGAAAAGTGAACTGTACAGAGAATCAGCCCTACCTACTAGTTATGAGGTTTTCTTGACATCTATTATTGCAACTAACATCCATTTGTAAATTTATGGTATTGCATAATAATGAATAGAGGAACCAATAAGGAAGAGAGGAAACATTGCAACCTGCATTATCTGTCAACAAATAGCCAATAGAAGAACACGCTCTATCCACCCTACCATATGGGTCATCAAACCATGGAGACTCTCACCAACCCCCGGGCCAAGAGGCTCAACCAAGACCCTTACAAGAGTAATAAGTACACATATATTGACAAACAACCCCAAGAAAGAAGGACCCATCACAACACAATATAAATGACATATTTTACATGCACCTTAATGACCCAGCATGGATACTATTTACACAACCACACTTTCTCAACCTCCCAAACCCATCACAATGAGAGTATACAACAGCAAAAAAGGGTAAGAGCTAAAACTTACCTCCTACTTGAAAAGGTAGCCATGGTAATTCTCAACAGACCTCCCTCTCCTTTCCTTTTGCAGCCTCCCCCACCGCGCCCCACTGCCCCTCCCCCCAACCCCCCGCCCCCAACCCCCCCCCCGCAAAAAATACGACTCTCAAATGTACTCCCTAACATGAAGTGAGCTATCTAGGGTCTTGATTGAACCTCTTGTTCCACCCATTAGCCATTTACACACTTTTTTTTTTCAAATAGTCAGTATTCCATGAAATAATTAATTGAATTGATATATAATGACAATTACTCTACCAATCAATAGCTAATTTTACGTACCTCATACTGGCTGGGTTGATATTATTTGGATATTGAACTTGACCTTGAAGCTTAGTTTGCACAATCTTGGTCTTACATCATTAATGCTTCTATGATCATAACTTCTTGGAATAAAAACAACATAACTACTTAAATTTTAATCTAACTTGGTGTGTCGATAATTATATTTTCAAACATCTCAATCATGCTCACCTTCATCATTCACACTCAACCTTGATCTCGACTTCAATTGTTCAAGTTAACATATACATGAAAAATTACATTATGGAATTGTCTAACAAAACACTCTCACTTCTCCCATTTCTAATTGAGTTTCTTTGTTTGTACTAGATCAAATATTTGTCCATTGGTACATTTTCTACATAAAAGAAAACTTCATAATATTAAAATATCATTCATACATGTAAAATAGAAATTAGGATAAAGGAGTTATATTTCGGATAACCATTAACTAAACCCCTAGGGTCACTTACCTTGGTAATGCACCATACGTTAAAATAAGCTTAGCCTTGTTGTGAATAAGGTACAATTACTATCTTAATCATATCAAAATTAAATGAGCAACAAATGCAAGGACTAAAGTACTTATCCATTTTCATCTATGCAGTACACCTTCGTAAGGAGGATAAGAAGCCTTTTTGCAATGATACAAGTCAACAATCACCCAATCATACCATTTCATGTGCTAAGATGTCGTTCATATGCATTCACATGTAAGAAGGAAATGTAGAAGACTTTTTTCTTACTAAGAATCTACACATCATTGTTATCGTTTGCACAAAGCAATCACTTGCTCTTACTACTAGACACCAACTCTTTGGCTATTTCTACAGTTGAGTTTATACACTAAAGCATCATTCAAATATTCAATAATTTATTATTATGTTCAATTTTTACCAAAACTTAAATATATGATTTGGCTTTATTCCCTAATAATTGAATCCAAATTCACTTTGGCCACATATATCATCCTACAAGCACACATACAATTACCCTATGCAACTTACATCATACAATTCCAATCAAAACCAAAAATTGCTCCATCAAATTGGCTCGTCCAAATATACTAATAGGACTCACCAAAGGAAGCATCATGACTAGTAACTTATGCATATATGGTTGGGCCTTACATTCCCCTCCCCTTAGATAAGACTTCCTCTTGGAAGTCTCTAAGGTTCTAGAAATATGAACCTAATATGATTGAATGCATGTATACTATTGAATATGTCTAGTTTTATTCATTATAATCCTAAAGTAGATCAAGTGTAAGAATGGGGTATACTTTTTAAATAGCTTCTCTCACAATGTTAACATCCATGTATTAGAAAGAAAAGGCCAAATCGTAAACTATAGTTCCCATACAACTCAACACTAAACATCTTATACCATTCATATGACCTTTCAAATCGATACCATAATCATCTAAAGTAAGGTCACACATATGTGTTTAAGATCCGCTCCAATATCATATAGGTAAAATAATCTCATCATCAATAGTTAACATATAACACTAATTTCAGCTAAGACATCTTTGAATTTGTATTGTACTTCTCAACATTCTTCAAGGAGCATTTAACACCAACTCATTATGCATAACTCTATCACTTAATACACAATTATTCAACATCACATACACTTGTTAATACATACATCTCAATTAATCACACATAAGATTCACATCACAAGGCTCACACAATGGGTTTTATGAGGATGAACTATGTCGAGTGCCCATGAATAGTCCATATCACCATATTACTATAGATTAAGTAACCAAAAATACTGAATAGAAGCAAGGTAATTGTGCCATCACTGTATACCATATCATCATGTAACCTTGTATTCAATGGAACTAAATGCCATAATGTCATGATCATAACATGAAAGATGGTCTCGAAGCCCTTCTCTAAGGATCCCTCCATGCATTTCCCAGTACCTTCCCCTTGTTTTTGTAAGGGGTTAGCCTCCAAAGGGAAGATACACAAGAAATCACTCTCATAGAAGAATAGGGAGAAATGGATTACAATTGTCCCATACTAGTCCCATTTACTACTCCCATCCTCACAATAAGATTCCCTAGGCCATCTACTCCCCTATACGACCTACCAGGAATCCCTCCTGGATATGGTAGTTTACATAGATCACATTATGACACACAAGCCAATGGTCGCAAATCATCAAAAGGCCTCAAAACAACAATATTGAACCAATAATGCAAGGTCATAAAAATAAACCACATGTACACAAAATTGCACATCACATGCACTATGTGACTTTGCTAAAGCCACCCAAGGGGAGGAGGAGAATAGTTATCTCAAACCACACAATATATAGTAGCATGCATAATCATGGTGGTCTCAAATCACATAATAGCAACATAGTAACCATATATTGAATAACACGCACAATCCCACACAACCCAGGACTTGTTAAATAACCAATCCATAAACCCTCTGCCATGAAATATCCCATAAGTAAGTTACATGTAGTTATTTTACAGTCCAAAACTTTAACCACTATTCTTGCTGCCAAGTTGCCACTATTATTGCCATGTTCCATTATCATTGCCCATAATATTACTTCCATGTTCCTCTTAATATAGGTAGTTTGTGCAATTAATCATTAATCCCAAGCATGTTCATGTAATTTTGAGCTCCTTATGCCATCGTTTAACTTAGCAAGATTTGCTTTCAACATTTTTCTAATGATCTATAGCTAATACTAGTTCACCCATATACTTACTGACTAGCTCCCGATGCTATCAAGAATCCAAAAGTCTGAAAGTAGGCTTAAATATCTTACTCTCAATGTACTATTGCTAACCAAACTGTGAGTAGAAGTAAATCCAAATCAAGGTACATCATAGATCATCCTCAACTCGGTAGGTTTTCAAATCTCAAGGGCTAGGCTTGCACTATGAGCCAACAACTATGGCTCTCATGTGAGGGGGAGTAGATCACGGTCAATGTACATGAAAAATAACAACATTTCAACATAGATCCTTTATTCAGAGTAGGAAAGACATCCAAAAACTTGTAAGTTCTCATTACATGTACTTGTGTCCCTCAACCCCTAGTTACATTAACGAACCCTCTTCTAAAGAAGGGGTCAACACTAAGGGTGACACACCAACAAAAACAACACATAACCACAATTTTCCTATCAATAAACACACAACCACGCCAATTTTAACATTTTGGCATCTAAACACACATGTATGTCACAAGGGTCCACATAGGTAGATTGCACTAGACGTCTACATCACCCTTATACCAAGTTGGATACTATGTATAACCCACTAGGGCACAGGTGCACAAGGTTTACTGGCTTATCCACATCTCACTATACACAATCTCTATGACATTCACGACATCCCAACACAAGAGTAATGTTTCACTCGATAATGGTCTCCTAAATTTACCTTTTGTTTACTTCTACTAAACCATATTGTAAGGAAGTCATAATTAATACAAAAGCTCAACACAATTTATTTATTTTTTGTACCCCTTTTCCCTTAGATATATATAAAATCCACATATTTTTATGTTCCAATGTTAAATCATCTAGCAAAAATCATACCTCACATTTCCATAGCCAAATTTTCGCAATTTCATATACTACTAGGATGCATGCATAGAAGTAGGAATTCATAGGAGGTTTGATTCTTGATGATTTTATCTTTTAATATGATAGTGCCTAAGATTTCATTTCATTCACACTTATACACTAGCAAAATAGAGAACAACACACAATAACAATTTTATTTTCCATGCATAATCTAATTGCTTCTATCTTGGTCATAATTCAAATGTAACTTGAAATACCCATTTACAAAAACCATCAATTCTATATATATTCACAATTTTATGCACATATTTTCTATATGTAAAAGAAATAAGAATTAATAAGTACACAACTTGCAATTTCTATTTCATATCTATGCAACAAGGAATCATCTATCTCTAGAAGACACACATTGGAAGAAAATGTTCAAGCAATATTTTGTTATTCCTAGCCAAAGTTTGAATCAAATCACTTTCTCTACTCGAGAGGTTTCTCCAAGTTTTGTATTACTAGCAAAAGGAATCCATCCACTACCTTAATTGGATTAATGCTACTTTTGTTTTGTTTCATCTACAACCCTTACACACTTTTTACCTTAGGTATTCAAACAACTATGATCTATAAACCTTGCTATATAATGTTAAACAATATGATAGATCCAACATACTTTTAGCTCCCTAAGAATAATTGTTCAACTACTTATTAATTCTTTTGAGAGGTCTCATAACTCCCAAGTTCTTCTCAAAATGGAAAATTTTCTTTCTAGAAAATATTTAAATTTATTATACAACAACGAAAGTTTTCAAGTTATTAACTTCATTATTTATACAACCATCCTGCTAACTGCAAGGTAAGTTATTTCGCACTTTGTTTATTTTAAAGGAAAATCCTTAATATGCTCTAGGTTTGGTCACAATTTTATTTTTTTTAGTTACAAAGGAACTTGAAGCGTTAAGAGTTTAAGGTGTTTGAAGTTAGAACATGATAAACCCTTTAGCCTACACAAACTATAACTATAACTATATATATATAATGGGCACTGATTTATGCTTTTGTATATGACATCCTCAATCCTTACAAGGCTTCCTTCTAGGACAAGAAAATATGCTCAATTGCACACGAGGTAAGGACTATGAGTTTAAAGAGAGGTCTATCCTAGTCAATTGGGGTTTCTTAGCAAGATGGTCACACTTTAAAATTAACAATCACACCTGTTAAGTTTTCAAGGTTATAAAAAAGTAGAAGGCTTATAATAATTTTTTTTAAGAAGAGTTTGCAATAACATCCTTCATTATAAAATTTCTAATTTCTTCCAAATTCTTCAAGGGATCACTAGAATCTTAATTTTATTTGAGGTTTATAATCCTCCTTAACGTTACCTCTATTTCCACACTTCACACATTTAAATTTAATTTTCTAAGAACTTGGGCATACCTTTTAAGTTGAACTTATTATTTCCTCTTAGTTAATTTTAACTTCATCTATCACTCTACTAATATTATAACAAGACATCTCTGGGGGAGATATAGATAGTTTTTTTCCCAATACTTATGCATAGATAAGTATCCTATAACAACTCAATATTGGAAAAGATACTACTAATTTTTAGGATAATATTTTAAGGGATTAGGTAAAGAAAATTGTGCTTATCCTATGCCCCTAATTCTATTAATTTAATCAAGTTGAAACTTTCTTCTTCAAACCATTTTTGTCAATGAGCCATACTTATCGCATTTAACATTACATCATAGCAATATTTGTCTTTTCAAGTATTACTACTACGGTAGTGTTCTTTTGTTTTCAAATACATTTCAATGGAACTTATCTAATTAAGACATTGTAGATGAAAACCATTTTATCTTGAACTTGCATATTTCAAGTATATAGGGCTAATCGACAACAATGTAAATTACACAATTGTAATGATTTCTAAGGGTCCTTTTAAACCATGCATTTAAGTATCTCCTATTTGTTAATCCATGTTCAAGTATTTGCTTCCATCCTCTTTACAATTAGAGCCAATACGCATGCATCTAATGCATGAATAAATCTCCAGAGCTCCCAGTGTTGCAACGTCGGCTTTGATACCAAATGTCATGCCCTATATTTTACCCATAGGACAAGAACACAACCCTTTTTTTTTGTTCTAAATGCATAAACAAATGTTAAAGGGCCACTTCACTAACACAACATGGTCCACCCTATACAATCAAGATAGTGTTGCTTTTGCAACATCATCATTGATCCTAGCACCCTAGGTTAATTGAAAGCATTTAGCCACTACTTGGATTGATACAAGGATGAGGTTGTTGGATTGGGAGGCTCCTCACTAGTATGAATGCAATATCAACCTATTAGAACTATAGACACTACAATATATATAGGCTACTCTCTTAGTAGTTTTCATGACACAACTATTTATTTATTTATTTTCCCATCATGGGTAAACACACATGCCCATTTGAGTATAATATTTTTGAGCTTATTTAATGATATTTAATGGACAACATTTGATCATATACGCATTTCCTTAAATAGGCATATCATGGGTATCTATGAAATATTCCACCTAACACCAATGATACTATTGTTGTATTTATTCAATAATATTGATTTATTGTTGCTTGAACAATATTTTATCGTCAATCTTGAGCTAATGAATTAATGAAATGAATATCAAGCATTGTTAATGTTGACGCCAAAAATTGACGAGGTAACAGTGCCTTATGGGAAACTCAGTTTAAGGGGGACCTTTTGCGCTAAACTGAGTGACCTCCGAGTTTTTAAAGAAGTCAGCTTCTTCTATAATGGGTTTTGGAAAGGGAAAAGGAAATGGGTGTAATGAAGCAAAGACTAATCTAAGGCGATGCGCCAAAATCTGCTTATGAGCACGATAAATCATAGATTTAGGGGCCTAAATGGTGTTGTTGCGTTCCAAAACATCGGAGACTTAAAGCTATAGCATAAACAATTCATTTATTGACATAAAATAATATTGCATATAGCCTCACTACTAAGAAGAGTCATTAGACATGATTTAGGTAAGCAAGCTTGTATTCGACATATATAGAAGTTCCTCAAATGAAATGCTTAAGATAGTATAAAGCACAGTTTACAGTTTAATCAAAACATGAAAAACAGAAAGGCCGAACAGTTGGCACAGTTTGAAAGTTTCTTGCAAATAAAATAGTAAAAGAGGCCTGGTGTCTTATGCTAAAAACCAGTGTTTTTATCTCTAAAATTTTGGACCCTTCTCTCTGTGACAGAGAGAGTATATATAGCAGGAAAAGAAACATCCCACCGCTTTGGAAAATTGTAACAGAAAAGATCCCGCAATCCTTTGCAATGATGCCTGAATCAGAAGATTCCCAAGGCCGTTACAATGGCATCGAGCTAGAACACAGTATCTGGTCATCCAGGTGCAGGTGCATCCCTCGTAATGATGGCGGTGGTCCCAGCCAAGCTCGAGGCGACAAGTGTCATCCACCGCTGCAAATGACTTATGACGAGCGGCACCCAATAGCATTATCTTCCTCAGCCAGCCTATCGCCCGCTCTACAGATTAGTCGTAAGGCACATGGCAGCCTTTCGCAACCTGCATGAAGCTTTCTCCTATTGATGCTAAGAGATTGTGAAGATGCAACACGTGTCCCATCGGCTGAGATCCTTATTGCAGTGGAGAGAAAGCTACATCAGTCGAGTGCGAAAGACGCATGGCAGCGTTTTGCTACCCACGGCTGTTCGTTTCCTAACTGCGTGAAAGATTTGCGAATGGTTGCCACCTAGCAGAAGGTGGGGCCCGCCAACACCTTTTAGAAAATAAAAAGAAACTCAGCGGAAGCATTTCACAGCCCATGGTTGTTTATTTCATCCCCTCAGGAAAAACTTGCAATCCGCCGCCACGTAGCAAGATGTAGGACCCTCTGACAATCTTTAGAAATGATGGCCCCGCAGAAGCCTTTCGCAACTCGAAGAGACTTTAAGGAAAAAAGAAATAAAACCTTATGCAAGTGCGACACGTGGACACCCAGCGCAGCTCCTCAGGACCCGAAAGGGAAGTCATTGCCTGAAGTTGTGAAGAGGAGATGCGCAAAGTGGCAAATCAAAACTTGACCGAAAGCCGAACAAATTCAGCGAGCACAGGCCGACGCACACATAATACAAAAAGAAACCCGAAGGGAGCTGCTGAAATATTTATTTTAACAGTTAACAATTTTACTTACTTACTCAATAACCCAATAATAACAATATTATTTAATGACAATTTATTCTTCAACTAGACATTGTAATTAACACCAAACTCCAATTAAATTTTATTTAATAATTCAATAGTATATCATTAATAATGTTGTTTACATCAATAAGTACATATACATTGATATGGAATTATCTAGGTTTTTTTAAAATCATATCTTACATGGGTAGTGTCGTTAATGCAAGATCGAGACTTGCGTTAGTGATTTACTCTTGTTGACTCTTCTAATACTTAATTATTTAATTTTCAAACTTAGTGTAGATGCTATTAATATTTCAATTTGAATAATAATATTGAAGTTAACATTCAATTGCCTTCTATCTATCAAACTCATTTGAATTATTGTCCATGTTATATTATTACCTTTGAGGGAAAATTTTATTATACTTATATTCATATTGATCACCACGTAGTATTGACATAATATACTAAGATTCCATTGGCCAATGTTGTTATTAATATGATTCATTGCTACATTAGCATTTACTTTATACTCATTATCCAATTGATTAACAAATATAACACCATTTAATATTGACCTTGTCACCGACATTAACATTTCTTAGTGACATTAATATTAATATCAATCTGGATGCAATATCAAAATATTAACATTATTACAAATATCAAATCCATAGATTTTCTCATTGATATTACTTATATTAATATTAATATTAACATCATAAGTATTAGTATTTATATTAAATTTGTTAACCTTAATATTATTTATAAAACTAATATTAGTTATCAAACCTACCACTATTGCGAATTAATGTTAATATTTTATTAAACTTACAAATGTTGATGAAATGTATTAGCATTAATATTAAATTTTATCCATATCAAATGAAGTGAAGGTGCATTTTTTTGTTATGCTTTGGATGGGTATTAAAAGTAGATATTATTTTTAGCATTAGATCAAATACGCACATTATTATAATTTGGATCTTGGCCATGATTTTTCTTTTAATAAATATACTCTAAATTACCATCATTAATATTAGGTACTTGGCCATAATTTTCATTTTAATCAACATACCCTAAAATAGCAGCATTAATAGTAGGAACCTAGTTGTAATTTTCATTTTAATAAATATACTCTAAAAAACCCTAGTCAAACCTTATTTTCAGGCTGCAACTCACCAAATTGGAAGTGGCAGGGAAAGCAACAAAAATGATGAAGGAAAAATAGCTAAGAAAATGGTGAAAATGATGAACCATTGAGATTCATTTAATCATTTTGCAATGATACATATGCAAGATAGTCGTCGATACGCTCTACAGGTCACGTCGATCATAGGGGTAATAACCCTAACAGCTAGCACCTAACTTGGAAAAAGATCATAGTTTAATAAGTTGCCTCCAGCTAAGTTCAGTTCTAGGGTTCATAAAAATGATGTTGTAAAGAGTGCCAACCTAAGAGGCAACTTATTAAACTATGATCTTTTTCCAAGTTAGGCGCTAGCTGTTAGGGTTATTACCCCTATGATCGACGTGACCTGTAGAGCGTATCGACGACTGGAGCTGGCTACGCAGCCTACAAAATGGAATGGTCATGCCATGGGCTGCCATGCCATTCCCACCATGCAATGAGACTTCGTACCGTCCTTTTTCCCATTTAACTGTTTCTCAGTGTGCGTGCTGCAGGTGGAGTGACAGACATTTAATTCCTTTTATTGATTTTATATTTTTAGTTTTAGCTATTTATTTTTAAGTAATGTGTATAATTTTTATTTATTTTTATATTAAAAATATAATGTAATATATATTTATAATAATTTTTATATAAATATAATTATATTAATATATATTGTAAAATTATATATTATAGATTGATATAATAATATTATAAATTATAAATTATATAATATATTATATTATATATATTTTAATATAATGTTTATATATTATATAATTATATATTATATATATTTTAATATAATATTATATAATATTTTTTGTATAAATATAATTATATCAATATATATTATAAAATTATATATTTAAAGTATATTTATAAATTTAGGTTTTTTTCTATATAATATAATATTTACATTATCATATTATATATTATATTATAATATTATATGGCATTTATTACAATATATTATATATAATATTATATTATATTTAGACTTGATTTGGCTCAATTAATCATTATTTAGTAGATTTAAATATATATATATTAATTTTTCATATATATTAAAATAATATCAATAACATATATATAAACACATAATTTATTATATATTATGTTAGTTTATGTTTTAATTAAAAATCAAATATAGATTTTATTTTGAAAATTATATATCTATACCTTTTGATTTATATTTTAGATTTAAGATTATCAAATTATTGTTTATGCATTACCTAACATAAAAACCTTATTTATACTATTAAAATAAAAACCAATAACAATGAATGTAGCAATGATGAACTCTTTTACTATTTCTTGTTTTGTCAAGATTTTAAGAAAAAATTTAAACATTATATTAAATTGTGCTAATTTTTTATTTTGTATATACTTTTTAATAAACTTTCAATTTTCAAAATTAATTGCTCAATCAATAGACCTCTTTATATCACATTATTCTAATATTAAATTGATATATAGAAACAAACACTTTTTTTAACTTAATTTTTTGAACCCAAAAATTCATAAAGAATTATTTGTTAACTAATTTAATTATAATATCGTGAATTCTATGAAATTATAAAAAATTGGTAGCTTTTATTCTTGTAACTACATTGTCCAATATAAAAATCATTAAATTATATGATGCATTCTATACAAACAAACACTTATTTATCTTAAATCAATTAAAAATTTTAAGAAATTAAATTTGGAAGATTTACATTTGAAATCTTCTTTAAAATTTTAATTATTAGGGGAGAGGACCCAGTAGTTGTGCACCCTAACTTTCGTTTCAAGGGCCACATCATCAAATATTGTGCCACATCAACATGCATTTTGTGAAGACATCCAAAAAGGCCCAAAAAAAAAGTGCTAGCAAAACTTGTGCATTCACATCATGGGTAGTTGAACACTAATGTGGCATCACACCTAACTTTGTGCTTCTAATTATCCTACATGAAAATTGCAAATCACTATAACTTTCATTTCAAGGCCACATCATCAAATATGATGCCACACCAGTATGCTTTTTGTCAAGATGTCCAAAAAGGCCCAAAACAAAGTGCTAGCAAAACTTGTGCATTCACATCATGGGTAGTTGAGCGCTGATGTGGCATCACATGATTAGTTGTTTTTTAGATCAAAGGAATATATTTTTTTTACGCTAGGGTAGTCATGTCACAACTATTGGGCATTATATAAACAACTACTATCACAACTATTGGGCATTATATAAACAACTACTATCACAACTATTGAGCATTATATCAACAACTACTATTACAACTATTGAAACATGCTCAATTACTATCACAACTATTGAAACATGCTCTAATTGTTAGATATTCGACATGTAATTGCCATGCATAATTTGTTTGAGATTTATCAACAATTCACAAAAATAACATATATTTAATTAGCTAGTTATATTTATATATATTAACATATGTTTTTATGTAATTAATAGCACGACTATTTAATGTCTAATTTGTTCCATATTTATAAACAATTCACAAAAAAACAAATTTTTGAAATATATATTAAAAAACATATGTTTTTATGTAATTAATAGCATGACTATTTAATGTCTAATTTGTTCCATATTTATAAACAATTCACAAAAAAACAAATTTTTGAAATGTATATTAAAAAATACTAATGCTTTTCCGCGGTGAGCCTACAATGAAAGTTTCCACCAGTGGATGATAATAATGATAATAGAATAGATTTCTGAATTAAAATTGTTTCCAAATTGTTCACTCCAATAAGTGAACAATCTAACTTTTCATAGTTGAGATTATGGAATAGACTGATCCCTCTATCTAACTTTTCATAGTTGAGATTATGGAATAGAATACTGTTTGAATTCATGATTGGAATAGATGTTTTTACTGATTTTATTCTATTGTTGACATTGTCTTCCCACAATACCCATTAATTAATGATTGCATTTTTTCACCATAAAATTTTTTATTTCATTAAAAGAATGCATATTTATGATTGTAGTCTTGATAAGATTGTTTTTGGATTTGAATCTTTATCAATAATTTTTAATCTAGAAACAATCTAAAAAGATTTAGATCATGAAAAACTCATATCAAATGACTTCAATTCTTTTAAAATTGCTTTAAAATAACTGTACTATCAAATTCCAACTACCATTTAAACCTGCAATTAAACACTTTCCATTTCAAGACCTATGGACTCCCAAAATTCTCTTGATATTTTAAAAAAAAAACTAATGATGCCCTCACAAAATCAACAGATCTGCAAGAAATCCATAGACATTCAAATTCAGTGTAAATTACACTATGAACAAACTTTCACTTAAATCTAAAATTAGAAAAAACTTCCCTTGAAACCTTCAAATTACTTCCAATTTTTAATTAAAGAAATGCAAAAGGAATTTTTACCGAGAAACCTTTGAATTCTTCCAATTTTTTAAATAAATAACAGGAAAACAAATTTTTCCTTGAAAAACTTCAAATTCTTCCAATTATCTAAATAAATAAGAGGAAAACAAATTCTCCCACAGAAACCTACAAACCTTGAAAAGTTCCCCCAGTTTTAACATGACTAATAGGAATACAAATTATGCCTACAAGAAACATAGAAACTTTAAATTCCTCCTAATTTTCTGCTTGCAATAACAAATACAGGTTTGTTATATAATACATATAAATGGCAATCGCTAATCTCTCTTGCATAAAAAGAAACAGAACTCCAGCCATGAACTCCAAGGGATCCATAAGAGCAAGACAGACAGGGTTACAGATAAGGTCTGCTTAAGAAGGGTAATTGCAGCATGCGAATACTTCTAAAAGAATGTAAAGTGAGCACAACAGGGATTTTAAATATTGCAATTCATCATTTTGTTCAGTTTTGACCTGAAAGAATAAATATTATTTAATTCATTTTTTGCCCTGGGACTAAACAGGGTCTAAAACCACTCTTTTCCCCTTCTTGCTATACTTTCTACAGTGTCTCAGGCTGATTACTTTGATTCATTACATCACTGCTAGAATATCATTTCTTAAATGCATAGCGCTTACAAATTGTAATGGATTTCAACGGCAAAAGTTTAAACTTTGTTATGCCCAAAGTGAAAGGAGGTCCAAATAGCACCAAGTTAATGCAGAGTAATTTAGATGGGCATCATGTAGATAAGAGATACTTAAAAAACATGGAAGCAAATTATTAAATTTCAGAAAGGTTCCATCTTCAAAGAAACAATTAATCTGAATCGAGTAAAAAGTAAAAACCAATATGATGTTAATTTGTATTTTTATCTTTCAACAAATTGGTTGTTGAAAGAAACAAAATGGTTGGAGTAAACAAAAACAAAATACAAATTAACATTTTTCTGAATGGATTTACAATGAATTACTTTTTCTGCACATTTTACAGTGTCCTACAAACCAATTTAATCATAAGTCCACAAATCGAAACCTTATGGAAAGGATTTCAGAATAAACGACATAAATGCCAAGGCAAGTTGTTAACTGTTTGAATTGGATAAAACAACAATCCTACCATTCTCCAGGAGACATACCTGTTTGTGCATGTATATAATTAATGTAAATTCTGACACAAAATTTACCTAGAGCGAGCTTAAAAATAAGAGGCAAAGAACTGAAAGCGAACCCTGTAATGGTTAGCTAGGAGGGAAATCCAGTTGCCCATTCTGCCATAGCCGGGCCATGTGGCTAAACTGAACTTCACGGGAGGAAGAGAAGAAACAACAGGTGGCGGAAGGAGAAGAGTATCAGCAGCAGCTTCCTTTGTTGGTGTTGGAGGATGCTCCATTTTTTTTTTCAAATTATCAAAATTCGAATCCGCAACCTCTCTACACAAATTTAGGCGCTCAGAAAGACGGCAAATCCTGAAGTTAGTTTTAATACACCAGCAAGCATTGAACCCTCAACCTAGAAATCAATGGCTATCAAAAAAATAGAAATCATAAAAAAAGAAAACATAATTGATGAGAACCTGCTATTTTGAAGTCATAGAAGAAGAAATCAATGACTATCTCCAACGGTGTCTCTAGTCTCAAAAGAACCTTCAATGACAGTTTTGGATAACTACTGCACATCCCATCTACCCGTTCAAATATGCATGCATCAGAAATAAAATACAAAGTAATCTATTTATACGATGGGAGCAAAAGCTGCACATGACTTTCAGGTGCCTGACATTTTCAAAGCACTTCAAAAACTTTATGGGGAATATTCCTTGAATGATTTCACTATATAACAGCATTCAAGCATACCATTTGAACAAAATGCCCTTAAAAAATCACAAAGAATAAATTCCATTTTTTCCTGTGTCAATTTTCTCAGAAAACCCCATCTACTGCTTAGCATAGTAAATTAAAGATTTTAGTAAAAAATGTAGATGATAACCAAATTATAAACTATATAGGAAGAATAGAAAAGGAACTTGTTACACCTAATTTAGTGAAAATGAACTACACCTAATTTTATTAAGGAAAAGTCCCAATTCATGTATCATTTATTTCTGCTCTTGAACCGGAGATTAGTCTCGATGAAATTTTGGGCTCATTGAATTTGGGACTGAGGTAGCATTTGGGATCGCTGAAGAATTTGACATATTTTTCTGCTTTGGCATCCGCAAGATCAATGGTCTCCAGTATCGTTTTCTTGGATGCCTTGGAAATCATCTCCATTGAGCTTATGCCCTGCATTAACTGCAAATGGAATATTGCACTTGAGGTAAAATAAACTAAAATAAATACTGTAATGCCTGCTATTATACGATATGTTAACAGTTAATCATATTACCGTGTGAGCATCATGAGTATCAATCCCAGGAATGGCTGTTAACACTTGAATGCAAGCCTCCACACTTTCAACGAATAATAAATAAATTTATACAAATACAAATATGTAAATAAATTTATACAAATACAAATATGTAGACTTATTCACCTCGGTTTGGATCTTTGTAACCACATCATGTCGTTAAATTTTTGAATCAAAGAACACAAATAACAGTTAAAGAGATGATCATGAAAATCCAAAGCGAAAAGAAACACAAAGGAATCAAATAAGCGCGTTGCCTCCATGAACATCTGCTAATTGCATTTGCTTGAAGTTTTGCAGCTGGAGACGGTTAGAATAAATCGAATGCATTGAGTGGAGTAAATTGAATGCAGCCACAGACAGACAGTTAGAATAACGGTTTTATTTAATCCGTGCAATTTTTTAACTTTCAATTATTTTTAAAAAACAACTAATTTATTTATGAGTCCAGAACTTCCATCTGCCTGTCATTATATTATTTGAATGCTTTCACTGTATAACGCCTCTCAGTAATAACGCCTCTCGGCATAATAAAAACCAACATCATAATTTAAATAATAACAAACAATAAAATTAATTAACCTTTAAATGAATATTACAAATCAATACATAATCCAAATAAAATGTTTTTAAATTATAAAAATATATATCTATAATTTTTAAATTTTTAAATAACTAATTAAAAGTAAATTGAAGAGAAACCATTTTATTTACACTTCAATAGACTTTTTTTTTTAACAATTCAATACATAACACAAATAAAATATTGATTTAAAATATTAACAATTATTGATGTACTTTTTTATTATTTTTATTTTTAAATCAAGTATTAACAATTATTGATGTATTTTCTTATATAAAAATATTTTATTTGTGTTATGTATTGAATTGTTAAAAAAAGTCTATTGAAGTGTAAATGAATGGTTTCTCTTCAATTTACTTTTAATTAGTTATTTTAAAAATGAAAAATTATACATATATATTTTTATTTAAAAACATTTTATTTGGATTATGTATTGATTTGTAATATTCATTTAAAGATTAATTAATTGTATTGTTTGTTATTGTTTAAATTGTGATGTCATTAGTTTTTATTTTAGGAGTATAAATAAGTTTTTTTATGTTAGGGAATGCATAAACAATAATGTGATCATCTTAGATCTAAAACATAAATAAAAAAGTATAGATATATAATTTTCAAAATTACATCTATATTTGATCTTTAATTAAAACATAAACTAATATAATATATAATAAATTATGTGTTTATATATATGTTATTGATATTATTTTAGTATATATTAAAACTCTCTCTCTATATATATATATATATATATATTTTTTTTAAATCTACTAAATAATGATTAATTGAGCCAAATAAAGTCTAAATAGAATATAATGTTATATATAATATATTGTAATAAATGTGATATAATATTATAATATAATATATAATATAAATATTCTATAATATAATAATATAAATATTACATTATATAGAAAAAAACCTAAATTTATAAATATACTTTAAATATATAATTTTATAATATATATTGATATAATTATATTTATACAAAAAAAATATTATGTTAAAATATATATAATATAATCTATTATATAATTTATAATTTATAGTATTATTATATCAATCTATAATATATAATTTTACAATATATATTAATATAATTATATTTATATAAAAAATATTATAAATATATATTACATTATATTTTTAATATAAAAATAAATAAAAATTATACACACATTACTTAAAAATAAATATAAATAGCTAAAACTAAAAATATAAAATCATTAAAAAAAATTAAATGTCTGTCACTGCACCTGCAGCACGCACATTGAGAAACAGTTAAATGGCAGAAAGGACGGTACGTTGTCTAATTGCACAGTGGGAATGGCATGGCAGCCCATGGCATGGCCATTCTATTTTGTAGGCTGCGTAGCCAGCTCCCTTAGCTGGTGTTGTAGTGGTTAGGAGTTGGGCGATGGTGAAAGATGGAGCAGAGAGAGCACAACCCGCCTGCTGGCACTTGACCCCAGGGACATACTGGCGGCGGGAAGAAAAGCAGATCGCCACTAAACAAAACAGATTAAGAATGGCCAACCCTAAGAGGAGGCCACGGTGGTAATGTGGGATCGTTGGCCGTTACAGGCCGCGTCCCTCCCTCCCATTATATGTATTTATTATTATTTTTGGTGCTTTTCATTGCTCGGGTATCTTGCATCCGCAAGGGAACAAGGATAACTACCCTGGCTGAGATGAGAAAACATCATTTCCTTCCTAGAAAAGCACTAATGTTGTTGTCTACTGTACACAGGATGAAGGGGATGAGAAAGCTAAAATGGATAAGTGAAGATTTTCTACAGTATATTTCACCATTTCTTCAAGTGCAAAATGAAATAATGATTGTGTTCTTTTTATTTTATTTTATTTTCCTTTTCATTGGAGGCATAGAAAAAGGGAAACAATCAAAACAGAGCTTTTAATCATACCCAAAATACGGATCCAATAGTTACAAATATTCTCCTTTTATCAATGGTACAGGTATATGTATATATATTCAATATTCAACTAACTACTTGACCAGAACATCATCTTCAGAAATAGGAAAAAAATGAATCTCTTTCTTTTTTTCTCTGATTTTTGTAACATTTAATCCTTGTCTCTTGTGCCATAAATTTCCTTCTTAATGGCAACACTAACAGTTGTATATCGTGCTTTATAAAAGAAAACCCATATATAAAATATGATTAACTTTGAGGCACTATTCCTAACACGTTAGCATCAGGTATCGGTTTACTCATTTTGCTTCAACTAGCACTATAACACACACACAACTGCATTTCCCTGAACATTATGGGTCTTAATATCGGAATTCACATCAAGAAAAGTGAATTGTGCAGAGAATCAACCCTACCTACCAGTTATGAGGTTTTCTTGACATATATTATTGCAACTAACATCCATTTGTAAATTTATGGTATTGCAGAATAATGAAGAATAATGAAGAGAGGAAACACTCCAACCTGCATTATCTATCAACAAATAGCCAATGGAAGAACACACTCTATCCACCCTACCATATGAGTCATCAAGCCATGGAGACTCTCACCAACCCCAAGCCAAGATGCTCAACCAGGACCCTTACAAGAGTAATTAATACACATATATTGACATACAGCCCCAAGAAAGAAAGACCCATCAAAACACAATATAAATGACACAGATTTTACATGCACCTTAATGACCCAGCATGGACACTGTTTACACAACCACATTTTCTCAACCTCCCAAACCCATCACAATGAGAGTATACAACAGCAAAAAGGGTAAGAGATGAAACTTACCTCCTACTTGAACAAGGCAGCTATGGTAATTCTCAGCAGACCTCCCTCTCCTTTCCTTTTGTAGCCCGCCCGACCCCCCTCCCCAAAATTTCCTAGAAAAATCCCCTTAAAATGGGCTCTAATAACCTTTTTAACCTTCCCTTGATGTACCCTAATCCTAGACACTTGGGTTGGGGTTCAGAAAGACACTTGGGTTGGGGGTTCAGAAATAACCGGACAATTTTAATTTTCACTTTTTTCATGCTTGAAACTTGGGTTAATAGCTTAGTTAGGGTCCTCATTGAACCTCTTGTTCCACCCATTGGCCATTTACACACCTTTTTTTTCAAATAGTTATATTCCATGAAATAATTAACTGAATTAATATATAATGACAATTGCTCTACCAATCAATAGCTAATTTTACGTACCTCATACTGACTGGGTTGATATTATTTGGAAATTGAACTTGACCTTGAAACTTCGTTTTCACATTCGTGGTCTTACATCATTAGTGCTTCTATGATCATAACTTCTTGAAATAAAAACAACATAACTACTTAAATTTTAATATAACTTGGTGTGTCGATAATTATATTTTCAAACATCTAAATCATGCTCACCTTCATCATTTGCACTCAACCTTGATCTCGAATTCAATTGTTCAAGTTAACTTATACATGAAAAATTACATTATGGAATTGTCTAACAAAACACTCACATCTACCATTTCTAATTGAGTTTCTTTGTTCGTACTAGATCAAATATTTGTCCATTGGTACAATTTCTACATAAAAGAAAACTTCATAATAATAAAATGTCAAATTCATACATGTAAAATAGAAATTAAGATAAAGGAGTTATATTTTGGCTAACCATTAACTAAACCCCTAGGGTCACTTACCTTGGAAATGCACCATAAGTTTAAATAAGCTTGGCCTTGTTGTGAATGAGGTACAATTACTATCTTAATCACATCAAAATTAAATGAGTAACTAATGCAAGGACTAGAGCACTTATCCATTTCCATCTATGCAGTACACCTTCGTAAGGAGGATAAGAAGCCTTTTTGCAATGATACAAGTCAAAAATCACCCAATCAAACCATTTCATGTGCTAAGATGTCATTCATATGCATTCACGTGTAAGAAGGAAATGTATAAGACTTTTTTTTATAATTTTTTACTAAGAATCTACACATCATTGCTATCATTTTCACAAAGCAATCACTTGCTCTAACTACTAGACACCAACTCTTTGGCTATTTCTACAGTTGAGTTTACACACTAAAGCGTCATTCAAATATGTAATAATTTATTATCATGTTCAATTTTTACCATAACCTAAATATCTAATTTACTTGTGTTCCCAAATGATTGAATCCATAATTAAGTTCACATTTGGCCACATAGATCATCCTACAAGCACACATACAATTACCCTATGCAGCTTACATCATACAACTCCAATCAAAACCAAAAATTGCTCCATCAAATTGACTCGTACAACTATACTAATAGGACTAACCAAAGGAAGCATGTGACTAGTAACTTATGCATATATGGTTGGGCCTTAGAGAAATGGGGCATATCTAGCCTAGCTCTAGCCCTTTTTCCTCTTCGGTTGTACTTGCAAAAAAGAAATATGAGACTATGAGAATGTGAATTAATTATAGGGCGCTTAACAAAAAGACAATAAAAAAACAATACCCCGTCCCAAGGGTTGATGAACTAATCGATGAGCTTCATGGGGAAAAATACTTCTCAAAAATTGACTTACTATTAGGGTACCACCAAATTAGACTAAGGAAAGAAGATATACCCAAAACAACCTTTAGGTGCCACTATGGTCATTTTTAATTTCTTGTCCTACCCTTTGGGCTAATAAACACCCCTAGCACTTCTCAATCGTGTATGAACCATATCCTCAAGGGGCAACTAAGGAAATTCCTATTGGTCTTCTTTGACAATATCCTAATTTATAGTAAAACTTGGGAGGAGGACCTAAGACATATAGATGAAGTGTTGGGAATACTTGAGCAACATTCACTATTTGGAAAACTATCCAAGTGTGAGTTCGGGGAAGAAGAAATTTTGTACCTAGGGCACAAAATTAGTGATTAAGGAGTAAGTGTAGATGAAGAGGCCACAAGGAGTTGGCCAAAACCTAGAACCTTAGCACACCTTAAGGGTTTCTTGGGACTTTGCAACTATTATCGGAGATTTGTCAAAGACTTTGTTGGTGTTTCAATTTGCACCTCTAGAATGTGGATTAGGAACGAACATCTATGCATAGTTAGACTGCTCTTCAAATTAGGAGGGGAAGCTCCCTCTTCGCTGATTATGCTTGAAAAGAAATACTAAACTACTGACAATCTTTTTATTCTTAGCTTAAGAGAACAAGGTTATAAAACTCTCTGCCTTGTAGTTGAGGTTTTTTATTTTCTAGAATCAACTACAACTAGGCCTAAACTAATGACACTTCTAACAACTCAAGTAAATTCAAATCCTAAGAATCAGAAATAAACATGGAATGATTTCATTTAACATAAATACTTAAATAAACTAGCTTCTAGAACACACTTGAAGACTCATTATACTTTCGAGATGTATGCTGAAATAAAGATTATGCAAGCTGAACATATAAATAATACACTGAAAGATATTGAGATTGTAGATCAAAGCAAAGTAGGCATGAGATTTATTTCCTCAAATTCTAATAGCAATAACACTTTTGGGACTTTATGGTTTCATGTCGGAAAGTTGTTACATCATACATTTCTTGGGAAGTGCACAAAGGAGAAGTCCAATTTTGGAATGACTCTTGGAATGAATACCCCCCTAAAGAACATCTAAGAATTGCAATCAACTATACCAATTTTATCTCAGTTATGGGGTAGTAGATTAATTGACTATGTTTACTCAATAGATGAAGTAACTAGTAGAGTATATTGGAGGTATTTTTCCCAAACACAGATAACACTAGCTCAACAGAACCTGATTCAAAGTATTTTAGCAGAGAGGTGAGTGTTTCTAACATGAAATCTTGACCAAATCATATGGGCCCCCTCCAAAGATGGATGTTATTCAGTTAAGCAGGGGTATAAGGCTCTTCTTAACAAAGAAGTCCAAATGCAATCTTAAAAAGCTTTCTCTTTTTGCTAGAACAACATGATATTACCAAAAGCAGGAAGCCCTGCATGGTTAGTGTTAGGAAAAAGGGTGTTGACAAGTGATAGGCTAACTAAATTAGGCTTTGCAGAGCCTTTCAGATGTGTTTTTTGTGGGGAAGTTCTTGAGGATGTTGACCACCTTTTTCTACAATGTTCATTTTCCCAGCTCTGTTGGCAATTTACATAAATTAAGTTTTGTTGCTCCTTTGCCAAATACAGTCTAGGATCTTTTTTTAGCTTGGCCGGTGTTATATAAATCTTCTCTGTTTGCATGCATTTAGCATTTTAATCCAGCTTCAGTAATTTGGTCTATTTGGTGGGAGATAAATAAGCGCATCTTTAGAAAGGTATCTTCATCAATGCAGAGTGTTTAAGGCATAATAGAAAAATCAGTCACAGAAGTAGTGAATGCATATGCTCAAAATCATAAAAGGGTCGACTCTATTTTCACATCATGGGATGATAGTATTTTAAAGAGTTGGAAAGGCATAACTTTACCATTCAAAGGCAGTTTGCAACAATCTCACAAGGCAAGGATTGATAGGAGCTTGGTTAAATGGAAACCCCCATCTCCAGGCTACTTTAAACTAAATTTTGATGGAGTGTCAAGAGGGAACTTGGGTGCTTTAGGTGTAGGGGTGTGTGTTTGGGATTCTTGTGGAGAATTAAAGGTAGCCAAATCAATTGCTCTTCCTTCTGGAATGAATAATGTTGCAAAATCCTTGGCACTATTGCATGTTTTAAAGCTTGCAAGGCATCTAGGTATAACATCAATTCATGTGGAGGGTGATTCATTAATAGTTATATATGCATGCAAGCAAAGATTGTGTCACAATTGGCATTTGCAATGTATTCTGGAAATTGTTTGGCCATTGTTAGACAAGTTTCATTCCTTCCAAATTTTGCATACATATCGTGAAGGGAATAGATAAGCAAACCACCTTACAAATATAGGATGTCAACAGCAAGAAGTGACTATTTCAGATGTTAGTATGGTTGACACATTTCTAATTTTAGCCGAGATTGTAGCAAAAGAATGTATGTAATGATATTCGATGGAGGAAAATATAGTTTTGGCAAAAGTGCAATCATTTCAAGCGGTGTTAATGGCACGAGAGGAGAAAATAAGGCATAATTATGTATTATTGCAAGTTCAGAGGTTGAAGAATGAGCTCAAAATGGAATTATCTATGCTCTTGGTGTTGTTAGGGTTCATCAGTTAAGCCCTAGTTTTTTGAAGTCATGACGCTCTAACAAGTTTATATTTTGTCGTTGACTACCTACTGGTGGTTACTAGTCATATAAGTCATCACTTATGCCATTTGATTCATCCAATGACTAGCCTCTCATACCTCACCTTCCAGTTGGCATTGTCCATGTGTTCATTTGGGGAGACCATAGCATGTTGGAGTAAGTAGATGTAGATTCCCTTCGATAGAGCAACGATAGTGGTGATCAATGCTAGTAGGTTTCAGGGTGACTTCAATGTATTGGAAAGAGACATTTTGAGGTCCCTTCGATGACCCGCATTACCACAAAGATCTAAATTAGAGCTAGTGGGTTGGCAGTAAAGGTGTCAAAGTCTTCACTCCCCAACCCTGCATCAGTCACACAAGGGTGCTTGTGGCTTGGAAAGTTGGACATCAAAACCCCACAAAGGTTGGGTGTTAGTGTCTATGGTATGGTGGTATCGAGTCAACAATCCTGAGATAGTCCATATGGGTTGTGTGCGGTTGTGTGTGATATGGTGATTATTGTGTGCACCACAGTGCTAACTTGGAAGGTTGGTGGTAGAGCAATGTCAGTGATATGGTGGTGAGAATTTTTAGAGTCCCTTTAATAGAGCAACAACAGTGGTGATCAATGCTAGTAGACCCGAGGAGACTTCAACATATCGATAGGAAACACCTCCAGGTCCCTTTGACAACTCACAGTACCATGGAGATCTAAATTAGAGTTGGCAGGTTGGTGGTAAAGGCATCAAAGTCTTCACACCGCAACCTCGCATCAGTCACACAAGGGCGCTTATGGCTTGATAGGTTGGACACTGCAACCTCATGAAGGTTGGGTGTCAGTGTCTGTGGTGTGGTGGTATTAAGTCCGCAATCTTATGACAGTCCATATGAGTTACATGCAGTATGGCAGTTACTACATGCACCATAGTGGTAATTTGGAAGGATGGCGGTTAAGCGATGTCATCGATATTGCAATGTTGGGGAGACCACATCTTGTCGAAAGGAGATGATTTAGTGTCTCTTAGATGAAGCAATAAATATTGAGAGACAATGTTACATCAGGGTGACAATGGAGATTCAAAGAGACAGTGTTTTGAATCCTTTTGACTTGGTGATTATAGGTTATTCAACAAGGGAGTTTGAACAACATTGATTGATGATGGTGGTCGAGGCTACAAGATGCACTGGGGGGAGAGAACAATACCAGTGGGACCAAAATGTTAGTCATGTCGATCAGATAGTGCTACAAGGTGTAGCGTATCTAGTGAGTATGATAGCTCAGGGTTAATGCAACTTATGCATACAAGCGAGAATGAAATACAACTAGTCAGAATAGAGGAATAAGGTGGTGCCTGACAAAACAAATTTTGTATATGGTGGTTTTGATTGTAAAGGGTTTTCAGTTGAGTCTGTAGAGGGTTAAATTTTGATGTTGGGTAGTAAATGAATAGTGTGCAAAGGCTTATAATTATTCAGTATGGGATTGGGATACAAAATGTTTTTTGTCAACTGTAAGCTATTATGCTAATATTTGTGACTATCAAGAGCCATTGAACTTCTACTTTGTAACAAACCTATTTCTATATATTAATATATATGCAAGCTTATTGCCTTTCGCTTAAAAAAAACACTTATGGGACAGCGAATTGTAGCAAAGTAGGCTTACAATATGTGATCAAACAAGATTACACTTGAAATAAAAGTGAACAGACACTGAATAACAAAGTTGCAGGAAAAATAGGGTCAATAATTTATTATCACAACAACAGTTAAAAATAAATGGGCAAGGCTGCCCATTATTTATACACAAACAAGGAGTAGGGAACCCTAAAATCTCCTTGTTTTTAACAACTAGTCTTGCCAACATGCAAGCTTTATTTCTAAGACTAAACAAAAGATAACTAACAATTAATTGGACTACAAATATCAGTTAACAAATTTGACAACAAGAAAAGCTCTAATTATACATTTGATATTTCCAAAGAATAGATAAGCATGAATGAGAACAACGAGTTTAACTTGGAGAAGGCATCAAGTTAACTACCACCTTTACTTGAGTTCTATTCTCGGAAATCTTTGCATGCTTCAACCGGTGACCTATTGATTGATAATTTTGGCAGATCTACAACTGGAGTGATGACCTCTATTTCTTATGCAAATTTATGCTTCTGATGCTTCTCTTAATTTTTTTCAATGGAAGAGTATTGTATGATGAAAACCATGAAGTTTGACTGTGAACACACCTCTGCTCAAACAACCTTCTAAAAATAGCAATTTTCCTAAAAAGTAGGGCTAAAAAAGTGAGGTTTGGGTTTTGTAAACGATCTTGTCCTAAAGAGACCCAAATCGTCAAATTTTGAAAAAGATGAGGATTTCCCGAACATGTGTGATTAAGTAGATTCTCTTGAAAATTATAAAATTTTCCAATCTTCAAGAGGAGCAAAGAACAAGTAGACCCAGATCGATGAAAGTTGAAAATTTTGACCACCTATTCCTAAAAAGTGATGTTGTAGAAAAATAGACCATGAAAAAAGCATGCTTCTGTGCTTCCCAATCTCGAATCCACGAAGAACGTTGAAAAATTACTTCGTTTGAGCCTTCAAATCTTGATGAGAAGAAAAATTTATGTTTCTTCCTCTAAAATACAACCTGTAAATTATGAAAAATGAATGCTCAGAGCTTTCCTAAATAGGGATTGGAGATAAAAAGCATTTTCATGCAAAACCCTAAAATTTTGGAGCCTACATGCAAAAATATTTGACTTCATTTGCATCAAAACAGAGAATTCCTCTTTAAAAGGGTGGCAAAAGAATGCATGTGTTAAAACATTTTAAAAAAAATTCTTAGTCAAGATGAATTGGACACCTTCCTTGAAATAAGGCTCCCATCTGCTCCAGACTTAGTTTATTTTTTGAAATTTTCAAATTTTGCGCACCTCTACCTCCGTTGAAGCATGCTTCTAACTTTGACAATCCATCAAATTGGCAGTGCCAACTGATAATCTCTATTTGACCATGGCAATCTCATCTTTGACCATTGTTGAAGTGATCTCTAGCTTCGTTCCAGCATTTAACAATGTTTGATCGTGATCATACACCTTGAAAACTACTAACGGAGGCCGAATTGAGGAAAACACGGATGAAGTGAAAAATATTATAAGTGTTAGGAAAAAAGGTGCCTTCCTTGAAATAATGTGCCTAAGTCTTCCAAATAAAAAAATTTCATGATTTTCAAATTATTTGGTTTACGTGTCTCTGAAATCTAGTTCCCCTTGTTCGGGCATCATTTTCTGCCAATCTGTGAACAAATGAGTATGAGAATCAATCAATCTAGAAAGCCTAATCATATATGAGTTGAATGGTACCCCATACAAGCCTCCATTACTACATATAATTAATTTTCCAAGATTTGAAACCAGGCTGATGGAGAGGTTTTAACGTTTTCTAAAAAACGTAAAAAAAAAATTCTAAGTGTTAAGTCTTGGGTGCCTTCCTTGAAATAAGGCACCCAAGCCTTCCAGAGATAGAAAAAATTTCAATTTTTCCAATTTTTGTTTTGACTTTGCCCTTTTTTGCCAACTGCCTTCGTTTGATCTACGATTCGCACTATTCGGCAAATCCTGTGAACTAGAAAATGGATTCATTGAAGAACTTGACCATATCTGATGATGACCTCTAGCTTTTCCCAACCCTAAAACTACTTTTGGTTGGATCTGAACTAGGTTGATGGAGGAGATTTCACATTTTTCAAAAAATGCAAAAAAAATGTTAAGGCATGGAAAGAAAGGCGCCATCCTTGAAATAAGGCACCTAAGTTTCCCAAATATAGTTTATTTTTTGAGTTTTTGAATTGTTTTCATTCTCCATTCATCACCTTTGTTGATTGTGTTGATCATCGTTGCTGACTACATTGATTGTGTTCACCGTTGTGCATGCATGATCTGTGAAAACTAAAAAATTGGCTAAGGCATTGACTGTCAGGCGCCTCTCTTGAAATAAGGCACCCAACATCTCCAAAGTAAAAATGTTTTTTTACAAATTTCACTATTTTTAGATTTCCCCTCCTTCGTTCATCATTTTTCGAGCGTCTTTCACCGTAGATTGATCTATGCAATGTTTGAGACTTTGAATCTGACACCTAGCAGCTGGCCATCCTCCATTGATGACCTCAAAGGTCCTGATTTTTCTTCTAAAAATGTAAAATAGACCCACTAGAGAAAAATTGACTTTTTGACGATTCTAACTGGACCAGCCTGATCGTGACATATTTTCAACCAATCAAAATCAATTCGAGCCCTCCATGCAAAGATTTTATTTTTAGACATTTTCCTAAAAAGTAGGGCTGAAAAATTGAGGTCTGGGTTTTATAGATAATTTTGTTCTAAAGAGACCTAGATTGTCAAATTTTTGAAAATCTAAGTTTTCCCAAAAATGCATTATTTCCTAAAACATAGGGGCCGACATGCAAATTTCTAATTTTAGAAAGAAAAAAATTCAGCATCCTTTTTTACAACAAACCCAAAAAACCCTATGGTCCATTTATTTTTTAGAAATTTCTAAAAAAGAAAATTTCTATGTTTAGAAATTTTGACCCTTTATTGACTTTTGATAATAAGTTTTACAAGATTTTAACCATTTTTACAAAATGCCTTAATGAAGCAAAAGTTTTAATTTTGGGCATTACAATTGGCTCTGTTTGGGGACCATGTCGAATACTTATGGCATAGGAGAACCAAGAATCTCTAGATATCTAAGCATAGACCAATGTCTTATTAGTTGGGCATCAAAGTCGGGATCATTTATTAATCACCTATCAGTTGGAACTTCTCTAAAATCACCTAGAACAAGACTGCCTAATCACCTAGAACATGACAAAAACTTCATGAAATGGGGAAATACATTATGACATAACACAAACATTATGGAAAGGGGAAACACATCATGACAATAGGAAAAACTGAAAGGAAAATCACTCCATCCCTAGAGGAATGAAGTGATTTAGATATTGCCCATTGTATGGCAATGGGAAGAGGCTTCCATCCAAGTGCGAGAGAATGTAGGAATTCTCCCCTACGAACTCGTGGATCTTGAATGGCCCTAGCCACAAGGAATAAAATTTTCCATGCATTCCCTTGGGCTCATATCTCTTGTCCCATAACAAGACTTCATCTCTAATCTCGAAGTTTCGCTGACGAGCCTTCTTATCAAAAAAATTCTTCACTCATTCTTGATGCTGAGTGATCCTATCAACAACTTCCACCCTTTCTTCTTGTAGCTTCATCAGGTATAGGACACACTTCTCAATTAGATCTTTGAACTCACCATCCTCCACTACGGATGCCAGTTGCAAAGCGGAAAACTCCAGTGTAATAGGTAGCATAGCCTCTATACCATATATGATGATAAATGGTGAAGTACCAATGGCTCTCTTGGGAGTAATTATGTCAGCCCAGAGAGCATCATAGAGTCTTTTGTGCCAAGCTCATTAATTGGAATCAACTAATTTGTGAATGATTGTGATGATGTTCTTGCTTGATGACTTGGCTTGTCCATTACCCCAAGGGTAATAATATGATGAATATGACAAAGTTATGTTGTGATCAAAACAAAATTCCAGTATTTCCTCAGATGGGAAACTTGATGCATTGCCGGTCACAATTTTGCATAGTATGCCGAAGTGCAAAATAATATTCTTCTTCAAAAATTTGCACACAACTTCTGAGGTAGCATGCTTGGTTGGAATAGCCTCAAACCACTTCGTGAAATAATCTGTAGTTGTAAGGACATAAACATGCCCCCTTACTGGAACATGATTTGATAGGACCTACAAAGTCTAAACCCCATTGCTGAAATGGAGCATCAGTGATGACTGGCCTGAGTGGAATGGATGCAAACTTAAGTTTTCCAACAAGCTGCTGACACATTTGACATCGGTGCACCCAATCATATGCGTCACGAAACATAGTCGGCCAAAAAAACTATGCTCACAAGATTTTAAATGTTGTAACCCTTGGTGAAAAGTGGCCACCGCATGCCTCACTATGAAATGCTTCCAACAAATGATGTTTTTGGTCCTTGTTGATGCACAAAAAAATGTTCCAACAAGTCCTCACTTGCATAGAACATTATTCATAAGCACATAATTCTGCACTTTCAAGTTCAATTCTCTTTTCTATTGTTTGTCCATGTGATTTTGGCATTCACCATAAGTCAAAAAGTACAATATTTTAGAATACCATTCATCTACAAAATCAACAAGTAGGACCATGGGAAGGTCCTCTTTAATTTCAAGTTTGGTTTCACCATCGGCCTGGTGCTTTTGATCACCATCCTTTGCTATCAACTGACAAAGACCTCTCCCGCAAACAAGTTTGGTTGGGCTTGATCTCCAAATCATACTCTTGAACTTGTGCAATCCAATTACCTCTCTTTGTGCCCATCTCCTATTGAGTTAACACACTTTTGAATGTTGGATTAGTGACATATATTGTGTGGGAGTTTAAGATATAAAATTTGAAATTCTTCATAGCTCTAACAACTACATATGCATTCTTCTCAATCTAAGAATACCGAGATTCACTATCCTTGAAACCGTTGCTCATGAAAGCAATTGGAGATTCAATTTCTTCATTCAATTTTTGCATTAGTATGTAAGATATAGTGTGTTTCGATGCATAACAATAAAGGATAAACTCCTTATCAAATTCAAGATGGACTAGCACTGGTGCTTGGCTGATGGCTTCTTTTATCTTGACGAAGGCTTTCTTGCCTTCATTTGTCCACTTAAAAGCAAACGTTTTCTTCATCATGGAAAATATATCTTTTGTTAGCTCTGAGAAGTCTAGCACAAACCTTCGTATGAAATTCACTTTACCAAAGGTGTGTACCCTAGTTTTGCTTGTTGGAAGGGACAAGTTTCTGATGGAATCAACCTGACTAGGGTCAATCTGAGTTCCTTCCTTGGAGACGATGTGGCCAAGCAACTTACCCTTCGTCACTACAAAGATGGAATTTTTAGGATTCAAGGAAATCTTATGATACCTGCATCTTTTGAACACATTCACTGAGTGTGAAAAATGATCTCCCCACTTTTTTGAGAAAGCAGTGAGGTCGTCAAGGTAGACGACAATTAATTTGTTCTTCAAATCCCCAAATGCCAAATCCATGGCTCTCTAAAATGTAGCCTCAGATGAGGCCAAAGGGCATCCTTTCATAGGCAAATGTACCCCACGGGATAGTGGATGCCATCTTGATTTGATCTTCTTTTGCCACTACAATCTGATTGTACCCAAAAAAGCCATCAAGTAATGACAACATCTTTGAACCGATGACCATCTGCAAGGTATGTTCCATGATTGGAAAGGGATAGTTATCCTTGAGGGATGATTGGTTTAAGTTCTTGAAATCTAAAAAAAATTGGATTTCTCCATTCTTCTTACACACAAGAACTATTTTGACACCTAAGTGGAATGACATGAATTGGAAAAATTATCTTTGCATCCACCATCTTTTGGATTTCCACATAGATTGTATCTTGAATTCATGGATTATAGTGTTGTTTCTTCTACCTGAAGGGCTTGGCATCAAGTTTCAGGGGAATTGTATGAGACAATTCTCTAGGTGTGAAGACCTTCAAATCTTCGTATGACCAAGCAAAAACATCTCGATGTTGCTTGAACAAAGAGATGAACCTTTCACTTTCTTTTGTAGTACAACACTTTCCCAAATTAACAAGATGAGGCTTGTCTTCAATACCAATGTTTACTTGATAATGTTCAGCAGAGGTCTTATCACCTAAGTTCCTCTGATCTTGGGCGTATCTGTCATGCCTATCAAATATGTTCTCCAAGGAAACTAGACCCTTGGGAATTTGATTTCCTTTTAATTGGATAATACCTTAATATGTCTCTTTATAATCCTCTATTATTGATTCTCTGAAAGGAGAAGAACTTCCTTCAAAGAATAATTCTTTAAAATTATCTTCCATGCCTAGAAATTCTTCAATATGATCATCATCATCGAAGACTTGCCATTTTTCGCAGTTGTCGAGGATAGCTAGCCTATATATATGAGCTCAATAGTAAATGCATTCTGACGAAAATTAGAATGTGGCATGAAAAGGGCAACTGATACTACAAGGGCATCTGCTCTACTATTGTCTATATGAGGAATGAATTTGATGTCAAATGCTTTGAACCAATCAATCACATTCCACACCATTTGTCTATAATGTTGAAGGCGGTCTTTCCTTACTTGAAATTGATCTATGATTTGTTTCACGATTAGCTTTGCGTCACTTTCAACTTTGAGTAGTTTAATACCCATATCTCTTGCATTCTTGAGACCTTGTAAAAGCACCTCGTATTTCACCATATTATTTGTACATTCAAATTGCAAGTGGTACGCAAATGGATACAAATGACCTTTGGGAGAGATTAGCACAACTCTCGCTCCTGACCTCTGGGTTGAACAACTCCCATAAAACTACATAGTCCACATCTTTGGATCTTCTATTGATTTATCTGCAAAATACACAACATCCTGCCTTTCTTCAGTTATTTCTAACAACATGACATAAGTACTAGGACCTGTTTCTTGATATAGCACTTGTGCTCGAGGATCCTGGAATTTCACCATCCTAAATCAAGATTTGGCCTTTGGCTTCAACTTGAAACTACCTTCTTCAATGGAATTGTCACAAATGACCAATCCAATTGAATCTCTCCTCCAACATCTTTGCAGAAGCTTCTGCTTAGCAACATCCCATAGCTAGTTGGAATATCAGCTACTAGGATGGTCATCATTATCTTTTTCTCTAGATAAGTTCCCAACTTGACTTGAGCGTCCTTCAATTGACCAACCAATGGCACTAACTTAGACTCAAGCGAATAACACTTGTCATGTGTCTTAGTGCATGAAAGTACCAATGCATTCATTACTTGTAGAGGCATAACGTTGTCTGAGGTTCCTAAATCTATGATGCAATTGCTCAATTTGAATCCTCCTATATACAAATATATATAGAAGGGTTTAGGATTTTCTTTCGTTGGCACAAACGATTCGAGCAATGTAGGCTGAATAACAACCTCCTTCTTTACAAACTTGAGAATTCAATCCAGTTGTTCTGGATGGTCCTGAAGATACTTCAACTAAGAAATCTATACATTTTGTCTTCATCATGGAATCTATAATGTTAAAATTTGCTAAAGACGGGTCTTGAGCAACCGTTTTAGCATTCTCATGTGAAGGATTAAGATTTGAAGTGGAAGCCACCTCTTTACCCTTTTCCTTTGATCTTAGTCTCTCTTCTTCTTTTTGTGCTTTAAAATGTTGAGCACATGTAAACACGAGGTGTTGAAATATTATCATGATTTACTGCAAGAGAGTATTGATGGAAATTGTTGAGAATGTGTGTCTCAAACTCACTGTTGAAACCCTAGCTTAGTTACCATCAAACTTAGATGTCCCTAAATGTTACACTCAATCCTTTACCGCAATACCATTGGGTGCACTTAAGAAGAGTGTGGGCTAGTGGTGTGACCCACCATCCCACTGTTATCTTCGTCAGTCTATGCGGTAGAGCAATGTTACCCACCACCCCGCGATAGTGGCTGAAGAGACTATTGGTAGTGCAGAGGTCATATTGCCACCCTGCAACAATCCATGGAGTTGGATGGCAATAGCATAGGGGTTACTTTTCCACCTTTTGATGGTCTAAGAAGAGGCTAGCGGGTGTGTGATCCATCCTGCCACCTCGCGACAGTCCATGAGGAGACCTGCAGTGGTGCGGGCCATGCCACCACCTCGCGACAACTCGTGTGATGGCTTGTGGTGGTGTGGAATTTGTCCCACTGTCCTACGATGGTTGGTCTAAGAGGCTTGCGGTGGTGCGGTATATATCATCATCCCATGACGGTCTGTTGGTGGTGTTTGTGGTATGGCAGTAGGTTGCAAAGCTTCATCGATGGGACTTCGCGATATCAAAAGGAGTGGCTACATGGTCTCCTTGATGGCGATAAATAGACAAGTTAGATGGTGATACATGGCACAGAGTTATTAGTTGATTGTGCATCATTGTTGTGAAGATCAACGTATTCATTGGCTCGATAGTTGAATTGCTTGATAACCATGTAACTACCTACAATATCTTGATGCTCATTGGTCAATGAGATGGTACTACAATAATGTAGGTTAAGCTGATCTAAAGGAGGAGATAAATATATATAAAGAATTTTGATGTAATGTTAGAATCATATTGAATACGGTAGTGTAGTGTATTGCATTGTAATGGATAGATTGATTGTGGGTCGAAGAGCAGTTGGTTGAAGATCAGAGTGAATGTAATGTTGTTGGTTTGATACTGTGAATCAACACCTGAAAGAGCATAGCTTTGTAACTTGTATGTAATTGAATTTTTACTATAATACAAGTTATCTTTGCTTTGGTGTGTGGATTTTTTCTTGAAAGGGTTTTCCCACGTAAATCTGGTGTTCATTCTTTATTGCTTATTTTGTTATTCTTGTATGTGCATCTTAAATGAACTATAATTACAAAGTTTTAAGTGGTTTTTTATTCTCTCCCCTGAAGATTAGCATTAGGAAGGTGTATTCCACACTCTACTTTCCTTTCAGTTGGTATCAGAGCTTGGCCAACTTTCTTGTCCTTTTGGGTAAGATGGGTTTTTTTGTGATGATCTTGTTCAGTGGGAGTTTTGTAGAGAAATATAGTGTGTAACTTATTGCAGATTTAAGATGGCAAGCACATCCAGAAGAATGGAGATTGAGAAGTTCAACGGTGGAAATTTTGAGTTGTGGAAACTCAAAATGGAAGATTTGCTCATGGATCGAGAATTATGCACTGTAGTGTCCTCTAACAAACCATTAACAAACCTCACGAGATGATTGAGATGCAATAATCAGAAGGCCAAGGGTCTGATTAGACTATGCTTGGCTGATTCAATTCTCCTAAATGTCCATGAAGAGAAGACTGCAAAAATTTTGTGGAAGAAGCTTGGTGACATTTATCAGGGGAAATCTTTGGTGAATAAGTCATTCCTAAGGAAGAAGTTGTATTCTTTGAAGATGGAAGAAGGAGCATTTGTTGCAGATCATTTGAATTTGTTTAACATGATCATTGCTTAGTTGGCGTCTATGGGTGTGAAGATAGATGACGAGGATTGTTGAATGCTTCTATTGTGTTCATTTCCTGACACATGGGATCACCTAGTAATGGCTATTGGGAGTACAACAACCACTTTCAAGATGGAAGATGTGGTTGCTTCACTATTGTCAGAGGAAATGCGAAGGAAGTTTTCTGAGATGGCTAAGGAGGCCCTTGTTGTTTGAGGCAGATCAAAGGAGAGATTCAAGAGGAAGGACAAGAAGTATAGATCCAATTTAGAGGGGAGATCAAAGTCTCTTGGTAAAAATCCCAAGATGAAATGTTGGAACTGTGGGCAAACTGGACACATCCAGGATGACTGCAAAGAGGAGAAGAAGAATAAACAGAAAAACAACTCTTTTGATAATGAATCTTCTTAGAGCGATGTAGATGCCTTCATAGTAGCCTTAGCAACCCAAGCATCAGATGATTTTTGGTTGATCGAATTAGGTGCGTCCTTTCATATGACCTCTCATAGGGATTGGTTTTTAAAGTATGAGAAGTACGCTGGTGGAAGGGTGTATCTGGGTGATGATTCTCACTTGGAGATTGTTGGTTGTGGAAGAGTCAGAATTCAACTTCCTGATGGAAGAATAAAGGGAATCAATGATGTGATGCATATACCAGATTTGGCTCAAAATTTTGTTTCTATAAGTAAGCTTAATGATGTTGGTGTGCAAGTCTCTTTCTTGAATGGTGTTTGTAAAATGACTAGAAGCTCTATGGTGCTAGCTAAGGGTGCATGAATTGGCACTCTTTATAAGCTCAACACATATGTGGTTCACTATAATAGTGCTTTTGCAAAGTTAAGTAAATTCGGTCAAGTAGAGAAGGACGTTGTTCTTGTGAGTGCTAATTCCCTAGAGGTGAAGCTCCTAGCAGAGAAAATAATGTTGTGGCATCAAAGTCTTGACCACATTGGTGAAAAAGGATTAAAAGACTTGACAAATAAAATTCTGGTTGAAGGGCTTGATGATTGTAATCTTGAGTTTAATTTTTGCGAACATCGCATATATGGAAAGCAACACTATGTTTCATTTTATTCTAGTCCTCACAAATCTTCTAGAATTTTGGATTATATTCATGTTGATGTGTTTGGTCTAGTTAATGTTCCTTTGTTAGCAAAATTTTTGTATTTTGTTTCATTCATAAATGATTATTCGAGAAGGACATTTGTTTATTTTCTTAGAAGTAAAACTGAAGTTTTCAGTCAGTTCAACGAATTTAAAACCTTGGTAGAAAATCAGACTAGTAGAAAAATAAAGTGTTTCAGGATGGATAATGTTGGTGAGTTTTTTTTCTGTAGATTTCAATAAGTTTTGCAAGGACCATGAAATTAAAAGACATAAAACTTCTCCTTATACTCCATAGAAAAATGGAGTTGCAGAAAGGATGAATAGAACACTGATGGAAAGGGAAAGAAGTATGTTGAGTAGTGTTGGTTTGGAACAAAAATTTTGGGCTAAGGTTGTAGCTATAACATGTTATCTAATTAACAGATCTCCCACTTTAGTGCCCATGGACAAAACACCTGTGGGTGTGTGGTCTGGTAAGAAGCCCTCATTGAGACACATTAAAGTCTTTGGATGTGAGGCATATGCACATGTGCCTAGTGAAAAGAGATCAAAATTGGAGAACAAGGCAGTGAAATGTATCTTCTTTGGTTATGGAATTGGTGTGAAAGGGTACAAGATTTGGAACCCAGTTATAGAGAAGGTGTTGTACAACAAAAGTGTCATCTTTCGTGAGATAAAACTTTCTATAGTTCATCTACAACCAAAGGTAAAAGAAGCAAAAAAGGAGGTAGTTGAAATTCCTTTTACTCTAGATAAGGATGAACTGCATACTCCTAGTGGACCTGTTAGAGAGAAGAGCTCAAGCATCTCTAAAAATTTTGATCAAGAAGAAGAACCTCAACTTTAGCCTATGAGAAGGTCTACGCGTGTGAAGCGGCAACCTAAAAGGTTTGGATATTCTATGTTAGATTCCAGTTGTGCCTTTCCTTTGATTGCTAACACTGATGAGCCTAGGACTGTTAGAGAAGCTATGGATATGTCTGATTCAAATTCCTTGTTGGAAGCCATGAATGAAGAAATGGCATCATTGAAGAAGAATGAAACATGGGATTTGGTACCTTTGCCTAACAGACGAAAGCTTGTTGGATGCAAATGGGTGTTTAAAAAGAAGATCGGTCTGGATGACAATGTTGAGAAGCATAAAGCAAGGTTGGTCATGAAAGGATATTCCTAGGTGGAGGGGATTGATTATGGAGAAATATTTTCTCCTATAACAAATTTGACATCCATTCAATTCTTGTTATCACTTGTAGCAACACGTGATTTAGAGATTGAGCAGATGGATGTGAAGACAACGTTTCTTCATGGTGATATGAAGGAAGATATTTACATGTCCTAGCCAGAGCACTTCATTGAAAAAGGTATGGAAAACCTGGTTTGCAAGTTAAAGAAATCTTTGTATGGTTTGAAGTAGTCGCCTAGAATGTGGTACCAAAAGTTTGATACCTATGTATTGTCTTTGGGGTTTGTGAGATCAAATTTAGATCATTGTGTTTATTTAAGACTAAAAATGGTCATCTTCTTATTATTGCCTTGTATGTGGATGATATGTTGTTCATTGGTAATAGTAAGGGTATGATTTCTGAATTGAAGTCTCAATTGTTAGCACAGTTTGAAATGAAAGATTTAGGTTTAGCTAGGTATATTCTGGGGATGGAAATCATAAGGGATAGAGGAAATAGTAAACTTTGGCTCATCCAGAGCAAGTATATAAATTATATCCTATAGAGGTTCAATATGGTGGATTGCAAGCAGTTAGTTGTTCCAGTGTTGCAGGGAATGAGACTTTATGTTGAAGATTGTCCTAAATCTCCTACTGAGATGAAGGACATGACCAAGGTGCCTTATGCAAGTGTAGTTGACAATTTAATGTATGCAATGGTTTGTACCAGGCTAGACATTGCCCAAGTAATGGGAGTGCTTATTCAATTTATGGCTAATCCAGGAAGGCCGCATTGGGATGTTGTGAAGAGAGTTTTAAGGTATTTGAAGGGTACTTCTAAATATGCCTTGTGTTATCATGGTTACTCCACTAGATCTTAGAGTTCAATTAGCATTCGTGGATATGTGGATTCCGATTGGGAAAGGGACATTGATAGTAGAAGATCCACCAGTGGATATGTATTCACATTGTTTGGTCGTGCAGTTAGTTGGATGAGTAAGTGACAGGTTGTAGTCACTTTATCTATTACTAAGGTTGAGTACATGGAAACAACTCATGCTTGTAAGGAAGCCACTTGGATTAGAGGATTGTGTTCTGATGTTGGTTTTAATGCTAGGCAAATTGTTAATTATTGTGACAGTCAAAGTGCCATATGTTTGGCGAAGAATCCAACTTTCCATGCTAGGACAAAACATATTGACGTGTAATACCACTTTGTTTGTGATATGGTGGAGGATGGAAAGGTTAGTCTGGAAAAGGTTGATACTCTGGCAAATGTTTCTAATGCATTGACGAAGCATGTGAGCATGGATAAGTTCAAGTGGTGCATCAGTTATATGGGCCTTGGGGCCTAGAATGTTTAATGACTTCAAGTGTTGGAAGGGGTTTAGTGAGTTATTCGTCAAGTGGGAGAATGTTGATGGTGCAGGAGCACCTTGTGCAATGTATGCCTCCAATAGGAAATTTTGTGAAATTTGAATTATCACCATGGAATGTATGTAAAAAGGTCATGTGAAGGCCTATTCAAATGTATTTGAGTCTCCACTAGGTTTCTAGGAGATCAATTAAGTAAATTTGCATAAAATGCCATTTTGTTGCAAAATATGCAAAAGTGCAAAATTGTAAGAAATTGCAAAATTACAAGAAGATGAAGGGTCATGTTGGTTGAAAGGTTGTTGGTCGGCAATAATTTGAAGAGGCAGTCAAGAAAACTGATTGGAAACATCTTTAAAAACATTGTAAGGGCGAGTAAGAGACAAAAGTTTGTATCTTGAATCAAATTTTGTAATAAAAACACTATGTTCTGCAAATTTTGCATTTTACTCTCTAGTTGTCTAGGCTTGTACGGCTTGTACAGTAACACTAGGCCTTGATCATATTTTTCCTTGATAGAGTATTGTTTAGGATTTCACTTAAACTCAAATTGGAGGGTTTTAATTGAGATTAAAGTTTTTTTTGAGTTTAATTACAGAAATCTGTTAGAAACCCTCAAGATCAAGGGTTTGAGAGTCTAGTTAGGATTTAATAACTACTCCACCGATTTAGTCATTGTAGATCGGTGAAGTTGGTTAATGTAGGATGGATTGTGTGTGTGTGTGCAGATATAGGGAGGTGAAAATACAGATTTTTGGTTGCTATTCTCTCAAGAAATTATGAGTTTTCCATGAAAGTTGATGGCTTCAAGTTTGTATCAATTGAAAATACATCAAGCTGGTTATAAGATGGTTCCTAGAGCTTGTGCAGACCTATACCAAGGTGATGGAAGCAATGGCAAGTTGAATGAAGGTTTGGAATGCACTTTTTCAATAGACCCTCGTTGATTTGAGCATAGTGGAGTCAAAATCAAGGGTTTGAGTTTTGATGTCTTTAGAAGAGTTAAAATGGCCACAAATTTGTTTATTTAGTTGTTTTAGAACCTGTTACAAGACTGTTAATAGTTATCTAGGGATGTGGAGTTGAAATATTGGTACTTGCCTTGTAATTTTGACCTATTTGGGGGTTTGTAGCAGTGGTACAGTCCATTTTAAGGCCGATATTTTCAAAATAACAGTACCTAGTTTCCAAGTATGTTAGATAAGGCTAAAATGGGTTTCCAAAAATGTATTTTTTTTTAGGATTTTCAAATTGGTGTTGAAGATATACCCAGTTTAGTCATGTTGGACTACTACAAGCAAAATGAGTGTTTAGGGTGTAAAGGTTGGAAGAATTGATTTTTGAGGTTGTTGTTGGTTTGATCCTATCTTAAAACATGATGCTCAAGATTTTTTATGAGATCAGTGAGTCCATTGGTTTATAGTTCCATTTGTGGTGTCTTTGTGCCTTGTGGAATTAAGTTTCTTTGAGGAAGAGTTGGTGAAAGTTGGATGAGTTGGATAAGTTGATTGATTCAGAGTTTTCTCAGAGGGTTTTTGCTTTGATTTAGTCAAAATCATGCTGATGAAAGTGTTTTTTTGAGTCTGGTAAGAGTTTAGAAGCAAGATTTGGTGTTTGATGTCTTTTAGCCATGAGAAAACATGTGAAAATGAAGGGAATTTAGTTGAAATTTTGGTTGATCTTCTCAAGCTTTGTGTTTTGGGTCATTAGTACCCTTGAAGGTTGTAGATGCTCTACATCAGTTGAGAATGTGTGTCTCAAACTCACTGTTGAAACCCTAGCTCAGTTACCATCAAACTCAAATGTCCCTAAATGTTGCATTCAGGCCTTTACTGCAATACCACTGGGTGCACTTAAGAAGAGTGCGGGTTGGCGGTGTGACCCACCATCCCGCAATGATCTTCATCGATATGTGTGGTAGAGCGGTGTTACTGGCCACCTTGCGACATTGGTTGGAGAGATTGTTGGTAGTGTGGGGGTCATATTGCCACCCACAATGATCCATGGAGCTGGTTGGCGATAGTGTGGGGGTTACTCTGCCACCCTGCGATGGTCTAAGGAGAGGTTGGCGGGTGTGCAGGCCATCATGTCACCTTGCGATAGTCCATGAGGAGACTTGTGGTGGTGTGGGCCATGCCGCCATCCCATAATATCCCATGTGATGGCTTGCGGCGGTGCGACATTTTTCTTGTTGTCCTACGATGGTTGGTCTAAGAGGCTTGTGGTGGTGAGATATATATATATCGCTGTCCCACAATGGTCTGTTGGTGGTGTTTGTAGTATGGCGGTAGGTTGCAAAGATTTGTTGATGGGACTTTGTGGTATCAGAAGGAGTTGCTACTTGGTCTCCTTGTTGGCGATAAATAGACAAGTTAGATGGAAATATGTGGCACAAAGTTATTAGTTGATTGCACATCGTTGTTGTGAATCAATGTGTTCATTAGCTCAATGATTTCAACCTGAAGGAAATAGTTGAATTACCTGATAACCATGTAACTTCCTACTATATCTTGATGCTCATTGGTTGATGAGATGGTACTATGACAATGAAGGTTAAGCCAACCTGAAGGAGGAGATATATATATATATATATAAGTTTGTAATGTAATGTTAGAATCATATTGAATATAGTAGTGCAATGTATTGCATTGTAATAGACAAATTGATTGTGGGTCGAAGAGCAATTGGTTGAAGATCATAGTGAATGTACATTATCGGTTTGATATTGTGAATCGACACCTAAAAGAGCATAGCTTTGTAACTTGTATGTAATTGACTTTTTACTGTAATACAAGTGATCTCTACTTTAGTGTGTGGGTTTTTTCCCAAAAGGGTTTTCCCACATCAATCTGGTGTTCATTCTTTATATCTTATTATGTTATTCTTGTATGTGCATCTTAAATGAACTATAATTGCAAAGTTTTGAGTGTTTTTTTTGCTTCTCTCCCTTGAAGATTAGCATTAGGAAGGTTTATTCCACGCTCGACCTTCCTTTCAAAAATCTTCTTCTTTATTAATGGGTTTGCTATCAAAGTATCTTGTAGCAGAGTTGCCATCGAAGTTGTCCATCTATGGTAAGACAACATTTGAACTTAGTGTAGGTACAAAACTTGAACTGGGTATAACTTCAGTGTATCCCATGATTTGATTCATTCTTAAATTTTCAGGACATGTGGAATCAGTATGTTTGTCGGTCTCATGGAAAGAAAAAAATACCATAGATTTCTCAGCCTCAACTATTTGTCTTGGTGGAGGTACTGGTAACCACAACCTGTAATTATTGAAAAGCCAAAAATTATTTATTTTTGGATGGTACGGTTGCTGAGGTTGATATTGTTATTAATATTATGGTGGTGGTGCAGGCAGTGCAAGCTACCCCTGAGTAGGTGACTACCTTTCAAGGACAGTCACCTCATTAGCTACCTTCTATAGCAATGGATTTGTAAAACCTTAAACCAGAGGCCTGATAGAATCCGTCTTCATTTTGTCAAAAGTAATCATGCTATCTTTAATCTCAATTGAATTTTCTTGTGCAGTTGTCAATTTTGTTCCATTAGCTGATCTTAAGAAAAAAGGCTATATTAGATGGAAGATCGTTTATAAAATTGGTCAACAAAATTTTTGGTGATGGATTGAGAGTATGAGAAAGACGTGTGATGAGGCAGTTAAACCTTGCCACAAATTCTCTCATTGGTTCATTGAGCTCCATCTTTGAGTTTGAAAGTTTAGCAAACAACCGATAACTATCTTCAGTAGGCTTGAACCTTGCCAAAAATTTCTCGCTCATGGTTGCCCAACTTGTAATAATTCTTGGCTCCAAATGATGAAACCAATCAAAAAAATTTGCCTCAAGAGTCTCTATGAAGAGACATACGACAATTTATTCATGTGGTACATACAAAATAGCTCAAGCCGATGTGAATGCAGAAATATGTTCATCTGGGTGTTGAGTATTGTCATCGTGAAATTGGGGAAAGTGCTTCCTTGACCCTTTAGGTAACTCATGATGTCCTTGTAAAGCCAATGGTCCAATGTTGTTACCCTAAGGTAACGAGGGTGAACGTTTGTGATTATTGTTAGCATGGTTATGGATAGCATCATCATTTTTGTCACCCATTACTTTTGGTTGGATCGCAGGTTCTTCTTTTGGTTCTTCTTGGATCTCAGGATCTGTGGCAATGCCTCTCCTCCTTGTATAAACCACGTAAGCTAGGATTATCTATTTCCATGTGGGAGTTGGTAATACTAGTCTTCTAGTTGCAAGATCAGCTTTTAGTTCTTCTGGGTGTAAGATTAGCTTTTAGTTCTTCTTTATCCAAAATGGCAGCCGTGTTTCTCCACTAAGCAGGTGTTTCCTTTTTCTCGAACATGAAACTCCTCAAGACACTAATGATGTCTTTTTGCTCACCTTCAACTCACATAATATTTGGCTAGATACAACAAGATCTAGTTATTGAATAGGAGCAATAGGACATCATATGGTCATTCTTATGCCATAAAGTGTAAGCTTTCTTGATGTTTTATGCCTCATGCCCAATGGTGGGCACCAGAAAACTGTTGGTGTTTCAATTCACCTCTGGAATGCAGATTAGGAATGGACAACTATGCATAGTTAGACTGCTCTTCAAATTAGGAGGGGAAGCTCCCCCTTCATTGATTATGCTTAAAAATAGATACTAAACTACTACCAATCTTTTTATTCTCAACTTAGGAGCACAAGGTTATAAAACTCTTTGCATTCTAGCTGAGGTTTTCTATTTTCTAAAATTTCAACTACAACTAAGCCTAAACTAATGATGCTTCTGACAAATCAAGTAAATTCAAAGCCTAAGAATCAAAAGTAAATAGGGAATGATTTGATTTAACACAAATACTTAAATAAACTCACTGCCATAACACACTTGAAGACTCATTGTACTTCCGAGATGAATGTTGAAATAAAGATTATGTAAGCAAAAAATATAAACAAAACACTAAAAGATATTGAGATTGTAGATCAAATAAAAGTAGGAATGAGATTTATTTCCTCAAATTCTAACAACAATAACACTTATGAGACAACATATTGTAGCAAAGTAGGCTTACAATATGTGATCAAACTAGATTACACTTGAAACAAAAGTGAATAGACACTAAATAACAAAGTTGCAAGCAAAATAGGCTCAGTAATTTGTTATCACAACAATGGTTAAAAATAAATGGGAAAGGCTACTTGATGAGACAAAAAAATGTCTCATCTATTAGCTAAATAAAAGCATGTATTTTTCTTAATTATGAAGTTTATCAAGACTGAGCATGATGAGGAAAGTAAGATATTTTCAATTGGAGCAATCAATATTTCATCATATCTTAAAAATTACGATCTGGGTTCTTGAGATTTTTTGACCAAAATTAGGAGACAAGAAGGAAAAAAAACCAATTAAATTTCATGAAAACCTAGTTCGTAGTTTGAGAGAAAACTTCATCGGTCCATGTACCAATTTTTTTTTGTTTCCATGCTCCAAAATTTTTGGAATTTGTTCATTCATTTGCTTCTATGTTCCATAATTTCTAGAACTAAATATGATAGCATTTATGAAGAGGTTGAGCAGTCAAGGGACAATAGTTGCAAGTATTAAAGGAAATTGGAGTGACTTGGACAGAAGTTGAGAGAATATAGGGGCAGTTGCAAATATCTAGGGGTTGTTCAACCCAGTTTATGAGCAGTTGAGAGTGTATAGGAGCAGATTTAAAAGTTTTGATGATAGAAGAGGTCAAAGGAATGCTTCTTCAACACTCTAACACCTTTTTTGAGTAGTTTAAAGGGCTAAAAAGTAGGGATTATTATTTTGGATGATCAAAAGAGATTGACTCGGCAAAATAGAGTGAAGACTTATATTTTCTTTCTCCACACATGTTCCTATTTTCTAGCAAGTTGTTGCACAACTATGAGGTTCATCTTTCAGAATTTTATAAATGCATTGTAATCAAAGAATCAAAGGGGGGATTAGAAAGACTTGTTTTGGCTCGAGGAAATATGATAGTTTCTAGTTTCATTTCAAACAATGTATTTCTAGAATTTTTAGAGTAAATTTGAATTCAAACAAGGTTTTCATTTCCAACAAAGTGTGAAGTAGTTTAGCATTTTAAATTCATGCAAGTGTGCCTTATATTAGTTTCCTTTCATACAACTTCCCTTTTATGCAGGTGTACTCCAGAATAGGTTTGATTTCTACAAGTTTGATTGTAGAATAGACTGTCAAACAAGTTTTCTCCATTCTCTTTTGCATATAGCCATGGACACCACCTTGGATTGATAAGTTAAATGATGAGGATTGCAAGGAACCCATCACTGCCCATTATTTGTACACAAACAAGAAGCAGGGAAATCTAAAATCTCCTTATTTTTAACAACTAGTCTTTCCAACATGCAAGCTTTATTTCTAAGACTAAACAAAAGATAACTAATAATTAACTAGACTTCAAATATCAATCAACTAATTTAACAATAAGAAAAGTTCCAACTATACATTTGATATTTCCAAATAATAGATAAGCATGAATGAGAACAACCAGTTTTACTTGGAAAATGCATCAAGTTAACTACCGCCTTTAATTGAGTTCTATTCCTGGAAATCTTTGTATGCTTCAATTGTTGACCTACTGATTGATAATTTTGGCGGCTCTGCAACTAGAGTGATGACCTCTGTTTCTTTTGCAGCTTTATGCTTTTGATGCTTCTCTTAATATTTTTCAATGGAAGAGTATCGTATGATGAAAACTTGAAGTTTGACTGTAAACACGCCTATGCTTGGACAACCTACTAAAAATAGCATTTTTCCAAAAAAGTAGGGCCAAAAAACTAAGGTTTGGGTTTTGTAAACAATCTTGTTCTGAAGAGATCGAAATCATCAAATTTTGAAAAAGATGAGGATTTCCCGAACATGCACGATTAAGTAGATTCTCTTGAAAATTATAAAATGTTCCAATCTTCAAGAGGAGCAAAGAAAAAGTAGACCCAGATCGATGAAAGTTAAAAATTTTGACCATGTATTTTTTGAAAGGTGATGCCCTAGAAAAATAGACCATGAAAAAGTGTGCTTTTGTGCTTCCCAATCTCGAATCCACGAAGAACGCTAAAAAATTACCTCTTTTGAGCCTCCAAATCTCGATGAGAAGAATAATTTATGTTTCTTCCTTTGAAATCCAACCTGTAAATTATGAAAAATGAATGCTCAAAGCTTTCCTAAATAGGGTTTGGAGATAAAAAGTATTTTCATGCAAAACCATAAAATTTTGGAGCCTGCATGCAAAAATATCTAACTTCATTTGCATCAAAATAGAGAATTCCTCTTTAATAGGGCGGCAAAAGCATGCATGCATTAAGAGGTTTTCAAATAAATTCTGTCAAGATGACTTGGGTGCCTCCTTGAAATAAGGTGCCCATCTACTCCAGATAGTTTATTTTTCAAAATTTTCAAATTTTGCGTGCCTCTACCTCCGTTGAAGCTTGCTTCTAACTTTGATGATCTATCAAATTAGCACTGCCAACTGATAATCTTTGTTTGATGATGGCAATCCCATATTTGACCACTGTTGAAGTGATCCCCAACTTTATTTTGGCATATGACGACATTTGATCGTGATCGTACACCCTGAAAACTATTGATGAAGGTTGAATTGAAGAAAACATGGGTGAAGTGAAAAATATTCTAAGTGTCAGGAAAAAAGGTGCCCTCCTTGAAATAAGGCGCCTAAGTTTTCCAGACTTAGAAAATTTTTCGTGATTTTCATTTTTTTGGTTTGTGTGTCTTTGGAATCTAGTGCCCCTTGTTCGGGCATCATTTTTTGCTAATCTATGAACAACTAAGTTTGAAAGTTAGTCAATTTGGCAAGCCTGATCATATCTAGGTTGAATGGTACCCCATACCAGCCTTCGTTACTTCATCTGACTAATTTTCCAAGATTTAAAACCAGGCTAATAGAGAGTTTTTAACCTTTTATGAAAAACGTAAAAAAAATTCTAAGTGTTGGTCTTTGGCACCTTCTAGAGATAGAATTTTTTTCAAGTTTTTCAATTTTTGCTTTGACTTTGCTCTTTTTTTCCAACTGCCTCCATTTGATCTATAATTCGCGTTGTCTGGCAGATCTTGTGAACTGGATGATGTATTCATTAAAGAGCCCAAACATATCTGATGATGACCTCCAACTTTTCCCAACCCTAAAACTACTTTTGATTGCATTTGATTAGATCTAAACTGAGTTGATGGAGGAGATTTCATGTTTTATGAAAAACACAAAGGCATGAAAAGAAAGGCACCCTCCTTGAAATAAGGTGCCTAAGTTTAGTTTTTGAACTTATTTCATTCTCTAGTCACCACCTTTGGCAACTGCACTGATCACCATTGCTATTTGCATTGACCATGTTCACCATTGTGCATGCATGATTTGTGAAAACTAAAAAATTGGCTAAGGCATTGACAGCTAAGTACCTCCCTTGAAATAAGGCACCCAACCTCTCTAGAGTGAGAATATTTTTTGCAAATTTTGCTATTTTTAGATTTCCTCTCCTCTGTTCACCATTTTTCGAGCATCTTTCATTGTAGATTGATCTGTGCAATGTTTGAAAGTTTGAATTTGACACCTAGCAACTAGCCATCCTCCATTGATGACCTTGGAGGTCTTGATTTTTCTTCTGAAAAAGCGAAATAGACCCACTAGAGAAAAAATGACTTTTTGACGATTGTGACTAGACTAGCCCGATCAGAACATATTTTTAACCAATCAAAATAAGTTTGAGCCCTCCATGCAAAGATTCTATTTTTAGACATTTTCCTAAAAAGCAGGGCCAAAAACCTGAGGTTTGGGTTTTATAGATAATTTCATTATGAAGAGACCCAAATTGTCAGATTTTTTAAAATCTAAGTTTTTCCCAAAAATGTGTGATTTCCTAAAAAATAGGGGCCGACATGCAAATTTCTATTTTTAGAAAATTTTGCTAGCATCCTTTTGACATCAAACCTAGAAAAAACCCTGCGGTTGATTTATTTTTAAAAAATCTATAAATAGAAATTTCTATTTTTAGAAATTTTGACTTTTGATGACAATTTTTAGAAATTTTGACCTTTTTTTTACTTTTGACAACAATTTTTACAATATCTTAACCATTTTTACAAAATGCCTTAATGAAGCAATAATTTTAATTTTGGGCATTACAGACTTCTCAAAATTGACCGCTCCCCTAACCAATTTGACCAAGAAAGGAGCATTTACCTAAAATGAGGGCTCGCACAAGCAAACTTTGAAAGACTCAAAGAGGTAATGAGTTCCTGTCCCGTTTTAGCAATACCAAATTTTTCTTCACCTTTTGAGTTATATTGTGATTCTTCAAGGGAAGGCATTAGGGTAGTATTGATGCAAAACAAGCACCCCATAGCCTTTGAGAGTAGAAAACTCAAAGAAATAGAGAAAACATGCATCATGCATGCCCTAGAAAAATTCAAACAATATCTAATATGTGTGAGATTTGTAGTAAAGACCCATCATAATAGTTTGATGTTCTTCCTAAACCAAAAAGACTTAAATGATAGATAACAAAAATGGGTAAGCAAATTACAAGCATATGATTTCGACATTGATTACATGAAGGGAAAAAACAATGTTGTAGTCGATGCCTTATCACGAAGGCCTCACCTTGGTACCATGAAAACAATATCCACAAGATGTTAGACTTCCATACTTAAAGAATATGCTAATGACACATTCTTAAATGACATAATAGCAGGAAAGGTACAAGATGAAAGATATTGAGTTATTGATGATCTCATTCTTTACAAGAACATGATATACATCACTCCAGTGTCAAAGTTAAAGAATTTTTTTTTGAAGGCATACCATGACAACCCATCACCTAAACATAAAGGATACTACAAGACTTACAAACAAATCAAGGACAAATTCTCATGGAAGGGCCTCAAAGGAGATTTACTAAAACATATTACAGAATGCATGGTGTGCTAGAGAAATAAAGAGGAACATACATATCTAGCAGGACTTCTCCAACCCCTGCCAATACCCAATCAGAAGTGGGAAAGCATTTCTATGGACTTCATGACAAGATTACCTAAGGTACAAGGCAAATAATGCATCTATGTGGTGGTAGACCGCCCAACCAAATATGCACACTTTATGGCCATATTGATAGTCTTTAGAGCCCCACAAGTAGCAAAAGTTTTCTTTAACGAGTTTTCAGATTACATAGTCTGCCCTGAAACATTATGAGCGATCGAGAGAGTCATTTCCTTAGCCAATTTTGGTAGGAACTATTCAAATTAGTTGGAACATAATTAACCCCAACACTAGTTATCATCCACAAACAAAGATTGTAAATAAATGGCTAGAGGGGTATTTAAGGAACTACGTCACTGGGCAACAAAATACATGGATTAAATGGCTACGTTTGGGAGAGTATTGCTACAACACCATCACCATATTTCTATGGGATGAGCCTCTTCCAAGAACTATATGGATATTCAACATCTTTTGGAGATTTGATCCATTCAAAGAGTCGTGTGCTAGGAGCTAAGATTTTATACAAGAAAAAATGAATATATTGAATATAATTAAGGACAATCTACGACTAGAATAAAACCAACAAAAAATGTACACAAATAGAAATAGGACCAAATGAACATTTAAGATTAAGGACTTGGCCTTCTTAAGGCTGCAACCATATAAATAGTCATCAATCAAGATAAGTGGGGTTGAGAAACTTAAGCCTAGATTTATGGGCCATACAAAATTTTGAGGAAAATAGGAGAAGTTGCTTATAAGTTGGAGATGCCTGCAAATAGTAGAATTTACAATGTGTTCCACATATCTCGCGTCAAGAAGGTATTAGGGAAACATATTTCCCCATGTCCTGAATTGCCACCATTGGATGATGAGGGTAAGTTGATTTGGAACTCGAGATCATTCTTAATATGAGGGAGAAGAAATTAAGAAAAAAAACTATCCCTAAGTGTTTGGTTAAGTGGAAAAGACTTTCTACAAAAGACACAACTTGGAAGGGTGCCAAGATTTTTGATCATCTGAATTTGAAATTGTTTGAGGACAAGCAATCTTGGGTGGGGAGGACTATCATATCCTCGACATAATCCCCTTAGATAAAAGATAAAGCTTGATTAGAAAGTTAATTCGTCTTATCTAGTTTGTCTTATTCACAAAAAGTTGTGAATAAAGACAAAAAGAAAAAGGCATAGAGGGCAATTAAGACGAAGCAATGTTTCCTTTATGACTAGCGATGATTCCTTAAAAGAATTAATGTAAATTCAAAACAAATAAAAGGTAGCGCTTGGAAGGAGTATGATGAGGCAACATTTGTGCTTGAAGAGGGACGTGTCCCTTACCAAGGGACAAATAGATGAGCAGTTATGTGTATTTGCAGCCATCATAGGATATCAAGAAGGTAACATATTCCAAGGAGAGACATCAAGAATCATCTTCAGAAATACATTCATTATTCGGGCAACAAATATTATAAAATATTAGAAGGATCAAAGCGGAAGGCAATTGAGTAGATCTGAGTTAATCATCCGCACTCAACAAATAAGGGAAGAATCAACAATAAATATACTTGCATCTTAGAATATAGCAGATTATACTTTTGTAAGCATTGTGGTATGCACTATAATGTATTGTGAATTATGATATGTTTATTAATATCTATGGAATTGGATATATATTGTTGTGTTTGTAATTCCCACCAAGCAACCATGGGAGAAGTAAGGGGAAGTACAAGTGGGGTGAGCATAGACTAGATTGCTTTCTAAGTAGAACACCTCATGTGGATGACTCGGGGTCTACCACTTGGGGCCAAGGGGGTGAGTGACCGCTCTTGGGCTTCTATGGGCCTCCTATTGTAGCTTTTCCCAATCTCTACATGGATGGGTTGTTGGGAAGGATTCAAGGAGTCTAGTCATAAGAGGGATGGATAAGGAAACATGGATAGGGAATGGAGATACAAGTTTACCCACTAAGTAGACCACTCCACGTGGATGACTAGGGGTTTGCCACTTGGAGCCAAGAGGGATGGTATATCCACTCTTAGGCTTAACTAGGATAGCTTCGGGCAGACTTATCATGTTTCTCGTCCAATTCCTATTATGATTAAACTTCCACTATGCATTATGGATGTGGTGTAGTGTAGTAGTTATATATTTACATGGTTCGAATATTTATATATGTTTAATCATATGAATTATATTCCAATATTATCTAACATGATTACTAGACCTAAACTAAGGTTTATCTTTCTTAAAGCATTTAATTAGTGAGTTAAAACCCTAACTACATTAAACTTGTGATTCTAGGGCAAGATTTAGGGAAATCCCAAAAGAGGACATTACATATCATCATCTTCCAAGTCTGAATTCACTGCTTCTTCCTTCATAAGGGTTGTAGAGCCCAACAGTTCACATCCAACTTCCATGATTTCCTCCAAACCCGTGAATTCCTCCCTTATCTCTTCTTCTTCTTATGGGCTTATGGGCCATCCTAAAGTCCCTTTTGCATCTTGTATTACAACCAAAGCTTCCTCCTTTGTAATATCATGCCTACCACTCTCTTGTCAGGCAACCTGCTCTAACTCCTAACCACCACCTTCCCCAGTCAATGGATTTGCATCCCTATTTGTAGCTCTACTTCCTGAACCAACATAGCAACCCCCAATAGATTCAATCACCCTTTTCATGGAGTTAGATTTTGGGAAAGTGGAAACCTTGCTAGCTGATAGATCCCATTCTATTTCTTGGTACCACTTTTGTGATAATTTCCAACTCATCTAAATGTGTACTGTTTGGGTTAATTTCCACACAAATTCTCACATGGGTTTTCATTTCTCCATGAAGTAGAGATTTATCCACCTCAATGTAAGTCCCCAATTCATTCCCTATCAGACTTAAAACCTCCTCATCCCATTATTCTGAGGGTAGGTTGTGCAAATTTATCCATGCTTTTATTGTGTCCATTTCATGTTTATTGTGGCTGAAGTTTGGTCCCCACTCTTGAAAGTAAAATCCTATTCTATCCATTTGTAGGAGTTTTTCTAACATAATGCGTTGTTTCAACTGTGGCATTGGGCATATGACTAGAAAAAATTATAGATCAAAAATTTGATATATACCTCTTTGCTCCATTGGTCTCTCCACCAATCCACCAATCTCTTAGCACAGCATCTACCCCACCCACTTTGCGAAGAAGGCTCACTCATTCAGCATGTCCTTGTAAATTCGTAGGGCTTTAGTAGGGATGACCATCACCCTGCCATTTTTCTTAGGTTCCTTGAGATCACCCCTCTTGCTAGGATCATCAAGAACTCTCCTTGCTTCAAATCTCTCTTGTGCACCTTCTTGATTCCTCTCCACAAAATCACTGATCCCCGTGTTCCTTCTTCTATTCAGGCTGATTGCATTCACTTTAGTGGCGAAGTGAGGCACTCGTCTAACCAGGTTGCCAACCTCTTTGTGCTTCCATGAGTTCCATTTTGGAGGCTTCCCCTTCCATTGAATAGGTAGTGCTGTGGAAGTCTCACCCTCATTTTGCCTCAGTCGACCATACTGACCGTCGTTTACAAACTTCATAAGTGGAGACTTGGAGTGATTCATTGGTTTCCTAGAGAAAGGCCTTCAATCATACCATTATTGTGAAGAAAAACGAGTTCTACTCAAATTTGCACTAGGAAATTTCTGGTTTCTTTCCATAGGTCTCATCCCCCAAGTGCGGCCCTAATTGCTAGAGTGATTCCAGAATCGTCTAGGAGCCTCTCGCTAGGATCCATGCCGAGGCACCTGCTGGTTCCACCATGTTGGAACCTTTCTACCTAGCGAAATGGCATTAATGCTAGAGACATAATGATGATCTAGGATGTTTTGATCTCACCATCCAACCAAATCCGCACCAATGCCAACTCTTTCTTCCACTAGATGCTCATTCTTTGCGATGTCGATCCTTTGACAAAGCTGTCCATCGGCCATTCTTGCTCTGCAATAGTAGCCCATGAACCTATGTTTCCATCCATTTTTCCCCTCTTTCAGACAAAATTGAATTTATTACAAAAAATTATTTCAATCGATTAAAAACAATGTAATACAACCATATTTCAATCATCCTGAAGGATATCATATACATTTCAAAATTATATATTAAATACCAGTTTTAGATATTTATTTCTCATCATTATTAAGATAATCTATAAAAATAATATTAGAGACAATTTTTTTGATACATTATATTTTAAATATTATTATTTTTTTAAATAAAAATAATATATCTTCTATAATACAAAATTGTACTCAATATTTATATTGACACATTGAATTTTCTAAAACACATAACCATTGCACCTCGGGTGCAGCTGCTAGCGTGTTCTGTTGAACTGGTGGCGATTTAAGGAATTTTAGCTGCGTTCATATGTTTGCATACAGAGTTTTGACTGTGGAAGTAACTACGCAGGCATCGCACAAACATTTTGTTGGCCACTGGAGAAAAATACATAGCAGCATGTCGGGAAGAGGAAGAGGAGGAGGAAGATGGGGACCTAATTCTCAGCAGCGAGGCAGAGGAGGAGGAGGAGTGAGGCAAGAGCGAAGCAGAGGAGGGGCAGGAGTGGGGCAACAGCGAGGCAGAGGCGGAGGAGGGGCCGGGCAGCAGCGCTGGTGGGACCCTGTCTGGCGAGCACAGCGACTTAATCAGATGAAACAGGAGGTATCGACCTTTTTTATTTTCACTCACAACTTATTACTTGTATTATAACTCAAACTCTGAAAATCTTAGGGCTTATTACAGACATATGCCAGAATTCTGAGGGGCTTAAAATAATATAAGCTGAACAGAAAGATATTCATCTTAGGAATGTCTTACACAAGACAAATGTATATGCCAAATTAATATCTTTCAAGAGAGTGATCTAAGAAATTAATCTTCACCTTTTTAACCCTTTATAATAAATATTATAACACACAGAGCAATCGTCAACTTCAGTTGTCAGTTTTTTTTGTCATGCACAGGTACATCAGCGCCTGATTCACTTGGTGCTGTTTCATTCAAATCCACTTTCCCTTTTATCTATACATTACACGTCTTAGATTTCCCGGCTCCCTTATAAGATGGTCTGAGTTGTATAAAATTACATGTATGTATATATTTGTTTCAGTATATGAGTAATTCTGTGCATCTTCATAAACCAATGTAGGTGGTTTGATGTCACCATGGCACATCTGTTAGAAATAAAAGTCAATTGCGTTCTAAAGTAGATTGCAGAAGTATCCCTTCCACTTTCTAGGTGCTAGTCTACATTGAGAAAGACATATCGATTTTAGTTAAAACGTTCTAATTGCAAAATTAGAGAACACTATTGGCAGGGTGTGATACGGAGCCCATGATCCTGGAAAAGGGTCCAAACGAGCATACAAAAAATGATTCAAAAGAAGGTATAAAGGCCCAGAAAAAGGTGGTGAGCAGAAAAATAAAGTGTCTAAGTTTCTCAGTAATCAAATGTTAAGTGACACTAGAAGGGGGTAATGTAAATATACTTTTCAATAACAAGTTCTGGACACCATGGAAAGAAACATACCAAGGAATCCCGAGGCCAAAGTTGAAAAGGCTCACATTGACCAAAGTATGAATATGACAACCAAGAAAGAAGGATACACTGCTTGGCAATGGAGAAGGTACAAAAACCCTACCAGATTTCTTATCTGAAGAGAAGCTACAGATTCTGAATGTGAACACTGAATACCATTTTGTGTAAGGAACTTAGGAGAGTTGTTATGGATTTTAATGCCTGGTCTAGAGGTCAAATTTCTCTAGAGGATCAGGCTGCAAAGTGCTGCTTGGAAATTATAGAAAGCACCTTCAAATATGCAAACCTTAATCCTAGTGCCTGTTTATGTTTCGGCAATATTGGATAAAATCATAAATTTAAGTGATTACAGACTGACTGAAAGGATGAACGTGCTTTTAATGCTTGGAATTTTCTAGTGGAGAGCTGTAGAAAATATGAATATGAGTTAAAAAAAACCTTACAGGTAGTCAGAAATTTTTTGTACGAATCTGATTTGGGTGAACAAAAAGACCATACACAAAAGTTTGGCACGGGTAGGCCATCCACCATATAGATCCAAAGCAAAATTCCAATTGCTTGTTGCTGTAAACCCAGTGAAAAATCAGCCCAGAAAGTACAGAATTTTATAGATATAATGAGAGAAACCAAATGCTTCACATGAACCAATGATTCCCTTTAACACCAATTACCTTCCATGCAAGAGAAGCAACGATAATGCAATATTTGTGAAAAAATGATGCAATGGATACAAGATATATTTTCATTATTGTACAATGAGAAACCCTTGTATATATAGGCAAGGGTGAGAGATAGGGCAACATAAGATTATGACATTTTTTAATCTTATGATTTGAGACACAAAATGTAAGTGCCCTAAGTAATCTTAACTAACAAGTGTGAAAAAGATCCAAAAGCGAAACTGGATAGGTGGTAAACCAACACTATTGTCTATCCAGCCTCGAGAATGCACCTTTGACCATATTTATTAATTAATTGAAAATCATAATACAATGGATTTTTTAGTTTCAATTAATTAATAAATAGGGCCAAAGGTGCATTCTCAGGGCTGGATAGATGTTTCTTACATTCTGCCTCTCCGCCCTTTTATCTTCACTTTTTAGGTTTCGTTTTTAGTTTGCTAGTTTTGTGTAGCATGTTAATATTGCAGCGATTGGATTATTAATATTCTATTACAGTTTTGGGGTTGATTTGAAGTTTGACGTGGATTGTTTTATTTATTAAAATTTACTATTTAAAAAGTTTAATTTAGATTTAAAATTGTAAATATATATGGTATATAAAATTTAACATATTTGTAATTATTTAAACATTTTTATATTATAATGTATTCAAACTTATCATAATATTGTTTTATTTTTATTGATTTATTATTTATATTTAAAAAAATTAAATTTATAATACGTTGATTTAATTGCATTTTTTTTGGAATTTTTTCTGAACTTAATCCAAATTTTATTAAGTGAAGAGTCAAGGGATAGCAACTTAGTTAGGATGATGCTGTAGCTGTGGTTTGGGAGCAACTTAGTTAGGATGATGCTAGAGCTGTGTGGTTCCGAAGCAACTTAGTCAGGATGATGCTAGAGCTTGGTTATTCCGGAGCTTAAAAAAAGGTGCACAACGGGACTGCCTATTCCAAAGCTTATCCGAGTGAGAAAACCTACGTAAAATGTCTAGGATAAGGGAGAGGACTGTCATTGCTAGTTTTCGATCCTTCCCTGGATTGATGACTGCTATTTTTGGTTTTCAACCATCAACCCATGCAATGCTAATTAATTATTCATTTCTATATCATCTTATATCCCCCAATTTGTTATTTCTGTTTTCTTTATTTCCTAATGTGTAGGTAAGCTCAAAATCTAGTGAAAACATTGGTTTTTGCATCTTTTTTGGATGACAACACAAGACTGGAACTAAAAAAACGTGAGAGAGACTTTAGCACATCATCTGGATGTCCATGTATTGTGATATATAATTGGGAAATGAGCTCAATCTCTTGGTGCTAGGTTTCTTATATTTTTCTATTTATACTTCTAAATTTAGTTTTTAATCTTGTACTTTAGATTCCATTGAATTAGCATTTGTCCCAACTCTATCTATTGAATTAACATTTGTCCCAACTCTATCAATGTAATAAGAAAAGTAAAAGGTAACAGTAACACTTTATTGTCATTACATTTTGGTGAACCCACCATTCTACACTACCTCTTTTCTTTCATGGTTCACTCACTATATTTTGGTGACATCATTCTGCACTACCTCGTTTCTTCTGTCGTTCACTCATTACATTTTGGTGTACCCAAAATGTATTACTTTACTTATTGTTTAGCAATCAATATATTACTTTAAAATATGGTAATATAATAAATTTAGCTATATTACTGTTCTTTCATGGTTCACTCATTATATTTTGGTGAACCCATTGTTCTCCACTACCTCTTTTCTTTTGTTGTTCACTTTGTACATTTTGGTGAACCCAAAATTATATTTATTATATTAAAGAATGTATTGACAAAGGCGTGCATTATATCAAAGAAGGAATATAGTGAACCATAAGCTAAGGTGTGGAACCATCCAAAGCATAATATATTAAAGTGATATGAAATAACTTACCCTAGAGTGGATTATGACATGTATGAGTTAAAAATAATAAATAAATTTTAGTATTTTTTCTTGACAAGATAATCAACTTTATATTTTAGTGTTGATGACCTACTTTTAGTAAAAATAAAGAATAAAGAATAAAAAAAATAAAGTAAAAAATACTAAAATTTATTTAAGTATTTAATTATTAAATACTAACCCAAAATTGGTAAAGCTGCCATTTTATTCTTGCAGCAATTTTCTGATAGAAATGGAATTACCAGATGGTTAAACCTTCACCCTCTACCTTGTAGAAACATTCAAAAAAATTCAAAAAAAGTGACTAGAGACTAATGCAGTTGAGTTTTTAATTTGAAGAAACACCTGAAAGAAGAACAGAACAGTCAATTAGGAAAAATAAAATTTCCAGATTTTTAGCCTTCCATCTGATGTTGTGTACATGGAAAATTGAAAATGACTATTTGTAAAAAATACATTTACTCTCTTTTGATACTGTACCAAGTGAAGCTACAAAAATCTCTCAAGTGCTACACCATTGGTTTCCTACAACACCAATATTTAGATGGAGTGATTCCCTTCAGGGTCTTATATGGATCCCTATTTTGAATATTAGCAACATAGTTGATGTCTTCAACCAAATATTCATTTCCAAGTGATTGAGTATGGATCACATAACTAGCTATCACTTCAAAGATTGATTCATTCACTCTACCAAACTATTTTTCTATCGTGTGTAGGCAATTGAATACTGAAGATCAATCCCATACAAGAGTATAGAATTTCTTGAAGTGGTGGTTTACATTTTCTCTACCATTATCAGTATAGAGACTCTAAAAATTTATTTAACGCATAGTCTTTAACACATTCATTGGTAGTATGCTTGCATTGTACCATGTAAGATGAGCTAGATGATCATGTTCAATTGAAAATGGTGTACAAAGGTGCACATTATATGAGAGAAGGAATGTAGTGAACCATAAACTAAGGTGTGAAACCATCCAAAGCAGAATATATCAAAGTGGTAGGAAATAACTTAGCCAAGAGGGGATTGTCACATGCATAAGTTAAACACAAAGTATTTAACACACAGTCTTTAACACATTCATTAGTAGTATGATTGTATTGTACATTGTAAGATGAGCTAGAGCATCCATGTTCAATTGAAAATGGTGTACAAAGGTGTGCATTATATCAGAGAAGGAAAATAGTGAATCATAAGCTAAGGTGTGAAACCATCCACAAATCTACGTGGCTTTGTGAAGTTTCCATGTACAAATGTCCAATTGTCACCATGGGTAAGCAAGCTACTCCTCATGTTCAAAGTGTCAAAGATGATTATATTGTGGTTTTCAATAGATTGTCTCTAGGACTAACATAGGATAGAAGACCTCTACACAAGTATTGCCACCATTCTAGGATTCAAGAAGTGAAAACAAAGATTCCTTGCATAGATTTTTCAATTTTTATCAGAGTGGCTTGGTGGAAATAAGATAGAGCAAAGCAAATTTTTTGGGGAGTTTGCAGAAGCCTTACAGAAGATTGCTAAACAACTAGAAAGGAAATTTGAGGGGGTTATATTTGAAGATGTCTTTCAACTTAGTACATCGAGCAGATAGACACTCAAACATTTTTATTATAAAAATTCATTATATCAAAGAAGGAATACTCATTATAATAATGGATATTGAGGCATAATTATATTTAAGCTTGTCTTTCACTCTACTACCCTTTTTATTATTGATGCTTGTTGGTTATAATAAATTACTTTATTATGTGTTCTTTGCTTACTTTATTATGAGATTATACTTAGTATTGATTGGCATTTGTTTTCCAAGATATAGGCAATAGCTGGCTTTAACCAAAGTTATATGGACATGGATATAGATAAGGCTATTTAAGACGCCCTATTATGGACATGATAGTTATAAAAAACTCATATATTTTTGATTTTATAGGTTGACCTATCGTGTATTTGTAATATTTTATAGGGTTTGCACTTGTAGTAGTTAGATATTTAAAAAACTAAATTGATTGGATATGGAATTGATGGCAAGAGTGTTGTATCTGTACATATTCAATGTAGTAGGAATCTAGCCAATGTTTGGAGTTTGGATGGCTATAGTACCCTACTTGTATCTTGGTTGTACCATATTTGTACTAATCCCACATACATGGTATGCATGCCAAATAAGTGAGGGAGCTTGATGCAAATGGTAAGTGGGTCAAATGAACAAATGGTTAATAGTTGTTCAGTGCTACACATTAAAAGCACAAGAAGGAAAAAACATGAGGAATTAGGAACACACATTCTATAATACTATTGTAGAAGAAATATACATCCTATGGGTCACACCAATGTACCCAAACAATCTACACTATCTAGCCTAGTGAATATTTAGCCTACTTGTAGAGATTCTAGACTTTACAAGCTCAACTATGCCTATGAACCACCTTGTCCTTAGTTCCAACCTTTATTGCCACTATCAGATTTGTAGTTGTTCTACTTGAATTTGCACAAACTTTATCTTGACTTAAGTAGTCTCCGAAGGAGGAAATTTTCACTTTTATGTTGATATAGTGATTGTTGACCTTTTCCCCACAGATGTAGGAGCTAAAGGGTTTTCGGCATGCCACATGTATGCAATCAAAGCTTTAAGAAACTTCATTCTCTAACTTCCATCATGTGGTTTTGTAGAGTATGACAACCGAAAAAAGAATGTTTATTGTTTCTCACTTGTGAGCCAAAGTGACATCTCAACATTTCTACATCCAATGTAGTGATTGGATCCTACATGGCTTCCCTAAGCTTGCAAGGGTTCTCTTTGTCTTTACAAAGGCAAGAGTCTTCTTTGACTTATTTGCCTCATGGTGCACCTTTGTCACAAGTTATGGCTCATGTGGTAACATTTATAGGCACTCAAGTTCTCAAACACACAAAACCAAAATTTCATGCAAAAACACATGTCTCGCACATTTCCAACCAAAACACAACAAAATAAAATGAAACTCTTTGGGAGATTCAAGGTTGCCGACCCTCCAAGGTGCACTTGCATCAAACACCATGGGTTAAAACTTAAAAGTTTGTGAGACTATTGCTCACTAAAGGGATCATGTGAATACTGATCTAGCCACCCATGTTGGCTTATTTCAACTTTAGTGACCCACGAATCTTCGCTTGGCCTCTCACCCTTTCAGCAAATAAGATATTCCTTGTATTTGCTTTGCTAGCCCTTTTTACCAATGTGGGTCTCCAAAATTTGTACAATTTCATCTTGCTGCTTTTTAGGCATCTACTTCGTCCAATCTAAATTATCCTACACTCATGCCACATCCCTTGGTTCATTATTTGTAGGATAGGCATAAAGATCACATACATTGAATACTGGGAAGATATCCAATGGTTCTAACAATTCAATTTCATATGTGTTTTCTATAAACTTGTGCAATAATTTAGATGGGCAAATCTTCTTGGGCTTAAATTTCTTATAGGTTCCTTAGGCAGCTGCTCTTTCCTCAAGTGCACGATGACCAACTCTCCAAGTTAGTCTTCTCCCTCTTTTGCACTTCCATTTGTGCTTTGTAGTTGATGCTAATCTCCTCTAGTTCCTTCTTGACTTGTTCATGTACCTCTTACATATGCTATGTGAAGTCTTCGGCCTTTGTGCTAAGACATGTCCCAACTTGCTCCTCAAAAAAATTGGTGACACCACCTTTAGCTGTTCCATACACCAACTAAAACAATGTCTTTTCACTTGATTTGTCCATTGAGTGGGCTTATCTCCAACCAAACATCTAAGCAAGTTGCCAATACTTTGGTTGACAACCTTTGTTTGAACATTAGTTTGCGGATGGTATGCATAACTATATTTGAACCTTCTACCCAACTTCTGAGGTGTCCACCAAAAGTGACTAAGGAACTTGGTATTTTTGTCTAAAGTAATGTTCCTAGGGCAAACCATGCAATTGTACTATTTTGTTGAAGAGCAAATTCACCTCCCTTGACGCATCAATTGTTTGCCTATAAGGAATGAAATGAAGCATCTTTGAGAACTTGTCAGCGATTAAAAATCATGAGTCATTACCTCTTTGTGTTATGACAATCCAAGGGTGAAGTCCATGAATAATTCCTCCCAAGGTATATTCGCACTAGCAATGGCTTATACAACTTTGTGTTTTGTACCAATGCATTTTTCTAGTTGACACGTTTTATATCTCTCAAAAAATTCATGCACATCTTTGTGTAAGTCAGGTTAGTAGTATCTCTCCTCTAATAGGGCTTGCATCTTGTGTGCTTTGAAATGACCTCTCAATCCACCATTGCGCAACTCTTTGATGAGGTTCTCCCTCATGATCATTGCGGGATACATAATTGTTGTTTGTAGGATAGTTACTTCTCTTGTGCAAAGTACTCATATGGGCTTTTGTGTCCACCCATGGTTGTATGCATGCCTTCCACGCATTTGCGAAATGTGGATTTGCAGCATACAAATCCTTCATTACTTTTCTTGCATACTAACTCAAGAGTCATAGTTGACAATAATTATTAGTAATGTATATATTAGTATAATAATGTAATAAAATGTATGCAATAAGTGTGGTTAGGTGTAGGTCATTATGAGTTTGTTGTATAGTCTTTTAATATGGTGGATGTAATAATACTTTTCCAAATCTATATTTTGTGGAGTAAGTTAATCCTAGCATATTTCTCTCATCTGATTTCTTTGCATTTATTATCATTGGTATTAGACCTCTAGGTTAGGGTTTGATTGTGTAGAGAAAGTCTAAAAGAGGTTGTGATCGTGGGTTGATGTCACAAGTTCAGTCAAGGCACAACTGCGGCAGAAAACCAGTCAAAATTGCGGGTTGTAGAAGGCAAAAAATTGTGCAGGAGAAAAAGTAAAAAAATCCAACAAAAATGTGGGTCATGGGTTGGGAATTGTGGGTAGGGTTTTAGCCCTCAAAATATAGTTTGTAACTGAAAATAGTTAAATTGTGGTAAAAAATCAGCAAAATTGCGGTCATTTGTTGGCTGAAAATCATGGACAATTGTTGATTGAAAATTGCAGGCAATTGTTATCTGAAAAGTGCGGGTAGTTCTACAAAAAAATTGCAGGCTAAAAAGGCAGAAAATTGCCAAGAAAAAAAAAAAAAATGCATACTATTTTTCATCTTTTTTTCTACAAAAAATCATGATTTTAGGCATGTGATTTTCCAATGGTGACTAGGGCATGAGACGTGAAAAATAGTCTCAAATGACTAGGGCATGTGAAAAAGTGCAGATTAGAAATCTTAATTATTTGCAGCAATTTTTAGGGCATGAAATTGTGTAGTTTTCCTCACAAAAGTTGCAATTTTTGAAAGATATGCGAGGAGTTTTTTATTTGCTGAGGGTCTTGTTGTGACCTTTTCACACATCGCCCCATCGCCAATGGGGACCCCTAGTTGTTTGCTAGTTTTTAGGGTTTTGTCTCCTTGCAACGGTTTCGTGAGGTCACCTTATTGAGAGTTTCAAGTCAGTTTGTCGAGAGTTACCCGAGCCAAGTCAATAATCCATGCTTGAATCAGTGCATAGACGTCATGGAAGCACTCAAAAGGCCCAGGAAACGAAGATCGCCTATTCATTCGGCCAATTCTGAGACTTCCTACTTTTTAGGGAATCTGCTTTTTCGCTTTTTCATTTTTTGGCATTTTTGGACCAAACAGGGTTCCCTATTTTTTAGGGATTTTGCTTTTTCTATTTTTAGAAATTTCTATTTTTGGAAAGTCAACCCGAGTCAACTTTCTATCTTTCTATCCAAAAATCAACCAAAAAATCAAAAAATCACTTGAAAAATCAAAGAGAAAATTGAAAAATCATTGAAAAATCTGGAAAAGCAAGCAAAAAAGCATGAGAAAATCAGACTGAAAGTATCAAATTCTGGAAAAATCAGTCCAAAATCAATCAGATCTGAGCAAAAATCACTGAAAAATCAACCCAAAAAGAGTGAAATTCATGAAAATCTGTCTAAGTCTGAGAAATTCGCCACCATGAAGAAGGTCCTTGAAAGGAGGGACGAAGGAAGGAATGTCTGGAAGCATGGAAAGTCCGCCCAGCACAAAAGAAGAAATGTCTAAGACCCTCCAAAGTCCGCCATGCTCAAGGGAGTAAATGCCAAGACCTTCCAAAGTCCGCCACACTTTGGCAAGGGGTCTTTGAACTCCGCCCAAGCCTTGAGGGGTTAGGAAAACACCCTTGGAAGTCTGCCACACACTTGCCAAAAGGTTGGAAAGTCCGCCTAGGCACATGGGAGAGAAAAAAAGTTGAAAATTTCACTAAGTATTGGTGCCTAGTAAGGAAAATTTCGAAAATTAGCCTAAGTATAAGAGCCTAAAAGGGTGGAGAATCGAAATTTTTGCTAAGTGTTGTAACATTTCCAAGAGATAAAGTGTTAAGGTAAGTGCTAAAAGGTTTGGAAGTCCGCCATGTTCAAAGAGATGATGTCCAAGACTATAGAAAGTCTGCCTTCACCTTGTCCAAGTACTTGGAAAGTCCGCCATGGTCTATGAAGGGAGAAAATTACAATTTTTGCTAAGTGTTTGGTGCCTAGTCAAGAGAAATTCGAAAATTTGCCTAAGTATAGAGGCCTAAAGGATAAAAAATTGAGATTTTTGGCTAAGTGTTATGACATTGTCAAGAGGAAAAGTGTTAGAGTTTGAAGGACAAGTGCTATGGAAAATTCGCCATGTCTTAATGGAGATAGAAAAGACTTTGGAAAGTCCGCCTAGGCCAAGGCAAAGAAAAAATGAAATGTGCCTAGCATAAAAATGGAAGAGAAATTTAAAAATTGCCTAAGTATGGATGTCTGGAGAAAATGTTATAAAATTGACAAATTTGGCCAGAGAAAAATGCACAAGGCAAAGAGAAAGGGGAGATTGCCCTTGGCCAGAAGAGATAGAAATTTGTCAAGCGTCAAGGAAATTCGCCTGATAAAGACTTCCAGACAAGGATTTTGCCTAGGAAAATTTGTCCGAGCAAGAAAAAATTGACTTTGGCAGAAGAAAACAAGCTCAGTGCAATTAAAAGTTCGCCATGGCAAAGAAAAATAAGGATCTGGCATAACAATTGTCGACGGAATGGCTTAAATTTTAACTTGGCTAGACGAAATTGGGAATAAAATTGGAAAATAAACTTTTGGCCAAAGAAAATGAGGGGAAAATTGAAATAGCCATGGGTCCAAAACGAATGGGTTGGAATAAATTAAAATATTTTAATATTTTAATAATTTATTTCCACTACGCAGAAATTTAAATGACCTTGGACAAAATAAAGTTTGCCAGAGATGTTTCGGAAGAAAATAATTTGTGTCGGCCGAAGATAAAATCCAAACAGGCAAAATTAAATTCGCCATGATTTTTTTTGAAACTTGAAAGGTCGAATTTAATTAAATATTTAATGTTTTCTTTCAAAATTCGAAAAATCAAAGATAAACATTTTAGGCAAAAATCGAATTTTTGAGAATCAAAGAGATTTTCCTGGATAAGCTTGACACGGATTCTTTTCGAAAAATAAAGGAAACTTGCTTGTTTGAACAAGAGAAAACAAATCGAGATCGAGAGAGAAGAAGGCAGTTGCTAAAATAAATTAAATTTTTCAGCATTATAATGAGTTTCAGCAACTCATTTTTCACAGACACAGCTGAAGAGAAATTTGATCTCTCTTGAAATTATCAGGCAGTTAATTGTTTAAAAGGCAAGATCGAATTTTCCAAAGGAAGAAGTAATTTCATGTTGAAGGAGAATTTTATCGGAAAAGGAAAAGATTTATTGGCTGAAAGTCGAATTCTTTTGTGCAAGAGGGGCGCACTTCATCACTTACTTTTTGAGTAAATTATCAGAGTTTAAATCTGATTTGCAGCCGGCAGTCTTTTTTTGAGGTTTGATGTTCAGTCAAAGCTGATTCGCCATTCTTCTTTTGTCTCTTCATCTTAGCAAAAGTTCTGGCCAAAATTTTAACTTCATCCATTTACTTTCAGCTTGCTTTTTCGCACCAATTTAATTATTTAACAAGCTGAAAGTAAAATTTTCGAACCCATGGTCTAGAATAATTTTTTTTTTTAAAAGGTCTTTGTATTAATGTTAATCTTTTGGACTGCAGGTTGACGACCACGGCAGGCGAACCATCAAAGAAGGCGAAAATGAAGTTCGCCAGCAAAGGTGTCCAGCGAGAGTCTAAAATAAATTCTAAGTGGAAAAATGTTGCTGACACTGATCTGGGACATGTCGACTTCAAAGAGTTTAAGAAAAGAATGTATGGACAGAATGGACTTCCAACACCGATAGCCAGACGGATAGTAAGGAATGGAATTTTTCAGGCAGTTGGGTTCCCGCCGGCAATGGATTGTGCAAAATTGATGGTGGAATGTGCTCTCCACTATGATGCTCAGAAGAGGCAGATCGTTGCACCTAATGGCAGAATTTTGGCACACTTGAGCGAGGTGGTAATTCAAGAAACCTTTGGCATCCCAGTGCATTCTCGTACTGTCTATAAGACCAAGGAAGAGGCTAAGCATTTGTATGACAGTCAGCCAGATCTATGCGCCACCAATGTTAACAAGGTATGGCTGGACAAGCCTAAATTGTCAATAAAGAAGATGCCTAAGAGGCCATGCCGGACAGACTTCAAGGAAGATTATGGAGACATCATCTTGATGCTAAACAGAGTAGCTGGTAACCCGCAGGGTGCATTTTTCAAAAGCTGGATGTATTTCTTCATGGATGAGATCACTTCTGGCGTAAAAATGTTCAATTGGTCACGAATGATAAGTGACAATCTCCACGAATAGTTGATCAATCTAGAAGAGACTAAGTCTTTTCATATGAGCTCGTATGTGGTCTACTTGTTGGCCAGGACATATAAATATCCAGGACTAATCTGCAAGGGCAAAGTTGGCAGCGGAGAAAACGAGCTCAGACCTTATGACTGCTACCCACAGCTCCAGCTGAAGGAGAAGTCTCATTTCAGAAGGGTGCATGATGCCTTCTTAATGCACATTACCAGAACACTTCAAGGGGGAGTGCATCAGAGGCTGACTCATGAGGCGAAAAGTTTGATCAGTAAATACGGATCTTGGTTCATCCAGTTTCCTAAATTTACGTATGTCAGGATCCAGGGATTTACTGGAAATCCCTATAAATTGCCCATTTATCCGACAAATCAGATGATTTTGCTCGAGGTCCTAAGACAGTTAGAGGAGTATCAAAACATCTAGAGGCCAACCAAGAAGGCATCTGTTACATTCCCATTTTTTATCGGGAATATGTTGGAGTCCTGTCCATGAGCACAGGCGGCTGAAAGTGCAAGGTTGGAGATCCAGTGGTATCCATTTACAACCTACAAGTCCAGGGTCAACTTTGACCCACATCATAATATTCAGACAGTAGAGGGGAGAAGGTACAAGCACAGAGTGGAGTTGGAAGACTTCTGGGCAAATGCTGCCGATGAATATGAAGTCAGAAGAAGATTATGGTCCAGAATGCCAGTTGACTTCATGAGGGCAATTGAGTTTTGCTGGGTGCCTAACCAGTTGCAGGACGATGGGAACTACATCCAGCCACGCTTCGAGGAGAGTCGACCTCTTCCTCCCGTGAGATGGTTAGAGCCTGAGCACGCAGACTTAGCAACGTTAATGAGACCAGTGGTCAAATACTCTCAGTGGTGGGTTGACCATCATGCCCAGGAGATGAGACATAAAAGAATAATGCTCACGTATGATTTACTGAGCGAGTCAGAGTCGTATTCCTCTAATGCCAGTGCATCCCATCAGGATTTGGTTGAGATTCGAGAGAAAGGGAAGGAAATAGTCCCAAGTGCAAAGCCTGCTTCCAAAAGACATAAGGGAGAACCATCTCGTTCAACAGCATCTTGGAATATTGACGAGCTGGTGGCTACCATAGATGAGTCCTTGGTGGAAATACTCGTACCTCCTACAGTTCAGGAAGAGAACGATGAACCTATTCAGTTGGATGATGAGGAGCCCTCGTCACCTACAGGCACGGAAATACTTGGTTCAGACAATGAGATAGAAGTCTAGAATAATGACTTCGAGGAGGGAATGATTTCCGCTCTCAGAGAGGTTGTGGATGTTCTGAATGAGGAAGAGGTTCAGGTAGAAGATGGAATTGAGCAGCCGACCATTCCAGATTGGCTGATAGAGAGGATGAAGATTCAGGTACCTGCAGAAGCCCAAGAGGAGGATGATACTGCCGATTTCTTGGCAAGGTTGGAGCAAGTTGCAATGAAGAAACCGGCCAAGAAATTCTCTACCATTCAAAAGGACGAGAAAAGCAGCCGTTCCGTACACATTGCAGTACCCACAGTGGACAAGCCACAAGACGAGATTACTCCTCAAGAGTATGCCATAACCACTGTAGATCTTGGCCCAACCTCAAAAGGTCAAGAAGTGGAGGAACTAGATAATTCCGTCTCGACCATCAAAGCGAGATTGGAAAAAGAAGTGGTTAAGAAGAAAGAGTATAAAAGGGAGGTTGAATGCCTAAAGGAGTACATACGACATCTGACTCAGCCACTTGATCAGGGTAATGCGGTAGCTCCTCCTCTCCTTAATTCATCGCAAGAGGTGACCAAGGATGTAGAGCACGGAATGGCCACAGCCAAAGAGGCTCAGGACTGGATGGTGAGCGAGGGCACGAAAGCAGCCTCGTTCATGGAGAAACTGGCACTTGCCTATGGGCGGACCTCTTCTTTTCTTTCCAGACTTGTTGATATGGCAGAAACATGGGAATGTATTCCAGACATGCAGGAGAGGCTTATTCCAAGCCTTAGGGTCTTGAAAGGCACTCCAAGAGAAGAGTTGGTTGAAAGAAGGGTGATTGCTGCAGGAGCAGCATATGATTTTCACCATTGGTTTTGGGCAGTGACTATACAGAGAGAGGTTTTGGAGAGGGCGAGAGAAGATGGGCTCAGAATTGAAGAGCAGGTCAAAGAAATCCAGGAGAGGATTTATATGACAGCTGTAGAAGTGTTCGACCGTGAGATTGTCCGAGAGAACGACATGCAGCTGGAGAGGTTGAAACGTAAGGTTCAAGAGATTTTCTTCTCAACTATTGGACCAATTCTAAGACAGGATTTTGCGGGCGTGGCAAGACTCTCAGCCATCCGGAATGATTTTGGGAAACAGGAGGCGGATTGGGCAAGCACCTTCGCCAAATGTGTTGAGGACTTAGATGGATTGGAATTCCGGATTAGCATGCTGCCACCCGTCACGATGGAGGAGGTCATTGCGGTCGTGTCCAGGTTCGTCGAATGCAATGCTGCTCAGAAGGATAAGGACGCCTCTCCTTGATAATAGCTTCAACTGCCTCTTTACTGATAGTTTACTGATTGATGACTCATGTTATTTTGGGCAACCCTAATTAGGGTTGAGTTGTAATAATCTTGGCCGTTGATATTGTTTTAATCTCGGCCCTTCATTTGATTTTTGAAACTCTATATAAACTGATGATCTCTCACTTTCATTTGTGTGGAGACAGAGTATGAGATTGTTGCATTGAGACTATTTCGAATAATAAAAGCTCTTATGCATGATTTGCTTTGAATAACTTTTATTGTCATATAGTAAGCGAGGTTGCATATCTTCTTCCGCCATAGATTAAAGTTAGAATTAGATTAAATAGAATTTGCTTTGAAAGTTGGTTAAGTGAATGAGAGATTGATTGTATCGATTCAATGGTGAAGTCTTGCTCATACTTTCTTCGAATGGATGATTTGCATTCGATGCGTAAAGTTAGCCTGAGCTTATAATCGTGGAAGCTTAACTTCAGCTTCATTCGAGGTCTGAAAATCATTATCACACCCTCTGAAGATTGCACTCACTTTGCGTATGTTGTCCAACAGGAGGCGAAACAAAGTGTGGTTTATCCCCTTCACCGGATCTTTATTGTCTCTTGAATTCTTAGGCATATAATAGACCTCCTAAACCCTTATCCTTTTTGCTATTTTTTTGAGATCCAAATTGAAGTCCGACCAAAGAGAAAGCCTTTAATGATAAATCCGCCTAAGTCCCAAACTTGTGAAAATTCCTTCAACGTAAGTCCCCTTGTTTATTACCAGCAAATCACAACGCCCATTGAGCTTATCCACACGTCAAGACTTGACAAAAGAAACCTTGGAATCGCCATATGATCTTCTAGCAATCTTAGCATACGTGGTGGTTTTTCAAGAGAGGATAGAGTGTCTCTGGACATTTTATTCTGTGTGTTCGGTGGATGATAAAACGTACACCAACAGGTCTGAAGGTCAGAAATCCCATGTAATTTTGGGTATTATATTTATATAAAGATTCCTCAATTTTTTTAAAGTTTTTTTTTTGTAAATTTTTGAGTTTACAAATTGTAGATTGAGGGGGGTTTACAATTTCAATTTGAGGGAGGGTTTCAATTTAATGGAATTTGCAAAATATATGAAGTAGGGTTTCAAGACTTTTATTTGCAATTTTGAGGATCATTTTAATTTTTTATGGGAATGTCTTATTTTTGGGGACAAGTTTAAAGGGGTTGTTATGATTCTGGGAAAAAGTCTTTTTTTTTTTTGGATAATGGCAAGTACCCAAAATTTAGTGTTGTCGAAGGCACAAATACTCACTAGGAAACTTTATAATATTTTGAGTCATAAAATGCTCACGATTGCTGAGTAGAGGATGTGTGATGGAATCATCCTAGTGATTGAAACCGGGCTTGCAATCAACCTAGATAATTTTGACAAACATCATCGAGAAGCCTTACTATTACTCAAGCTATTTGTTTTTGTTGATTTAATCCTTCAAGTTTGAAATGCCACATCTGCACTTACACTATGGGATACTCTAAAACACAAGTATTAAGTTTCCAAGAAAAGTTGGGTACTGTATTTGAAGAATTTGTTGTTTCTACAAAATTGCATGAAGGTGGATCATTGTTAGAACATCTCGGAAAAATCAAGTATCTTAGTGATTAGCTTACTGCTGTCAACAAAGTAGTAGACAATGATTACATGGTTGAATTGACCATTAACAACTCATCGCCCTCCTATAAGACCCTTGTGGAATCATTGAATCTATTGGTTGAAAATCGAACTTTTTTTTTGCATAAGGTGAGTTAGTATCTATTGCAAAAGGAGCGAAGACAACAATAGATAGGGGAATCTACATCTGAGACCATTAAAAGAGATTTTGCTCCTTATTTGAAAAACAAACCTCAAATTCTTTTGGCAACACTTCTTCTTCCACTCAATCCAAGAAAAAGGTGAAATGTTTTTATTGCAACAAATTTGGATTTATTAAAAAGGAATGCTAGAAAATGCTATACAATCTATCCCACAAGAAGTATGGTGAAGCTAATATGGCCACTATTGAGCAAGAGCATGGTTCAAATGATGAGTTTGCTCTCATGGCATCTATTTCAAATAGCGCTGACAATAGATATTGGTTCTTTGATTCGGGAGCATCATGAAGCTTCATGTGTCACAAAGATTGGTATGTAAAGTTTTTGGCTAATACCAATCATAAAGATACAATTTCACTTGAGGATGGTAGATCACATGTGGTTGAAGGGATAGGAGATGTTAGGGTTGTATTAAATAATTCTCTAAATTTTTTAGTATGCAATGTCCAATATGTTCTTGCCATGAACAAGAATTTATTATCTATTAGTTAGCTTATTGAGAACCCTAACATTCAAGTCAAGTTTTGTAGAAAGAAGTGTATTGCATCAGATGTGAAATAGGATAAAGCTATTGCCATAGGCATTGGGCAAGGAGGCTTGCATAAGCTCTTTGATCATGCTACAACTAATTTGCATGCCTTAGTTGTCGAAGATAATGCTAGTGCTCTTTAGCATGAAAGCTATGGTCACTTGAATCTTTGATGGCCAAATTCAGTAGAGGCCATATGGTTCATGAGCTGCCCCCTATACTTGAAAAACAAAATTTCTGTGTTGGGTGTTTGGCTGGAAAGTAGAAGAGGAAGCCGTTTCCTATAGAAGGTGCATGATGTGCTAAGGGGCTTCTAGATCTCATTCATGCAGATCTTTGTGATCCTCCCCATTGTTAATGGTTCAAGGTACTTTTTGCTATTGTTGGATGATTTCTCTAGAAAGATTTGGATTTATTTCTTCAAAATTTTTGATTACTATGGTGCCTTCCTCAAATTCAATGTGTTAGTGGAAACATTCACAGGGTATTGGATCAAGACTTTGTAGTTTGATAATGGGGGGAATTCACCTCCACTCAATTCAAGGAATTCTATGAAAAAGAGAGTATTCAATGCTAGTTAACAATACCATACACTTTGCAATAAAATAAAGTGTTTGAAAAGCGTAATAGGACTAGTTTGGAGAGGCGCGATGCATGATGTATAGTAGGAATGTGCCCTACCAGTATTGGGGGGAGGCTGTGAAGAAAATGGTTTATATCTTGAATAGATGTTTGCACAAAACCTTGGAAAAAATTACACTGGAGGAAGCTTGGATCAGTAACAAACCTGAGGTGACTTCTTTTCGAGTTTTTGGTTCCACCGCATACACTGTAGTTCTTGCAAAAAAAAAAGACATAAGCTAGATTCCAAAAGTATCATATATTTCTTTGTTGGTTATAGCAAACGATCTAAGGCATACAAGCTTATGGATATTTTGACTGACAAGGTCATTGTTGGTTGGTATGTTGATGTAAAGGAGAGCCATGTTTTCTATTGTTCAGCATGAACTCAATGAAGATCTGGAATCTGGTATTATGGTACCCTTGAAGGATGAACCCTCTAGTTCATCAAGTTAGCCTATAAGTCAACCTTTGGTTGCTTCTTCACCACTTGTCAATTAGAGATGCAGGACTAAAGGTGTTTCCACTCCAACTAAGGCCCTAGTTGAGAACTTGCCTTCACAGCATTCACCTAAGACACATTAGATACCTAAATGGTACTATTCCTCTTTGGAAGATGTACATGTGGACAGACTTCTTCAATCAAATGAATGTCCTTGGAGAAAAGGAAAAATAATTAGTATTTTAGCAGCTAAGCATATTCATTTTCCTCTATCGTCTATTCTTTTTTTAGTTTATGAACTACAATTTTTATTTGAGGCACAAGGGAAACTAGAATGGGAAGTTGCTATGAAGGTTCAATATGATGCATTGATGAAAAATTAAACTTGGAGCTGGTCAAATTGCCTCCAGGTAAAAGGCCCATTGGGTGCAAATGGGTCTATAAAGTAAAATGTAAAGATAATGGTTCATTAGACAAGTACGCGGCACATCTTGTTGTTAAAGGATTTTCGCAACAAGAAGGTATAGGATTTGAAGAGACTTTTGCTCCTACTGCTAAGATGGTCACATTTTGGTTGCCTCTCTCCATAGCTGCCCAATTTGGTTGGAAGGTGTATCAAATGGATGTCAAAAGTGCTGTCTTGAACAAGGACTTGGATGAGGAAGTCTATATGGTGTAACTTGACGGTTCTCAGGTTCTTGGACATGAACATCTAGTTTGCAGGTTACTTAAGTCCTTGTATGGGCTTAAACAGGCTCCTTGAGCTTGGTATCTTAAAATTGATAAACACCTAAAAGATTTTGGATTCAGGAAGAGTCATTCTGATCCAAATCTTTATGTCAAAAGTGATAGTAATGATATTGTAACTGCTATAGTATATGTTGATGATCTTGCCATTATAGGTAGCTTAGAGACTGAAGTTCAACAAGTAAAATCAGATTCAAGTGCAACTTTTGACATGTCAGATCTAGGCCTCTTACATTATTGCCTAGTAGTTGAGTTTTGGCAACCTAATCATCAAATCTTCATGGTTCAAATCAAATATGCCATGAGTCTTTTGGAGTGTTTGGGGATGGTGTATTGTAACTCATTTTCTACACCTATGGAGGTCAGATTGAAGTTGTCAGCCTCTAATAATTTGTCCCTAGTCAATGAATCCCACTATAGACAGTTGGTGAGCAGTGTGATATATCTTAAAACCACTAGATCGGATTTTTGCTTTATTGTTAGCTATCTCTATTAGTTTTTGTCAAGATTGAAGCTCTCATGGGATAGTTGTAAAGCAAGTTTTGTGGTATGTGAAAGGTACTCTTGACTTTGGCATACTCAATTAGAGGACATTTTTTTTTGTTTAATTGGGTATACATACTTTGATTGGGAAGTATTTGTGGATAATTGGTGGTCTACAACTTGCTACATCTTCTCCTAGGGTTTAGGAGTGATTTCTTGGCAAAGTAAGCTTTAGCAAATTGTAGCTCTATCCTCCATTGAAGTTGAATACAAAACAACAATGAGTGCCAGTTGTGAAGCTGTTTGGTTATATATAATCTTGGCAGATTGTCAGCTACCTTAGCATACTCCTACTCTGCTTTTCAGTGATGATTAGGTAGTATTGAGGTTGGTGAAGAATCCAATTTATCATGCTAAAACCAAACACATCGAAATTCATGATGACTATATTTGGCAACTTGTGGATGGTGAAGACATTCCTCATCATTTTTGTTCTTTTGAGGAGCATATTGCCGATTTAATGATTAAAACACTCAATCCTAGTTACTTCTCAAACTTCGAGACAAGCTTGGTGTTGTTTTTGGTTTAGTCATTAATAGGGGGATACTAGTATAAGCATATATTTGTATAATATTGTAATAAAGTTTATTTCATAAATGTGGTTAGGTGTAGGTCGTTAAATAAAGTTGTTGTAGTAGAAATTGTTGCAACTCTTAATGAACTTGTTATATTGTCTTCTAATATGGTTTTTGTACCATTTAATATGGTAGATGCAATATTACTTTTCTAAATCGATATATTGCTGCTCCTCTTTGTGGAGTAGTCATTTCTTGCAAATTTCTCTCATCTCATTTCTTTGCATTTACTAACAATAATGCCTATCTTTTGCTTAGGGCATCTACAACTTTGTTGGATTGCCAATTCTATGCTTTAGCATAAAAGAATAACCTTGTAGATATTCTAAACACCTAATGTTTCTTTGGTTCAACTATGCCTAGCTATTGATGAACTTCAATCTTGATGGTTTGTGTACAAAATAAATTCTATTCTTTGGGCAACAATTGGTGTCACTTCTTTTGGGAAACGTAAACAATGGCATATAATTCCTGATCATGGACATAATATTTCTTTCTAGCATCATTCAACTTTTTGTTGAAATAAGTGATCAACCTTCCTTCTTAGCTAATTTATTGTTCAATTATGGTGCCACTAGCTGTCATGTCCCCGAATGTGTAGAAGCATTTAACCATTTAACATTATGTAATTATAATTGTCCAAGACAAGATTACATCATAAACATTATGATATAATAAATATCAAAGTATATAAAATAAATATAAAATAATAAAGATAATCTAGAATATCATTAGATATAAATATAAATAATATTAATAATAATAAATATACATATATATATATATATATTAAACTAATATATACAAATAAATGTTAAATAAGGAATCATATATTAATACTAAAACAATTAATTAAGTGGATGAAAGGCAGATTCAAAAGACTTCAGGAAGGTCACGACCCTGTGACAAATATTTAGAGGGCAAGGTAGCCAGCGAACGGAAAAAAGGAACAGGAATTATCATCGGGCATGTCTTGGAGGGAACCAGCATCCTGAATTCATACACAATTGCCTATCAAGGATCCCAAACACATAATAAAGCATCACTGCCCTCATGTCTTACTGCTGATGCCAAGAACAAAGTATACTGATATTGAACAAGTCAATATTGGGATGATATGGCATGATGCAGCCACCAAGTTGTATTGGCGGTGAAGAAAGTCATGAGTCTAAATAATATCAATTGCATTCTTTGATAAGACGTGTTCTCTAAATATGCCATTATCTTCATTTCTTCTATGGCACGAACATGTAATGATTTGCTTTCTTTCTGAGTCGATTTGTGCATGGAGGACAGGTTTAATGAAAACACCATCGCTATCTTTCACTAAGTGTTGGGCTGATGGTGTGTGGCCGTATGAGTTATTGAGGTCGTTGGGCATGAAAGTTAACTATGCCTTTGTCTTCATTCAATCATTGTTGTTGATGGTGAGGGAGCTGTGTGTATATACGCACTGTGAATGATGAAGCCAAGAGAGAATAGAAAGGATACGAGTATGGGATAGAAGAAATATGGACAGATTGTCATGCGGGTGAGGAACCAAAAGGATAGACTAGCATACAAATCGATAGACAAGAATCAGCTAAAGTCTTACTCTATGATTTTGGTGAAGAAGAGACGGGTAAAATATCTGTAGTCTGATCAAGGCAAAAGGTGAGTGATTTCAGTTATTGAATAAATAATTTCCACCTATGCTGAAACTAACCAAGAATAAAAAAATGATAATCCATAGTGGGATTAAGTATATAGTAAGGCTGGCGTTCTAGATATATGTTTAATATATATACAAAGTGAACATAAATCCATTAAATATAATATGTTCTCGTAGTATATAATGCATATGTTGATAAAATATTTCAGTAATCGATAAGTTTAGATATATATATATAATATACTACTTACGATTATCCAAAATGATGCTTACAACAAATATTGAGTCTCATAAGTAATAATGACTCTTCATTCACTAGGATGTTAAATGATATGATGGAATACCGACCCTGTGATCTTGATAGTCATTTAATATCTACCTTAGTGTATTTATGAAATATTTATATCACCTTGAACTTATTGGATATTATCACTGAAATTTATTGATCTTTAACGCTTTTAATGTCTCTTGAGAAACACTGTGAGTGCAAGATTCAGGATTAAGTGCTTCCACTAGAAAGGGGCATTACACTAGCATCGCAATCAGCTTGGAAAACCTTCCTAAATTCAAGGAGTGTCAACATAGGCTCCTCAACAACCTTCTTCTTCAAGAGTTAAAAATTCTTGGTGACATTAGTGGTGCAATCAATACCCCTCCTTATACAACAAGTTACAGGTGTGCAAATACCACTAAAGTTCTTGATAACTTTTTTTGTATAAGCTCACCAACTTGTGGAAAATTTTGATCTTAGATGCACTCTTTGGTATTGGCCACTCAATAATCCCTTTACCTTCTTTAGTTCCCTCTCCAATCTATCTTGACAAATAATAAATAACCAAGTATGCAAATTTAGGTTGCATGAACGCACATTTTCAAGTTCAGTAGTTTTTCTTTCTTAGCTATGTGAAAACTGCTTGTAGGTTTGCAAGATGCTCCTTCTTCGTCTTGAACACCAAGATGCAATTCAAGCTTACAACCATAAACTTACCAAGAAATAGCTATAAAAATTTGTCCATCAACGTCATGAACATGCTTGGGGCATTCATTACCCCAAATAGCATTACCATCCACTCATTCAAGCCTTCTATCTTTAAAAATGTGGTTTTCCATTCACCTCCTTCTCATATCCTTATTTGACGACATCCACTTTTTAGGTCAGTCTTGAAAAAGTAATGCACTTTGCTCAAACAATCTAAGAGATCATCCATTTGTGGTAATAGAAACCAATATTTGATGGTAATCTTGTTGATCACTTAGGAGTTTGTACACATTCTTCACTCCCCATCCTTTGATGCAAATACTACAAGCATTGCTCAATTAATCATACTTTCATGTATCAAACATTGCTCCAATAACTCAACCTATTTTGTTGAGTTTCACACACATATTTGGGCTCATCTAGTGTCAGTGCCTTGTTTGGTAAGTTAGAACAAGGAATCAAATCCATATGATGTGAGATGTTGTGAATTGATGCAATCCCTTTGGTATCCCATTGTTTGTGACATCCATAGACTCTTTAAATGGTAGTTCCATTTCTAGTTACTCTATGCTACACGAATTCACCTCATTTGGTCTTGAGTACCACTACATGGCAGTCTTGTGTGCCTCTCACCATTGTGCGAAACTCCTTTGCTAACAACATCACCTTGCCCTTTGTGACATCTTCTTCAATGATGGTGAAGGTGTTCTTTCTTTCGTGATTGCTTGTGTTTCTATCTTATTGCCATGGTTTGCGCAAAACACATAGCACACAACTGTGGGAATTACATCACTTCATATTTCATTTGCATATCCTCCAATGTGAAATGCAAATTTGCATTGTTCCCTCATAGTGATTTGTTGCCCCTTTTGCAATGAAGAGACTTGATATGGTGTGGGGTGTGTGACAATCTTCAAACCCAATCTTTGAACCATGTGAGTGGAGACTAAGCTGTTTGTGTTGGCTCAATCAATTATTTGTTTGCAACACCTATTACTTGACTTGCTCTTAGTGTGGAAGATGCTTTCCCTCAATCAAGGTTACTTATCTTCTTTGGCGATTTTGAGTAGCATTGTATGCATCATCAAATTCTTCCTAGCTTTTGGAGTTGCATTTTTTGCTTTATTCTCTTCATCTTTGACATGCATGATGTTAACACATTTCTTTGCTTGTTCCTGTACACACTTTGCATCCAGACACTTGAAAGCTCGATGACGAGCTTGCCTACATCTAAAGCAAGTCTTATTGAAGCTTCTTTCATGGTTATTCTTTCCTTTACCTTTGTTTGCTTGCTTTAGGAACTCTATGGGGAGCTAGATTCCCAGTATTGCTTCTTTTGTGCATATCTCCATCTCGTTGTGCCTTATTCTCTTTTTTTGCCCCTACCCTTATTGCATGTGCTATATTTGAAAATAAAATTGATATTCATGATTGCTTCCTTCTTACAAAATGGAGAGAGAATCTCCTTATATAGAAATTTTTTAGAAAACCATGTTTCTAGAAGAAACTGATAGAAAGATGCTAAAAATAGACTAAGATAGAGCAGTTACAAAAAAACAACTATTTTACCTAAAATAGCTAAGATGACCATTAATATTACATTTATTATTTTAATACCCTCCCTTAATGGTCATCGTACAAACATAAACTTAGTCTACCTGAATTCTTTTGGAAACATATCATTGGATAACTGGAGAAGTATAACTGCCACGTGTTTATAGATCCTTTCCTGTAGAACAATCAAATCAGGATACCGACACTCGAAAACTGTGAGGTAGTATAACTTTTCCCAATGAACCTTTGCGTACTTTCTAACATGACGTTGGACAAAGCAGCCATCCCTCTTGTTTTCCAAAAACCCGAAAACAAGGTAAAGTCTGTGATCAGTTGGCATAAAATTTGGACATCAGCTGGCACAACACTCATGAATTGTAAGATTTTTCAGAAAAACCTTCAAAAACTTTGAAAAAGTAAGATTTTTTCAGAAAAAATCCTTAAAAATCTTTTGAACTGCAATTTTAATAGAATTTTTTTCAAAAACTCTTTAAAATCTTCAGGTGCATGATTTTTTGTTGAGAAAAAAATCGCCAGAAAAAATGGTTTGCAAACCCTAGCAGTAACCCACAATTTTTTAGATATGAAAAAATCGTCAAAATACTCTTTATAAAGCAACACTTAGTAAATTTTTTCAGAAAAGAATTCGAAAAAATCTTTGCAGAGTTTTTATTTTTCCTAGAAAACTTCTATCAAAACTGGCTTGAAACTCAACCCTTTCAGGCTGCCATGAAATCTTAGAAAATCACCTCAAACCCGGCACAAAAAACTCTAAAAAACAGCAAGATTTTTCAAGAAAAAATCTTCAAAAAACTTTGAAAAAGCAAGATTTTTTTAGAAAAAATATTCAAAAACTTTTAAAAAAGCAAGATTTTCTTAGAAAAAATCTTTAAAAAACTCTTCAAATCTTCATAAATATTTGTCAAACATCCACAATTTCATGCAAGAGAAACCCTCAAATCTGCTTCAAGAAAACCCTCGAATAATCAACTCAAAAATCTTCACAAATCCTTGCTTCAGTAAGCCCTTCCAAAATCTCGAGCCCTCCCGTGAGGGAGACAAGCTTAGACCAGCTCTGATACACCATGAAAATAAAATTGATATTCAAGATTGCTTCCTTCTTACAAAATGGAGAGAGAATCTCCTTATATAGAAAATTTTTAGAAAACCATGTTTCTAGAAGAAACTAACAAAAAGATGCTAAAAATAGACTAAGATAGAGCAATTACAAAAAGACAACTATTTTATCTAAAATAGCTAAGATGACCATTAATATTACATTTATTATTTTAATAATATTGTCTTTTGGACAACTTTTTTGTCTACTCTAAGTGTGAGTTGATAGGATTACTCAACTAATATACTTGTAGCAGACATATGCATTTCCAAATTGAGTGCGTAACCTGTTGACATGCCTAAAGATCTTCTCATCATCATCTTTCACATGACCCACCAAATGCTAAGTCATAAGAACTCTTCTATGTAGTCCTTCATGGATGTCTCCTTTTGATGCAAATTCTGGAGTTTCTCAAATAAGGCCAGTGTGTTGTTTGATGACATGAACTTTACCTTTGAGATCATTAACCATGCAATTACAACTTGAGATCTTTTGCTTATCCCTTATGATATGGCCTCTTTGTACATACTCCCACTGTGCATAGCCTTTCAACTTTGTGCCCACATATTTCATTTTTTTAGGGACTTCTATCTGCTCAAACACAAAGTATTTCTCGACCTTAGTGATCCAATCAATCAACTTCTCTATATATAAGCTACTTGAGTAGCTTGCAAGATCAAATCATGGCTTACTTCTTGCTCTTATCATGGCTCTAGCTATTTCATCCTTTGCACTTTCTTCATCAATGTTATCAGCAACATCATCTCCTTGCGCAACAACTTTTCTCTCATCATCATTAATATCTGCTAGCATGGTTGCTTCTCTCCAATGTGCAATCTCCATGACATTGATCCTTGCTACATGAGTACTCTACTATCTCAATTGTTTCTTACTAGTCTTCATTTGTGGGCCATAATTCCATTGGTCTACCTGCAATGTGACACGCACAAATACTGTAATGTTCCCGAAATTCCAAATTGATTGATGGCGGAAAGAATTTTGAAATTAGTGTTTTTAACACTAAATAAAAAAATAAATTAAAAATAACTCAGCTGGGCCGACTCATTTGAGTTGCGCCATATTGAATTTGAATTTATATTTTTATTTCTTAGCTTCTTTGGCCAACATCTTCCAATCAGCATGTCTAGTTTGTATTTATTTGGATCAGTTGTTCCATTCTGCTCATCACGAATTTGGAATCTACTATTCAGCTGTCTTGAGAGCGTAGCTTCTCAGGTGGAATACCCAGGTTGGTGCGTAGCATTCAATCCAGGCAAGTTCGTGTTTGTGCTCATTGACATACAGTTTCTGGCCCTCATTTCAGACGATTTATTGTGCAGGTTGTGGCGCCCTGAGAAGAGTGATTATCTCGACCTGGTTGAGCCCTTGGGCTTTGGCCGACCATATGCAACAGAGCCGTCAACATTTCCAGACTGGTCATCCTCACCTACCGGCAACATTAGAGCTCGACGCGCGACCAGAAAAGTGGGCATTCTAATCACCCGGGCCCTGAGATCGAAGGAGTTACTGGATTCATCGTGGCACTTAAAGACTTGTGCTAGCATCAGGAGATCATCGTTCACCTTCAGGAGATCGCGAGAAGTCTTTAGGAGTCAATTGCTTGATGCAGCACCACTGAAAGGGTGACGCGTGATTATGCCTATCTCAGATTACTCTTCGTCTGTATTTTGGACATTGTAATACATTGCTGCAAATCATTTGAATAAGAGCTATTTTCATAACTCCTGAACTATGTGTAATTTTCAAGTGGAAACTGATATTGTGATATCATGAATAGTTTTCTGTGATTTACCTGAGTTCTCGGTTGAAATTTTCTATCAGTCTATGCTAGAATTTTTACAAATACCCTTTGTTATTGAGGTCACATAGTTCTCACTTGTAGGACTTGGCTTATTCTCTAATACCAAATGATACAAATGGCAAGTGGGTCAAGTGAACAACCAGTTAACAGTTGCCCAAAGTTACTCAATGAATGCATAAGAATAAGGAAAAAACATGCAGAATTAGGAACATGCACATTCTATAATATTATGCTAACCATTTTATAAGCTCAACTATGGCTACAAACCACCCCGTATTTACTCTCAACCTTTACTAGTACTCTCAAGTTTGCCATTCTTCAGCTTGGCTTCACACTGATGTCAGGTGAACTTCAGCAGTCTCTATAGGAGGAATTTTTCACTTCTATGCTAACACAGTGTGGGTGTGAACCTTCCCCACAAATGCAGGAGCTGAAGGTTTTTGTGACACCACACATCTGTAACCAAAGTTTGCATCCTGGAGTTACTGCAGATTCCCTACTGTTCCTGCACGTCTTCAGAGAGTCTGCCATAATTGACAAAAGAATGGTTGTTGTTTTCCATCCATCGGGCAGATAATGGCTGCTCAACATTTCCAGCCTCCAATGTGTGGACTGGATCTTACACGGCTTCCCTAAGCTGTCACGGCAACACATGACACTTTGGTGACATGATCTTATCTGTACGGTTCTGCAAGGGTTAACTCTGTCTTTACAAAGGCAAGAGTCTATTTTGGCCTATGTGCTGCATGTGGCACAGGTATTACAAATAATGGCTCTCATGGTAATGCTGAAAGATCACTCAAGCTCCTAAACATAACCAAAACCACACACAGAAACACACACATCACACGCTTCCAACCAAAATGCAACAAAATGCAAGGAAACTCTTAGGGTGATGCAAGATTGCTCGACCCCATGGGATGCTCCTGCATCAGAGCCATATTCAGCAAACCCATTTTAACTGAAATTCAGTGGTTAAGTTTGTTAGAATCCAATCTTTGCATCATATGGAATGGGCACTAACCAGCTGATCTGCTCATTGTTGATCAGTCCTGTGCGAGATACTGGGATAGAAAGGGTCTACCTGGGGAGTTGCATGGGGGTTGCTAAGTATCTCTCAAGCTCTTGCCAGCAATCTATCCCCTAGTTCTTCATCACTCTTCCTCTGTAACAGTCTTCTGCCTTTGGCACCACCTGCACTATCCCTCAAAACCTGCTCAAGAACATTTTGCTGGGCCAACTGCAAATCTTTCTATCTGATCCTAGTGGAATTACTTTCTGGAGCTGAAATGAATTTTACAATTTCTCTGTGGCACTAAACTGTATCTCTTGATTATCCTAAAAGGCTGGAAGTTGCCTGTTTGTGACAAACTCCTTAGATGAACCTGGCCTTTCCTCAAGTTTTTTCTTAGTAAATAGAAGATTCTTGGTACTGATTGCTTTTGCATGGTCCATGAAATTTATTGAATAAAATGAATTGCAAACTTCTGATGGTGAAGGAAAGCTGGTGACAAGACCTTGGTAATCTTGTCCAAGCCATATCTGCTCCAATATTAGTCGTCTAGGCATCTAGCACCCTCATTAGGTTCGTCTCTTCAACTTGTTTAAAACCAAATCATAGATCTTGCAAAATCTAGAGACTCGTTCCATAGACCTTTTCCATGTCACTATTAAAAGAATGCTATATCTCTTTCATTTTATATTGAATACATCCTCTGAAATTTTCCTTTTGCTAAAATATGATTCAAAATATTAAAAGTTTATGTGACCTAATAATTAATATGAAGAAGAATGAGGAATAAGAATCTCATTCTAGAATTGTTCATTTCATATTGAAGATTTCCTTTCACTAGAAATTTCTCATGATGTTTTTTGTAAACTTAAGAAAAGGGGTCACTTTCCTTTGGTCAAAATGGGACAAATGGCCTTGTGACATGCCCACAATGACATTTATGGGTAAGGGATGGAGCTCCAAATGGAGAACTTGTGACATAATATGCAGCTCTGCCTTGCTGGTGTAGTATGCTCACTCATGATGTTGACATTGTGTGTGCTGTGCTGCCCATGTTGATGACTGTGCTGCTCTGCTGCTGTGCCATGTAATGCACAACTTGCACCATGGTGAGATGGCCTAGGCAGTTGATTTCCCATGCCTGCCACACCTCCTCTAGGGACATCTCCACATTGTTCACTAGCACTTGAATTTTTTCTTGCTGCTCTTACCATGCTCTCTAGACCATTAGTGATGCTTATGTCTAATGTCATATCCATGCTCAAGGTGCAAATGCCATACCTAGTAGTCAACTCTTGCATGAGGTCAACGTCTAAGGTGAACACCTTGCAACCCCTTTGGGAATCTTGTTCTTGTTTTTTTTTTGATAATCCAAATTTGCTTCCATCTTACTACCAAACAAAGGTTAAGCATTTAACAATTCAAATCTAACAAAAAATATTGACCATAGTGAAATGTTGGGAAAAGGGAGAAGGCCCTAGGATTTGACTCTAAGGTTTAGTCACCTTTTCCTTGTTTTTCATTTAGAATTGTGGTAGCCGGGGTTTGATGAATTTGGACAAGATATAGGACTGACCTACAACCTGAAAGGTGAGTCAACCTACCCTTGACCAAATCTGAAATGGACTTAAGGATGAAATTTTCAGCCTCAAATTCATATCATAGGTGCACAATGTCCTACTCAGTCCATTTCTGTAGTCTGAATTTTCTTGTGACTTTACAGATCTATTGTTTTTGCATCAAAATAGGGAGAAGGCCCTAGGATTTGACTCTAAGGTTTAGTCACCTTTTCCTTGTTTTTCATTTAGAATTGAGGTAGTGGGGGTTTGATGAATTTGGACAAGATATAGGACTGACCTACAAGCTGAAAAGTGAGTCAACCTACCCTTGACCAAATCTGAAATGGACTAAAGGATGAAATGACTAAGCTAATGATGCAAATACCTATTTTGATGCAAAAACAATAGATCTGTAAAGTCACAGGAAAATTCAGACTACAAAAATGGACTGAGCAGGACACTGTGCACCTGCGATATGAATTTGAGGCTGAAAATTGAGGATCGAGTCGCCTAGGGCGACTATGTCCTAGTTGAGCAACTTTAGATCTGTTTTCACAGTCCTCTGGTGCTAGATTAGAGCCTTCGTTTTCCGCTTGTTGCACTGTTGGATATTGCTATAATTGAGTTTCCGTTTGTTGTTAAGGTGTAGAATTGGAATGTAACAATTAACAATTAACCTTCGAACTTCTCCCAATCTTCTTTAGATTTGAAACCTGCACATTCAAAGAGAGAGGAAGGGTTGTGCCATATAGGGTCTTGCCTTAGTCAAACCCCGTGTTAGTGTTTCCACTTCCACAATGGCAATGTCAATGAAAGATAGCCTATCCTTTTGAGGGATAGGGATAAATGATAAAAGGAATGATGAATCAACAAAGGACTGCAACTCACCACCCTCCAATGGCTTCCTTGAAGGACTAAAGTCATACAAATATCCTCAAGGCTTGAATGTTGTTGGCTTGATTTGCTTGAAGACTACAAGAGTTAGATCTCACAAACAATATGATAACATGAACATGAACAAACTCACATACACCTTGACATGATGCTTGGATATTGAATTGTTGCAATAAATCTCTGAAAATGTTGCTCTTGACTTGCTTGATAGTGCTCTTGGAAATAATTCTTGCTCAATATTTTTCCGTAGTTTTCAAATGGTGCAATGACTAGGTATTTGTAGGCATTTAATCTAATTTCCCGAAAATTAAATCCCAACAATCGACATTGGACATTTGAAATTCAAATAATAAAATGCTGACATTGACATATTTAACTTTGGAGGCAAAATAAGGGGACTAAGTTGCCATAGGCGACTGTGTCCCAACCCTATTTTGTGGGACTTAAAGTGTTAGGGACAAAATATTAAATGAATGCTTTAGTTTTATGCTTATAATTTGTTGGTAAATGTTAAAATGGGCCACATAATGCATAATTTAGGAAATTAGCTGTACAATTAGGTCCATGCACTTAGGGGGGAGCAAAACATAGTGTGAAATTGTCATGGGTGGCAATTTACGATGCTACACATAGTAGCATCAGGAATGTGATTAATGGAGTCGGGACCTTGTAGATGGGGCACTTGGACAGCTATGCATGTGAATGGTCAGAATCAAAGTATTGCATGCAAAAGGGAACGGGAAACCACCTATCTCCATCCTTGAACACCTTACCTAGGCACCATTTTGTACACCTTATGCCTATACAATTTCAAAGTACAACCACCTCTAAATATATTAGATATTGTTTAATATCTAATTATTGCTCCTGGTTTGGGTTTGGGTTTGGGTTTGGTCAAAAAAGTTTTGGGGGTTGTGTTTGTCAAATACAAAACATATAAATAAGAAATATATACATATTTGCATCAATAATTAAGTTTAGAATACCACATAGCATTGTATCATAAAAAACAAAAATATTACAATGTCAAAATAATAATGTTAAAATTAAAAAATAATATGTTAGTGTCAACAATCAGCCATCACTAATCAAGTATCAACATCATACGGGTCTTCAAAAATATCATCAACATCCATATTAGATGATGTAGGTATTGGTAAATTAGAAGAACCACATATAGTGCCATTGGCATTGATATTCTCATGCTCGCTAGCTGATTCGTCTTCAACATCATGTGCAACAAGGTTGGAAGTGGAAGCATCCAAATCAGTATGCTTTGGCTAGATATCTCACTTCCTCATGTCCCCTTCCTTGTAGCCACTTTGTTTGTGTGAAAAGAGACGTAAGTTGGAATGCACATACACTAAGTGCTCTACTTATTTTGAGTGTAGTTGATTGCACTTTACTGAGTGGATGAAGGATTATTTGCTCCAATTCCTCTTAGATGCATATGAACTAGCAGCTTATTAAGACAAAATTAAACAAATTAAATTATAAATGAAACTTAAAAGATAAAAGTTTTTTTTTACATACAACCAACTTGTGATAAAATTTTGATCACAAGAGGTTGTAGGGGTGTGAATAATTGGCCATGGAAGTAACACCAATTGTGAGCATTGACCTTAAAAATTGTCACAAAAAGCATCAATACTAAAGTCATTAGAGTGTATAAAATATATGAACTCAATCCTAATTGCATCCCTCATGTCAGGATCAATGAAGAGTCTATGAAGTGTTGATTTGTACCCTTGGTTGAGTTCAACACCTCTATATGGGGCAATCTTTGTTGACATAGATTGGATCTCAATGCTATAAATAATATTTAGGACTCAACGCAAAGGCAAGAAGGTGTAGTTGGGTGGTCATTTTGTTTCATCTCTCTTCAATAATTTTGTGTAGTTGTTTGAAGAAAGTTCCTTCAAGATTTTGTTCTTTCTAATTTATGATGTTTTTCATCTTCTCAATCATTGAGTTGATGCCATCATATATCTCTACTAAACAAGGCCTACCCATGTCAATATAATGGATCATACTCAATATAGGCTTGGTGAAACTGAGGAGATATTAATAACAATCCCACCAAATGTCATTTAGGATCATCCACTTAATATTTGTTGTCCTTGTAATGCCAGATTGCCTCAAGATGGATTGGTTTTGGCTTATGATCATGTTAGAAAGTGTTTGTTGAACTTTCACAAGTCATCTCAAGCAAAATGGGTCTCAACAACCTATTTGAAAATCATTTTTTTTTTAACTAAAACTGAAATAAAAATAAAAACAAATTTTTAACTAGAGTGAAACATATTTATTATGTATTAAAATAAATCTTTTTGCTTCATTTACCCTCAACAACTCCAAATTCAAGAATGTAAATATGCCTTGTGACATATGGTGGTTGGTGATGAACATTTAGATCTCTTCTGCCTCAACATACATGTGTTTGATCCAATCAATATTGGTGCCATTTTTTGTAGGATAAGGCTGAGGGAGTGGATAACACAAGGTGTCCAAAATATGTGTGAATAATACTCAACCAATAAATCAGCTACTCGACAATTTTTGGCATTGTTTGTTATGACTTGAACAACTTTTTGAGGTCCCACTTACTCAATGGCCGTTAGGAGAATGTTAACAATAAATGCACCATCCTTCACCTTCCCTTCACAACCATTGCTCTCAAAAACATTGCCGCTTTAGGGGACATTGCAATAACTTTGATCAATGGCTGATTTTTTGAATTTTTCTATCCGTTGGAAACGATGGACATCCTTGTCTCAGCCCATGAATCCCATATGGGCTTCAATGACTCTTCTACAAACTTCTCTTTTTCCAATAAAGTGCTATGTACTTTCTCAAAACTTGGGCCTTTGTACCCTTTTGGGCCTCATTAATTGTTTTCACCTTTTGTTGTCAATATGGTGAGTGAACAACATTGAATGCCAATCCATTTACATACTGACAGCTCACCATGTGTTGATTGACAATATCTCAAGACTCCTTTTGATTTGCCATTTCCTATGGTCCCTTTGATCTCTTATGTGTAAAGGTCGTGGGTTGTTCTTCAGGTGTGGCAAAAAATGGGTGGCTCTTTATGGATTAAAGATTAAAAGGTGGTGGAGGGGGATTCATTCCTCGGGATCCTTTCTTTAGCAAAGGATGGTTTAATTTTCGGCCTGCTACTTGATCTACTTTTTCTTGCACATTAATATTGTTCTAATTTGTTCTTGTGGAATGGATACATTAGTTTTTTGTGGGAAAGCTTTGATGCCTAATCCATGATGTGGCATAAATGAGCTTTCACTCAATTGTACGAGCTTGAATAATTGACACCACACCCATTGCAAATCCAAATATAATTCCCACCACTTGGAAGCTGCTGTACCATATCAATATATTTCCAAAGAGGAGAATTTGGGTCTATTTTGAAGTGGGTTCAGTCCATGGAGCTAGAACTGATTGCCATTGTAATCCCTATGACAAGAAGTTCAATAAACTACACAATCGAAGCCAATGAAAACAATAAATTTTATAAATATATATATATATATATATATATATATATATATATATATATATATATATATATATGTGTGTTTTAACTCATTTAAAATAATTAAGCTTGTGCAATAGATTCATAGAAAAATTAAAACAAAACAAGAATTTCAAAACAAAACGAAAGAGTTCATTTGTAAAAAATGAATGTAGGAGAAAGAAACTTGAAAAAACCTACCTTTTTGCAAAAATCTTCCTCTACAATCTTCTTGGCAACAAATGGGCTCTTGCAAATGCATAAGAATAACAAACCAACCATTTTAGGACCTTCACTAATTAGTCTTCAACTCTATTTGTGCAATGGCAAGCAACGATGAAATTTCAGCTAGGATGAATGATATATTTGTTTTACATTACAATAAGGGAAATCACTTTGTTTTTGCCTTCAAAATATCTTGGGATCCATGTTTTAGGGCCAGGGGGTTTAAAGCATGTGGTCAAAGTCAATTGCCAAATTAGAAAAAATAAAATTAAAAAACATAAAATTGATGGGTTTGCTGCGGCAAGATTGGTTGGGTGTGATATTCGTCTTGGGTTTGCTGAATTTAGTATTGGATGGACCCATAGGGTAGGAATCGAATCTTCGATGGCCCCCTTGTAGGCCGAACTTGGACCCATATTTAGGCTGGACTGGAATTGAATTGATAAGTCGAGGGGGCCAAACTGGTAACACAATTTAATATTAAATTTTGTTATTATATTATTAGCATGTTGTTAGTTTGTAATAACTAGTTTATTCTAGGAGCTGCTTTGTATTTGTCATATTACATGGATCTCGTGGTGTAATAGTTGCTTGACTATAAGGTGTACAAAATAGTCACGACTAGGAGTATGCTTAGCTTACAATCCCATTTGCAAAACCTTATGCAAGTGTCATGCCTTAAAAATTATTTTTTATAGAGCCCCCTAACTCATTCCTTTTTATATGCTTAGCTTACAATCCCATTTGCAAAACCTTATGTAAGTGTCAAGGCTTAAAAATTATTTTTTATAGAGCCCAACTCATTCTTTTTTATATAAGTGATGTTTTTGTAGTGTATCACATTATTTGATGATTTATTGGGATTTGATTGCATAGTTTCAAGTCAGTCTTCATCAATCAGATATCATAAGTTGTGTTTCACAAGAACCCATCTCTTAACCATGAATGGTCTTCTTAGCACTCATTGCATCTAGCTGATGCTCATAGGAGTGAAGCACTTGAACTTCTTGGGAGGTCACCCATTGTAGTACTACTTTGGCTTAGGCATGCTTAACCTTGGAATTTTCCCACAATCAAGTTCACCTATTTTTTTAATCCATTTGCAAAATTTTTAGCAAGTGTTGTGCCCTACGAACCATTTGTTATAGAGCCCTGTATCTTATTCATTTTTGTACATATCAAATTATGTGATGATTTATCAAGATTCAATTGCATAGTTTTAGGTCTATCTTCATTGATTTGTATTTTATATGAGTAGTAGTTCACAAGAACCCATCTTTCATGATCATGGATGATCTGCTTAACATTAATTGCATTTAGGTGATGTTCATAGGGGTGAAGCACCAAAATTTCTAGGGAGGTCACCACCTCGGTTCTACTCTGCCTTAAGCATGCTTAACTAGGGAATTTCCCTTAGAATCAAGTTCAATTAGCTTGCCACCTCATTTGCAAAACTGTCAGCAAGTGTTGTGCCTTATAAACCATTCATTCCTAGCTCATTCACTTTCATATAGATGATGTTTTCACAACATATCAAATTATGTGATGATTTATCAGGATTCAATAGCTTAGTACTTTCAAGTCAATCTTCTTTGACCCATATTTCATGAGTAGTGGTTCATGACAACTCATGAGTTTGGTTTTAATGTCATGTTGTGCGTAGCTAGCATTGGATTCATAACTAGAACTGGGACATGTTGTGACCTTTTCACACATCGCCCCATTCAAAATGGGGACCCCTAATTTTTGCTCCATTCTGGTCTTTTGGCTTGAGTTTTTGTCTCTCTCTCTCTCCGTCTCTTTTCCATCTGCCTTTCTGGGGATTTCTCTGTCGATAAGCTTAAACGTGAAATTTTGGCCAAGTCTGAAAATTAGGGTTTCATCTTTCCTGGTCAGTCCGAGGTCGAATAAAGTAAATAAATTGAAAACAAAGCTTAACATTGTTGTCAGTGTGCTTCCAGTAGGCTCTCAGCAAAATTTCATCAAATTCCGGGTACTTACTATTTTTAGTAAGTATGCAATTCAGGGCATTCCGTCAGCATTTTTGAAATTCCGACAGTCACACTGCATCCGAAGCACATCAAGTTACTCGCGTGCAAAATTTGAGCTGAAACGGACAACTTGCTATTTTTAGCAGTTCAACTTCCAGAGCAAATTTCAGGGCCTATAAGCAGAGTTTTTCTTTGCATGTCTGCATATTCCTTCTAGGTTTTTCGAGACCTTCGCAACAGTATAACATGCAAAGCGAGGCGACGACTTTCAGAGTTCAGCCTTCAGAGGCTATTTTTAGGGTTTGCATGTCAGGTTTTCTTTGCATGTTGGCATATTCTTTATGGGTTTTTCGAGAGCTTCGCAGTGATGTGACATGCAAACGGAGATGGTCACTCAGTGAGGAACTTACTATTTTTAGCAGGTGCGTCCCGGTAGCCGCTTCCCAGCACTTCAGAATCACGAGCTGATTGCAATGCAACAGAAACGAGAATAAACGGAGATCATTTGATATGCATGCGAGCAAATTAGGGTTTCCGCCGGGACCGAAAAGAGGGCAAAAGTCAAAATTTTATCGAGGTATACCACGCGATTAGCATCCTTAGGCTATCTGGCGGTAAAATTTGAAGTCAAAGAGCACTTACTATTTATAGTAAGTCGGTTTGGAAACAGCTAAAATAGCAAATCAGTTGCATGCGCCAATGTCGCAGGCGTCGTGGTGAGGAGCATCATTCAAATTTCAAGTCAATGGTGAAGGTATGAAAAGCGTTACTATTTATAGCAAATCACCGAAATGGGCTAAAAATAGCAGGCCAACTAAAAATAGCAGTGTCAACAGGTTGATGAAGTCGTGAGGAGTCAGCGTTCAAAATTTCAAATCATTCTGAGCTTCAGAGATGCAAGAATTGAAGGACTTACTATAAATAGTAAGGCACAGGGAAGCTGGTGAAAACGAGGAAAAGTGACTAAGTCTGGAACTCCATCCTGCAACTACCTGAAAATGCGCCCTCAAGCACCAGATGCCAAAATTTTTCTAACTCAGGTGTTTCATCCTGCATCCATGGCAAAATGCGCCCAAGTTGATGAAGAGGTGAAAGCATAAAAAAATTCTAAGTATGAGACTTCGTCCACCTCCTAGGCTAAAATGCGCCCATGCTTGGAAAGTCAAAGAAAGTCAAAGTTTTTCATCCTGCACACATAGTAAAATGCGCCCACCTTGAGAGTTGATAGCAAGAAATTTTTCTAAGTGTGAAACTCGTCCTCCACCACCCCCTAAATGCGCCCATCCTGCACATAGGTGGAAATGCGCCCAAAAGGAAGGAGGTCAAAGCGGTCATGTTTCATCCTTCTCCCTATGCAAAATGCGCCCAAAAGCATGCATGTAAAGACAAAAACGAGGAAGGTGAAGGGTCACATGCTAGGCGTGGGAAGTTTCATCCATCACATATGCTCAAATGCGCCCAAGAAGGAAGGAAGTCAAAGGAGTCAAAGAAACTCGTCCTCCTCACCCATCTAAATGCGCCCAAGTTCAAAGAAGTCAACGAGTCAACAAATTTTCATCCTTCACCTATGTGGAAATGCGCCCAAAAGAGGTCAAGTGAAGACAAAAAAAGGGAAGTTGAAGAGTCATCCTTCATGCAAGCCAAAATGCGCCCAAGTTGAAGTTTGTAAAAGTGAATGTGGGATGGTGAATATTGCCAAGGGTGAATAAAATACTCCAAGACGTGGTGAAGACAAGGTAAATGCTAGGTGTGGGCAATATTCTTCTTCAAGTGTTAAATGCGCCCAAGGTGGTAAGTGCCAAGGTGTTAGAAAATATTGCCAAGGGTGAATAAAAGGCTAGGTGTGATTTTATTCCTCTTCAAGTATGCTATGCACCTGGGGTGGTAAAATAAAATACAAGATGGTGTTGATGAATATTGCTAAGGCGTTGGAGTGTCAAGTGAAAATATTTTTCAAGTGTGAAATAAAATGCAAGGTGATGAATAAAACAAAGTTGCTAGGCGTTGGAGTTGCAAAATAATAAATTTTTCCTAAGGCGTTGAAGATGATGGAAGTAAAATATGATGTGCTTGTAGGAAGATCTTCTAAGTGAAATAAACTTTTCTCACGGGCAGAGTGATCAAAGCTAAAAATTTCCAAGGCGAAATTTTTTCTAAGGCAAAATTTTCAAGATGGTTTAAATTTTTTTCTAAGGCAAAGTATTTTCTTCCTTAGAAAATACGCCTAGAACTCAAGGTGATGAATTTTCCTTCTTAAGGCACGAGCAAGTTTTCAAAGATGAAGTCAGAAGATGATGACAATGCAGGATGATTTAAAATTTCTCAAGTCAGAGCAACGGGATGTTCACAGAGATGAAGAACGGATTTAAACTGGTGGAGTAATATTTTTCTAAGGTTTAAAAATTTAAAAATTAAATGAACCCGTTCGTTGTGTACCCATGGATTCATCGCGTTTCGGATAAAATTTTCTTCTGGGTACTGAACATTTGTGATGATAGATGGATTTCCATGTCTTCCGCACTTCGCCAAGACCTTCAGCATGAAGAATTTAATCGGTGCTCGAATTGTGAATTTTCCTAAGGGAAAATTTTAAAATTTTCTAAGGCAAAGTGAATAAAATGTGTTTTCAAGATAAATTTCTCCAGACAACGAATTTGAAGTGAATTGCCTAGATGATTTCGATCGAATTCCTCACAGATGAATTTTCCAGAGCGTCAGAGATGATTCAAATTTAAAATTTGCAAGGCAGAGCTTCGGCTGGGGAATTAAATGGATTAAAAGATGAAATTTAATTAAACATTTTCGAAAGTAAATTGAGACATGCCAGTCAAAGTTGAACTTCTAGAAGGTTGAAATTCTCGGACAAGTGTCAGAAATACCAGAGAGGGAAAATTCGAATTCTTGAAGTGGAGTAGCGGAAATTTAATGCACTGGCTATAATTGGCTCTTTCTAGAATTCGATTTTTGCTATAAGAGCTGAAGCTTATTCATTTCTTCTTCACAACTGGAGAAGTGCGAATTTGCTTTGAAGATTGAAGCTGAGTTTATTGCTGAAGCTGAAAGTCTGCAAGTACAAGAGAGAAGTACGACTTGGAATTGAATGAAGTGCTGAGTGAAGGGCGCTAGAAATTGCTGAAGTAAATAGGCGCCAAGTCATTTGGAGGTTGCTGAGTTCCAAAATTTGAAGTTGCTTGAGAAGTTCGAAATTTTGTTGGAGGTTGTTGCTGAAGTTCGATTTCCACTCTTGGGGCTGCATAGAATATTGTTGAAGTAAAAGATTGCTAAAGAAGTACGAATTTATAAGAGTGAAGCTGCTAAAATCTGAAGTTGCTGAGAAGGTGCGCACTTGCTAAGTCTGTAGTAGCTGAGAATCGAAGAAGTGTGAATTCAAATCTGCAGTTGCTAAAGTGTTGAATTTGCTGAGACTTTCTAAGTGACTGAAGCTCGAATTTGTTGAAGAAAGAAGTTGAGGTTTGCGAACGAGAAATAACATTGCAACTTCTTGAAGTCGACTGGCAGCCTTGCAAAGTATTTTATTTATTTTTCTAAGTTAATTTGCTGATGAGTGTCTATTGTTTTGCAAATGGCTGAGGCAAGGGCGACTGGCAAGGACAACAATGGTGCATCCAGGCAAGCAGTTATAAAGAAACTGAGCAAGACATTTATGCCAGAGTCAAAATTCATTTCGAAGTTGGGCAAGCTAACAGATACCAACTTGGGCTCCATCAACCTTGAAACTTTCAAGAACAGAATGCTGGGGGTTGGTAGCCATCGACCTTCGAACACTTCGCACAACATTGTTCGAAGTGGATTATACGCAGCTGCTGGTTTCCCGCCAACCATTCAGTGTTCGGAGCTGATGATGGAGTGCGCCAACTGTTACGAGAAAGATCACAGGTCAATCATGTCACCAGATGGGCAAGTGCTCGCCAACCTCACTCCTGCTGCCATTGGTGAAGCCTTTGGAATTCCAGTGCACAGGAATATGGTTTACAAATCCAGAGAGCGAGCTGAGCGAATGTATGCTTCTGCATTCGAGAGATGCACGGAGACGATCAATACTCACTGGATGGTCAATCCCAAGCCTTCTCGTACGAAGCTGCCAAGACAAATCATAGCAGATGACTTGAAACAGGAGTATTGTGACCTCATTATGATGCTGAGTCGAGTTGGAGGTTGCCCATAGTCATTTATTTTTGAGCCATGGATGTTCTACTACATCAACCTCATGCTGGAAGGGAAAGACTACGTCAACTGGGCCGAGATGATCAGTGACAACTTGCATGAGTAGCTCCTGAGCCTGAGAAGAACAAAGACATTCGATATGAGCTCTTACATCATCTACATGCTGGCTCGTATGACGAGGTATAGAGGAATTTCATATAAGGAACCTGTTGGTTGTGGCTCTCACTAGTTTAAAATACATGAGGCTTGTCCGCAGTTGCACTTGGCTAGTACTACTCATTACAAGCGTGTCAATGACGCCTTCACCATGCATATCACGAGATTGCTTCAGGAGCGGATGCATCATAGAATCTCGAGAGAGGCCCAAGAATTGATTGAAAGGTATGGGTGCTGGTTTATACAGTTTCCGAAGTTTTCTTACATAAGGCTGCAAGGTTTTTCATTGTACCCATATAGGTTGCCTAAGTACCCAACCGACATAATTTTAATGCTAGAGATATCTAGGCAATTGGTTGCCTACGATAAAATTCAAAAGAAGAAGAAGAAGGGAGGTGTTGACTTCCCGATTGTCATGGGCAATTCAGACGAAGTGTGTCCTTCATTACAGGCAGCCAGAGAAGCCGAGAGTGAGCTTCAATTTTGTCACTTTTCATATCACACCAGTCGACAGCACTATGATCCGCATAATAACATCAAATGGGTACTGTCAGAAGAGTTTAAACACAAGGCAAATATTGAGGATTATTGGGCTGATGCATTAGATGAGATTGAAGTCAGGAAAAGAATGTTCTCTTGGTTGCCAATTAACATGATCAGGGAGTGTGAAGTTGTTCCGGTTCCAGACCAGGTGAATGAGGATATGGATGTTGTCCATCTAGATTATGCAGCAGTGAGATACTCCACTTCCACTCCCGGATTGGTCAGAACCAGAGGTTGCTGACTTGGACACACTTTCTATTCCGGTCCTGACATTTTTCCAGAGCATGGGTTGACAGGCGTGTGAGCAGGTTGAAGAGTAGGTCAATTGCTTTGACTTACAATTTGATGGGAGATCACAGGACACCCACCACCGCAAGAAGAAACAGATCACACGAGGTCCGAATCCAGAAGGAAAGAGCAGTTCGGCAGGAGCCTATTGCCAGAGCCTCCACAAGTTGCAGTTGAGTCACCCCGCCATTGGAGACACGTTCTCCGAGTATACAGGAGGTTTCTTTATTTGCTGATCAGAGGAATGCATTGAATCAGGTGCAAGCAATACAGGAAAATAATCAGCCACCATGGAGAGTCAGTTGGCCAGAGTGTCAACGCACCTGTTAGAGTTGATCAGCAAGATGATGAGGGGACTACTACTGACCCTCAGTTTCAGCAAGAGTTAGAGGCGGCTTTGGAGGATGATGATGATATAGTTTTAGGAGACACTTAGCCACTTGAGGATGATGAGCCTCGTCAGAATGATGTTGAGGTTGAACAAGTTCGAGAAGTAGAGGCACAAGAGAGCGGCCATTTGATATACAATATACAGTACCTGATTGGCTCAGGGATAGGATGAGGAGAAGCCCCAGCGAGTAGATTGATCCAGCAGTTGAAATGGAAGAGTTTTGAACAGGATCAGTGCACCTCCACAGAAGAAGAGAGCATGAAAGTTTTTGAAGATATCAACTGATGAGGATGGTTCTCGTACCCTTCACATAGCCGTGCCACAGGTTGATTGTGATCGAGATGAAGCAGTGCCAGAAAATTACGTGGTCACAACTTTGGAGTTAGGACGCCCCACAGGTGCACAGGTTGTAGAAGAATGTGATAACTCCTACCTCGCCCTCAAGGACAGATTATTCAAGAAGGAAGGAAAGTACAAGAAGTTGAAAAGAGAGCATAAGGCCTTGATTGGATATGTGCAGCAGTTGTCTCGTTCTCGTGGGTAGGAAATTCCAGTAATAGAGCTTCCAACAGAGGTACCTAGAGAGTCCATCAGTGGCTTGTTGGAGTTAGGAAAGATGGCACAGGAGGCAGACAAGTGGGTCACGGGAGTTCGTGTTGAGACAGAAAAGTTCATGGAGGACCTTGCTTTTGCTTTTCAGCAGGCTTCCAGTATTTTGGCACGGATGGAGGCAGTTGATCAGGCTTGGGGAGATGCTTCTGTTTATCAGAGCAAAGTAATTCAGCGTCTTGAGGCTTTGAGGCATGTTCCTTTGCGATTGCTGATTGATGGAGGGGTCATTCAAGTGAATGACAGGTATGACTTTTCTAGATGGTATTCTTCAGCAATCACGGGACGTGGTTTCTTCGACGCAGCACAGACGGATTCAACTAGGATACGGAAGGCTATGGCCAATATCATTGATGGAGTCCAGAATACTTTTGAGGCCATATTTGCTAGACGGTTGAATCCAGATGAGGTAAATGTTGATAATTTGAGGGGTATGCTAGTGCCTTTCTTTTCAGAGGTGAAGACCTTCGTACAAGATGACTTTGAGAACACTTCTACTTTCTCTAGTTTGATTCAGAGCACGCAGGATTCCTTAGTTGCTTGGAGAAAATCTTGTACAAGGCATGAACATTCAGTCACGGTGTTAGAGTTCCAGCTTGATTGCATTCCACCCATTTCAGTTCAGGAGGTTGAGGCTGTACTTGGCAGATTCGTTGAGTTTGCAGCCAGAGAGAAGGAGAACAGGAATGCACTACTGGACGAGGATTTTCTAGAAGACTGATTGTGGGCAGTAATTGCCTTTACTATTTTTGGGAGTGAGTGGGAATCTTTGCTCATTTATTGCACCACTCCCCATTCTGGCAGTTTTTAGGGTTAGGGTTGAGGTGGCTTAATCTTAGCCACTCTTTTGATTGTAACCCTAGCCGTCCTTTAGACTGGGCTATCTATAAAAGGGGGAGCCCCCCTCATTTGTAATTCATTAGACTAGCATTAGACTTGGAGATCAGACTAGAGAGTAGAGCAGAGTAGACATTTTGCTTGATAGTTTAGCATAGTGTGGAGAAGAAAGAAAGTTTTCCCTTTGAAAACTTTTGTGGAGATTGTTGTGTAAAACTTTAATGATAATAGATCTTTTCATTGATGGTGGAATTCGTCTTTGTCATGGATAGCTAGCAAGGTCTCTTCATCCTTTCGGATCCAAGTAGCATAAAGTAGCGTAATTTTCATTTCATGCAAGTAGTTTACTTTGGATGTGTGGTGTTTTATTGAGGTAGCTTCATTTCATTCCATATCACTAGCAGCTTGTTGATGATAAGTTCGCCTTGTGTGGTCCACTGGAGATTATATTGAGTTTAACTTCGATTGTGATTTGTATACCTATATGCGTCGTTCTGATGGTGTATGTATGCTAGATTATAATCTGAACATCTTTTGCTATCCCTTTGAAGATTGCACCAATTTTGCTAAAGCTGTCCGAAGTGAGGCTAGGTGAAATTCGGTCGAAGTCTGCCGAAATTGAGCTCCACATGTCCTGCATTTAGGATAGAACCTTCTTACCCTTTCACTCATTTACATTCTGCATATTTCTGATTAGCTTTAGGAAAACGAACTTATTGCCAAATCATACACACAAAATCCCCTTCAAATCATTTACCTATTGTTAACTGCAAGAAGCCTGAACAATTGTGTAAGTCCCCTCGTGAAAACAGCAATTCACATCAAACCAACTGAGGGTATTCTAAGTATTTCGGAACCTTGGAGTTGAACGTGCGAACTTTCTTGCAATCTTAGCGCACGGAATACTTTGATCAAGAGAGAACGGAGTAGCCTTCGGACTATTTTGTTTTGCTGATTGGTGCGGTCATAAAAATCACATCAACAGGACACTACTAGAATCAAATTAATTTGTTCATTGGAGGTGATGCATGGTATATTTAAATTAAAAGCCAATGTTCCTGTTTCTGAGAGAACCGGTAATAAGGGTAACATACAATTTTAGCCCATGCTAAGTTCTTGAAATTTGACACTATGCACTTATCTATATCTCATTTACTGAAAGGCACTGGAGAAGGACTCCCAGGAGGAAAATTGCCCCTTTGAAGAACACATGTTGAGTAGCCCCTGAATCAAGAATCCACTGCTGTGATGAACCTGTTGTTGCCATGAAAGCTTGCCCTTTTCCCTTAGACTGAGATGAAGTAGAAGTGGAAGGAGATGAGTCCTCCTTATAGGCATTAGGCAAATTGATGTTGTTCTTCTTGATGATGTTGGTCAACTCATCAATTTGCTTGGCATGATAACGATGCTCCTCATGTCCAACCTTTTTACAATATGCACAAGTTGGTTTCTCCTTCTTGCTTGAGTTGTTCTTCTTTGAAGAAGATGATGATGAGCCTTGTTGTGGAGGAGTGGATTGTTTGTTCTCTCCTTGTGGCTTTGGTGAAGATTGCTTTTGGCCTTTCCCTTTGCCTTGCTTGTTGTTTCCATGATTGACCACCAATGCTTTTGAAGTTGAAGACTTGAGAATGCTCATTTTCATTAACTTATTTTGCTGAAGAATCAAAAGATCTGTGAGAGCTTTAAAAGATGGTGATGTGAAGTTGCTAATTGTCAATCATTGAGTCTGAAAACTTGAAACAAAAGCTGCATACTCGGATGGAAGCTCCAACAAGTTGAAGACCAATTGATCATCCTCTTTCTCAATACCACAATCCTTTAGTTGTGCTCTTAGCTCATTTTCCTTAGTGACATAGTCCTGAATGGTGTCAAAATTCTTGGGATCAAGGCTTAGGAGATCATTTTCAAGCTTGTATCCCTTAACCTTATCAACCTTTCCATACAAAGTAGCAAGCTTATCCCAAGCTTCCTTGGCTGTAGTACATTTATCAACATGAAAAATAAGATCATTTGAAATGAACTTTCTAAGTGTACCCAATGCCATAGAAGTTTTAGTGAGCCAATCCATATATGCAGTTGGATCTACCTTAGGATCCACAGGTGCAATTATGGTTCCATCAATATAGTAAATTAAACCTTTTTCCATTAATTTACTCCATGCACGTACTTTCCATGTAGCATAATTATGTGCAGTTAAGAGTGGAACTTTAGATAAACCCATGATGGAATGCAAGAGCACAAGAGAGAAAATAGGCACAATCACACAAGAGACACCCTTCCAAATTCACTCAATCAAAGTAACCCCCCCGCCCCCCCCAACACCCCAAAAGATGATTTTGGCACTTTATAATTTAGTGCGTGTATAATAGGCCACTTGCAGCTTGGCTAAGTGGACTTATGATTTCTAATTTACAACTTGCCACAAATAGGCTGAGAACAGACTAGAACAATGAAGCAAAGACCTAAATTGAGATCTATGCAATACAAGTGCCAAATAGGCCAAAAAAGACCATATGTTGAAAGTACAAAATCCACTCAAGATTGCATCAAACTGATTGCAGATTCAAGAAGTAGACAAAAATTTTATGCACTTTCAAAAAAAATGGCACCTGAAAAGGAGTTCGTATGTGCCTGTATGGAGCCTCGAAAGTTGTAGAAATGAGGATTGGACAAGTACAGTATTGAAAAACTAAAAATTCTGAAAAATCTGTCCACCAAAATCAGAAACCAACCACACGGCTGTGAAGTACACGAAAAATTAGCCAAAATAAAAAAATTGCTCAGAAAAAGGAGTTAAAACGAGCAAGTACTGGGCATTTGAAAATTGATTGCAAAAACTAAACTGCCAACGGAGAGGGGTAGTAAATTTTTCTAAGATGTTGACATCATTGCTGACGCGATGATGATGATAGCAATATACCGATTAAAAATGACGTCCACTGGTCCATTAGAAAGGAATATTCTTCCCCTACAGAATATGCTCCGCTCTTGGGCCTGAATTTGATGCTCGTTTGACCGTCGAATGTCTGCTGACTGGCCGATGGAATATTCGGGTGGAATGTTCTTTTCATCGGTTTCAATTCACAGCCGCTGGATTTCTTCGATTTTTGCCGTTGGTTGTATAAAGTTGTTGCCCGATTTAAAAAAAGAACTCGCTTGTTGACTTTTCCGGCTCGCGTGGGAGAGGGGCCCCCGAATGTGGGGGCCGCACGGGCCTGTGGTCACGTGGCAACACTATAGGGTGCGGGTACGCTTGTACTCTGCACAACAGGGTACAACATCTGCAGAAAATTTTCTGCAAATTTTTTGCTTTTTGATTTTCTTACAATAAAATCTTTTGGAAACTTTATAAAAAAATATTTGAAATTTTTCCGAAAAAATGAAAAATTTTAAAAAATGCCAATAGAAAATATATATATATTTTCGTACCGACTGTAATGATGATGACTTGGGGCTGTACGACTCTTTGGGCAAAATTTTTTTTGCCTCACCGAACAACTGCTCTGATTTGGATGATTTGACAGTCAATTTTAGGGTTTTTGGCAGTGTTCCACGGGCTTGGGGGACGGGGAAACAGGGGGACGGGGAAATGCGTTTCGGAGACGGGGGGACAAAGGGCCTTAGTTTGGGGACGGCGGGGAGACGGCGGGGGGACGGCGGCGGGGGGGTGGGGGGGGTGGCGCTGATATAGTTATACATATACTTATAGTACTTGAAAAACTAGTTTTGAAAAGATGTATAATAGTATAGCAGTATAAGAATTACATTTCAAATGAAACTATAGGAAATTAGTAAAATACTAAAATTTAAAATTATAACATGGCAAAATTTGAAATACTAAATCTAAATACGAAGATATTTGAATGCTAATTGCTAAATAAAATTTGACAAATGAAATTGTCAAATTGGAGATTTCTATTATAAATTTATATCCCCAAATATAAATATCTGATGTCATATGAGATATGATGATATGACAAAGTCTATAAAGATGATTAATTGATTACATGATTCATCATTAGTTCATTACAATAAGTAGCATTACAAAATGAAAACTGAAAAGACAAAATGCCAAAATGTCGAAACTCAAAATGTAGTGAATGGAGGCCTCTAATCATCTCCAAACTCCCCATCACTGGAACTGCTGGACTCCACATGGTCAAGATCCCTCAAGCTCACACCAACCAGCCCTGCATCTGAAGTGGTAGGATCATCCTCATCAATCTGTGAAGGCTCCTCTGGCTCCACATCCCATCGTGCCGCTGGACTCTCCTTGTACACAATTGTCTTGCGGTCCATGAGACGCAAAGCACTGTGTACAGCCACAAGCTTCTCTGCTCTCTTAGAGGTAAGTCTGTTCCTCTTAAGAGAGTGGATGAAGCTATATGTAGACCAGTTCCTCTCAGCAGCTGAAGAACTGGAAACCTGGGATAGCAGACGAATAGCTAGAGTGGTGGTCAAAGATTTCGAACCATGACAATTCCACCACAAAAGTGGGTCCTCCTGTGCCATAGAAACTATATCCACCTTTGCTGCATCTGAATAGCCTCTAAGAGTGGCAAATCTGGTCCACTCAGTGCGAATTGTGCTGGCATCTGTAGAATCATACATCTTCTCTATGCACCTAAAGAAACCTGCCTTCACCTCATCATCCTGAATCGGTGTCACTCTACCTGGTCTAGCCATGTACCACTTAGGATTCAAGGCAAAGGCAGCCATATGCAAAGGAGTGTTCAACTTGTCCCATCTGCGCTGAATGATTGGCCGGATGTGCTCATTGTAGAATGCTAGAGAGGGGTCCTTCACTTGCACAGCAGCCCTCATCTGGTCAAGCATAGAGTCGATGCACTCATACACCTCTCCAAGGTTAGGTGCATCCCCATCCCCATATCTGATAACCTGGAATACTGGAGAAATGATGGAGACAATGTATTTCGCATCAGTCCAAAACACATCACTCTTCACTATCTCCTTCACCCTTCTCCCCTGTGCTGTCTTGGCCTCGGCCCACCTATTCCACTCATTAGTCATAACCATGACTTGCAATGCCTCTTGCAACTCAATCATTCTCTCCAAGAGAATGAAATATGATGCATATCGGGTCTCCACCGGTTTCAAGAACTCCTTCTTCGCGAAGGTCCTGAAGAGTGCATGGGAAGTGTGGTGGTTGCAGATAAACATCTGCACATCTCTCGCATCAGTGACCACTCCTCTAATCCAATCAATCTTCCCCATGTCCTTGAGTGCATTGTTCATGGCATGCACACAACATGGGGTCCACCAAATATGTCTATAGGCTGCCTCAATGAGTTTCCCTGCTGCTTTACACACATGGGCTGCATCTGTGATTACTTGGACCACATTTTGTGGCCCAACCTCCTCAATAGCCTCCCTGAGGAGATGAAACTGAAAATCAGCATCTTTGCGATGCCCTGTACAATCAACTGCTCTAAGGAAGTATGGGCCCTCTGCACATGTGACCATGATGTTGATGAGTGGACGATGGCTAATGTCCGTCCACCCATCCATAACTATACTGCACCCAGATGCCACCCAACATGCCTTCATCTTCTCCATCAAAATATTGATCTTGGAATAGCACTTATCCAAGATCGAGGTCCTCATTTTTGTCTCACCTGGTGGCACATATGATGTTCCTCCCTTAGCCACCATAGCCATCATCTCCCTATAATAAGGAGACCGTGTAACATGAAATGGAATTCCATTGGCAAAAAAGAACTTGCCAATGGATTCATCTATCTCATCTCTCAACTGCACATTAAACATATTAGCTATGGGGTTACTTTGTGATGTCTGCAACTTGCGTTTCCCTGTGGCTGTCCCCCTAGCGACACTAGAAGTGGAAGTGGATGAAGATCCAAACATCATTCCTCCCGTCTGAAAAGTATGTGGCACTGATGCATGCTGGATTTGCTGAAGGGCTGCCCTAGCAGTCAAAGTAGTAGGGACTGAAATATTTGTGTCCTCTGGAATGCCCCAAAGCTTGTTAAACTCCATTCTATATTTTATATTTTTAGCCTCCTTCAAAAACTTACAAGGCTCCACACCTTTTCCTGTCCAAAAAAGAAAGTGTGCATTCACTCGAGTGATGCTACCAAACCATTCCATATGACAAATGTTGCACTTCCACTTCCTTGTTCCCCCACCTGAACTTGATGTGCTTTGTATTCTTGTAGCAAACTGTTTGAGAGGAGACTTCGGATCAAAATGACCCCTAGCAAACTCTGCCAAAGTTTCTGAAGGGCAACCTGTACTAGCTGGTGCACTCGCCATGGAACTAGATTGGGCTGCAGGATCAGCCCCATGGTCATCCCCCTCATTCTCAGGTTCAAAATCTGAATCATGTTCACTATGAGAGTGAATTTCCATGTCATCCCCACTCATGTCTTGGGTGCTCATCGTGAAAGTGACACTGCATTTCACAAAATTAAAATAAAATCAGCCTACTTTAACAAATTGAAACAATGAACATTGAAAATTGAAATAAGTTAACAAATTTGAAATTTTACTTTGCAGTTTGCAAATAGAAATTAGAAAATAAAAAGGATTTGAGAAATAGAAAGGATATGAGGGAAAAAAAGCAAGCTCTATAAGCAATATAAATAAGTAATAACTAATAGTATTTGAGAAATAGAAAGGATCTGAGGAAAAAAATTTAAAAAAGCAAGCTGTTTACACTTTAACTTTAAACTTTAATATTAAAATTTTAAAATAAAAAAATTGATGTTGAATCTTGAGGGCAAAATGATGAATGATTCATTCATCTTCATCATTTTGCTCTCAAGATTCAACATCAAATCTGATTTTGAGTCTTTGAGATGAATAAGAAAAAAAGAAAACAAGTTTAAACTAAGAAAATAAATTTTAAAACAAAAACTTGAAAAACAACAAGAAATTTGAAAAAAACTTCAAAAACCCTACCTTGTGCTTGAAAAATCTCTCCAAAATGAAGTAGAATCCTCTTCCTCCTCTTCTTCTTGCTCCTTCTCACTCCTATCACACTTGCAATCTTTATTTTCACCCCTTCAATCAGACTTCTTCATTGTTTTTCTTCTTCTTCAGCTGGCTGCAAAAAAAAATCAGTCTTTGACTCTTTGTAAATGTGATTGAAATGATCAAATCTTAATGTTTTCATTGTTTTGTGTTGTTTTAGAGGAAGGGGTGGGGCCCACGCCAAATTAGGGCAACAACAAAATACATATAAATTAAAAATTTAAGTTAAATTTTGTTTTATGCGTCCATTGACGCGTCTCAAGATGGGAGACGGCTAGGCGTTTCCTAGCCTCCCGAGAAACGCCTAGGCGTCTCCCCAGGAGACTAAACTTGGAGACGTCTCCACATCTCCGGCGGAGCTCTGGTGGCGGTGGCAAGACGGCGGCGGACGCCAAGTACCCGTCCCCCTGTCCCCGGGACGTCCCCATTTCCGAAACGGGTCATTTTTTGGGGAAACGCGTCCCCGTGGTACACTGGTTTTTGGCCCTTCTGGATGCGATGGCAGGGTCGAATTTGACCCAAAATGCTCCAAAAATGCAGTACCTTTTGGATCTAGCAACCACCCTTCAACTTCAAACCCTCATAGATTTGGCCTCATATGTTCGATTTGGACAAAACAAAAGGCAAAGTTGACTTTCTCGAACCTTACGAACACAATGGTGAGCTTAGATTTGCACCAATAGGCTTCAATTTGAACTTGCAATAAAGAGCCAAAAATGGAACACCCCCAAGTTCGGTATCTCTCTTCAAAAAAAGGCTATCCAATGGCACCCAACTTGCTTTGATACCATGTAAGAACTTATAAAAAGCAACAATAGGATCAAGAGACCAAAGATAGCACAAAAGAGAGAGAGAATATGATGATTGTATTCTCAATATGCATGAAGAAGTTCAATTACAAGTATGTATAAGGCTAGCTTATAAAGGCAAGCTAGGACACAAGGAAGGGCCATGAATGAGACAAGTGTCACATTCATGTGCAAGGGTAGGTAGAAAGAAATAATAGATAATTCTATGAAAGGTGGATCACCCACCTAAAGTGGAATTATCATGCCATGATAAGTAGAGATAAAAAAGTGATAACTAGATCACACCACAAAGAGTGGGATTTCTCCTACACACACTTCCCTAAGTGTCTCAATCACATCTCTCAATGTATGCACAAACCTAGATGCAAGATGCAAATAACTAGCTGTCACAAGTGCAAACTACAATGATATGCATTCCCTAAGTAAGCTTAAGTAAAGTGTAATAAGTAAAATACTTATTTACACCAACAACATCAAGTATAGTAAGATGCATGGCCTCCTTTGGACCATGCAAAAACCAAAATTTTGGCTCAAAAATGATAGGAATGTGATCACCTAGGCTGGGTGCCACTCAAGATTCAGTCAAACTAGAGAAAAAGACAACACTTGATCCTCTACAACCTCACGCCCAGATGCAGGTACGACTCAGCACTATGGTGGTATGGCCTCTCCACCAAACTTCTTCAAAAGCTCATCAAACTCAATAGCCAACAACATTAGCAAAATAAAAAAAAAACTCATCAAAATACATCGAATGCTTCCATCTTCAAAGCAACAAACTGAAACTACACTTGTAGGTGTAGTTGTGTCTTTTGGATGGAACCACCAAAATCAGCTAGGGGGGTTTTCATCCCCAAAATTAGTATTTTCAAGAGAGTTTTCGTCCTTCAGAAAATTGGAGATGAATATAGGTTCTCTCTGAAGTAGAAATGGATATTGTAACATGGCTAACCCCAACAATGAGCTCTCAACCTCCTTTTATAACATTTTGGAGGGAAAATAATAATAATAAAATAATAATCTCTCTTTTTCCTCCACAAGCTCTTTTTCCAAATTAAATAATCCCCCTTGTGCCTAGGCATCCCCCTATAGGCACAACTTAAAATGCTTTTAAATAAATAATTATACCTAAGTCCCTTTTTTAATATTTTCTCCTTAGGACAACTTAAATTATAATTATTTAATTAAATAAATAAATCACCCAAGTTGTAGAAAACATTGAAAAGAGACAAATTTGAAATTTTGATCATACCAATATGTCAATGAGACCTTAGGATGATGAATCAAAGCAACTTAGTGATTATCTCAAAATAGCATGCTTCTTGAAAAAGTTTGAAGAGCTCTTGAAAGGTTGGAATTGCATTCTAAAAGTACCATGAGGCTCAACGAGATCACTTGAACTCGTTGGCATGAACAACACCACTGCTTGACTAATCCTGTGCTCTCCAAGAACTTTGGAGTTCTCTCTTGCTCACCAGTTTCTTTGAAAGGGAAGGCAAAGAATTCACCAGTCATGTTATGTATATAATATGAGCCCTACTCTATAATAGAGAAAAAATTCAGTCTTGGATTAGGATTCCAGTCAGTTGACCTATTCATGTTACGTACACAGTATAGTGATCCAGCAGCCATTTTTCCGTATCTGACCTTAGCTAATGCATACAGTTAATCAGATCCCCTATCTGGAAATAGAAAGCACTCAGATCAGATCAGATCAGATGACATTACATGAGATCAGATGAGGTGGGAGTAATTACAGAAAAGGGCATCATGACATAGCTGAAAAGCTAGACCAGTTCCTGATTTCAGATTAATGGCTAACAGTAGGAACCAAGCTCTGGTTCCGCTCTCCCAGATCAGTTGTGCATACAACTGGGGATTGTTCTGAATACATAGAGAGGCTTGCTTCCTAAGCTTCAGATTTTAAGATATATGGCTATCACATCCAGACTTTGTCTTTAAGGTGGTTCAATGGTGGACTGAAGCAAAGGAAATCCAAGGACATGGTATGTTAGATTTATGGGGAAGCTTAGCTACCTCCAAAGATGTATTAGTGGAGTAAAAATCAGTTAGGAATTATTTTCACTAAGTGGATAAGTGGAGGAGTCTTACAGGAAAGCTAGAGGAAGCCTAAAAGCAGGTAAGGGACACAACTATCCATCAGGAAATGGCCGCCTAAGTGTCAAGAACAGACTCTTCTCCATGAATTAATGGAGTTGTACATGAAGGTGGAAACCTTCTTTAGATAATGTTCAATTGAAAAATAAATCAAAGAGTGGAGAGGGGCAGCACAAATTTCCTCTAGTGAACTCAGATATTGTTGTGATTCATGAGTTTATTTTGCAAACTTTTTAAGTTAATCTAGGTTTCTGTCTCCCATTGAATAGGATATGCTCCTTTTTTTCCATGAACTGTTTTCTCCATTACATTCTTGAGTAGGTTTTTTGAAGATTGACAAGGATCATAAATGTGATTTACAAGAATAAATTTACAGTTTGTGGCATTTTCTATTAATATATGTACTACACCACACCATTTCATGGTTTAACACTTTTCATTTTCTCTCTTTGCTTATGTAATCCAGACATTCATCTTCAAGAATATGTTTCCCCATGTTTTCGAAGGAGATGGGATGGTTTGACTGTTACTATACATCCCTTTTCGGTTTTGTCCTTCTTGGGTTGGCGTGAGGATATTTTGTAGCTAACCTTATTCCTAGGGACACTTCAACTTTTCATGTCCCAATTGGCTCCCTGTCTACGGTACTGTCGCTCCTCCATGTATATGGGAGAAATATAAATTTCTTGGAAGAATTTCCAGAACAATTTTCTTATCTACTGTGGTGTATGTTTGTTACGGATCCCTATAAAATTCTCAAAACAGAAAATTTGAGGAAATGAACATAACACTGGATTTGAAGGGATGGAAGTTGTGGCATCTTTCAATCTTGGTTAGATCCTTAGAGGCAGAGGATTGGGGATTTGCTGTTTGTCTGCTGTGGATGATGTCCTTTTATCTAGTGATGCAAAAACTTCTATACAAGTTATTTAGAGGATCTTTGCCAGTTGTCTTTATTTTTTTAATCACTTTGATGATCAATTTTTAATATTGTAATCTGAATATACGGTCAAACTTAAGCTTTGCATGACAATCAACAAAAAACTTTGTTAAAAAACCATTCAAAACCTTAAACATAAATAAATAGATTAGAAATTGGTAGATGATACTTCCTTAAAAAACAACATTCACATCATTAACTTGGCAAAAGAAGGGCCATCACTGAAAGTGATCAGAAATATAATGACGAAAGCATCTTTGTCAAACACCTGGTTTTGCATGTTTTGCTACCACCAATATCTAGATGAGATTGTGAGCAGAATTAACAGCTGGAACATGTACAAAATCATGAACCTGCTGCTCATACATATTGCATGATCTTTATTGGTAAAGCATTAACATAAAAAATCCTGAATGACACCTAAGATGAAACAATATGATTCATATTTGAAAGCAACCATTATTTGATTACCAATTCGAGCACATAATGTTATTGTCATCTGCTTCCCAAAGGGGGTTGATTTTTGTTTTGATCCCAGTCATCAAACAACAATAACAGGCCAGCCAAAGTTATCAGTATATTAACACGATTTGAAAAGCTTGGTTGGTTTGAGAAAATGAAATGTTTGTTAAAGTTTGGAATTTCAAAATGGTTCAGAAAGGTTTTAACTTTTAAGGTATTATAAGTTACAAAACTATGCAGTCATTTTAAAAGAATATAAAAATAATATAAAATAAATATTTCAGTTGTCAATGCTCACAACATTACAAAATCCTGCTGTATGATGTAATTCATGATCATTAGTAGTAATACAATTAATGGCAACATCCCAATCCAATGCATCTGCACTTACACTAGAATAGTCACTATATCTATCATGGTTCTCAAAACATGTGGTCTGGAAAACATTTTTTACATGACAAAGATGCGGGTTGATGTCATGGTTAACATGTTGACTAGACATTGTTAGATTTGGTCCGATAAGTGCAACCATTTGAAAAATATTGAGGTTCAGTGAAATTCATTGAGAATTTGGTTGAACCTTGTTACTATAGTTATCAGTGTGATCATCTATGGCATCTGCTACTATAATGTCCCCTTCTCAGCAGTGATTAGTACTGTTGGCCGTTAGCCTATTTCGGAGACCCGTAGGCTAGTCGAAAGCTGAAATTAGGGTTTCCCATCTTCCTGGAGGTTGTTTTTGCGTTTTCTGTGGTTTGCACTTGGAGTTTTGGATTTTGGATTGTGGATTCTTTCTGGGTTTTCAGAGAGCTTCACAATGGTATCACATGCACTTTGATCTGAGCAACTTTCTGAATTTACTATTTTTAGTAAATTCTATTTTTAGCAGTGGTGCAGTTGGCATTAGCTCAGCAGGCTTTCCTCTTCTGGCAGTTCAGTGGGTAATATTGATTTTGGCCTTTTGATGCATTTGTTGGAGAGAAGTTATTTTAATTTAAATAATGTTATATTTTCACTTTAACCCCTTGGCCTAGCTTCATGACTTAAAGTTGTTTTGAAAAGGGGACTTGATGGGTGGACACCTCATCAGGAGGTGATTTTAAATATTTCTAAAGTTGAAAATATAACTGTTGAAGTGGACACCAACTTTGGAGGAGAAGATTATTTTATTTAAGAAATATTTTATTCTTGAAATGGGACGCCATCTCGAGGGAGGAGAAAATTAATTTAAAATTTGAAAAATGTTTGTCTCCTTGTGTTGGGTGCGCCTTTTAGAGACTTCTGGAGATTCTTCACAAAGTTATAAAAGGAGGCTCTTGTTCTTCATTTGGCTATCTCTTGTCTACTGCACTGTTATGTTGCCGAAATGGTGAGTGAGTTGCTTCGAGGAATGCATACCTCCTAGATTGGGCTTAGTTTCTTGCTTGAAAGATAGCAACTAGCTAAGATAATGGCTGTTATTGACTCTTGAGAACAGATTGAACACATTGTAATAGAGTTTCTTGTAGTTCTGTTAGTTTTTGAGTTGCTGGTCCAGTCATAGCTGAAAGTAGTTTTTATTCATAAGTCTTAGAATAAATTTTATATTGTTCTGGGTAGTTTGCATATGTCATTTTCATCCTTGGGTGCCTCCTTTTGGAGAGTTTCAGATTTTATTATGCAGATTTGGATCTTATCTTGCAGAAGCCACCCTTCTTGAGGCCGTACCACTTCATCTTGCCTGGGAAATGTTTAGATAATTCATTGAGTAGTTGTTGCAGCTATTTCTTGGTTATAACTTGATCGCCATCTTCCTAGGAGTTCATTGCACTTGGTCTCACGTCATTTGGAGTAGTTTTGAGGGAGTTACAAGCATTTTAGTGAGTCTTGTAGTTGCTGGTCTGCATATTCTAGTTGCTGGTTTGTCAAACCGGATTGTTAAAGTTTGTCATTGGAGTTGGGTTTTGGTTTGGAAAGTCATTTTGGAGATTGGAGAGACATTTGATATTTACAACATTGAAAACTCTTCTAATACAGTGTTATTTGTAGGAAAGATATTCATTGTAAGGCCGCTACAGTAGTACTGTTCAACCATCTTCATTTCTTGCATTTTTCTAATTCCCACGTTTGTGGAAGAGACTAGTCTTGCTCAGTCTATTGTAATCCCCACGTTTGTGGAATAGACTGGCCTTGTTCATTCTTTCTTTTCTGCATCTTTCTTTCTGTATTGCCCACTGAATAAGTGGAAGGGGTCGGCAAGCCACCCATTTACTTTGTTGCACTGCATTGTAATCATCATACTGCTGATCGGTTGAGCCGTCAACAAGTTCATAAGACCCCCAACGCCATATGCTAGCACCTCACCCACATCGGGTCTTGGTGCACATTCTTGGGTTGGGTTACTTTCAGCATTGTACTTCATTTTGAGAACTAACGATCCTCAGCGCCATATGACAACACCATTCTCATCTTGAGTTTGAGTGTGCATTCTTGGCGTAGAGTTACTTTCAATAGTGTTTGGTTTTGGGCTAACCTTAACGAGTGCTTGTTGTATTGGCTTGATCATTGCAAAAATTGAAAAAAATTTTGGTTGGCTCATTACAGTGGTATCAGAGCCATGATCTTGCCATCTTGTGCCCATTAGTGATCAAATGGCAGATGAGTGATGAAGTCCACAGATACTACACCAAAATTCAGGCAAAAAATCAACATTTTCAGTTACTTACAGTTCTTGAGGCAAGCACATATTCAGAGGCTTTGAGACAAACTGGTAAAGCAGTTGAGATGGGTGAAGCAGTTGAAACCATGTCAGAAAGTCTTAAGCAGACCATGGATGAAAGAGATGCTAGGGTGGAGAAGAAGTTTGATGGAATGATTGACATGATGTCTCGTTTGTTTGCAAGAATGGGCCAACAAGTTGCTCAGAATCCACCTTTAAACCAAAACAATGTTACTGTAGAAAATAGTGGAGTCAATGGCAATGGAAGAGACAAAACTATTGGACAGCATGAGGCCACCTCTAGAGGATCAGCCTCTAGGCCATTATTTCCCACTTTCACTCCGAGGGAAGAACCACAAGTTGAGGCCGTTGCACGGTCACTTGCACCCATTGTAGATGATGCAAGACAAACTTACATGGAGTATGCCTCCCTACTCCCTGATCTTAGAGACCAATGGTCCTTTGATCAATTCATGAACCATAGAAGCAGAAGAAATGGTTGCAGAGTTGAAAACCGTGCTCCAGTGGCTCCAAGAACTGATTATCAACAAGCCCTTGGGAAGGTAACTTTGGCTCACTTCGATGGAAGTGATAAGTGTTCTGCAAGGTCGTGGGTCTAGAAGCTTGACAACTACCTTTCCTTGAGGCCTATGGCTGAAGAAGATGCCATAAAGTTTGCAACGTTGCATTTGGAAGGAGCTGCCCATGAGCGGTGGTACCATGGTTTGGTCACACTTGGCCACAACCTAATTTGGACCTATGAAGAGTTCACAAACAAGCTAATTGAGAGGTTCGATACTAAGGATCCAGAAGTGAAGTTTCATGAGCTTGCACAGCTGAAACAACATGGTTCATTGGAGGCATATGTAGCTGATTTCCAAAGACTCTTCGTGATGGTGCCCAACATCACAGAAAGAAGATTAGTTGTGTTATTTTTCGAAGGGTTGATGGAACCATTGAAGGGGTGGGTAAAAGCATTTGACCCACCAAGCTTGGAAGAAGCCATTAAGAAAGCTAGAAGCATGGAGTTGGCTGCCCCTATGCGAAAATTTCAGTCCAAGCCTCTTTCTCATAAGAAGGATAAGAAACATTTTTCAAACCAGCAAAAGAAGTTTCCACCAAAGATGTCTGATGAGCTCCGTGAACAACTCAGAAAAGATGGAGTTTGCTACACTTGCCGTGAGCCTTGGTCCAAGGGTCACCGATGCTATGTAAGGGGTAAAGCTCAACATATGGAGGCCTATTTTGATTATGAATCAGAATTTGATATGTCTGATCAGCAGACTTATTTTGAGGACAACGAAGAGGAAAAAGCTCCAAAAGAGTCCGAACACGAGCAAGGAGTTGGGGCCCCCATTGCCCAACTCTCTAGTTTCCAAAAGAACGAATCTTTCAAGGTTCGTGGGATGATTGGGAAGCATTGAATTCTTGCATTGATAGACATAGGAGCAACACAACTTCATAGATGAAAGGGTGGTTGCAAAGAGAGGACTGAAAATTGAAGAATTTGAAGGCTTGAAAGTCATGGTCGTAGATGGGTTCCAAATCTCTTGCAACCAAAAGGTTGCTAACATGTCTTTGCTTTTGGGCAACCATGAGGTCAAAGATGACTTCTATGTTGTCAGTATTGGAGATACGAATGTTGTTCTTGGCATTCAATGGCTGCGATCTTTTGGAGAAATCTCTCTAAATCTACAAACAATGGAGCTCAAGTTTCAATCCGATGGAAATAAGGTGGTGTTAAGAGGAATATCTAATGGTGGTCCTAGGATTGTGTCCTTCAAAAGAATGGAGAGGCTGAGTCGACATGACCAAGTTGAGTGGGCTGCTGAATGCATGATACTTCCAGCTAGTCCAGTTGAAACAAAGAGAGACTATCCACCTGATATTCAATCCTTGCTCACCAAAAAGAGTAAGGTGTTTGCTGATCTACCTCTTGGGCCGCCTCCTGATAGGGGGACAAAGCATGTCATTGAGCTCAAAGATGGGGCCAAGCTAGTCACAACAATGCCCTATAGATATCCGAAGAATCAGAAAGATGAAATTGAGAAGAACATAAGAGAACTCTTGGAGTTGGGCTTCATTTGTCCAAGCAAAAGTCCTTTTGCTTCAGCTGTTGTTCTTGTGAAGAAAAAAGATGGCACCCTCCATATGTGCGTGGATTATCGTGCTTTGAATCAAAGCACAATCAAGAACCAATATCCCATTCTCAGGATTCATGAGCTACATGGTGCTAAGTTATTTTCAAAGATTGATTTGAGATCGGGCTACTATCAAATTCGGATGAGGGGATCAGATGTTGAGAAGATGGCATTCCGATGCTACTATGGTCATTTCGAGTTCTTAGTCATGCCATTTGGGTTGACTAATGCTCCTGCCACTTTCCAGTCTTGCATGAACCGAATTTTTCAGAAGCAGTTGAGGAAGTTTGTGTTAGTCTTTTTTGATGATATTCTCATTTTCAGCAAGACATGGGAAGAGCATCTCAAGCACTTGGAGGAAGTGCTTAGCATCCTTGAGTCCGAAAGCTTGTTTGCCAAAGAGTCCAAATGTGAATTTGGAATGAAAGAGCTGCTCTACCTTGGCCACATTATCAATGCTGAAGGAGTGAAGGTTGATCCAAAAAAGATCAAGGCCATAGTTGATTGGCCACCTCCAAAAAATTTTACTCACTTGAAGAGGTTTTTGGGACTCTGTAGTTTCTACAGAAGGTTTGTGAAAGACTACTCTCAGATTGCTGCCCCTCTCACAGATCTTACTAAGAAGGGAGCCTTCACATGGTCAAAAAAGGCACAAGGTGTCTTTGATAAGTTCAAGAAGATTATGAGTTCATGTCTAGTTTTAGCACTTCCAGATTTTTCCAAACCTTTTGAGTTGCAGTGTGATGCATCTGGTGAAGGAGTAGGTGCTATTTTGTGTAATGTCCCCTTCTCATCAGTGATATGTTCAGACGCTCATCAGCCTATTCCGGAGGCCCGTAGGCGCGTTGAGGTAAAATTAGGGTTTCCATGTTTTGGAGGTTCTATGGCATTTCTGGGAATTTGCTATTTATAGTAAATTCTATTTTTGGCAGTATGAAGTTTGTCAGCTTTCAGGACTTCATTTCTAGTTGGAGCAATTATTTGAATTCAAGTTTTGGCTTCTAAAAGCTTTATTTGGTGAATTTCATAAATAAAGGCATTAATGTTATAATTTGCAGTTGACCCCCTTGGCTTAGGTGAATAACTTCAAGTTGTTTTAAAAGGTGGTCTTGAAGGGGGACGCCTTCATATGGATTAAATATTATTTAAGTTTAAATGCCTTGGGAAAAAAGGATGCCACCCTTTTGAGGAGTTATGTTTTAAAAATAAAGTGAAATTGTATTCTTGCAAAAGGGACACCTCTTGAAGAATTATTTGAATTTTGGAAATTTGAAGAGTCTCTTTGTGACTCTTGGCGTACCTTCTTGAGAAATTGAAGAGTCTTCTACTCTTCTATAAAATGAATGCTTTGCTCCAGCTTTGGTATCCATTATGCTTATCATATTGTTATGTTGTCGGAATGACTTCATGAATTTAGCATTTGAGGAATGCTTACCTCTTAGCATTTATTGAATTTCGTGTTTGAAAGATAAACACCTAGTTGGTTTTGGGACTGCTTCTCATCCAGACTAGCAGATTGAGTTCGAATGTTGAAGAATTTTGGAGTTTTGTCAATTTTGAAGTTGTTGATGCACCTACAGCTGAAAGTGAATTTTGCTAGCAGCTCTTTGAATAAATTTTATTCTGTTCTGGGTATTTTTGCTATGCATTTGTAGACATAAGGCGACCCTTCTTGCAAAGTTAGAGATTTTATTTCGAAGTTGGTGATTTTATCTAGCAAAATCGCCCCTTTCATGGGCCGTACCATTTAGAGTGCCTTGGGAATTGTGCGAAGAATTAATGACTGATAATTGTTGTTGTTTCTTCATCATGGAATGGGCGCCTACCTTCTAGCAGCTCATTGCAAGTGTTCTCATGTCATTCAGAGGTATTTTGAGTGAGTTGTGAATATTTCTTGTTTCCACAGTTGCTGGTTTTTGCAATCAGTTTGATATAAGTACAGATTTCTGATCTCTTTTCAGTATTTGAGAGCTTTGTTATTGAGAGAATTTATCCTTCACACGTTGGCTTAGTTCTATCATTGGAATACTTGTAACTTGCAGTTTCTTTCAGTTGTAAGGTTGAGCATTAGTAGTATTAATCCAACCATTTCCTTTAATGCTGCAATTACTTGTAATTTTTAAGCACACATTATTTACCCCTGGATGGTTTACCGCCAGTGTGGAGAATTAACTCTGTATTTCTCTTTGTACCCACTATCAAGTGGTGAATCCCCACTTTCTAAGTGGATGCCCGCCGTAGCGGATGAATTAGATAGATTTATCTTCATGGCTGGTTACCCGCTTAATTGTTTCAGTTTCAATTAATAACTCCGTCATATGTTAGCACCTCGCCCTTAGTGGGATCTTGAGTGCACATTCTTGACATTGAGTTTGTTTCATTTCAAGTTATTGTTTTTAGTTTATTCGCCATATGACAACACCTCTCCTTCCTTGGGATTGAGTGTGCATTCTTGGCGTTGAGATCTTTCAAACTTGGATTTCAATGTTAATGCTAACGCTAATTCAATTGTTGTAGTGTTGATTGTGTTGTGAAAATTTCAACGAAAAAATTGGTTAGCATATTTCAGTGGTATCAGAGCAGAAGACCTTGCTATCCTGTGGCATTTTGCAGTTGGTTGTCTGATGAGTGAAAGAGACACTAGACCATTCACCAGAAGTCAGGCTAGAACTTAGCATCAGGAAGATACAAGGTGGTTGATGGTTTGATACTCTACAAGGAGAGAATCTTTTTGGTACTTAAATTCAAGTTGAAACAAAAGATTTTGTAGACTTTTCATGACATTCCTTTTGCTAGTCATCAGGGTTATTTCAAAACCTATAGGCAGATTAAAGAAAGATTTTCTTGGAAAGGGTTGAAAGAGAAGGTCCAATGCTACATCAAGGAGTGACACACTTGCCAAATGAACAAGAATGAGCATTCTCTTCCAGGTGGGTTGCTGCAACCTCTTCCCATTCCCAATCAAAAATGGGAAAGTATATCGATGGACTTCATCACAGGGTTGCCAAAGACTCAAGGCAAAGATTGTATCTATGTTGTGGTGGATAGATTAACAAAGTTTGCTCATTTCTTTGCCATTGCTAGTTCATTTTCAGCATTTCAAGTTGTAGATTTGTTCTTTCATGAGGTGTTTAGATTGCATGGACTGCTAAAAAACATTGTGAGTGATAGGGACAACAAGTTTCTAAGTTCCTTTTGGCAAGAGGTTTTCAGGTTGATTGGTACAGTGCTCATTCCAAGCACTAGCTTTCACCCACAAAATTTTGGACAAATAGAAGCAATGAACAAGTGGTTGGAGGGCTATCTTAGAAACTATGTCTCAGAGCAGCAAAAGGCATGGGTGAAATGGCTTCACCTAGGAGAGTATTGCTAAAATTCATCCTTTCACATGTGTATCCGGATGTCTCCCTTCATGGCTCTTTATGGTTATGAGGCTCCTAGCTTTGTTGATTTGGTGTTTGGTGATAGCAAAGCCCCTCAAGCCAAGGATTTGTTGCAGCAAAGTCAAGATATTTTGAAGTCCTTGAAGCACAATCTCCAAATAGCACAAAATCAACAGAAGATGTACGCTGACCAACAGCGTATTGAGCGTTCATTTGAGGTTGGAGACATGGTTTATCTTCGACTTCAACCTTACTGACAGTCTATCTCAAGAAGAGTGGAGCAGAGAAACTCAAGCCTCATTTCTATGGGCCATTCAAAGTCACCAAAAAGGCTGGAGCAGTGGCTTATGAGTTGGAGCTACCAACAAGTAGCAAAGTTCACAATGTCTTCCACGTGTCTTGCCTCAAGAAGACGCTTGGACACAATGTTGTGGCTTCACCAGATTTGCCTCCGTTGGATGAGGAAGGACAGTTGGTCTTGGTTCCTGAGGAGATCATTGACTTTAGAGAGTGTACTTTGAGGAGAAGATCAATCAAGGAATACTTGGTGAAGTGGAAGAATTTTCCTTTGGAGGATGCAACTTGGGAGAATGAGGAGATTTTGTAGCATCTAGACTTGCGATTGCTTGAGGGCAAGCAATCTTGGGGAGGGCAGATTGTAATGTCCCCTTCTCTGCAATGATCAGTACTGTTGGCCATTAGCCTATTCCGGAGACCCGTAGACTAGTTGGAAGCTGAAATTAGGGTTTCCCATCTTCGAGGAGGTTGTTTCTGCATTTTTTGGGGTTTGCACTTGGAGTTTTGGATTTTGGATTGCAGATTCTTTTTGGGTTTTTAGAGAGCTTCACAATGGTATTGCATGCACTTTGATTTGAGCAACTTTCTAAATTTTTTTAGCAGTGATCCAATTGGCATCAGCTCAGTAGGGTTTCCTTTTTTGGCAGTTCAGTGGGTAATATTGATTTTGGCCTTTTGATGCATTTTTTGGAGAGATAAGTTATTTTAATTAAAATAATGTTATATTTTCACTTTAACCCCTTGGCCTAGCTTCATGACTTAAAGTTGTTTTGAAAAGGGCACTTGATGGGTGGACGCCTCATCAGGAGGTGATTTTAAATATTTCTAAAGTTGAAAATATAACTGTTTGAAGTGGATGCCAACTTTGGAGGAGAAGATTATTTTATTTAAGAAATATTTTATTCTTGAAATGGGACACCATTTTGAGGAAGGAGAAAATTAATTTAAAATTTGAAAAATGTTTGTCTCCTTGTGTTGTGCGCACCTTCTAGAGACTTCTGGAGATTCTTCACAAAGTTATAAAAGGAGGCTCTTGTTCTTCATTTGGCTATCTCTTGTCTACTACAATGTTAAGCTGCTGAAATGGTGAGTGAGTTGCTTCGAGGAATGCATACCTCCTAGCTTGGGCTTAGTTTCTTGCTTGAAAGATAGCAACTAGTTAAGATAATGGCTGTTCTTGACTCTTGAGAACAGATTGAGCACATTGTAATAGAGTTTCTTGTAGTTCTGTTAGTTTTTGAGTTGTTGGCCAAGTCGTAGCTGATAGTAGTTTTTATTCATAAGTCGTAGAATAAATTTTATATTGTTCTGGGTAGTTTGCATATGTCATTGTCATCCTTGGGCGCCCCCTTTGGAGAGTTTCAGATTTTATTATGCAGATTTGGATCTTATCTTGCAGAAGTCACCCTTCTTGAGGCCGTACCACTTCATCTTGCCTGGCAGATGTTTAGATAATTCATTGAGTAGTTGTTGCAACTATTTCTTGGTCATAACTTGATCGCCATTTTCCTAGGAGTTCATTGCACTTGGTCTTACATCATTTGGAGTAGTTTTGAGGGAGTTACGAGCATTTTAGTGAGTCTTGTAGTTGCTGGTCTGTCAAATCAGATTGTTAAAGTTTGTCATTGGAGTTGGGTTTTGGTTTGGAAAGTCATTTTGGAGATTGGAGAGACATTTGATATTTATAGCATTGAAAACTCTTCTAATACAGTGTTATTTGTAGGAAAGATATTCATTGTAAGGCTGCTACAGTAGTACTGTTTAGCCATCATTTCTTGCATGTTTCTAATTCCCACGTTTGTGGAAGAGTCTAGTCTTGCTCAGTCTATTGTAATCCCCATGTTTGTGGAAGAGACTGGCCTTGTTCAGTCTTTCTTTTTTGCATCTTTCTTTTTGTACTGCCCATTGAATAAGTGGAAGGGGTCGGCAAGCCGCCCATTTACTTTGTTGCACTGCATTGTAATCATCATACTGCTGATCGGCTGAGCCATCAACAAGTTCATAAGACCCCCAACGCCATATGCTAGCACCTCACCCACATCGGGTCTTGGTGCACATTCTTGGGTTGGGTTACTTTCAGCATTGTACTTCATTTTGAGAACTAACGATCCTCGATGCCATATGACAACACCATTCTCATCTTGAGTTTGAGTGTGCATTCTTGGCGTAGAGTTACTTTTAGAAGTGTTTGGTTTTGGGCTAACCTTAACGGGTGCTTGTTGTATTGGCTTGATCATTCTAAAAATTGAAAAGAAAAAATTGGTTGGCTCATTACAGCTACCACAACCATCACTCACTTTTGCCTGAAGAAGAGGTGAGGGTAATCTTGGATCTTCTCCTCTAAAGCACCTCCTCTTGACCAAACGTTAAAAGCCTTCTTAAATCCTCGTGATTGATGCAAAATGAAAGGAAGTTGTGAAGAACAAGTAATAAATCATTTAACTCTGAAGTTAGTAGGCTTACTCTTCTTTCCATTAGGGATATCTTGTTCCTCTTTCTCCAAATCAACCAAGAAATTCAATAGACAAAGTTAGCCAAAGTTCATTCATCAACTTGGAAATATTAATGGAAGCTGTTCAGTCCAAATATTGAACTGAAAAAATCCCTTTCTAAGAACAACTGTTCACACCCAACGGTAATCTTCTTCACACCATTGCTGCAAATTCCTTCTGGAACAGATACGGTGGCACGTCAAGTTCTACAGTGTACTCTATCTATCACAAGACAGAAACCAGATTGACTGAAACCAAGGCTTCATCTGTATGCAATTCTAGATTAGAGACTCTGACATCAATGAGTGGGTTTTGGGATTGGACATGGATCTTGATCTATATGTGAATTTAGATTAAATATTCTAACATCATGTAACTGAGTTTTGGGATGCAACACTGGTCTCGATCCTTATGTTAATTTAGACTAGAGTTTCTGACATCACTTGACTGGGTTGTGGGTGTTGGAAATGTTGTCATTGATGTCAAAGGCACTCAGTCCAGATTGTTGGAAATATTGTTATTGATGTCAAACTAGAGTGAATAAGAAAGCAAGTGTGTTAAGACAAAAAGAATATATGTATGTGAATGAGATATCATATGAGTAACAAGCAAATCTAGTGCACAGAAATATTACATATAAGGCAGATATCTAGTGCACAGACCATAGCAGATTGGTGATCAGAAAGAATATCTAGAAAGTGAGAAGATTCAAGAGGATCTCTATCATATACATCGAAACTTCTATGTTGCATAGAATACTTGAAAGATCAGTTTTGTTTGTAACAGAGATACGTCGATCAGACATTCTGAAAGCTTAAATATTCATGAACAGATCTGGAAAGTAAAGAATTAAATAAACAAATCGTTTTTGCTCTAAACAAAAATTAAATACCTTTAAGGCAATCAGCATCGATCACTATGTAGCAACAAGACGAATTGGAAGAAGACGAAATAAAAAAAAAAGACAAAAATTAAAAGGCAACGAATATAGCATAAGACGAAAAAAAAGCACATAAGTTTAAAGAGGCAGCGATTGATAAGGAGTCATGAATAAGACAAAATTAGAATAAAACAAAAATGAATAAGAGACAAAAATTAAGGGAACAGCGATGACTTCTTAAAATGCTGATTACTAATAATTTGTGAAGGTTGCGACTAAAAGAAATGACACGTCTTGTTCTTGAAGTGATGCGATTCTTCTTAAAAGTTAAAACAATGCCACTTCAGATTTTTCAAAAGCAAAAATTAATTATGTAAGATACGATTTCAGATCAATAAAAAATTAATTAATACATTAAAGTGGTGTGATCCATATTCAGATAAAAGGTCTTTCAAAACAGAAATAAAGGCAACCAATTAATATTAAAAGTCAGATCTTTTGAAACTAAGTGGTGCGATTAAATCAAGGGACATGTTGCTTTTAAAAGTTGCAACCCTTTATGATTGAAGATTGATATAAAAATAAGGTTCAATTCAGAATTGCAAGATGAGTGGGTGTGAGAGAATGGTGATGTGAAATCAGAACTGAAGATTATATTTCTTGTGTGGGCATTAAAGTGACAACATACATCACAAAGAAAGGATTGAAGTGAAGTAAAAAGCAGAATTCAGATTTTCAGTTTATTATAAGATGTTGGTGCCTTGGAAGAGGGAGTTGGTGCTCCTTGTAGGTTGGTGCCTCTAATAGGTTGGTGCCTACAATCATTGTAAATTTATATAAATATAAAGTACATTATTTGTACCGTGGTTCTCTCCCATAAGGGTTTCCACGTGAAATCTTGGTGTCAACTTGTTCTTATTGTTATATTCTTGCGTAGTTGTTATGGTGATTGATAAAGTTTTAAATTGATAAAAGTTGCGTTATACTGATTCACCCCCCCTCCCCTCTCAGTATAACTGTGTGCTTATCAGTGGGATACAATGCTCCATAGTTCTCCAATATCCATAGGGCTTGTTTGATTTATATATATAACTGTAGGGCTTGTTTGATTTATATCTATAACTGTAATGGATTATGAAGACACAGTTTATTACTGAGCTTTGTTACAAGTTCAAAGTGAAAGGGGGCACTGTAATTGAAAAAATCTAACCTAATGGACAATACTAGGAAGATGGTGTTATAAGCAAGCAACCAACAAATGCTTTCATTAATGTGCTGAGAGAATCTAAAAAGGAAACTTTCATGAAGGTTGAGCTCAACCTATGGTTAGACAAAAAACACATATAGGATGTAGATTTTGCAGCTGGATTGGTTTAGGTCCCAACCAAGTACATTGGAATTTGGATGAAGTTCAGCAAAGAAAAAATTCAGATTAAATTCGCCTTATATAATTTTGATTTTTTTAAAATATAAGTAATAAACTTAAAATAAGTAAAAAAAAATGTTAATATACTAATATGTTTAAATATATTAATAAAGCTAAACACAAAGAAAATTAAATAATAAATATGTTTAAAAATATAATTTAAATTTTAAATATTATTAATATATAAATAATAAATAAATTAAATTATATATTAAATAATAAATATATTATAATATAAGTTTAATTTATTTATTTTAAATATTAAATTTTAATATTATGAATAAAAAACAAAATTAAATAACAAATGGACATGATTGAAAACATAAAATATAAATAAATTAAATTTTATTTGAAAAAGCAAAAGATTAAATAAAAACAAAACTAAAAAATTAAAAGGCCTACCTCTATATTGGGACTCATGAGGTTTGGTCGATTGAGTCCTGGAGAAAGAAACCTGTTAACGACAAGGCGTGGCCTTATATGAAGGTGAAGAGAAGAAAATACAGGTTTAGAATTGTGAATGGCATTAACGCTCGCTTCTACAGGTTGGCGTTAAGTAACAGCTTAAACATGACGCACATTGGCTCCAACTCTGCATATTTGACAACACCCATGACAGTGGAAGAATACTTTCTGGGCCCCTCTGAGATCACCGACCTAATCATCGACTTCAGCGCTTCAACCACAGACACAACCATCTTAACCAGCAACATAGAATACCCATATCCCTCAAGGGACCCTGTTGACAATCTCAATAGCAAAATAATGAAATTCTTCACACAAGACAATACAGGCTCATCTGTCAAAGAGGAAGCCAAATCCCTAAAAAATTGCTTCAATACTGTCGACCCAAAAAAGAGATGGTGATTCATACAAGGTACATTGCCTTGTACGAGTACCAATCTTCAACGGAGAGTTGACCCATTTGCTTGTGAATGGCTTCTATTTTATGCTTAGAGGTGTTTCCACAGTCAACAACAACCCATAAGAAATAGATTTGAAATCATTACAAAATGATGGAGGTGTAACTGGTATACTGTACGAATAAATTCGCAAATTTAAACGATTTTTTTTTGGTTGAAATTAAGTGAAATTCAAATCTCATGGATGAGATTCGTCGAATATTGTGACTAAGGTTATCACAATAATAAATTAGATAATAGCATGCAATGAAACATATATAGCAAAAGCCTGCATCTCACAACTAGTCTAATAGTTTTTCCTTAACAAGTTTTCTAAAAATAAATGAGTATAGTTAGAAAATGTAAATTTTCAAATTTCTTGATCTTGGCATGAACATTCAAATGGATGCAATAAAGTAATATAAATCCTAATGATCATCATCACAAGACATGATCAAATGCATCATCTCTATGATAGAAACCGCTAGTAGAATTTATCACATTGGATTTTTGGAGCTTTGTTTGGATCTCCAATCCTTCATGGAGCATCTATAACAATGATAGAGATTGTAATGTCCCCTGTTTTGAGTCAGCATAAATTAAATAATTAATTTAATGTTGTCAAGAAAAGTTTAAAATATTAAGACAAATTAATTATTGGCGCAAAAAAGTAACTTAAGTTGAAAGGTTAAAATAAATTAAATAAGTTACTTTAAAGTGAATTCTCAAAAGGACAAATTAAAAGTGAAAATGGGAATAAAGGAGAATTCAAGAAGATAGGGTAGTTACAGGAAGGAATGAATAAAAGACTTTGGGAGCCTTGTTTCAGGAGGCTGGATTTGGTTTTGTGAAACAGATATTTGGCTGGAGTTCATCCAGAACTTTATGAGGACAGGATCCTTCTCACAGAGATTATCATCTTCGGTGTTGGAAGATACACCCAGGGTGATTGCCGATAATTCCACATCAGGGATTATGCAAGTGCTTTATTGGGTTCTTTTAGGTACTTCAAGTTATTATATTTTAGAGTTTGCAGTTGTTGATTTGATTTAATAGTTTCTGCTGTTCAAGGTGCATCTAATCAGAAAAATAAATAAATAAATTAATATTTCGAAATGATGTTGGGTGCAGCCCCTGGTCTATGAAGGGATTCCCTTTAGGTGTAGAGTTTGCTTTAAAACTGAACATTTGGCTGTTCAATGTGCCAAACGTAGAGCAACCAAAACAACCTCTTGGTGGAATGGTGCCATTCCCCAACACTACACGGTGGAGAAAAAGAATGCGAATCAGATGAGCTCTTAGGAGAAAAATGGGGAGGACGGGGATCAAGCTGGAAAGGCGTTGGTGGAGGAAGGAAGCAGGGTGGTTCAGCATCAGAATGATGATGTCTTGTTGTAGGAAGGGAATTTGGATGTGAACAGAGATATTGCTGTCTCCAATGGAGTTGAAAAGGAGTTGACTCCTAAAAATTGGATAGCGACACCAAAATGTCGAGAGAAGAAAGGATTGGGGCAGTTGCAGTGCAAGAAATCGGGAAACAAAAAGCCGAGGAACATAGTCAACATTCAAATGGAGGTGTGGATGAAGTTCTGAAGAATCCTTATGGCAAACCATTGGACTGGCAGAAGGCGGCTGCAAGGGTAGAGGATGGCTGGCAAACGGTCAAGGGGAAGAAAGCAATGAAAGTAAGGAATTTTTTTTTTGCAATGGTTATTAGATCCCAGACGAGGAGAAGACCATTTTGAGCTTCAAACTCATGACTTGTTAACAAGTCCCTTGAAGGGATTGTTGGTTTTTAGGGATGCTTGTAGAGCTGATAGCTGTGGTGTGATGTTTCGGTGTTTGTAACTCATGTTTTTGAAATGTATCTTGGAGAGTTGACAGGGTTAGGGGTGTTTAAAAGGTTTTTCATAATGGTGTTAAGTGGGGTTGGAAAGGTTTTTTAGGTGTCGTTGCAAGTTTAACTGTTATGTAATTTGTTTTTATTTTAAATAAAATCACTTGTATTACTGATAAAAAAAAAAGTTTATTTCCTTGCCTAGGCTGACCATTGAATTATGGAAGACTTATAAAATTACAGACTTAATTAAAGGAAATGAAGGTCATCTTTATCTATAATTCCATAGAGTTTATATAGTTGGGTTCGAGTTGGGAATTTTCAGAATTTAATTCTTCTTCAAGATATCGTGGCACTTCAGAGTAAATGGTACTAGGGAGTTGGTGATATTCAAAAAGAAATATAGAAGTCTAAGTTAACCGTTGCCAGTTGAAAGTCAATCAGGATTGTCTTCAAAGCCGCTAGTGCTGAACATTGTATCAGCTCCAAGGGTCGGCAAAATTCACAAAAGATCGAAGGGGATACATCTTTATTCATTTATGAGAATACCGAAGTTGATTCTCATCATATGTGCCCAGTCTGGGATTTTCAAAATGATATCAATTTGTGCAATACAAATAAGTTCGAGGCTTCAAGAATGAGTAGAAGCGACCTAAGATTCTTGTAACTGTTATTTCTTTCTCATGGTTATGAAGTAATCTTGATGTTGAAGGAAAATCAAGAAGGTGTTAAACTCAAAGAGATTGCAAGAGAAGGGAAGTTTTGAGTTGCCGTAATTCATCATCCTAACATTGTTAATGAAATTCTTCATACAAGATAATACAGGCTCATCTATCGAAGAGGAAGCCAAATCCCTAAAAATATGCTTCAATACCGTCGACCCAAAAAAGAGATGGTGATTCATACAAGGTAGATTGCCTTGTACGAGTACCAATCTTCGACGGAGAGCTGACCCATTTGCTTGTGAATGGCTTCTATTTTATGCTCAGAAGTGTTTCCACAGTCAACAACAACCCATAAGAAATAGATTTAAAATCATTACAAAATGATGGAGGTGTAACTGGTATACTGTACGAATAAATTCGCAAATTTAAACGATTTTTTTTTGGTTGAAATTTGGTGAAATTCGAATCTCATGGATGAGATTCGTCAAATACTGTGACTAAGGTTATCACAATAATAAATTAGATAATAGCATGCAATGAAACATACATAGCAAATGCCTGCATCTCACAACTAGTTTAATAGTTTTTCCTTAACAAGTTTTCTAAAAATAAATGAGTACAGTTAGAAAATGTAAATTTTCAAATTTCCTGATCTCGGCATGAACATTCAAATGGATGCAATAAAGTAATATAAATCCTAATGATCATACATGGGAATTGTATGGAAGGATCGACGACTAGTTGTGGGTGTCAATTCAATACTCAATATTGACGGAAATTAAAATACTAAGGGAAGCGAAAAATTATTTTAGTCCGTTGGGAACATTAGAGAAACAACCACTGTTGTTAAGGCATTGAATGTAAAGGGGAGTTGACGTGGAGACAAATCTTTGTGCCACCACTTATCCTTAGCTGGTCGCACTTACGGTGGCAGGGCAGTTGGTTTATTGAATTGCTTATACTTGCTTGCCATCTCCACAACAGTTGCTAGGTCAAGAATGGGTATTTTGAAAACATTTGTTGTATAAGCTGTGGAAACATGGAGGGCTGTAGCAATGTTATGCTTATGAATTAATGATTTGCTTGACATGCTGATGAAGAGGTAAAGTTTAGCACAGGTGGTTGAGACATGCTGATGAAGAGGTAAAGTTCCCGCTCACTTCTTGTTTGAATGAAGTTTTGAGAATATTGACTCCTCAAGTACCTTATGATGATGAAACAATGAAAGAGGTAATTAAATTGTTGGTAGATAGTTTCCAGGATTTGGGTGATATCAAAAGTTTTGCAATACTCAAAACTTTTGCAAATATCAAATTGAGTAACCTTATGTTAGACCTTGAATTGCATGATTTGATTCACCAAATGTTTCTCTTTTTCCTTGCTACAATCAAAGAAGAATATAATGATGATGTTATGGCAGCCATGCAAACTATTATGGTTCAAACTATTGATGAAAATGGTGTTATTTTTCAGCCTATCATAACTTTGTTATTGGCTGTCCTAAAGCAAGGAAAGGCCACTTCAGCTGCTTATGAGTTGGTCAATAGTGTGTTCAAACAATTTGAGGCAAAGCTGAAACCGTTCATGGTTAATGAGGAGGAAGTGGAAGAAAATGAAATCGCAACAGTTGATGAAATTCCTTCTGAGGATGTAATAAAGGTAGCTGATGTTAAGAGTTGTGTTATTGAAGAGAAATCAGAAATATTGCTGCATGAAGTTTAGAATGATCCTTTGCCCAATGAGTCATATGATTTGAAGGAAAAGATGGAAGTTACCGAAGATATGATTGTTGCAGCCCTATCACGTTTTGATCATATACACCATGTCATTGAAGATCTCTTTGGAAAGGCTCAAATTGAGGAGAGGAAAAAGGGAGTTGCAAGTCACTATTAGAGAAGCATTGGAAACAATGAAAACAAATTATTTGCAATTGCTTAAGGCTGTGGATCTAGTTGTGAAGTATGCTGAAGAGAAGGAAAAAGAGGTTGATGAACTTTGTTTGCAGTTAAGTATGACTCATTTTTCATTATACAAAGCAGAAAATTCTAGTTCTAGTGCAGCCACATCCATGGAGCATGGAAGTGGTGCAAGGATTATGGAGACTAAAAAATTAGTTGAAGGGATTGAGGAAGTTCATAGATGCGAAACAATGCATAATGATTCCAATAGTGTTCATAATAAGGGAATTCAGTATGATGATAGAGATTGGACTCCATATCTTGAAAATGATTTTTTGAATTTTGAGGGTCAATTTACATATGAAGGTGCAGATTGCAGCCATGAGATAGCTGATATAACAGGTGGTGAAGGCAGTTTTCAGCATGCTACACTTCATGATTCAACAAGCGTTGATGAAGATTCAGAATTAGAGGAAGGTGTATATGAAACTTATGAAGACACCATTGAAAGGAACAAAGAAAGTGTGGATTCTATGAGTGTTAACAGCAGCCATGACATTGTTGGTGTAAGTATGGTTGGTGATGAATATAAAATATGGGATCCAGGTAAAACTTAAGATTGGATTTATGAACTTTCTAGATCAATTTTATGCATGGGCTTTAGGCAAAATTGCAGATTTGAAGCTGCTGTTCATTCCCCAATCAGTCAACACATGATTAATGTTGCTTGCAATCAGATGGTTTGGTCTTTGCTCTCAGACAATAGGTGGAGTTTTTATCAATGGAGGCTTAATGATGTTGATAGCTTTGACATTTGGGAGGTTCTTTCAATAAGATCTTGGCTCTCAAATCCTATACATTTAGGAATTATATTCCTTGCAGCTGCTGTTCCAATATTGAAATTCTGATTTTGGCAAGTCGAGTTGGTGAGTTGATTAGTTTTCAGTCCTTGCAATGTTTGTGGCAGCAAAGTATGGAGATTTTTGTAGATATGTACCTCATTGAAATGTTGTGGCACATGATTGATCATGGAGCAGATTGCAAATTTCAGAGTTGTTTCAGTTTGGGGATAGAGGTTGATTATTTTGCAAGGCCACAAGAGGGGCAAATTTAGATTGATGAAGAACGGCTGAATGTTTTAATTAGAGTGGCACAGCGGCAACGTGGTGATTCCTTCATGAGATTGGTTTGGGATCCTGGAAACAGATGGTTTCGAGTGGTCTCAAACAGGTGGTTCATGGTTGTGCTAATATTGCTTGAGGACAAGCAATTTTTGAGAAGGGCGGATTGTAATGTCCCCAGTTTTGAGTCAACATAAATTAAATAATTAATTTAATGTTGTCAAGAAGAGGTTAAAATATTAAGACAACTTAAATTAGTTGTTGGTGCAAAAAAGTAACTTAAGTTGAAAGGTTAAAATAATAAGTTACTTTAAAGTGAATTCTCAAAACGACAAATTAAAAGTGAAAATGGGAATAAAGGAGAATTTAAGAAGATAGGGCAGCTACAAGGAGGAATGAATAAAAGACTTTTGGGAGCCTTGTTTCAGAAGGCTGGATTTGGTTTTGTGAAACAGGTATTTGGCTGGAGTTCATCCAAAACTTTGTGAGGACAGGATCCATCTTACAGAGATTATCATCTTCGGTGTTGGAAGATACACCCGGGGTGATTGCCGATAATTCCACATCAGGGATTATGCAAGTGCTTTATTGGGTTCTTTCAGGTACTTCAAGTTATTATATTTCAAAGTTTGTAGTTGTTGATTTGATTTAATAGTTTCTGCTGTTCAAGGTGCATCTAATCAGAAAAATAAATAAATAAATTAAAGGAAATTAATATTTCCTTGCCTAGGCCGACCATTGAATTATGGAAGACTTATAAAATTACGGACTTAATTAAAGGAAAGAAAGGTCTTCTTTATCTGTAATTGCGCAGAGTTTATATAGTTGGGTTCGAGTTTGGGAATTGCCAGAATTTAATTCTTCTTTAGGATATCGCGGCACTTCAGAGTAAATGGTACTAGGGAGTCGATGGTATTCAAAAAGAAATATAGAAGCCTAAGTTAGCCGCTGCCAGTTGAAATTCAATCAGGATTGTCTTCAAAGCCGCTAGTGCTGAACATGTATCACCTCCAAGGGTCGGTAGAATTCACAAAAGATCGAAGGGGATAAATCTTTATTCATTTATGAGAATACCAAAGTTGATTCTCATCATATGTGCCCAGTTTGGGATTTTCAAAACGATATCAATTTGTGCAATACAAATAAGTTTGAGGCTTCAAGAATGAGCAGAAGCGACCTCAAATTCTTGTAACTGTCATTTCTTTCTCGTGGTTATGAAGTAATCCCGATGTTGAAGGAAAATCAAGGTGTTAAACTCAAAAGAGATTGCAAGAGAAGCGAAGTTTTGAGTTGCCATAATTCATTATCCTAGCATTGTTAATGAATTGGTTCAAGTCTGACGGATGAGTTGAAAGGCACCAATTTTCTATTATCTTGTAATTGTGTTGAGTTTGCTTGTTCTATTGAAGTCGTGGCCTTGAGGATGTTTAGTGGGTATTGTGGCATATAACTTGGTCTATTCATCATTCATAGGCAGACATGGAATAATTTCTGAAGGCCTTATCAACTAATGTTTGTTGTCGCCATCTTTAAAGATTGAGACTGTCGCTCTAGGTGTGAGAGACTCGTGGCAAATCATATTTCAGCACCGGTAGCTTGGTGATTGAATTTCGAATATGAGCAATATATGCAAATTACTCTGAAGAGCCGTTACTTTAGAATACCAAGAATTGTTGAAGGGTGCCGCCTATTTTATGAGGGAGACGCTAGATCATATTGATATTTGAAGGCTTTAATAGCTTTAATAAATTCATTGCAAATATGAGAATGTTAAGTTTGAAGTCTTCGGGCATATATAGGAATGACATGATGTTCCGCCTATTTCACCAATAGCTGTCCAGGTTGGTGTATGAAATAGAGAAAGAGACCATTGTGGCATAGTCAGAAATTTGTGTTTAGACAATACAGGGGAAGCGTATGGAAGGATCGATGGCTGGTTGTGGGTGTCAATTCAAAACTCAATATTGATTAAAATTAAAATACTAAGGGAAGCGAAAATTATTTTAATCCGTTGGTAACATTAGAGAAACAGCCACTGTTCTGAAGGCATCGAATGTAAAGGGGAAGTGACGTGGAGACAAATCTTTGTGCCACCACTTACCCTCAGCTGGTTGCACTTACAGTGGCAGGTCAGTTGATTTATTGAATTGCTTATACTTGCTTACCATCTCCACAACAGCTGCCAGGTCAGGAATTGTTATTTTGAAAATTTTTGTTGTATAAGCTGTGGAAACATGGAGGGCTGTAGCAATTTTATGCTTATAAATTAATGATTTGCTTGACATAATTCTTAGTAAAATATTCAGTATTATCATTCTGTGAAAATAAAGGAAGTTTGGACTGTTACTCAGAGGATATATATATATACTCCATTGAAGTTTCAGGTTAATGACATTTTATGTTCGAGGATTCTATATGTATCCGTGTTGATGAAATGGTTAAATGGCATCTTTAAATTGAAAGTAATTAATAATCATCTGTCAATCAACAAATATAAACTAGAAACTAGTATAGACCTAAAGGGTGTCAAGTGTTTGATGAAATGCCTGAGTATTTCAGTTGGTGAAATCAAAAAAATTATATGCCATTTGGGGTAGCCTATTACAGAGACCGCTAGTATAATTTATCACACTGGATTTTTGAAGCCTTGTCTGGATCTCCAATCCTTCATGGAGCATCTATAACACCATGATCACCACAAAGCATTCTTCTTGAAAGAAAATTGTAATTTCAGAATAGATTGGAATCTCCTTTGTTAATGCACATCAGGATTCATCACCTCCACCTTCTATTGAAGAAGTGGCAAGAGCTGCCTTTTACCTGACTATTTCATCGAGGTCTTTTATCATGTAGTTGTAGAAGGCCTTCGTGCTAATTCACTTTCAATCTACCCTGGAGTAAACCTGCAACTTGACAGGCTGGTTTGTAACTTACAAAGGTCTTGAAAGGCTGGTTTGTAACCTACAAATGTCTTGAAAGATCCTTTGGGATCAATTTAAGTGATGCCATTGTTGGGGCTCATGATTCTGTAGATTCTGTCAATAAAAAAATATTCACTTTTGGCTAATCTTTTACCGGCAAACTTAAGCCAAAAAAAGCTAGATGCTAGAAGAATAAAGCATTCAATAGGCTTCTTGGATATCACTTGAAGTTGGAGGCACCACTTCCTTCATTTCGTGCTCTTCAACCAATGGAATCTTCACTTCATCAATTTGCTGTTGGTGCACATAATCCTTAGGGATCAACAAGCCATCGTTATCTCCAACTTGCTTATGAGGTTCCTCTTGTGGTTGTTCTGTGATATCTTGTGGCTCTGATTCTTGTTCTTGCTCTATGGCGAGAAAATTAGACAAAGGAGGAGAAAGAGAGGCAGATAGACAAAGGGAGAGATAGAGAGAGTTAGAGAGAGATAAATAAAGATAGAAATGAAGGGAAAGAGAGAGGGAGAGGGACATAAAAAAGAGAGAAGAGAGAGAAATAAAGATAGACATAGAGAGGGAGACAAAGAGATATAGAGAGACAAAAAGAGATATAGAGAGGCAAAGGGAGAAAAAAGAGAAAGAAAGGAGAGGGGGGAAATGAGACAAAGAAGGAGAAAGAGAAGAAGATAGACAAATAGAGAGATAGAGAGACTTAGAGAGATAAACAAAGATAGAAATAGAGGGAAAGAGAGAGGGAGAAGGAGATACAAAAGGTAGAAGAGAAAAACAAAGATAGAGATAGAGAGGGAGACATAGAGAGATAGAGAAATATGTAGAGATACAAAGATAGAGGAATATATATAGATGAATAAAGAGGGAGAGAGAAAGAGATAGAGATAGTAAGAGAGATAAAGAAAGAGAGGACATAATAAAGCTATCAGAGCAGAAGTATACAAATAAAGCTATAATTTTAAAACTAGATACTTAGGACCCCTTAAGCCACCATATGAATTTAAGTGATGCCACACTGGATTTTATCACACTGGATTTTTGAAGCCTTGTCTGGATCTCCAATCCTTCATGGAGCATCTATAACACCATGATCACCCCAAAGCATTCTTCTTGAAAGAAAATTGTAATTTCAGAATAGATTGGAATCTCCTTTGTTAATGCACATCAGGATTCATCACCTCCACCTTCCATTGAAGAAGTGGCAAGAGCTGCCTTTTACCTGACTATTTCATAGAGGTCTTTTATCATGTAGTTGTAGAAGGCCTTCGTGCTAATTCACTTTCAATCTACCCTGGAGTAAACCTGCAACTTGAAAGGCTGGTTTGTAACTTACAAAGGTCTTGAAAGGCTGGTTTGTAACCTACAAATGTCTTGAAAGATCCTTTGGGATCAATTTAAGTGATGCCATTGTTGGGGTTTATGATTCTGTAGATGCTGTCGATAAAAAAATATTCACTTTTGGCTAATCTTTTACCGGCAAACTTCAGCCAAAAAAAGCTAGATGCTAGAAGAATAAAGCATTCAACAGGCTTTGACACAATCTCCCAAGCATCCCTTAGCCCTATAAATTGCCATGGAGAAAGTCATATGCATTATGATTCCTTAGATTCCCTGACTACGAAAACCTCTGTTTTGTCCAATCTTTTACCAGCAAATCTTGGAAGGGGACCAAATTGGATGTTAGAAGAGTGCCCTGTCCAAATTGGCTAGCTACAAGCTAATAAGCATCAATTAGCCCCTTAAATTACTGTGGAGAAAGTCCGACACCATCTTCCAATCAAGTCACTCTTGTAAGCGGGGATGAACTAAAAAGTATGAATGCCTTGAGCGATTATGTCGTAAGTCTTTAACGGGTTCTAGATTTCTTGAATATATTCAGCAGCTTGGACTGACAATTTAATAAAATATGCCATAGCGCAGCCCCCACCACTGCTCTTACAACCCTTTTTCCAGCAAAACAGCTCCTTTAGTTGTTATATTGGGGATCTCCAACCCCTATTGATAAGTTGACAAAGTGGAGAAATCCCAAAATTTTAACACCTTCTCTTTATTTGTTCGATATTTTTTTGTAGGAATAAAACTTACATTCAGTTTATTCAATTAGACTGTTATTGGAAAAATATAATCTGTTTTAAAATAATTCTTCTAACTTACTGCATTATGTATAGGTGGAAAAACTAGATGAGAATGAGTGGTGGCAAAAAATAGAGGAGTTCAAGTTTCAAGATCAGCAGGAAATTATAATCAAGCGTAATTATGGAAGAGAAGGCGCTAGTATTCTTAATGACATGGCCCAGAAAATGGGGCTTTTCTTGTGAGTGGGAAATGTCATGATACTTTCATATTCTAAATTGTGATTAAGTAAGAGATTTATAATTTGGCATATTACGGTATAAACCCATTTGTATTTTGTAACTAGATATTCCAATTTGTTACATATTTTGAGAAAGGGAGAAATTCTTACTTTAGTAGGTGCTATATTATTGTATGGGAACAGTTTCTTTTTCCATAACATTTGAAATGTTCCTTTCAAGATGTTGTTAGATGGTAGAGTCAGACTAATTGTTATCTTGGCTAGATGTTTCATGATCCTGGTCCCCATGTACTGCCTGCTGATTTAAAAAATGAGATTGGTTGGAGAAATACTTAATTTCATAATTTGTATATCTTTTAATTTTCTTCTGACCTTCATGTATTTGGTATGTGTACATGAATCAAAGTCATGCATACAATAGTGGGAGAGTTCTTGTTGTAAGCAAGATTCCGTTGCCGAATTATCGGGCAGATCTTGATGAGAGGCATGGATCAGCACAGCGTGAGGTATATTTTGATCTATATGAGCAGTGATATAATTTTTCTTTCTGAATATAAACCTATAGGTTGTAAATATTCAGTTGATGTTATGGACAGATCCGAATGTCAACAGTTATGGAGGGTAGAGTGGAGAATCTGCTGGAAGATGCCAGGGGTACCTGTAATTCTGAGAGAATAGATGAGGCATCAAGTCAAAATAAATTGAAGCAGGGATGTACTTCAAGCTCTCAAGAATACGATTCACCTATGAAGTGTGACACTGAAATGAAGAAGATAAGCCTTGATTTACGTTCTTGGCAACATGCCCATGCCCTTAAGGTCTTTTTACTAGCATCACAACTTTATGGATCTATTTATTTCATTCCTTTAGGAAAATTTAAGTTGTAATTGATCATGCCCATCCACCTAGAATGCATTATACTAGTTTCTGCCTCATCTACATGTTATTTTATTGTAGGATAGCTCATCTGTTAAGGCTATGCAGTCTTTCAGAGAAAAACTGCCTGCCTATGAGAAGAAAGATGATTTTCTACAAGCTGTGGCGAATAATCAGGTACTAAATTTTTCTTCAACTTTATTTTTGAAAAGAATCTGACAGCTTTTTAAAACTTTAGCACTTATAAATTATAAAAGGATTGGATGATGCCACCATCATTGAAACATGGGTCCTAAGTATTACTGAAATTTTAGCTGTTTTAAATAATCAGGTATTAATTGTTTCTTCATCTTTTTCTTCGAAAAGAAAATTGTCAGATTTTATAACATTAGCGCTTGTAACATACACAGGGTTTGGATGATGCCACTGTGATTGAAATATGCACAGCACTCTATTGTTGGTAAACTGGTACAAATGGAATTAGTTGCTCCTTGCTTCTTTTCCTGTAGATTTTGGTTTTTGTTGGAATGCAGAACCATTGATATGGATCACTTATGGTTTAATGATATCAATTCTTGTTTATATTCCAAATGATTACCTAATTCCAGAATCCTTTGTTCTTAGTTCCAATGGCAGAAATGGTATCAATGAAAATCTCATTGGAGAAGTTGCTTTGGCACTGATTCATAATCTACAAGTGCACTAGTAAAGGGAACTATTGCAAGCCTTTGACTTAATGATTATGGAACTGGACTGTCACTGGTATTCTTGCTTGTCAAGTATACAAGAGGTTAAACAAGAGGAATTTGAAGACTTTTAAACTGCATGATATGTATTCTGATTATGTGTTTGAGAAGTCTAGATGGGTAGTGTTGATGTGTTTTTCGTGACCGCACCAATGTAGAATAAAGTCGCCAATGGCTACCCTATTCTCTCTTGATCAAAGTATTCTGTACGCTAAGATTGTGAGAGAGTTCGTGCGTTCAACTCCAAGGTTCTTTTAATGCGAATAGGCTCAGTTGGCTCAATGTGATTTGCTAGTATTTCAAGGGGACTTACGGAACTGTTCAGCAGTGGAGAAAGGAATTTGAATGCTCGAAAGGTTTATCTATAAAGTTCTTGTTTCAGAAGGTACTGAATGTAAATAGTGTAGGGTTAAGAAGGCTCTAATTTACTATAAGGCGTGGACATGGCGATCAATTCTCACAAGCTTCAACCAGGCTCTGCTTTGCCTCGCTTCGGACAGCCTCCACAGAACCAGTGCAATCTTCAAAGGAGTAGCTCAAGGTGTTCAGATCACAACTTAGCATGAAAATACCATCACAACGACACATATAAACATACAAATCATGATCGAAGTTAAGTACATGATATTCCAGTTGACCACACAAGGCGCATTCACCATCAGCAAACACACTAGTGGTATGGATAGACGAAGTTTGCTCAAATTGAAGACCACATTCCACAATTACTATCTATTGCTTGCATGAAATGAATCTTATTCTACTTTAAGTCACTACTCGAATCAGAAGGACGAAGAAACCTTGCTAGCTACTCACAACAAAAGACGAAGTTCATCATCAATGAAAATTCTTTTTATTGGGAGAGTGTTCACAACAATTTCTTACAAAGTTTTAAGGAAAAACTTTCCTTCTTCTTCAACTACTCTATCAATCTATACTGCTTTCGATTTCGATCTTTTGCCCGATCTGATGATTTTACCGTTTTATGAGAATAATGATGTTTCTTTGCTGGAGCAGTCCTTTACCGACGGTTTGCATCATTGATGGTCTGACAGTTACCTCACTTTAACAGAGCCCACCTCGAAAACGCCACCGGTTAAATTTGTTTACGTTCATCCTTCCCAAGCGAACGCAGCCTGACCGCGGATTTTCGACATAGCCATCTTGACATTTGTTATACTAAGTCTCAACACTTAGCCATTTTCTTGCAACTTTTCTTCCTTCAAGGTTGAAATGTATTCGTGGAGTACTTGCTTCATCCTCCTAAGTCATCGCCGTTTGGTCTCGACGTTCCTCCTGCAAAACAAGCAAGGAGAAGAGTATTAGAACACTTAGAATATAAATTCACTTTACTTACCTGATATTCATGCTTTGATCTCCAAGGTCTGAGTGATCCCTGGATCTAGTAGAGTTTACCATTTTTCTCCAGTTTCACTTCACCTTGAAATTTCCTGTGCCTTGGCCAAATTTCTTTCGTAGAAATTTCATTACAAATCACCTAGGCATCATTCTTCAATATTGCACATTCTCAGACTTAGAAAATTTGTAGCCTTTTGCCTAGAAAACTTCATTATCCAGGCGCCCATCGAAAATCATCATTTTGAAATACCAAAAAGAGTGTGGAAAGTTTGGAAATCACTTCCTCATTGCGAAAATCCAGTACCCAGAAAATTTCTCGTTCAGAAAATGTGAAATTCATGTGTCCCCGACGAACGGGTTGGTTTTAATTTTATTTTAAACTTTGAATTTCTAACCTTAGCAAATATTTCCTCCGCCAAATTTTCCATGCTCCAACAAAATTTTATCAAACTTAGACAATTTCATCCACCTCTGGCAATTTTATCACTTCTGGCAATTTCATCACTTAGAAGAATTTCATTACCTCACCCTTCAGGCCTAGCGTACTTGACTAGGAAAATAGATTTCCAACACTTAGAATAACATATTTCTCCACGCCTTGATTATTTTTTACCCACTCTTCATAGCCAAATTCCCACTTAAATTTCCTTAGGCGTACATGTCTTAGAAAATGTCAAGTCAAATATTCACGACTTAGTGTATTCCTCATTTCTCCAAGTTAGGCGTACATATCATTTGTTTTTACATGCCATGGCCGACTTTTCACTTGTCTCCATTCTTATTTTGTCTTTATGTGAGTCATCTTGGGCGGACTTTGGAGGGGTAGAAGGACTTAACTTAAGTCCGCCATCAACATTTTCATTTCTTCATGCTTTGAGCGCCTTAGAAATGTTCCAACGTCTTTATTTGACTTAAGGCGCATATTGAGACCCTCAACCTCTAGCTTCTACCACTTAGAAATTTTGGTTAACTCTCTTCTCTTTACCAGGCGCGTTCAAGGGTGGCCATTAGAAATTCACGTGCCTAAGAAATATTCCCACACTCCAATACTTCAAGCTAGGGCGCAAATAAGTCTATGGGCTTTTAGGCGCAAATGACATGATCTTCTCCAGGTTTCATACTTAGAAAATTCTTCAAAGTTTATTTCCTTGTGCTTAAGGCGCATTTTAGACTCTTCACTTCAAGTTGCCACACTTAGAAATTTTAGCCTCCTTCCAAAGTTAAGGCGCAAAAGGTGGTCTGAGCTTTGAATTTCATGCACTTAGAAGAATTTTTTAATTATCCATCTTTCCTTAAGGCGCATTTGACCTGCCTTACTTTGAATTTCACGCCTTAGAAGATTTCAACCTCCTCTAGAACTTAAGGCGCAAATAGCATGGTGTGCTTTGAGTTTGAAGTACTTAGAATATTTTCAAACTCCACCTTCGTCTCCTTCTTAGCTGGGCGCACACAAGAGGGCGAGCTTTTAAATGGGGGCGCATATTAACCATGGAGCTTTTAATTTTGCCACCTTCATGACCTTGGGCGCAAATACTCCCCCGGGCTTTAAATTCTTGCTACTTAGAGAATTTCTTTCCTCCCAGCTCAAGGGCGCAAATGGCATGGTCTGCATCAAATTTCAACACTTAGTAAAATTTTGACTCATTTTCAAAGTGGGGCGCATTTGACCCATGGAGCTTTCAATTTTCATGCCTTAGAATATTTTAGGCTCATCTTGTCTTCTCAAGGCGCATTTTGAAGGTGCTACTTCCACTTTGGGTGCCTTAGAGAAATTTTGATGCTTCTTCTTCTTCAAGGCGCATATGGAGGTATGAGCTTCAAGTTTAAAATGCCTTAGCAAAATTTCATCAAGCTTCAACTCCAAGAGCGCATTTGGGTTTGTGAGCTTCAAATTTGTTTGCCTTAGAAACTTTTTAGCAATCTTCAACTGCAAGGGCGCATTTCACCATGCCTACTTCAAATTTCCCAGACTTAGAAGAATTTTATCCTCTCCACTTAGCTTGGGCGCACTTTGAGTGTCAAGCTCCAATTTTGCAACACTTAGAAGATTTTCCACTAGCTTCAAGTTCAAGGGCGCAAATCACATGGGGAGCTTCAAATTTCAAACGCCTTAGAATATTTTCATTGCTTCCTCCAAGTCTAGGCGCAAATCACAGGAGGAGCTTCAAATTTCCATGCCTTAGTCAATTTCCAAAGTCATCTCATCCCTCACACTATCAGGCGCAAATCCACCCTTGTACTTCAAATTTTGTCACTTAGAAAATTTCTAATCTTCAAGCTTGAGGGCGCAAATCTCATGTCCTTGTTCAAGTTTACACCTTGGGCGCAAATGGCAGGGGCAACATTCAATTTATAACACTTAGAATATTTTAAGTTCCCCCTTCAACCAGGTGGGCGCATTTTAGCCATGGAGCTTTTATTTTTGATAAAATTTTATTCTTCAAGCTCCTAGGCGCCTGTGGAGGGGTCAATTCCAGGTTTGACTTGTGAGCCTTCATTTTTTTTGCCTTGGTGGAATTTCACTTGTCTTCAGCCTCTTATAGCAAATTCCGGTGCCGGACTTGAAAAATTATCAAATTTGATGTGCTTTGTGCCCCTTTCCAAATTTAGGGTGATTTTCCCCTGCTAACCCTAATTTGCCCTGAGTTTCTATTTTTAGAAAATTCCTTGAATTTCATGCTTTGAATTGACTTTGACTCCAGAAGGCTTGATTTTCGCCCTGTCTTGAACTTCGTGGTGTGATCGTGCTGTCGGGGCCTGATGCCTGCCTGCACCTGCTATTTTTAGCAACCTGATAAAAATAGTAATTGCTCAGAATGCCTTCAAATTTTGCGCGCCGATTGCCTGAAGGGTATTGATCGTGACTAGATGCTGCTTCTGCCTAGCTGTCGTGTTTCGCCCTTGATTTTAGGAAACCCTAATTCTTCTACGCAGGCCTGCTAAAAATAGTAAGTGCCTGATTTTCCATCCTCTGCAACTCCGTTTGATCTGAAATTCGCGCCATAGGGTCTTCATCACTTGCTTGACCTGTACCTGTTGATGCCTTGTGCTGACCTGCTATTTATAGCACGTTTCTTGAGGTGGCTTACTATTTATAGTAACTGCTTGCTTCTGAGACTTCCACAACTCCGTTTGACTTGAAATTCGAATGACGCGCTCCTCACCACATGACCTACCCGTTGACGTCGGCCCCTGCTGCTGACTTGCTATTTTTAGCCTGTTTCTGAAATGACTTACTAAAAATAGTAAGTGCTCCGTTTGCCTTCAAATTTTATCAGCAGATAGCTTGAGAGATGCTGATCGCGGTGGTATACATCGGTTTTCGAAAATTTGACTTTTTACGCCTCTTTTTGGGTCCCGAAGCTGGAAACCCTAATTGGTCTTGCATGCGTATCAAATGACCTCCTCCGCTTTGTTCTCATTTCTCGCTTTGTATTGGCCAGCTCGTGATTAACCGAGGGGTCGTACCGATGCATTGCATAAAAACATCGTTGCGAAGCTCTCAAAAAACCCATAAAGAATATGCAGACATGCAAAGGAAACCCTGACATGCAAACCCTAAAAATAGCCTCGGAAGGTTGAACTCTGAAGGTTATCATCTCGCTTTGCATGTTATACTGTCGCGAAGGTCTCGAAAAACCCACAAGGAATCCTCAGACATGCATCGGAAAACTCTGCATATAACCCCTGAAATTTGCCTCGGAAGCTGGACTGCTAAAAATAGTAAGTTGTCTGTTTCAGCCCAAATTTTACCAGTGAGTTGCTTGATGTGCTCTGGACACAGTGTGACTGTCGGAATCTCAAAAATGCTGAAGGATTGCCTGTAATTGCACACTTACTAAAAATAGTAATTTGATGAAATTTCTGTGAAAACCTGTTGGAAGCATACTGACATCAATGTTAGTCTCAAATCTCAATTTACTCACTTCATTTGACCTCAAATTGGCTAGTAAGTTCAAAACCCTAATTTCTAGACTTAGCCAAAATCTTACATTAGACGGGCACATCCCAGAAAGATAGACGGCAGAAAGAGAGACAACAACCAAAATCAAACCAAAAGTTCAAGACGAAGCAAAACTTAGGGGGTCCCCATTTGCAATGGGGCGATGTGTGAAAAAAGGTCACAACAGGTAGGGCCTTTGTGGATGAGGTTTTCAACATTTTCAACTTTGCTAACAGTGGAAAGATCCTTAAAAATAAGATCACTAGAGAATACTCTAAAGCTAATTTTGTGCAGGACAAATAGATTGTAATATATGAGGACACTTGAAAAGTAGAAACAAAAAATACATGGTTGTAAAAGAAAGCATTGTTGTTAATAAAGATGTAAAAATAAACTTTCGTAGGATTTCTGTCTCTACCTCTTATTTGTGTCTTTTGTTTATCCTTTATGTGTGCATTATTGTTTAACTTCACAATTCTACTTTCCCTGCACTATTTGATTTTGGTACTGGATGCTCTTTTTGTCTTGTGATTAGAAGTATCCAATGTATTGACCATCTGTTGGAATTAGTCATTCAAACTGGCTCCGGAGGTAAAAAGATTACAGTAATTTCTAGTTTTAAGCGCCAATAACTTGAGAACTTTGGACATTATTTTAAGTTTTAACTTATAACAAAACCATTAGCCTTAAAATATTTTTATAAACCTTTAGCCTTTAGAGTCAATATTTTCACAGTAATTGGAGATAGCCTTCAAAATTGGTTCTGCATTAAAAAATATTACAATAAAAGTAGGCCAGTGTAAAGGCCTTGTATTTTCTTATCATTGTTTTCTGACAGGAAATTTTCTTATCTAGATAGTTAAAAGGTAAAACTCTTACAAACATAATATTGAGATTATACATATGTCCTTTTAGTTATACATATTTAATATTAAATTTATGCATATATCCTTTACCTTTCTGTTGGTCTATGGTCTTGCTGTACTTTTGGCTTCAGGCAGATTGGTTTTGCATTTTATTAATAGTGTTTATAGACAGAAAATTTATTTCTTATTTTTAGCATTGATAGTTTAAACATATAAAAATTTAGCACTGAGGTTTTGTGTATTCTATACTTTGCAGGTACTTGTGGTTTCAGGTGAGACTGGTTGTGGTAAGACCACGCAGCTACCTCAGTTTATACTTGAAGATCAGATAGAATCACTTAATGGTGCTCAGTGTAACATAATTTGCACTCAACCTCGTCGAATATCTGCAATGTCTGTGGCTGCTCGTGTGGCTTCTGAAAGAGGTGAAAATTTGGGAGAGACAGTTGGATATCAAATTCGGCTAGAGACTAGGCGATCCATGCAAACACGCCTGCTATTTTGCACCACTGGAGTATTACTTAGGCGTTTGGTAACTGTCATACCCATCTTCCTGTTCTTTTCCTTGTTGGTATTTCTATACTTTAGTGTTTTGTAATGACAATGATATTAAGTCTCTATCAGCAGATGTTTAGTTGTTTTATGATGCTTATACTTAAGATAGTTATACCCATAAAATATGGTCATCACTCATTGTTTAAAAATTATGTGACGATTCTAGATGTGTTTTTTGTTTCTTCCCCAAGGAAGGTAAAAGTGAGCACTTTCTGTCAAGTAGACAGGTGGTTTAAGTGTTAACCATGTGAGATAATAGTTTTGGTGGCATATATAGTATGTTAACCATGTGAGATAATAGTTTTGGTGGCATATATAGTATATATCAATCTACACCCTGTTCCGGACAAACATTTAAATGTGTTCTGGTATGTTTTTATTTTTTCTACTTCTGAATATTTGTAGGTTTGGAATCTTTAATTGCTACAATTATAATGTTGAGTATTTTGTCATTGATGTCAAGGTTCTTGAGCTACTTGCTTGCATACTTGAGCTACTTGCTTGCTTACTTGAGCTACTTGCTTGCTTACATCGTGAGTCAACTAGTCTACTTCTTTTTGCCAAGTCAAAGTGCCAAATCAACCATGCCAAGTCAGCGGTTGAAAAGTCTATGATCAGATGTTTATTTTTAAGAGGCATGATTTCTTTATTTGAGGGCAGCTTATTCCATCGCTTCAGATTTTTTGATTTGATTCTGATGGCTTGAGCTATTTTTATGGTCTGCGTGGGTCTATTTATTCCTCTGACTTTGTTTTTATTGAGTGACGGCTTTAGGCATGATTCCATATTGTGGAGGCAGCTCTTTTCTTATGCATTGGCTTTTCTCACTTCAGACGTTTTTCTTTTTTGGCGATGGCTCTAATTTTATTTGCCGACTCTTGGTTAGGCGGCTTGAATATCTCCTCTGCATGGTAACACCTGAGTTTTGAAGGTTGACGACTTATGAATGTTGTAGCGTTATTTTCTTGGCATTGGTTTTCAATGGATATTCATTCATTATTTTCTATATTCATCTTGGATGTGCTTAATGAAAACAATATGTGTATCGATGCATTCGTGCATGAGTAGCGCTGACGTTTCCGTGTAGTATTTGAGTCTATGCGCATGAGAGAATTTATGTGGGTTGAGTGTTGATGCATATGAGACAGTCCTTGATGAAGGAGTCACGTAGGTTGTGTGCAAGAAGAATCGCGGATACAAAGTATATTATCGTAAGAGAATCGAGCATGATTCGATGGCGAGCTATTTTTATGGTCCGCGGGTCTATTTATTCCTGACTTTGTTTTTATTGAGTGACGGCTTTAGGCATGATTCCATATTGTGGAGGCAGCTCTTTTCTTATGCATTGGCTTTTCTCACTTCAGACGTTTTTCTTTTTTGGCGATGGCTCTAATTTTATTTGCCGACTCTTGGTTAGGCGGCTTGAATATCTCCTCTGCATGGTAACACCTGAGTTTTGAAGGTTGACGACTTATGAATGTTGTAGCGTTATTTTCTTGGCATTGGTTTTCAATGGATATTCATTCATTATTTTCTATATTCATCTTGGATGTGCTTAATGAAAACAATATGTGTATCGATGCATTCGTGCATGAGTAGCGCTGACGTTTCCGTGTAGTATTTGAGTCTATGCGCATGAGAGAATTTATGTGGGTTGAGTGTTGATGCATATGAGACAGTCCTTGATGAAGGAGTCGCGTAAGGTTGTGTGCAAGAAGAATCGTGATACAATGTATTACTGTGTAAGAGAATCGAGCATGTAATGAGAGTGGATGAATTGTTTTATGAGATAGTGCTTCGACTTGCCTCTTGTTCAGATATTTTTTTGTGAAGTTGTGTATGGTGCTAGCATGGTCATTTAGATAATCTTTATTTTTCTCCTGGAGCCGACTGCATAAGTCTTGGTGGGTGATGCGCTCAAAATTATTAATATGCAACACTATATAGATGTTGGTGTGGGGCTATGATATTAGAGAGGTCTTAGAATATGCCAATTTTTGAATAGTCTAACTTTTTACGATGTTCAAGTGATGAAAGTCATGTATTGTGTTAAGATGAAGAGATCACATAAATTATAAAAAGATAGTTATTCTCTCTTGGTCAATCTTGTGTGATGGTGGCATGCTGCATTGGTGTTTGCACAAATCGCAAGCAGGAGATGAAAATAAAATTGATATTCATGATTGCTTGTTTACAATTGGAGACGAAGGCTCCTTATAAAGATAATTACAAGACGGTGTTTCTAAAAGGAAACAATCGTACCTAAAGCTAAAAAATGGAAATGTTGTGACCTTTTCCCACATCACCCCATTGCAAATGGGGACCCCCTAATTTTTGCTTCGTTCGGGTCTTTTGGCTTTGTTTTCTCTCTTTTTGCTATCTGCCTTTCCGGGGATGTGCTCGTCTTTGAATGCCAATTGAGATTTTGGCTAAGTCTGTAGAATTAGGGTTTTGAATCTTCTGGTCAGTCTGAAGTCAAATGGAGTAAGTAAACTGGAATCTAAGCTTCACGTTGCAGTCAGTAAGCTCCCAACAGGTTCCTAGCAAAATTTCAGTGAATTCCGACAACTTACTATTTTTAGTAAGTGCCTAATTTGGGACATTTTCTCAGCACTACTGAAGTTCTCTCAGTCACATTGCATCCTGAACACGTCAAACTGCTTTTCTGCAAATTTTGAGTTAAAATGGGCAACTTTCTATTTTTAGCAAGTTCATCTTCGGAAGCAGATTTTAGGGTTTACATGCAAATTTTTTCAATGCATGTCTGAAGAATATTTCTGGGTTTTCTGAGACCTACGCAGTGATATAACATGCAAAATGAGATGATAACTTTCAGTACTCAGCCTTCGGAGGCTATTTTTAGGGTTTGCATCTTGGAATTTTCTACGCATGTTTGGATATTTCTTGTGGGTTTTTCGAAAGCTTTGCAGTGGTATAACATGCAAACCAGGATCAGGACCTTTTTCACGAGCCGTCTTCAGAGGCTATTTTTAGGGTTTGCATGTAGGACTTTTCAGCGCATGTCAAGTTATTCTTTATGGGTTTTTCAAGAGCTACGCAGTGATGTGACATGCAAGGCGAGATGATCACTTTTCAGAGACTTACTATTTTTAGCAGGATCATTCCGGCGGCTGTCCAGCACCTCAGTATCATGAACAAGGCAAAGTGCAACAAAAACGAGGTCAAACGAAGGTCATTTGATCGACATGCAAGTTAGATTAGGGTTTCCAGCTTTGGAGCCTAAAATGAGGGGTCAAATGCTAGAATTTTCGAAAACCGGTGTATCCCACTATGATCAGTATCTTTCGAGCTATCCATTGGTAAAATTTGAAGGCAATCAGAGCACTTACTATTTATAGTAAGCCACTTTTGAAATGGGCTATAAATAGTAAGTCGGCATCAGGCGCCAGTGTGAACAGGCAGGTCTACCGATGAGGGTCACGTCATTCAAATTTCAAGTCGAATGGAGTTGTGGAGGTCTCGAAATCAAGCAGTTGCTATAAATAGTAAACCACCTTCAGAAACATGCTATAAATAGTAAGTCAGCTCGAGATGGCAGTGTGAACAGATCACCTAGGTCATGAAGATCCTGTGACGCAAATCCCAAATCAATCCAAGCTTTAGAAGAGGGAAAACCTGGAACTTACTATATATAGTCTGAAGAACATCCTGCTTGACCCCTGAAATGCGCCCATGGCTGGTGCAGATGAGAAAATTGTCTAAGTTTGGAGTTAAGTCCAGCAGGACCCCCAAAATGCGCCCTCAAGCTGGCAGGAAGATAGAAAAAGTTTCTAAGGCATGAAAACATCCACCTCCACCCTCAAAATGCGCCCAAGGAGAAATAAGGTGATGAAAAATTCTCTAAGGCATGAAAACTTCCTGCTCCTACCCCCAAATGCGCCTAAACACCTTGAAGGTGTTGGCTTTTGAAAAATTGTCTAAGTGTTATAAACTTCCTGCAAGGGTATCAAAATGCGCCCATGTTAGGAGTGGGGTCAAGACAAGTCCAAGGGTGTTGAAGTCAAAGTTCCTTCACCACATGCTAAATGCGCCCAAGTGCAAGGTGGAGTTATGACTTATGCTAGGCGTTAATTCCTGCTTGATATGTAAAATGCGCCCAAGGATATTGAAGTGTTAGCTATGTGAAAATATTCTAAGTGTTGTAATTCTTCCACCTTGACATGCTATATGTGCCATGATTGGAGAAAGATGAAGAGAGAAAAGATTTCTATGGCAAAATTCAAGTTTTTTTTGCTTGACCCCTCATATGCGCCCATGCTAGTGATGAAACTTGAAATTTTTTCTAAGTGTTGAAATTTATCCTCCTCTAGAAAATAGGCCCAGGCTTACGAAGGTAATGAAATTTTCCGTGGCATGGATAAAATTGGCGAGAAGAAGTAAGAGTGTGCCGACTTCGTGAGATTGATAAAGGCCAAGCAAAGAAAATATACCCAGAGATGAAGAATGAGAATAAATTAAATGGCAAATTATTTTTCTAAGGTTAAAAATTCAAAAAATTAAATGTACCCCTTCATTTGTAGACACATGAATTCGACGCTTTTTGAAGGGAATTTTCTTCTGGGTATCGGACATCTGCGACAAGGAATTGATTTCAAAGTCTTCCACAGCTCGCCAAGGATTCTGAGGTGAAAATTTTTGATGGGCACTAGATTGATGAATTTCCTAAGGAAAATTTAAGAAATTTTCTAAGGCAAAGAAAGAAATGTTTGTGAAAATAAAATGCCTTGGCTGGTGGATTGAAGTTGGGTGCCTCGAAGATTTTTGATCAAATTCTTGATGAAAACAATTTTCTCGAGCCAGAGTTGGGTGAAATATCAGAGTGAACGCCTCAAATAGTGAAATGAAAAGGGAGCAATTAAATTAATATTTTCATAGGGTGATTTCAAAGTGCTAAAGTGAAGTACGCCCAAGGAGTATAAGATGGGTGAAATTCTCTAAGGAATAAAAATGGAAGCTCAAGTCTCCAGATGCACCTTAGGGGGGGGGGATGAATGATAATGTGAAAATATTCTAGGGCATGAGGAATTTAAAGGCAAAAGTTGTGCTAGAGGAAAGGGATGAACTAGATCACTCAGGCCTTGGGAGTCAAAGCATGAAGATCTGGTAAGTGGAGATTTTATATCATGAGGTGTTTTGATGTTCTTCTCCTTGCTTGTTTTGTAGGGTGAACACCGAGGCCAAGGCATGATGACTTGGGGAGATGAAGTGAATACTTGGAAGAAATGGCTAAGTGTTGAGACCTAGTATGTGCCCAACTCAAGTGGCAAAAAAGAATTGTTTTCAAAGCTCAGGATGGAGGGAAAGATGGAAACCCAAGCGTTAATGGTCACCATCAAGTACTTCAAAGTTGAATAACAACATCAAGGAGGAAAATCGTTGTCGAACAAGAGAAAGAGGTTGCAGGCTTGGAGTTAGATCGAGAACGTGCCTGCCATATCCATTCAAGGAGTCAAAGCAGTGTTGACCAAACTCCGTTCGTTTGCAGTCAAAGAAAGAACAATGTGAACGTGTCTATGGACAAGAATCTTCTAGAGGATGGTGGACATTAATTGTTCATTTATTACTCCACTCCTCTTTTTAGGGTTAGGGCTGAGGTGGCACAATTTGGGCCATCCACCTGATTGTAATCTGAGCCGTCCATTGGACTTGGCCAGCTATAAAAGGGGCATCCCCCCTCATTTGTACTTTGGTAGAAACTAGAATAGCAAAGAAGGAATAGAGGGAGACCAATAGATTAGTGGGTAGCATAGTTTGATAGTTTAGCTTAGATTGAAAAGGAAGGAAAGTCTTCCCTTTGAATACTTTGTAAGAAGTTGTTGTGAACACTTTCATAATAAAAGAGTTTTCATTGATTGTGATCTCTTCTTTGTTATGAGTAGCTAGCGAGGCTTCTTCGTCCTTCCAATTCACGTAGAATCTTGAAGTAGTTTAAAGTAAAGTAGATTTCATTTCATGCAAGTACTTAATAATTGTGGAATGTGGTGCTCGATTTGAAAAAAACTTCGCTTATCCATACCACTAGCGGGTTCGCTGACGGTGGGTTCGCCTTGTGTGGTCAACTGGAACATTGTGAACTTAACTTCGATCATGGTTTGTATGTTGGCATGCGTCGTTGTGATGGTGTCTTCATGTTGAATCGTGATTTGAATACCTTTGATTACACCTTTGAAGATTGCACTAGTTTTGTGGAAGCTGTCCAAAGCGAGGCAAAGCAAAGCAAAGCTCGGTTGAAGTCTGTGAGAATTGATCATCATGTCCCACATCTTAGAGTAGAATTATAGCATCTCTATAGCATCTCTTATCCCTATGCTCATTTAAATTCAGTTCATTTTTGGTTAGTGTTAGGATACTTGTACTTACCTGCCAAATCATTTGAACCACGTGAAACCCTTTAACCTGTTGTCTGCTGTCTGCTGCCGAACAATTGCGTAAGTCCCCTTGAAATAGCAGCAAAATCACATCGAGCCAACTGAGACTATCCAACACCTAGAAGGAACCTTGGAGTTGAATGCACAAACTTTCTTGCAATCTTAGCGTGCTGGATACTTTGATCAAGACAGAATAGGGTAGCCGTTGGCAATTTTATTCTGTGTTGGCGCGGTCACGAAAATCACATCAACAGAATTGGCGCTAGAAGGAGAGCCCTAACAGCTACAACATACAGTTGTGTTGAAATAGAAAGGGTTTGAAGTACAAAAAGTTCTATTGGAGAAAATTATCATGAGTCAAGATGGTGTTCTCTCAGGATTGAACAAGTCCGCGCGCCGCCAATAGAAGAAGTAGCTACATCCTGGATCATATCAGTTCGTTTTCACCAGACAAGCTTAAGAGAATCTTGAGGTCTACGCCTAGTTCATTTAAGGATTTTGTGGAGTTAGAGCTACCTACGAGATCAAGGAAGAAGAAAGAAGCCCGATCAAACAAAGAAGTTCAATCAAGTGGAGCAGTTTCATCAAATGAAGAGGTTCAGTCAAGCGAAGAAAGCGGAGAAGAAATTTCAAGCTTATTCAAAACTCCACCTAGTGCTTCGAGGTTTGCTCAGCCGGGCCAAGTTCAAGCTACTGTACAACAGCTAGCCCAAGTTATTGTATATCAGTGGCGACAACCAGTTCAAGTAATGGCTCAACCAGGAGGTCAACCAGCTCCAAACGGTGCTACATGGTTGGCTTCAAAGTAATCACTACCATATCCTCCTCTTCCATCGTACGACCAATGGCCTCTAGTTGATCACGAATATTCTTTATTTTCATCAAGTGCTCCTGCAAAGACACTTGGTCATCCATCATAATAAAAAAGAGCATATTCTTCAGAAAGAAAGCCCTTTCCTTGTCTGAGGTCTCATGAAGATCTTTCAGATGCTTCCAGATCTCCGCAATAGACTTATCGGAAGGTATTTATGGTAACATCTCATCGGTGACAGATATTTTGAGAAGCATGACTGCCTCCCTATTACCTCCATCATACTTGTCTTGATCCTTCCCAACAATAGTGGGACGAACTTCTGTACCTAGAATAAGCACATCCAAACACCGATACTCAAAGATGGTAAGCATCCTTTGCTTCCACGTGTTGTAATTCTTTCCATTGAACCTCAACAAACTTTCCAACATAACATTGGACAAAGTTGCCATCCCTCCCATTTTCCAAAGCACGAAAAATGAGATAACTATGTGATCAGCTGGCAAAATACTGGACAATCAACTGGCACAACACCTGATTTTCAAAAATCGTCTGAAAAGAGGCTCAAAAACTGTAAGATTTTTGTAGAAAAACCCTAAAAAATTCTAAAAGATTTTCATTCTGTGCAAATTTTTGAAGAAAATTTCTCGAAAACTCTATACAAAAATTTTATTTTTCCTAGAATTTCTGTCAAAATTGGCTCAAAATCTTGTCAAGTTGCCATTAAATATTAGAAAAAACACCTCAGAAAAACAAATTCGTTAGCATAGAATTTGAGGCACGGATCCCGAGGTATCCAAAAAAATTTGAAGGCAATCCAAAAAAGTATTCGAAAAACCCACAAAGAATCTGCGATTAGAATAAAAATCCGACTTGAAACAGAGGGTCAAAAGCCTAGCCAAAATTGCAAAAACTCTAGGCAGCCGTGAATGCACTCAGATTAGAAAAATTCGAGTAGAAGAATCAGCAAAACATAAAACCCTAGTCGCATGACCTTAAGGAAGACAAAAATGTGTCCAAACAAGGTGAAAATCGCGGATAATAGAGTCCCGAATTGCAGAGATGAAGAGTCGACAACTTTCAAAAAACGAAGGCTGAAGTCGCTATCACAAGCCATCGGATTTCAAAAACACGGGCCTAAAGACTCTAGTCATGAACACAGGCAAATAAATCCTGTTGCAGGTTGTAGAGAAGCAACGCAGGTTGCAAGTTTGCAGAAAAATGATGCCTCAAAATTTCACGACCTTCTTTTAGACAAACACAAACCTGCGAACTAGTTTCTGAAAACGCGATTTCAGAAGAGAAATAAGAAAAAATAGAACGCGATCTCAAACCCTCGATATCCACCAAAATATGCCGCGATTTCCTTTAGAGAAGGAACTTCGAAGACCCTAAAAAAAATCCAAAAAAAAAAATCTCACTTCAATTTTTTTTGAAATTTTCTCCTTTTACAGACCCTTAATTTTTTTTATGAAACACTCAGAAAAAAAATCTCTAACCAGGTTTTGGAACCTAGAGCTCTGATACCATGAAAATAAAATTGATATTCGTGATTGCTTGTTTATAGTTGGAGAAGAAGGCTCCTTATAAAGATAATTACAAGACGATGTTTCTAAAAAGAAACAATCATAGCTAAAGCTAAAAAATGGAAAGAATCTAAAATAGACTAAAACTAAAGTAGTTACTAAAAACGACTAAGTTAACTAATAAAGCAAGGATGACCATTATTATTACATTTATTATTTTAATAGGAGATGTGAGGAGTGTTCTTGAAATTGACATTTTCTGGATATTTGTGAGCTGTATGTGGTGGAGCCGAGTGAATTTATGGGCATCTATATGTAGAGTCGAGCTGCATATGTGTGTGTTGTGCTCTGTTTGTGGACATTTTATGATTGCAGAAGTTAAAAACTTCTAAATTGTGCCCTGAGATAGCCATATTCATAATCGGGTTGGTTTTGTTTGGTGAGTTGAATTTGTTATAATCCTTTTGTATGGTCTTCCTCTTCATAAAGGTGCAAAATTTATATTCTGTGATTGCAAGTTTGTTGAGGTAGCTTTTAGTTTGCAGCAGTATGTTTAGATTATGATAGTTTCCGATTGGAGTGAATATGTGTGAGGAAGAGTGCATTTTGTGTCAAGATATCAGAATTGTAGAGTTGTGTTAATCTTTAGTGAGTTGGTGCTCACGTTGGAGTTGGTGCTTCAGCTGTTTGAAGTTGGTGCTTCATGGAAGTTGGCGCTTCCAGTGAGTTGGTGCTCACTTATGTAATTTGGATTGGTGCCCACTTGTTAATAAAAGCTTTTGATTTGGTGTGGTTTTTTACTCGAAAGGGTTTTCCAGGTGAAAATTGGTGTTCTTTATGTTGATGGTTGCTCTTATTGTTTCAATTTATGATTCTGATGTGTTTAAGCTTTAAAAGTTTAAAATGCTGATTCACCCCTCGCACCCCTCCCCCCCAGTGATTATATGTAATGTTGAGTAGTTGAAGTACCATATTTGACAGTTACTGGTTGGTTCTAAAACTTATTTGAATCCTTGTAGAAATCCTCAACAAATTATAGTTCCTTAATGGTGTAAGGTAGCCTTTTGCAATCTTGTCTTCATTCTATCTATAACATGATTTGCAAACTTAGGTTGGACTCAAACTTGGCATACCAAAAATTTCTGACTCGGCAACTTCAAAATTATTTAAATTAATTTAGAAATCACAAATTTTATGCAAAATATAGCTACAAAATGTATCAATTGAGTCTACAAAGCATTGGAGAAGTGTTTTCTTAATAAAAATAGAGTAAAAATCAAATCGTCATGATCGTATGAATATAACAACTAGCTGATAACTATTATGAATTTAAGATGATTGTCTTTGAAAATCATCACCATAAATTGCATATCTAGGCAAATTAGAAATTACAAGATTTTACAATTTCCTCTTCCTCATTCTAGTGAAAAATTAGGTAGAGGGTGTATTCCTTGCACTTGGATGTGACTGCTCATTTAGCCTAGTAGGTTGCGCTTGTGGCTTCATCCTAGTACTTGTTGGTAGTGACTACTCCTTTGCCTCATGTTGGATATCATCTACAATGATGTATTCCAATCCAAACTCTTATGCTTTTCTTGAATCTACACTCTCTATAGCTTGCCTTTCAAAATCAACAATATCTTCCTCTATGAAAATAAGAGTCTTATCATCCAATGTAGTCCAGTCATTGTAGGGATCGATATCGTCTAAGTCTGTAAGCATTTGTGTAGATGTGTCCACCTTTCTTGTGCAAAGTTGAATATTGTGTTGCATGGTCATCGAGGATTTGTTGAGTCAACTTATTATGCTTTTTTGTGTAGATGGATTTAAACAAACTCTAGTTGCGCTCACATCCAAAAGCGCTACAAGGTTGACACAAAATTTGGAGGGCTAGCTTTTGAAGATTTTGAGTATTTGCACCCCAATCTTCCCACCAAGAACTTGTATATAAGATATTCAAAAGTTTGTAAGCAATATTACTAATAGTAATTTGTAACTTGTAGGATCTAAGTAAAATTCCAATTTTTCTTAATTGATGTCTTGATGGATCTCCTTTGGATAGTTAGTGTCAAAGAAATGTGCCTCCCCCTAGCTTGCTTGTAATTTTGTAACTCAAAAATAATGAGGTCCCCCACCTCAACCTTGGGTGTCATCCTCACAATGCATATTGAGAGGCTCTCTAGAACCTTCCTATGAAAATTTGTGAAGCTATTGGAGTAAAAAAGCTTGGGTTGAGTGAAATACACCATGTACAAATTTGCACTCATAGTAACATAGTAATAACCAGGAAACCCAATTTGCATTCAAAATTAATAGGCACTTGTCCATAGAATGAAGTAACAATGCAAAATGGCTTAACAAAATTGGATTAAATTGAAATGAACAAACTGTCATAGAGATACCGCTTCTTGAGTCAAAAATGATTAAGCACAAAAAAATGATTTAAGATTGGCAATTCAGATGTTTCATACAATACACGACTCCAAGCCAGGCCGATGGCATATAGTGATAATTTACATATAAATTGAAATTGCATACAGTCTATCCACTGTGGAAATTACGAAATAGGTGATATCGCATAGACTCACAATATGTTGGCATTTAGATTGCAGTGGCATATTCATAGATTTGTGGCAAATGATTCCATACACACATTCCTGACAGTATGGTGTTCACCAACAATTCTGAGAATGATCTTGTTCAACCATTCCTTTTCTGCTTGTGCACCCCAGGGTTCGTAGGGGCAATATAGCGATATAATTAGCACCTTAAGTTTGGCGCCCCTCTTCACAGATTCGCGTATGCTTCCTAACTGGCAATTGATAGTTGCTGTACTGCAGTTCAGATAATGCACCCTTGCTTTGGATGGAATTGGATTTCAGATCACATGGTCAAGCTTGCACATGAAGGGATGATGGCAGTCAGGAGATGCGTGGAATTGGAAGATGAGCGCGATTCTAAGAGTTACCTTGCTTTAGCTTCAATTTATGGCAACAAAGAGTGTCGGATTTGCTCGATACATATAAGTCAGGAGTCCCTTGATATGCTAGAAAACTCCACCTTGTAGGAGAGTGAAGCTCGAGATGTCTTCGATTGCAAATCAGAAGGCGACCCGTCTATCCCACGAAAGCCTCAGTTATCGACTTTGCAATAAAGAGTATGTGGAGATCAATCTTGGCAATGATGATGGAGGAAAGATAGAACAAACGACACTAGAACAAACGACACCAGGTGAGGATTTCATCCCACCTAGGTCCTAGAGTTGCGGAGGTTTTTGTCTCCCAGTGTACCAACAGTTTGTTTGTCCAATCTATGATGATTGCTTCCTCCAAAAGATCCAAAATATATATGCAATATCGATGCCTTCCAAAGTGGATCGGCCAAATAGTTACAAGGCTATTTTAAATTTAAATATTATTATTCAATAATTTAAATTTAATTATTTAATATTATTTTTAAATATTTATTAAATGCATATCAAGTGTTTAAAAACACTATTTCCCTCCAAATTGAGAATGGGTCTCAATCAGGGGTGGGGACATGACATTGAGGTAGTATCCTATTGCATGAATGGTATGAGCTGGTTGTTGCACCTATCAATGATCTTGCAAATGGATTCAAACTTTTTTCAATCCCATTTGTAATAGTTTTGGATGGCCTCTTTAACCTTATCCATTACCTGATAAATGTATTCCGTTGGGTGTTGATTCCCATCCACTAAGTGCAAATCTATCACCAAAGGCTCTGATACTTAAGTACAAACATAATTAAAGTTTAATACTTACACTAAAAGTAAAAACTTTTTAAAATTGAAATAAAGGATTCAATTTGCAATTTAAATTGAGGTTTGAAGTTATCTTGACGATCTTAGTAGCTCTCTTTGCAAAGAATTATCGAAAATTGTCTTTGTTGTCCTCTCTTTATCAACCTTCTTTAAATATGCTGAGTTTACCCATGCTTGACTAACAAACATCTGCTTCAACGATGTCAACAAAATAGTAATGCTTTGCAAAATTAGGAAGTTAGTCGCAAATCTTGTGACACTCGGTTGTACAAGTTCTTTTCCCTTGGTGTGATCTCTCATCAGGTTGAGAATCCAAGGATGACTATAAATATATTTGGTGATGTCTTTTCATCTTCTACAACTAGTTTCACCCAACCAATTTTTCTCGTCCTCAAAAATAAAGTCAAACTAATATAATGCATAGGGGTCGAAAAAAGTGACAAATGTCTCTCTTAGGCAATATTTAGCTGCCACATATTCCACATGATATTTTACTTCTGATCATGATAGATTTTTGTTCTTAGCTCTTTGTTCTTTTGAGAGGATTGTTTCATTGGGCCTAGTTTGGTGCTATCATTGTTAGTACTTTGAGACTAGCTTGCTCCTTTGTTCCATAGGTATCTCTATTGATAAACTACCTCCTTTCATGTATTCCTTGGATGCTACTCCTTGGCTCCTTCCTTCGACGGAAACTATCACCAAAGCTGCTAGAAGGGACATCAACAAGCAATACATCCGAGTCACTTGGACCTCTCCTCCTATGCTATTCAACCCGAAGTTTTCTTTTTATATTGAACATTTATTACAGGTGGAGGATGGTATTTTATGTTGTCCTCACTATCTTCAACATCATTGGTCACATGGCTTGAGGTTTCCCCTTGGCCAAAAGATAGATCACCATATCCCTCAACTTGATTGAATCTATTGTCTTTTCTCGCTTTAGGAGGTAGAGATCAAGGAGCATGCTATTTTTAGATGCCCCATTTACTATGAGAACTGTTGCCTTGAAGGTACTTAGGCAATAATCTATCGGCGTTCTTCAAATATCGTGATCAATAGTATTGGGCCCTTTATCTTTAGGAGGCCATCATCCTTTAACACAAATCCTTACATGAGGTCTCCTAGGATTCTAGAGCCCCTAGGTTGATAACCTTCCTTTGAACACATCCAAGAGATTAGCATTTTTAAATGACCTTAGATATAATAACTTCTCTTATTGATGGGGATAGACTTGTGAGACAATGTCTCTCATTGCCTTTGTCTCGACATGTTCCTCCTCAGCATTGTGGTCTTGTTTCTTCTTGATTGCATGGTTTAGCTTCTTCTCGTCAATATAATTCTACTCTCTTCAAGAATTAACTTTGTATTTGCAATAGCATTCTAGATAAGTTTCCCACTTAAGTCTCTTGGAGAGGGCACCTTGTACCCTTTACCTACGATTGTTGATTTCGTCACCAAATTCTTTCAATATGAGCTTTTCACCTTGTTGAAGGGAATTTTGTTGTAAAACCATAAACTCACACATGTCGAATTTTCTTCTAGGTGCACCTCCTTGTTCCTCTTTGTACCTTGTGACAAAGGTTATGCTCTAGGTACATCTCTAGGTACAAAAGATCCTTATGATTGGGTTTTGCTTAAAGTTACATGGGCACGGACATGGATACGGGTACGTATACAGATATGGATATGGTATCGGATACGGATATGACCATTTTTTAAGACCCCCAATATGGATATGGCTGGATATGACATTCATAAAAAAAACATACACATATTTTCTAAGTTATTAGAAGAGATTTTCATTACTTTAAAAGCAAATATGAAAATATAAATTAAAATAATAGTAAAATTTAAATATTAATAATTTAGTAAAGAATAAATAGTTAAATATATATTAATAAACTTTATTTATATTTAAAGAATAATTTTTTTTTCTTTAAAATCTCTAACATTTAAACAATTTAATATAAATGTTAAATATAAATATAAAATTATAAACAATTCTTTTTTAAATTTGTAAAAATTAAAACACCAAAAAAATAGTAACGTTGTATTGGAAGAAGACTTAGAATAATGGGTTGCTGAAATAGAAAAACATTTCATTTTCCTTCCTCATTTGGTGTAGGCTTTATTTATACAAAACAAAACAAAAAAATTGCATGATTGAAGTTTTTTAAGATAATATTTTGGAAGATTCATGTCAGCTTTTTTGAAAATCAAATCACATAGTATTCGGCACGGCTGGAAAATCAAGGTTTTTTGGGCATGTGTGGGTACGGTATCCAACGTGTATCCATGGCATATCACACAAGTATCCATATTGGATTCAGGGATATGCGTGCCCGGGGAGTGGCAGGGGTGTATTTGGCTACTCTGGTTTTGCTTGAATTAGATGAGGAGGATGAATCTTGTACATTGACCATGACTAGAGTTCACAATGCTAGCCATGTCTACATATGCATTTGTTGGCATGTTAGAATTAGTGGCTGCTGCTATGCTTGTATCTCTTGTTTTGCTTCTTCTATGGCTTTTTCACATGGCTTGACATCGCATTAAGAAATGCATGCAATATGGTACTTGGGATAATTGGTGGTTGCATCAAGCTTCTTTGAGCATAAGAGGCAAATCGCACTTCCTGATATTGGTCCTATTACAACATATTTCCATGTAGGGGCTTGGATTCCATTGGGATGGCTTTGACTAACCAATGCTTAGCTTGATGCAGAGCTGGATGCCATTGTAGCTAATCTACATGTTTATATACAAGAAAACATTGTTTAAAAAAACAGCTATGAATAATAAAGCATAATTCACATATAATATGCATTGCAAACATTATACGGTAATTGAATAGCAATGATATTAATTCATTTAACCAAAGTAACATTGTTTTGAGTCTTGACTCTTAAGTGTAAAAACCTTTTTCTAGGAGAAAAACCAGTGATTTCATTTTAAAAAAGCATATATCAGCAACAAAATTCCCCTAAATCAAATTCCTTGCATGTAAAATTGTAAATAATATTTACAAACTTAATATTAACATTCTAGAACAAGTTTACTTTATTGGAAAAAAAAAGAACTAATTTGGAAACCTAAAATTCCTCAAATCTGCTCTTGAAATCCACTTCAGTTTACTTAACATCCAAGGATACTTAAAAGATGCAAAAATGCTGTTTGAGGAAGATGCGTGGGCGTGGGAGTTTGAAAAGAATATTTTTAAGTGTAATGTCTTTATTTTGCCAAGCCCCCTTGTGAATCTTGCGTTTGGTGAGTTTTGGCATCAGACTTGTTGACGAGTTCAGTGCCAAAACACACTGGAAACTCATTTGTATATACCTGCAAATGACATGGTGAATACTCATCCAAGAAAAATTTCTGTGAGTACTTGGTAAGTTTGTAAACTATGATCTATCACTACTATGTGAGACTTGTCACCTGTTGCCTAGGGGAATTGACTTATTGGCC
>VDFB02000003.1:747622647-748050945 GCA_007258455.2 Sequoia sempervirens | reverse complement strand
CAATTAGGCAAGGCATCTATGTTTCAGGTGTTCATAAGGGCCGAATGGGATTTCCCCATTGAGGATTATTTCATGTATCTTGTTGGAACTACAAAAATCTGATGTTTTTACATATGTCTTCATTCATAATTTTCCAAATAGGTGCCCTCTTGAACACTTTCTACCCATAATTTACCATGCTGCATCATATGTTCCCTTGGGTCTTGCATTTGTTGTATTATGGTTCCTATCAGTGTAGGTCCGTGATTGTTTCCCTAATTCAAGTTATGTTTTCTGCTTGCATGAGTTTGTGTTGCCTATCAGCAAGACTCATCCAATGTCACGGCGATCATAGGTCTTCTGCATTCTTCATTCGGTAGGATGTTTCTATTGTTTTGGCGACCATGGAGGCTTATCATCATTATGTCTCAACGAGGTTTCCTTGTTTCACTGACTGGAGGAGCAGAGTACATCATATCAACATGAGTTAATGTTTTCGCGGGGATGTCATGGCAATTCCCATATGTCTTACCAGCTTTACACAAGTACCCTTTGGCATGAGTTGCGGTGTCGGCATATGGTCATAGCGAGTTCTCTTGGTCTTACTGAAAGTGTGCAAGATGGTTTTCTTTTGGAATGAGTTCATTTTGTCCTCGACGATCAGTGGTGGAAGGATGTGTTCATCGATATAGGTTGGGGCGATCGTCATAAGGTCTTGACGAGTGACCTTCGCTCTCGCCGATGGAAAACAATGAAGGATCCTTATCGGCATAACAATTGCCCTATCTCGGTGACTTTGAATGCATGAGGCCTTTCGGTGTAGCAAATGCAGTCTATGTGAGGTCTCCCTGATGAATGGAAGCTACATCAACATACTTGGGATAGATAGACTCATCGGTGGGAGATACATTATGTCTCAGCGACCCGAGATGGTTAAGATCTTTCATAATAATAGGGTGCATTCTATATGATGTCTCACTGACATCATAGGATCTCAGTGATGGAAGCGGGTATCGGTATAACATTTGATCCTCGCAATAGTGTCTCCCCAACTCAGTGACCTCTTGGTGAAAATTAAAGGAGCTTGGTAAAGTAAATGCATTCGAGGAGACACTAATGGTCTCTTTCCAAAAGAAATTGAGAAGGCTCGGCATAGGATATTGTCCTCGGCAAAGCATCTTGAGAAAAGATGAAGGTTACACCGACTGGGCACTTCAGGGTGAGTAAAGGAGCTCGCTAAGAATTTTTAGCGAGAATGAAGAGTCTCAGTGAAATAGAGTGAGCTCGGGCAGACAAAAGGAATTTGGCAAAAGGTCTTAGCGACCCATGGATGTCTTACTGACTCAATATAGGATCTTAGCAAAGAATGCAGGGGCTCGGTAGACCAAAAGGCATTCGGGGTGAAATCAGTGAGCTCTTGTTGAGACCCTAAGGGGATCCTTGGGGTAACGTTATGCCTTCAATAAAACATCTCCCCAATACATAGATGTCTTGTTGACAACCAAGGGAGATCGCCATGAGTTGAAGCCATCATACTGAGTTCTTGCCAACCCAGTAAGGTCTCACCAAAGGCCAAAGGAGCTCAAGCCTGGAGGAGAAGAGTGAGCTAGGGATAAATGAAATGAGCTCGCCATGAGCTGTCAGCAATAACTCCATGTTACGCTGATAGCTTCAGAAGGGCATAATCACATCGATGAGACATTTTCGGTATCTCTCTGAGATGTGATTCTGCAGGAAGAAGTTCTTACCACCTGAAGAGACTGCGTGGAATTTACTCAACCAATCAGAGAGATCTGAAGGTAAACCATGGCAGTCTAAAGAACATTAACAAGATGAAAAGCAACGTGTATCTGTTGCAAGCTCAGGGCATTCAAGATGCAACTAAAGTAGCTCAACAGGACACGATGGATCAAAAATGAATGTGGTAGCTGTGAAATATCAGAAGGCTTCTATGAGAGTAACTCTTCACTGACACACATAGCAAGGACACACAACATACAACATTAAATTTAGTCAAAAGATCTAAGGATAGATCTTTTCCGGACCTGATATTTTGTAAGCCCTAAGGGGACCAACACCATCTATATATAAGGCATTTTTTTTCCTTTTTGTAGAGAGTTCGAACTATGCATCTAGAAGAGATAGTGGTTTTTTTTATCCTTCCTCAGCTGATGTATATTTTATAACCCAACTAAAATTTGGAATGCAGAATAGAGTTCACCTTGAAAATAAGTATTAATGCTCTTACTACTCTCATTTATGTATGTTATCTTATGTATGTATCTCTTTAATAGTGTTTTATAAATCTATATTCATACCACAAAGCTGTGAAGTTTGTTTCTTCCTTCTTGAGATATGTATAGATCAAACCTGTCAAAGTGATGCATAATTCTGATGGGATTATGTTGAATAGGTAAATCAATTTCAGTTAATTTTTCTAAGTGTGTTTGTATCTCGTTTTCATTTTATGATTTCTCATCAAACCCGGTGTATCACCATAGGTAGTTCAGTTTAGTTTAATCTTTTGTATTCATCTTTCTCCCTTTACCTTTATAAGATCATTAGCTTAGGTGATACCCAAAGGAAGTTGGCCTTCTCCAGAGGTTCATTTCAATTTTAGGTGACCCACAGCCTTGAAATGATCCCATGTTGCTCTAGAAAGCTCAATTTTACAACTTAGCATAGGGTGCATTTCTAGGTGACAATAGTTTCTGGCATGCCCGGTGGGATAGAAATTCCATTGAACTGCTAGTTTAGTATGCAACCAGTGAATTCCATACCTTATAGAGGTTCTTTGGCATACTTGGTGACTCCACAAAGAGGAAGAACTTGAGAAATCAATGCCTTCTCCAGTTTATGAAAAGAGTTCAAACAACAAGCAGCTTAGGCCCTTTTGAATACTTGCAGCTATCACCACCAAGAAGACAAGGCAGAGTAGAGGAAAGGCAAGGGACAACACTCATCTATTCTAGAAGAACCCATTCCACTCCTCCACCTCTGAGATCACACATCATTGTCTCGTCTCTGGTGTCATCTAGGATACCAGTAAATCCACCACAGCCACCTCCAATGGCCACTCTAAGGAATCAACCCTTCGTTACTTTTAATGGAGGGAGCCTCTTGAATTTGGCACAATACAATGACATTCCAATGGTAGCCTTGAAGAGTTTGCCAACTTTCACTGGGGAAGACCAAACTACTCCCATTGAACATCTGAGAAATGTGGCTTCGTTATGCGGAGTTCACCACATAACACAAGAGGATGTTGCAGTGAGATTGCTAGCTACTTCACTGAAAGGAATAGTTGTACAATGGTATAGGAGCCTACCAATCAGTTCAATTGCAACATGGGATGAGTTTGGAGATAAGTTACATAAGCAATTCCAAGACAGGTCTGACAACTTGTCTTTACTGGAGCAATTGAATACAATTAAGAGGGCTCCACAAGAGCAGATGAACGACTTCAACTTTAGATTTCAAAGAACTTGGGATAGAATCCCTGCAATGGTGAGGCCACCTCCAGAGTATGCATTCTTATACTTTTTGAGAGCTTTGAACAGTGACATAGCTGTCATGATATAGTCAATGGGAGGAGTGTCTTTACCAGATGCCTTTGAAATAGCTATCAGAGCTGAAAACAGCTTAATACAAGTTGGTAAGCTTGCTCCCAGACCACCAATGCCACTCTTTCCAAAAATTCATGCAAACATTCCTTTGCAAATACCTCCTTTCACACCTCTACCAGCTATACCAAGCTGCCAGCATCTGTTCTAGCTGTTGTAACACAAGAAAATACAGCTTTAGGCTCATCAAATGAGTTACAAGAGATCAAAAGTCTTTTACAGACTTTTGGTAACAAGTTGGTGAACTTGGAAAAGCAGCAAACCTACTCTAGGCCTTATCAACAGCAGAGTCAAGCCTCAAGTTAGCCCTTCAAGGTCAACAATAGAAATTCTAGGGGAATAGATAGCAGTAATAGGGCAATTATCAGGGCCCAAGATAGAATGTGAACACAAGACCTTTTCAGGCCTATGCTCCAGCATGGCAGTCAAGGACTTGGTTCCCACTCAAATCAATTTAGCAGGACTACGAGTGGTGTTACCCTTGCAACCAACCCCACAATTAGGCTACCTGTTCAAATGGACTCATCAATCAGGCACTTATGGTGTAGAATACCTCGAGTTCACGGCAGTAGGTACTTAATGACCTAGCTTCACAACACCAGGATCAGCTTAGCAATGATGCTACTCTACTTAACTGGCAAGGTGAGGAGTTTTGTGGATTAAATGTGGATAGTTCTCCTATTGCAGCTAATACAAGAGCAAAGAAGAGAGCGCTTGAGCTTGATCATGCAGCCGACAAAGGAAAGGCATCACCTGTTGAACCACTTGCATCTCAAGTGACCAGTGGTTTGCAAGGAAATCAACAACTCCCACTGAGAGAGCAACCACACTTGTGAGCTGATCATACTTGTGTAAAGCTACATAATAAAGTAAATCCAATTGCTCCTTTTAACATTCTTGATAGTATGAAAAGGACAAATGTAACGATGTCTATGTGGGATTCATTAGTCATCCCTGGTCAAAACGATATTCTATGTTAATCCTTGTCCAATCTTAAGTTATCAGATGAATCTGAGTCCCCAATAGGTCAAGTTAGAGCTGTGTTAACCAATAGTCCTTAGGGAAATGGTCAACAGCCTAGTAAAGAGATAGAAAAAAGAGCTAAACCACCTTTTTTCTACGTGTCAGTAATCATTGGTGATAAATTAGTTCATAACTATATGGTGGACAACAGAGCTAGCAGCTCTGTGATGCCAAAACAAATCGTTGATAAACTTGGACTAAAATACCAGCCTTTAGAGAAGGGGGTAATTCAATTGGATGGAACTTCAGTTAATACACCGGGCATTATTAAGAATCTAAGTCTTACCCTTCATGCTTGTCCTAAATTTTGAGTTCCCAAGACATATGTGTCATAGACCTTCCACCTTTCTTTTCCTTATTCTTATCAAGAGACTTTATAGCCAAGATAGGTGGTTATGTGTCAACTGATTGGTCACATATACTATTTAGAACAAGATATGGAACCAAGGTTACCATTAAATCTGAAAGATTGGCCAAAGATCACATTGATCCATATAACCTAGGTCCCTTTAATGTTGTTCCTACTGCTGCAGGCACAAATTGTGTCATTCTTTCTGACAATGAACTAGCTGCTGCTCAAGAACTCCAATTAGAAGCTATTCCTAACATGCTGCTACATGAATGGGTGGTTGAGAATGTATTGGACAGTCCTAGTGACCTCATTCAAGACGTTGGTATAGGAAACTATGTCATTCTTGAGCCTGACATAGAGGTTCCAAACTTAGAGAAAGATGTAAATCAGTTGTTGCAACCACTAAATAGACTTTGGGAGATGTTCTTCGATGGTTTCAGAAGTAAGAATGGGGCAGGAGGAGGTGCAATGTTGATTTCCCCACAAGGTGATAGGTACTTCTCTACATTATGTTTTGCTTTTGCATGCTCCAATAACACTGCTGAGTATGAAGACCTTGTTCAAGGTCTAGAGTGGGCAAGGAAGAGAGGGATAACCAGCTTGAAAGTATATGGGGACAACGAATTAGTTGTTAATCAAGTAAGGGGCCTAAATGTTGCTAAAAATGATGCACTGAAGTCTTATAGAAATATAGTGTGGAACATGCTTGAGGATTTTGATGCCTTTAACTTAGTGTATGTTCCAAGAAATTAGAACAAGCATGTTGATAGACTGGCATTTGTTGGAGCACAGTTTGACATTCCAGAGGACATTAGGAAAGAGAAAGTGCAGCAGTATGTGAAGGTTGTGGTCAGACCATCAATTCCTGATAACAACATTCACTGGCAAGTCTTTGACAGTGATGAATAGATCCTTTCTTTCCTGCTAGAGGAGGATCAGTTCTCCATGGTGAATCAAGCAAAACTCAAGGAGCAATATGGTGATCAAGTCATACAGCTAAAGACAAATAAATTACCCAAAGGCCTTGTTACCTTAGAGTCAATTTTCAGTACTGATGACCAGCTTAAAAAGGGTAAGGCCGGCTTAAAGAGTTGGAGATCTTCAAAGGTAAGCTTCTCAAGATAGGAAAAATTTGTTCACGTGAAGATAAACAAGCTTTTGTTGCCTTATGTCAAGAATTCTATGATGTCTTTGCTTGGGAATACTCGGATTTGAAAGGGTTTGATCCTCATATTGCTCAGCACACAATTGAGTTGGAGCCTGATGCTAAGCCAATAAGACAGAAACAAAGGCCTTTGAATCCTAAACTTGAGCCCCTAATGATTAAAGAATTGACTAAACTAGTTGAGGGGGGTATTGTCTTTCCTATCAAGCACACTTCATGGGTTTCTAACCTTGTACCGATTAGGAAGAAAAGTGGTGAGATAAGACTTTGTGTAGACTTTAGGGATCTGAACCGAGCTTCTTTGAAAGACCACTACCACTGCCCTCCATGGAATGAATCTTGCAAGAGGTTGTTGGTTTTGAAAGATTTTCCTTATTAGATGGTTTTTCAGGGTATAATCAGGTGCTGGTTAAAAAAGAAGATCAGTTTAAAACTGCTTTTACAACTAAGTGGGGAACCATGGCATACAAAAGGATGCCTTTTGGTTTATCTAATGCTGGTGCCACATTTCAGAGGGCCATGGACATGGCATCTCGAAGTTTGATCAACAAAATTATGTTGATTTATTTAGATGACATTACAGTATATTCTAAGAATGCTGATGAACATGTGTCACATCTTAGGAAAGTTTTTTAAAAATGCAGAGAGTTTGGTATCTCTCTCAATCCAAAAAAGAGTATCTTTGTTGTTCATGAAGGGAAATTATTGGGACACATAGTGTCAAAGCAAGGAATCACTATTGACCCTGAAAGAGTCAAAGCCATACTTGAGTTGCCATTACCTAATCACAAGAAGGGTCTACAGAGCTTTCTAGGCTAGATCAACTTTCTAAGAAGATTCATCCCTGATGTTGTGAACCTGTTACAACCTTTAATAGCTATGTCAAAGAAGAATGTAGTTTTCAGTTGGACAAAAGATGCCAAGAATAGTTTTGAAAAGGTCAAGGAGGCCTTAGTAGCAGCTCCTACACTGGTAAATCCCAATTTCTCTAAATATTTTTATCTGTATGCTTATGGTAGCACAAGTAACATTTCTGCAATACTAGTTCAAAAAAATGAAGAGAATTTAGAACAACCAATAGCCTTTTTTAGTCAAGGTTTGGTTGATTATGAATAGAAATACTCCTTTGTAGAGAGGCATGTTCTTGCTGTGATCAAAAGTTTGAAGAAGTTTAAACCATTGATCTCTCACAATAAAATTCATGTCATGGTGGCACACTCAAGCGTGAAGGAATTTTTATTGAATAAAGATCTGAATGAAAAGAGAGCAGGATGGATCACTAGGGTCATGGAGTATGATGTAGATATTAAGATCACCAAACTGGTTAGAGGCAGAGGTCTCTATGAGCAGCTTGCCATTGGATTGAGTAGTGATATTGAGCTAGAAAAGGATGTTATCCTTGCTAATACAGATGAGGTTCAAAATGCTCATGATGATGTGCCTATTGAGATAAATAATTGGGTTCAAGATATGACCCAATTTTTACAAATTGGCGAGTGCCCACCAGGATTAAACAGAACTAAAAGGAGATACTTTAGATTACAGTCCATACCATATGTGTTGATAAATAATGTTCTCTTCAAAAAGGATTTGAACGGTGTCCTATTAAGATGCATTCACAGTCACCAAGTTGAGAAGGTACTTCATAAATTTCATGATGGGGCTGTGGGAGGTCACTTTACTCCCAGAACTACTACCTAGAAAATAATGAGAGCTGGTTACTATTGGCCGAGCTTGTTTAAGGATGCACATTCTTGGTCAAGAAAGTGTATCAAATGTGCTCTATTTTTAGGAAAGGAGAAGCTGCCAGCTATGCCCCTGCATCCAATTCAAGTAGAGCAACCCTTCATGAGATGGGGCATTGATTTCATTAGGCCAATAAATCCACCTTCCAGTGTTGGTCACAAGTGGGTACTTACAGCCACTGACTACTTTACAAGGTGGATAGAAGTGGTTGCTTTGAAAGAAGCAAAGGAGTCTTTAGTTCTGAGCTTCTATGAAGATATAATCACTAGATTTGGAGTCCCTGACTCTATCATATCTGACAATGCCCTTGCATTCATGGGATTGAGACTAACTGATTGGGCTATCAAACATGGCATTCATTTGAACACCTCCTCAAATTATTATCATCGGGGTAATGGTTTAGCTGAAAGCACAAACAAGAACCTCATTAGGATCATTAAAAGAACCATAGAGGATAATCAAAGGACTTGGCACATCAGTTTAAAGAATGCACTTTGGGCAGACAGAGTGACCCCTAAGAGGTCTATTGGTAATTCGCCATATGTGTTGGTCTATGGCAAAGAGGAAAGATTGCCCCTATCTGTGGAGCTTCCAGCTCTAGACATTGTTCATCAGTTGGAGATGCTTGAGGAATAGGACCCAATGTCTGTAAGGTATGCAGAGCTCATGGAGCTTGAAGAATTAAGGGACAAAGCAATGAAAACTTTGGAGTGTCATCAACTCCAGACAAAGAAGACATTTGACAAAAGGACTATAGCAAAGTCTTTTAAGGTAGGAGACCTCATGCTCAAATGCAACATTCTGAAAAGTAGGCCAGGCCATCACACCAAGTTTGACATGTGGACGGGACCATTCCTTGTTAGAGATTGTAAGGAGCACAATGCTTATCAGCTAGCTACAATGGATGGGGAAGTGCTTCCTATCCCAATCAATGGGATACATCTTAAACCCTATTTTCAGATCTGATGGGGTTCCTCTTTTGTATATGTTAGTTTAGGCTTTATTTTTTCCATGGGTGTTGTTTTAGCACGGTAAATAGTTCTTTTCCTTTACCCCTTTTTTGTCGTTTCGACAATCTGTTGTGTTATATAAGTCTCATGCATTTTGTAACCACGTGCTGACTAACGTTTTATTTGTCCTCTGAGCTTTCTAATGACTCCATACCCAATGGATAAGCCTAGACTACTAGTCTTCATGTTTAGTAGGCAAACATCCGGCATAGGTCGCCAAAAATGTTGCCAAATTTTCACCCTCAGGCTCAATTAGGCAAGGCATCTATGTTGCAGGTGTTCATAAGGGCCGAATGGGATTTCCCCATTGAGGATTATTTCATGTATCTTGTTGGAACTGTAAAAATCTAATGTTTTTACATATGTCTTCATTCATAATTTTCCAAATAGGTGCCCTCTTGAACACTTTCTACCCATAATTTACCATGCTGCATCATATGTTCCCTTGGGTCTTGCATTTGTTGTATTCTAGTTCCTATCGGGGTAGGTCCGTGACTATTTCCCTGACTCAAGTTACGTTTTCTGCTTGCATGAGTTTGTGTTGCCTATCGGCAAGACTCATCCAATGTCATGGAAATTACAAGTCTTATGCATTCTTCATTTGGCAGGACGTTTCTATTGTTTTGGCGACCATGGAGGCTTATCGGCATTATGTCTCAGCGAGGTTTCCTTGTCTCGCTGACTGGAGGAGCAGAGTACATCATATCGGCATGAGTTAATGTTTTCGCGGGGATGTCATGGTGATTCCCATATGTCTTACCAACTTTACACAAGTTCCCTTCGGCATGAGTTGCAACGTCGGCATATGGTCATAGTGAGTTCTCTTGCTCTTACCGACAGTGTGCAAGATGGTTTTCTTTCAGCATGAGTTCATTTTTTTCTTGGCAATCGGTGGCGGAAGGATGTGTTCATCGGTATAGGTTGGGGTGATCACTGTAAGGTCTCGACGAGTGACCTTCGGTCTTGCCGATGGAAAACAATGAAGGATCCTTGTCGGCATAACAATTTCCCTATCTCGGAGACTTTGAATGCATGAGGCCTTTCAGTGTAGCAAATGCAGTCTATGTGAGGTCTCCGCGATGAATGGAAGCTACAGCGACGTACTTGGGATAGATAGACTCATCGGTGGGAGATACATTATGTCTTAATGACCCTAGAGTGGTTAAGGTCTTTCGAAATAACAGGGTGCATTCTATATGATGTCTCACCGACATCATAGGATCTCAGTGATGGAAGCGGGTATCGGTATAACATTTGATCCTCACAATAGTGTCTCCCCGACTCGGTGACCTCTTGGTGAAAAGTAAAGGAGCTCGGTAAAGTAAAATGCATTCGGGGAGACACTAATGGTCTCTTGCCAAAATAAATTGAGAAGGTTTAGCATAGGATATTGTCCTCGGCAAAGCATCTTGCCAAAAGATGAAGGTTACACTAACTGGGCACTTCGGGGTGAGTAAAGGAGCTCGCTAAGAAGTCTTAGTGAGAATAAAGAGTCTTAGCGAAACAAAGTGAGCTCGAGTAGACAAAAGGAATTTGGAAAAAGGTCTTAGCGACCCGTGGATGTCTTACTGACTCAATATAGGACCTTAGCAAAGAATGCAGGGGCTCGGTAGACCAAAAGGCATTCGGGGTGACATCAATGAGCTCTTACTGAGACCCTAAGGGGATCCTTGGGGTAACGTTTTTCCTTCGATAAAACATCTCCCTAATACACAGATGTCTTGCCAACAACCAAGGGAGATCGCCATGAGTTGAAGCCACCGTGGTGAGGTCTTCCCGACCCGGTAAGGTCTCACTAAAGGCCAAAGGAGCTCGAGCCCGGAGGAGAAGAGTGAGCTCAGGATAAATGAAATGAGCTCGCCATGAGCTCTCAGCGATAACTCAATGTTACGCCGATAGCTTCAGAAGGGAATAATCACATTGGTGAGACACTTTCAGTGTCTCACCAAGATGTGATTCTGGAGGAAGAAGTTCTTACTACCCAAAGAGGCTGCGTGGAATTTACTCAACCAATCAGAGAGATCTGAAGGTAAACCATGGCAGTCTAAAGAACATCAACAGGATGAAAAGCAACATGTATCTGTTGCAGGCTCAGGGCATTCAAGATGCAGCCAAAGTAGCTCAACAGGACACGATGGATCAAAAATGAATGCGGTAGCTGCGAAATATCAGAAGGCTTCTATGAGAGTAAGTCTTCACCAACACACATAGCAAGGACACGCAGCATGCAACATTAAATGTAGTCAAAAGATCTAAGTATAGATCCTTTTTGAACCTGATATTTTGTAAGCCCTAAGGGGACCAACACTGTCTGTATATAAGGCATTTTTTTTTCCTTTTTGTAGAGAGTTCGAACTATGCATCCAGAAGAGCTAGTGGTTTTTTTTTATCCTTCCTCAGCTGATGTATATTTTGTAACCCAACTAAAATTTGGAATGCAAAATAGAGTTCACCTTGAAAATAAGTATTAATGCTCTTATTACTCTCATTTTTGTATGTTAGCTTATGTATGTATTTATTTAATAGTGTTTTATAAATCGGTATTCATACCACAAAGCTATGAAGTTTGTTTCTTCCTTCTTGAGATATGTATAGAGATCAAACCTGTCAAAGTGATGCATAAGTCTAATGGGGTTATGTTGAGTAGGTAAATCAATTGCAGTTAAGTTTTCTCAGTGTGTTTGTATCTCATTTTCATTTTATGATTTCTTATCAAACCCAATGTATCACCATAGGTAGTTCAGTTTAGTTTAATCTTTTGTATTCATCTTTCTCCCTTTACCTTTATAAGATCATTAGCTTAGGTGATACCCAAAGTAAGTTGGCCTTCTCCAGAGGTTCATTTCAGTTTTAGGTGACCCACAGCCTTGAAATGATCCCATGTTGCTCTAGAAAGCTCAGTTTTACAACTTAGCACAAGGTGCATTTCTAGGTGACAACAATAATCTTAAACACTTGTTGATTCCAAACTTTTAAATGTTGCTTAACATGATCCAACTTTTTACTTAATTGAAAAATTCTTGAACCATTCCAAAAAGGTGCATTCAACCACCATTGTCTTATCAAATTGATAAGTTGTGGATGCCTAAACCACATAGCCTCAAACTTAAATGAAGATTGAAACTTTTCCTTTATTTTTTTAATTCCAAATCTAATGAAATAGCAAAATGATCTAAGGCAGCAAAAGGAAAAAATTTAGATGTTAAATCAACATTACTTAAAAACCAATTCGGAGATGTTAGAAACCTATCTAACCTTTTTGCAATTTGGAGGAAATTTTTCCTCCTGTTTGTCCAAGTAAACCTCCCATTTGATGGAATTATATCAACCAAGGCATTATCTTGAATAAAAGTAGCAAAATATTCCATATCCTTTTTTTGGGGACAAATACCACCTTTTTTCTCTAATAAACTTTTTATAGCATTGAAATCACTTGATAAGACAAATTTATCTTAACCCAACATATCCAATTTTTGTTTCAAGTTCTCCCACAATAATTTCTTACCAATAGTACTATTTGGAGCATAAACATTTAACAACCAAAATGATAAATCAAAATGCTTAATATGCATTAACTACCAGTTATGCTCACAAGTAACCATGTTAATGCTAACTAAATTAGCATTCCACAGAGTAATCATACCACATGAAGCTCCATGAGATGGAGAATGAAAATATTTCCATTTGTTCCACTTCTTACTAATAGATTCAAAAGTATCAATTGAAGTTTTAGTTTCTTGAAGGACAACTACATATGTCCCACAAGCATCCAGTTGATGCTTGACTTGGGCCTTTTTTTCAGAGGCATTTATGCCTCTAAAATTTTAGGATACTATCCTCATTGCATCTTAGGAGAGCAACATGCTCTCCTTGGCCTTTTTTTTTCTCATCTCCACTCATTTTACCATCTAATGTTGACTGAATGCTTGCCTCAATTTCCTCTTTCAACTTGGTCGCTAAAGATTTTCGTCCCCTCTTGGCAAGAGATTTTTTACTTGAAATAGTAGACAACGGGGAATGAGAAATTGATAAATAACCTAACCCATCTGATAAATCTCCTTCACCAAAAACCTTTGAAGCAATATAATCTATCATCTGATCACCAATAGAAAATAAAGCTTCATCAAAAAAACTTCAATGTCCACATCAGAAGGTAGGCTAGATGGATGAGCAATGGAACCTTTAAATCCTTGATGAGGTTGCAAGGCGTAAGTACCCACCTCCTCTTGGTTATCAAAAGCCTTTAAAAAATCATCACATTGATTTTCCACTCCTAGATTTATCATTGATGCACATTGGTTCAACTGTTGGAAACTAAAAAACTTACAATCAGGGACCAACAAGCTGAGAAAATGAAGAAATATATTAATGGAAGACATAAAAAGGTTCTCCCAGCGAGGCACAAAGGAAATCAAAATAGGTTTAGAAGGTGAAATAGAAAACCTACTAACATTCCTAGAATTGTTTATACTGACAGGAACTGAAAATCTAAACTTGTTGTTCAATAAAAGTAGAACTATCTTGAACACATACTTATCCATTTGAATAGAAATTTTGCTCAAATTCATCTTCCCCCAATGATAAATAACTACAAAAATAACCCCCAAATGAATTTGAAACAATAATTTTGAATCCCCTCACTATTGCAACACATTACTAGAAGGATTTTTTGTCCTTAAAGTGAGTGCTTAGAGAAATGAAATTCAAATTCCACTTGTAACATGTATCAAAAACTTTGAACAAAAAGTTAAAATCAATATTTATCTCAAAATCCTTATCAGGATTAGAAAGAGGAACAATAGATCTATCATTCATGGAATAACAAGGATCTTTGGAATAATCCCCTACCACTTCCATGTTCATTGTTGAACCCAACACACTCTTACTTGAAGGATGAACCAGAAGATGACATTGAAAAAAAATTGTTGGGGGTCCTCAAAACCACCTTTTGTTTCCACAAACCATAAATTGATTTGATGTTGATAACTGTTGGAAGTGTTTTTGTAACATCAACCAGAAGACAGAACTTAACTAGCAAGGATGGGTTGAAAAAGAACTGCAAATCTTGGTGTAGAAAGATGCCTAACTGATTACCAAGAGTTTCAATAATTTAGGACTCTCTGTACTCCAACAATAACCCTTGTAACTAAAGCCAAGATGGAATAAATTTGACCATGGATTGAGAAGGACAAAAGTTTGGAGATCATAGGGTAGAAAATGGACCATGGCCCTCACAAATCCAAGACTTTTTTCTATAAACAGCATTCCTTAAATATTTATCAAAAAATAACACCACAAAAAACCCTTCCCCCTTATCTAAAAAGAAAACTTGAATAGATCCCTCCCTAGTTTGAAAAATACAACGTTGTAAAAAAGTCAGATCTAGAGTGAATTTCCAAAACTTACAAATGAGGGCCACCTCCTTGAGATCCCTGATCTACGGCTGTAGCATTGCGTCCATAAGTGTGACATTAACATGATCACCTGAACCAGTCAGATTATTTCATTGCTTAGGAACCCAAACCTTGCCAATATGTCCAGGGCCATTCACCTCCCTCTAAGAACAAAACTTAAGTTTATTCTACCCATTACACACAATCTCATTAGCACCATTAACCTTTGGATCCAAAACCCTCTTGTTGATGATAATATCATTTGGAAAGTCAAAGGAGGTTGCTTAGAAATAGAATATTTAGGGCTTGAGAGATGGGAATGTTGTTTGAAAAAGTAGCAGGGCATGCAAAAGAAGAATTTGGATCGAAGGAAGATCTAGAAGTGATAGAAATGTTATTGGGGAAAGTTATAGGTTGAAAAAGACTTCTACATTTGAAAACACAGCATCGGGTATAACCAATGGTTTGAGTACTTGGCTTTAGTCTAATTTTTTAGTTATTGGTTAGAATGTTGGATTCAGTATTTCCTGAATTATGCCTTGGTAAGGCTATTATAAACAAGGCAAGGTGTGAATTATGCCTTAGTAAGGCTGTTGTAAACAAGACAAGGTGCCTCTGTTAACTAGTTTGCATTTAGTTTAATGCTTCAAGAACTAGGACTACTTTATGTTATTATTGTTGGAAGCACTTAAGTGTGGATCAGGAAGTGCTTGTAGGGATTTAACTTCCTTGTAGTTAAAGCTTTGTATATGCAATTAGAAGACTAGATGGTGTTGTAAGCATCCTTGCAGGTGACATCATTAATGAAAATTGATCATGCTTATTGAGCAAATCCGGAGATGTAGCCCTAAGAGGTGAACTTCGCAATCAAATGATTCTCTAATATTATAGTTTATTTGATGTTTTGGTTATGTTCTTAATTCCACAAATGAATTAAAATAAACTAGTTAAGCAAAAGGCATAAGTGAATCAATGGTAATTCAGAATTATTCAATGAGCTCAATTAAGTGAATTGTTGGATTGAATTTACATATTGGATTAAAACCATAAGTTAAAGATCCTAATAAAGATTTGGAATTAAGTTAAGCAACTAATTTTAGATCTATTAAATGAAGAACTTAATTTGAGTAAGCACACTCTAAAGTTTTGCAAATCAATACATGGCCTAGAACAAGTACACATTAGGCATTGGATATATCAACGTTCAAATATTGCACTTTCTCAATTTCAAATGTGGTGACAAGGATTGTAGATGTGGAATTACTTCGGTTTATTCTCTCTTTCACTCTATGCTTTTCTTCTACAAGTTTTTAAAGCACGTGGATTGCAATGTTTGCTCGTGGAAAAGATTACTTTGCACCAACTAAAGGAGCCTTTTGGAAGGTGGGAGAATCTTCACCAACAAATGGAAATGATTTTTACCTCATATGAAATTCTCCCTCATATTTGGAAATGCAAATGTAACTGCCTTTGGGGACATTTTGAAATTAAAATTCAAATGTATGTCAAATATAAATGTAACTAAATGTGTAATTTGGCCTGAAGCTTGTTTTCTCCCTTGTTCTTATAAAAGGGAATTCAAGGCCAATTACACAGGTCTTTGGTTGATAGATTTTTTGAACTCATGTAAGAGAATTTTGTAATTCAAGAAAAAATAAATAGAGTTAGTGTTGAGTCTTAGGTATGAATTCAAGTCTGTAATAGCCATAGGCATAATGTTTTTACAGTAGTGATGGCATTGAATGAGAAAATGCATATTTTGGAACACATTCTCTCCTCATGTATTATGTCATATGAATTATTAAGAAAATGATCAAGGAACCTTCTATTGGTCTTCAATCATTTTGGTTGAATGTATGATTTTGTCTCTACTTTAAAGTTTAGTTCAAATAACTAATTAAAATGCTCTGATGGAATCATAGGTTTGTATGACTAAATTAACATATTATTAATAATTTCATATTTTAATTGTGTTAAAACTTAAACATGTACTCAGTGATTCATCACTCAACTCAATGCTTAATAACATATTAACAATAGTATTAGTAGCATATACAACAATGAACATCACCAATCATTTAATGTGTATCTAGTAGTTGAAACCAAGTGCTACTAGATTTTTTCTTCAAATGATAACATAAATACAAATAATTGAATATGAACACATTACTAAATTTGAGCTTTTTTATTGATTTTCACATGAAGAAATACATAGAGGCATTGGAAATGCAAAATATTGCTCAAAGAAAACTATGCACAGAACTGAGTTGGAACTTGGAAACTCATATTATCAAAAATCAAGTCATTGTATCACCTTTTCTAGCAACTTCCACTATTCAGGTGGTGGAATTGTCATTTGTTCTAATTAATGTTATTTGACTTGGAGATTTGATAACATTTCATGATTGAAATTGGAACCTATATTGAATTCTTCAATCAATTTTGCATTCAAGGTTATCAATGGTTTGATAGAATCCAAATAGTTCACCACATCTGGGTTCTGAGGAAACTAGTCCAAATCAATCTTCCTTACACGCTCCATCTTCTTTCTGAAATCATCCTTTCCAATGAATCTAATGATAGATGACAACTTCATTGAGGTAGAAAGTTGATTATTAATCCCTTTTGATTTTAAATCATTGTCACTAGCTTTGTATATTGTTTGTTGAACTTGATTTGTAGATTTCTCTAATGCCAGCACATTTTTGTTGTCCACTAAATATTTGTTGAGCTTCTTATAATGTAGCTTGATAGCATAAATCAATTGAAACATGTCACATAAATGATCAATCCTCTACATTATTTCATCTTAGATATTTTGTGTCATATGCCTCATTGTTTCTCTAAAAAATGCAGATAACTTATTTTGACAAGAGTTAATTTTATTTTTTGCTTCCATCATCTCTACCTACAATCTTTCATTTCTTTCTCTCTTTCTCCATTTTTTGTTCCCACTGTGAATTTCCATTTGCAATGCTTTGACTTAAATTTTTTGAAGTGGATTTTTCCTCATCATATTTATTGTTGCTCTCATCTAGCCTTTGCTTCAGTTCATTCACTTCTCTATCATTTTGTTTATCCTCTTTGCTTGTTGATGTATAGGCAGATTTTTTTAATTTTTCTAATTCTTTGCTCTTGTTATCTAGTGCTTTCCTCTTTGCTTTCTCATTTGCTAGGTATGCTTGTAACTTTTCTATGAGTCTGCAACCTTTTTTTCTCTCTATCTTGCTTTAGCAATGATGTGTACACCAATTCATTTTTCTTCTTTGATACATTAATTTTGTCAGTATTTTTTATTCTAGAAAAATCCAATTGAAAATTGCTCACATAGAATTCTGATTGATCCATCTAATTTGCTGGTTTGTTTTGAACTGTGGGAGCAACAATTGTGTACTCCATGATTTCTTTATTTGTGTAAAATGTGGATAATACTGATCCAATGGATATTTTCAATGAAAATTGAAGTGTCTCCATTCTCTCTAGAATCTACACCATAAGAAAGATCTCGGCATCCTGATTCCAACGCAACTCGAACGGAGCGAAAAGGAGTCCATTTGTGCAAGTTATGGCCAGTCAAACCTTAGGTCAAACTAGGATCAAGGGGCGTCCAGAAGGCAAAAAATGATGTCAAAACTTGTTGAAGTTGGCATCATCATGAAGAGCTCGTCACAAGCTTTCCAACGCAACTCATTTTGTCAAAATCCGACATCGTATGCTAGAGATACAGCTGGTCAAAATTTGTGCAAGGAATGTTGACTTTTGACCATACATAATGTTGACGTCATCATTCCCTACTGTACGGACAGTGAGGCGGGCCAATCAGAATCTAACACATGGCATCCATGTCAGCATTGTATGAACCAATCAAGTGGTGACACGTGTCCTTTCCGTATAGTCATACACATAGTCAACATCCACGTCAGCGTATAGTCAGCCTCGTCAGTGGCCACGTCATCGTCTAGTCAGCAAGCCAGGTCAGCTCCACATCGGCACCCAATGGTAAACACATTGGCAGCTTAGTCAGCACCGTCAGCGAATCATGCTCTGCCACATGGCACCTCCTCGGCATGCCACGTGGCCTCCTTCTTGCACCGGTGGATGGATAAGTTGTTGAATTTGTTAAAAAAATTGTTGGGAGGTTTTGAACCCCCGACCTCCATGCTGCTACGTGCGGAGCCCTGCAACCTCTCTTTACTATATTCAGCGTCGGGTTGTTTTTGTCACATTAGTTTTGGAGTTTGTTTTTAAAATTGCAACCGCCGGGAGTTGAACCTGGAACCACCGGGTCTCCAAAAGGCAAACCCACCAACAAGCCATGCGACGGGTTTGGAATAAATTAGGCTTCGGTCGGTTTTGTTAATTTTTTAATGATTGAATGCCTTAAAAATAAAACAAACTCCCCTAAAATAAAAACAAACAACCTTTTATTAAAAAAATAATCTCCCAAATTTGTAAAGCCCGAGTCAAGAATATAAGGGGCTAAAATATTATTAAAGATTATATGGGAGATTAGGTTGTTTTTAGGGGATTTAATAGGGATTTATATGTAAAAATGGAGATAGGGGGAATATTGTGAATCTTTTGGTTAAGGGCCAAATTGGGTTAATTTTTTGTATTTAAAGGGGAGAGTGTGAGTGAGTTTTTTACTCATAATTTTCAAGTGTGAAACTCAGATTTTGCAAATTAGAGAAACAGGTGATAGGTGTTTTGAAAGAAGAGTTGTAAGGAGATTTTTGAGCCATTCTTGTACATCGGAGTTTTGTTATGCTACCGAAGTGCTCAAAGGAATGGTCTTGGTGCTTTGTACTTGATTTTGGAGATTAATCGGATCGGTCATACTCTATTTGTAATGCCCCGCCAAGCAACCCCAAAGGATACATTACATCTAGCATTTATGGCACCAATTTTTTTTTTAAAAAGTGCTTACATAAATTTTAATAATTATATAACACATGATATGAAAACTAAACATGAACTTCATATAACAAATCCCTCGGGTTTACAAGACTGCATTACTTTTTACAACAACATAATTACATCACATGAAAAGTAAGTATGCACCAGTAATCATTAGATAATATGAACATGATCAACACAATAATCAAGGGTTACAATATTACAATGCCGTTTCCCAACAAGAATGGGGAAGATACAATATAATGGAATGTTACATTGAATTGAAGGAGTACAAAGCTGCAATACTGGATTCTACTCTGGATCAACTCAGGAGTCACTGCAAGGTACAATTTTGCACTTCACGATCGATGATTGGGGACCCAATGGGGTGCATAGCACGTTCCACCCAACCACGTGGACCCAAAGGCCCACCCCCCGTGCTAAGAGATGACAAGAAAGAACCCCAACTAAACCATCATACAAAACAAGGATACAAGACTTCACAACAAAATCCACAATAACATAAGGCAATCTCAGCACAAGATATAACCAACACAAGATGTGCCCAACATAAGGAATAACCAATAAAGCATCAACATACAAATGCCAACATGTGCTTCCAGAGGTCCAAGAATAACATAAAGGGAAACAAAATATTCATGGTTGTTAGAGGAAGAGTGTCATCGCAATGTTGCATGGGTTACCCTGGCGAATCTTCCTAGGCCCCGGCCCCCAACTTGGGTTACCCTGGTGATCTCTTACGAAACCCGGCCCCACATGCAATCCAATGCGGCATCATTTATCTTTCATAAGGACAAGACAATTATTTTTCCATTCTAGGCCTTCTCAACTCATCTCAAGCCCATACAAGCACTTGAGCCATGAGTGAGGCATTCACTTATATCTTGTTAATGTGTGATTCTATCCAAAACCCCTAATTAAATATTAATGTTTTCACTTGATTAATAAACCTCCAATGAGTTACCCTGAGACCACTTCCGGGTCTCGGCTCCCATTGAAAGCCACTCCCCTTATAAACAACAAGACTCAAAAGACACTTTCAGGGTAAGCCCCATGCACAACATATAAAGCCACATGATAAGTTGCATTAAGCAAGACATACACCATTCTACACAAAATCTTCATAACGAAACTATTTTCAAGTGCAAGGCTTAACCCATAACATCAAATAGACCATACGAACAATAGTTCTCAAAGAACCAAAAAGAAAGGCCGAAAATAAAGCAACCCCTTTTCTTTCCCTTTCTCTGGAAGACTGATAAATCACTAAAACAAGGGTTTCCCAACAAGGTGACGACAAAACTTGATCTCAAAATCAACATCAATCTCAAAGCTAAAAACCTCCATAAATAAAATTCATCATAAACTCCAAAATTGCACACAAAATGTCAAGAATAGAATAAAAGTGACAACATTATAAGGAGATGTATTGACTTAACCAGAGCTAACATACACAATTTTGTCACAAAATTAGTCGGGTATCCAAGGGAGACCTCTATTTCTTCCTCACAAGATACCCAACCACGATTAAGCCAACAAACTTACAGTTTGATAAACATCATCATGCAAAATCCATCTCAAACAAAACCAAAATTCTATCAACATCCAACAACTAGAAAAGCAAGTCACAACTTGATCCTAATGATCAACCCAATGGGCTATCAATCAAGCAACCATGAAACACTACTTAGAACACAAATCACAATTAAAAACATTCATGGATAACTTCATAAATAACAATATCATCCACCTTTTATTTATTTATTTTTACTCGCTACAAGAACAATCTAGTCACTAAATTATATACACATAACTAACAAATGATTTCCCAATATAATATCCATACAACAATATTAATTGTCATAGATAAACTTATCTTATTAAAAAAAAACCAACTACAAAATAATCTTAAGAAAACAAAATCAAAACCCTCTTTTTCCCTTAGAATACTTCAACACTCCATCACCAATTCTTTTCTACTACCATGATTCCCTTTAGTAACTATATAACCAACTGGAAGTGATCTATTATGGAATTGATATGGGTCTTTCTTCATTCCTAATAAGGTTCATAAAATTAGCAAATGGTTATATTAAAACTATGAAAAATTCCTTATAATTATTTAACAAGTCACTTCATTCTAAGTGACCTAACAATAAATCTACTTCCACTAGAACAATAACAAGATTCATTATAAAGAAACGCTAAATAAAAGATCCTCGTAATTTCTCGATGAAAAGAATTCCTCCTATAGAACAATTTCTAACTTTCTAATATTGACAACTTGAGAGGCTGTTTAATTTACTACACTTTTTCAAGTCTAAAAGTTGCAGCTGTGATAGGTTGCCTATGGTTTCAGGGAGGCTATTTAATGTTATACAATGCCTCAACTCTAAATTTTGTAACTGTGACAAGTAGCCAAGTATAATAGAAGGTGAATATTGGAATTTGGATATGCTGCCACCCAGATGCATTTATCATTATTTTCAAGTGCTGCAACTAGACAGGTTGACAAAGGAATCAAAAAGTTCATTTAAATCCATACAACATTCTATTTTCAAGTACAGCAGATGTGATAAATTTACCAAAAGAATCTGGAAGGGTTCTTTAAATCTCTACAACCTTTTTTGTTCAAGTGTTGCACTGTGAGAGGTACTGATAGAATCAGGAAGGTTATTTAAATCTATACATCCTATCATGTTCAAGTGTTGCCGCCATGACAAGTTAACAATGATTTCAGAGAGGCTACTTAATATTGTATACTGCCTCAACTCTAAACACGGTACAGTGACCGGTTGTCAAGTATGTTAGAAAGTGCATATTGAAATTTGGAAATATTGCCATCTTCTTGCGTAATTGTCAAGACCAAATGTTAACCCCAAGATAGAAGGGAAGGAGAAAGGTGAGGTGCAAATACATGACTTAAAAGTAAGAGAAATAACGTACAACTTTTCTATTTATAACTAGACACATTTATGTTTTGACAGCGAGTTTCCAAAGTCGCACTCAAGTTGAAGTTTAGAAATTAACTTCACCACGATCAATGGAAATATTTTTATTTTGTTATTAGTTGATAATATCTTATTTTCATCTACTGCAACTGTGATAAATTGTCGGGAGCACCAGGTAGGTTATTTAAATCTTTACAAATTTCCTATTATGTTCAAGCGCCATAGCTGAGACAGGGAGACTGGATATTATTACTATGTTCAATTGGGTCTGCTAAAGGTTCTTATTCTTTTCAAAGGAAATTTTTCCAATCAAACGTGTATGATGCGAGCAAAGAGAATATCGGTGATAAAAAGGAAAACCTTTTTTTTTTAAACAAGCCTCAACAGTACCTGTCCAGGCTGCAAACAGTGATGGAAAAGAAAGAGAAGTCACAGGCAACGAAGATTACAAATCTTACTTCACACCCCGAATGAGATTATAAGTACTACGAAGATGAAATCACAGTCGTCGGCCAGGAATCATCCTTTCTCACACATCCCACATAATGAAATGAATTGGGTGATCGTGGCTGTAAGGGTGAACTCGGCACCACCCCAGTCATTCATAAATAGAAGAATGAAGGAAGCATCAAAATCATGCATGGATTCAAAATAACAGCGTCGATTTCTAACATGCTAACCAGGCAGTGGCTAATAGAGGTATGAGGGTTGCACCTCAATTCAAACAAATATAATTTCAATATCCAACTTCGTAACTATCGAAATCCCCAAGCATAACAAAGTCGTCATACCAAAAGGATCTGAGACTAAGGCAGGGAAATAAAACTCTACAGCTCAAACATAATGATCGATTTTCATTCCTATTAACATCAACAACACACGATTTCAGAACATACAAATGGGTTAAGAGGAGTCTTGTAATCTTAAAATCAAACTCAAATCTAGAGATTAAAAAAAAATGGCCTAACGGAGGTGCCATCACATGCAATGTAATAATACCAAGGTTTACACAACACAGCTGTATATGGCCTAATTCACACTCATATTAAATTTTGTTATATGAATTCATTCTCCATAATACATAACTGATTTGCATAAATAAAATATCAATAACGAGAATATACTTAAGGGAAAGAGTGGCAACAGTTTGTGCATACCGTACATAAAACGAATGCATCAGACAAAGGAATTTACTTGGCTGGAGAAGGAGGTCGAAGCTCCCTAATGCAACTCCTACGCGAGCCACCAAATTTCCTTGAGAAAGAAGGGATCCTTTTTCCTGATAGTTCCAGTACAAATGTGGATTTCAAAGCATGCCTGGTGCAGGAAACCAATTCTATCCCCCCCAATGCAAGAGCTTTTTTTTTTTTCTCCCCTTTTAAGTTCATGCAAACGATATGCACTTAATTGTTCACATAATCAATGGTCTCCCAGAAAATCCATTTCAGGCTCCATAAAATTCTCATTTGATTTGCATGTTCCTCCCTTTTTGGCATAATTCGAGCTGCCTTTTTTTGTGGAATGGTTACAAAACTGTTTCAACCTTTTTGCATGCCCTCACTATGCGCCTACCTATCCTCTCCTAGATAACTTCCACTCAAATGCAATTAATACTCCACTGCTTTTGTTCCCTCCATTTCCGAGAATCTTCTCCATTTTTTAATTTTCATTGATTTAACTACTATTTTAGTTCTGACTCAAACTCAACTTGCACTCCGTATGTTTTAATTTATTTTCTTTACTTTAATCTTATAATTCTTAATTCATTTTTTTTTTAATAATTCTCACATACTTGATCTACTAGTTTAATTTCTCTTATTGAATTATCATATCATTTATGATTTTATTCTTTAATTTAAATATACCTTTATTTCATTAACTAAAGCCTTCCATTTGCAAATTAAAACTTAAAAAAAAAAAACAATAATCAACCCAAATGCAAAACATGACTTGACTCAAGAAGGAACAATTAAACAAAAACAATCCAAACAACATATCAATCAATACTCAACTTCATAGCGGGTCAATAAGCAAATCAAGGACAACACAAATGGAGGGTCATTACATCCTCCCCCCCTTGGCTTCGACTTACTCCTGGAAGTCGCAAGGCTAAAGAAAATGCACACCATTCAAAACAACATCAACTCCAACAATAGCATTATGACATCATCAAATAATGGAAGACACCCAAAAGCAACAACTTTCAAAACATAAAAACCATACCGACTGGGTTACAAGTTGAAGGTACTCATCCTTGTCAAGGATGATGGAAAGGTTGGGGAAACTTTCTTGTCAACTCTATTTTTCCACATTATTCCCATTGGGTTTCATGAGGCTCGCCCAGTCCTACCAAAGCAGGTGGAATCGAGGCTTACTACCTGCAATCCTGCATAAAAGTAAACGTTGTGTACAAGATATATATATATAATCAACCTAGTGTAAAGGGAATTGTCGTGTTGTATGCCTCTTATGAATGAGTGATACGACATCTTCCTTCTAACACTCTACAATTAGTGATACATCATAAACAATCATCAATAACAATTACTAATCAGATGCAACGATAGTACTAAATCCACATATTAAACATAACCAATTAATTACCTTCATCATCAAGATTCGAAGCCGACTACCTGAAAATCATAAACTAAGATGGAAACATAACACATTAGCACCAGTTAATCATGCTAATTCATTTCCAAGATACACATTTCTGGTTAAACTTCATCATGTATACATCATGTACTACTTTCTATTCATTACTCAATACAAAATCTCACAATATGTGAGTCACAAGATCATAATTTATGGCCTTTTCAAAAACAAAAAAACATAATTATCACTTCAAAACACACATAATTTTAGATTTAACACACATACACTGCATACACACTCAAGTTCACTTCACACCAAAGACACCACAAAGCGACTCAAGGATAACATAAGAGTTCCAAAATGCATTTCCAGTAGGAAGGATATCAGTGCATTGCGCACTACACCGAGGGTCCTATCCTTTCCACTAAATTTCTGCACCATAGAACCTACATCACCCAGAGACAAACTAGGGCAACCAATCATAGACTACACAAACAAACTGACACACCCTTACGAGTATGAGCAACTAGGTAAACACAATGGGCTCATAGTGCCCCAGTGTATTAACCTATGCTCTGATACCATCTGTAATGCCCCGCCAAGCAACCCCAAAGGATACATTACATCTAGCATTTATGGCACCAATTTTTTTTAAAAAAGTGCTTACATAAATTTTAATAATTATATAACACATGATATGAAAACTAAACATGAACTTCATATAACAAATCCCTCGGGTTTACAAGACTGCATTACTTTTTACAACAACATAGTTACATCACATGAAAAGTAAGTATACACCAGTAATCATTAGATAATATGAACATGATCAACACAATAATCAAGGGTTACAATATTACAATGCCGTTTCCCAACAAGAATGGGGAAGATACAATATAATGGAATGTTACATTGAATTGAAGGAGTACAAAGCTGCAATACTGGATTCTACTCTGGATCAACTCAGGAGTCACTGCAAGGTACAATTTTGCACTTCACGATCGATGATTGGGGACCCAATGGGGTGCATAGCACGTTCCACCCAACCACATGGACCCGAAGGCCCACCCCCCATGCTAAGAGATGACAAGAAAGAACCCCAACTAAACCATCATACAAAACAAGGATATAAGACTTCACAACAAAATCCACAATAACATAAGGCAATCTCAGCACAAGATATAACCAACACAAGATGTGCCCAACATAAGGAATAACCAATAAAGCATCAACATACAAATGCCAACATGTGCTTCCAGAGGTCCAAGAATAACATAAAGGGAAACAAAATATTCATGGTTGTTAGAGGAAGAGTGTCATCGCAATGTTGCATGGGTTACCCTGGCAAATCTTCCTAGGCCCCGGCCCCCAACTTGGGTTACCCTGGTGACCTCTTACGAAACCCGGCCCCACATGCAATCCAATGCGGCATCATTTATCTTTCATAAGGACAAGACAATGATTTTTCCATTCCAGGCCTTCTCAACTCATCTCAAGCCCATACAAGCACTTGAGCCATGAGTGAGGCATTCACTTATATCTTGTTAATGTGTGATTCTATCCAAAACCCCTAATTAAATATTAATGTTTTCACTTGATTAATAAACCTCCAATGAGTTACCCTGAGACCACTTCTGGGTCTCGGCCCCCATTGAAAGTCACTCCCCTTATAAACAACAAGACTCAAAAGACACTTTCAGGGTAAGCCCCATGCACAACATATAAAGCCACATGATAAGTTGCATTAAGCAAGACATACACCATTCTACACAAAATCTTCATAACGAAACTATTTTCAAGTGCAAGGCTTAACCCATAACATCAAATAGACCATACGAACAATAGTTCTCAAAGAACCAAAAAGAAAGGCCGAAAATAAAGCAACCCCTTTTCTTTCCCTTTCTCTGGAAGACTGATAAATCACTAAAACAAGGGTTTCCCAACAAGGTGACGACAAAACTTGATCTCAAAATCAACATCAATCTCAAAGCTAAAAACCTCCATAAATAAAATTCATCATAAACTCCAAAATTGCACACAAAATGTCAAGAATAGAATAAAAGTGACAACATTATAAGGAGATGTATTGACTTAACCAGAGCTAACATACACAATTTTGTCACAAAATTAGTCGGGTATCCAAGGGAGACCTCTATTTCTTCCTCACAAGATACCCAACCACGATTAAGCCAACAAACTTACAGTTTGATAAACATCATCATGCAAAATCCATCTCAAACAAAACCAAAATTCTATCAACATCCAACAACTAGAAAAGAAAGTCACAACTTGATCCTAATGATCAACCCAATGGGCTATCAATCAAGCAACCATGAAACACTACTTAGAACACAAATCACAATTAAAAACATTCATGGATAACTTCATAAATAACAATATCATCCACCTTTTATTTATTTATTTTTACTCGCTACAAGAACAATCTAGTCACTAAATTATATACACATAACTAACAAATGATTTCCCAATATAATATCCATACAACAATATTAATTGTCATAGATAAACTTATCTTATTAAAAAAAAACCAACTACAAAATAATCTTAAGAAAACAAAATCAAAACCCTCTTTTTCCCTTAGAATACTTCAACACTCCATCGCCAATTCTTTTCTACTACCATGATTCCCTTTAGTAACTATATAACCAACTGGAAGTGATCTATTATGGAATTGATATGGGTCTTTCTTCATTCCTAATAAGGTTCATAAAATTAGCAAATGGTTATATTAAAACTATGAAAAATTCCTTATAATTATTTAACTAGTCACTTCATTCTAAGTGACCTAACAATAAATCTACTTCCACTAGAACAATAACAAGATTCATTATAAAGAAACGCTAAATAAAAGATCCTCGTAATTTCTCGATGAAAAGAATTCCTCCTATAGAACAATTTCTAACTTTCTAATATTAACAACTTGAGAGGCTGTTTAATTTACTACACTTTTGCAAGTCTAAAATTTGCAGCTGTGATAGGTTGCCTATGGTTTCAAGGAGGCTATTTAATGTTATACAATGCCTCAACTCTAAATGTTGTAACTGTGACAAGTAGCCAAGTATAATAGAAGGTGAATATTGGAATTTGGATATGCTGCCACCCAGATGCATTTATCATTATTTTCAAGTGCTGCAACTAGACAGGTTGACAAAGGAATCAGAAAGTTTATTTAAATCCATACAACATTCTATTTTCAAGTACAGCAGATGTGATAAATTTACCAAAAGAATTTGGAAGGGTTATTTAAATCTCTACAACCTTTTTTGTTCAAGTGCTGCACTGTGAGAGGTACTGATAGAATCAGGAAGGTTATTTAAATCTATACATCCTATCATGTTCAAGTGTTTCCGCCATGACAAGTTAACAATGATTTCAGAGAGGCTACTTAATACTGTATACTGCCTCAACTCTAAACACGGTACAGTGACCGGTTGTCAAGTATGTTAGAAAGTGCATATTGAAATTTGGAAATATTACCATCTTCTTGCGTAATTGTCAAGACCAAATGTTAACCCCAAGACAGAAGGGAAGGAGAAAGGTGAGGTGCAAATACATGACTTAAAAGTAAGAGAAATAATGTACAACTTTTCTATTTATAACTAGACACATTTCTGTTTTGACAGAGAGTTTCCAGAGTCGCACTCAAGTTGAAGTTTAGAAATTAACTTCACCACGATCAATGGAAATATTTTTATTTTGTTATTAGTAGATAATATCTTATTTTCATCTACTGCAACTGTGATAAATTGTCGGGAGCACCAGGCAGGTTATTTAAATCTTTACAAATTTCCTATTATGTTCAAGCGCCATAGCTGAGACAGGGAGACTGGATATTATTACTATGTTCAATTGGGTCTGCTAAAGGTTCTTATGCTTTTCAAAGGAAATTTTTCCAATCAAACGTGTATGATGCGAGCAAAGAGAATATCGGTGATAAAAAGGAAAACCTTTTTTTTTTTAAACAAGCCTCAGCAGTACCTGTCCAGGCTGCAAACAGTGATGGAAAAGAAAGAGAAGTCACAGGCAACGAAGATTACAAATCTTACTTCACACCCCGAATGAGATTATAAGTAGTACGAAGATGAAATCACAGTCGTCGGCCAGGAATCATCCTATCTCACACATCCCACATAATGAAATGAATTGGGTGATCGTGGCTGTAAGGGTGAACTCGGCACCACCCCAGTCATTCATAAATAGAAGAATGAAGGAAGCATCAAAATCATGCATGGATTCAAAATAACAGCGTCGATTTCTAACATGCTAACCAGGCAGTGGCTAATAGAGGTATGAGGGTTGCACCTCAATTCAAACAAATATAATTTTAGTATCCAACTTCGTAACTATCGAAATCCCCAAGCATAACAAAGTCGTCATACCAAAAGGATCTGAGACTAAGGCAGGGAAATAAAACTCTACAGCTCAAACATAATGATCGATTTTCATTCCTATTAACATCAACAACACACGATTTCAGAACATACAAATGGGTTAAGAGGAGTCTTGTAATCTTAAAATCGAACTCAAATCTAGAGATTAAAAAAAAATGGCCTAACGGAGGTGCCATCACATGCAATGTAATAATACCAAGGTTTACACAACACAGTTGTATATGGCCTAATTCACACTCATATTAAATTTTGTTATATGAATTTGTTCTCCATAATACATAACTGATTTGCATAAATAAAAGATCAATAACGAGAATATACTTAAGGGAAAGAGTGGCAACAGTTTGTGCATACCGTACATAAAACGAATGCATCAGACAAAGGAATTTACTTGGCTGGAGAAGGAGGTTGAAGCTCCCTAATGCAGCTCCTACGCGAGCCACCAAATTGCCTTGAGAAAGAAGGGATCCTTTTTCCTGATAGTTCCAGTACAAATGTGGATTTCAAAGCATGCCTGGTGCAGGAAACCAATTCTATCCCCCCCAATGCAAGAGCTTCTTCTTTTTTTTTCTCCCCTTTTAAGTTCATGCAAACGATATGCACTTAATTGTTCACATAATCAACGGTCTCCCAGAAAATCCATTTCAGGCTCCATAAAATTCTCATTTGATTTGCATGTTCCTCCCTTTTTGGCATAATTCGAGCTGCCTTTTTTTGTGGAATGGTTACAAAACTGTTTCGACCTTTTTGCATGCCCTCACTATGCGCCTACCTATCCTCTCCTAGATAACTTCCACTCAAATGCAATTAATACTCCACTGCTTTTGTTCCCTCCATTTCCGAGAATCTTCTCCAGTTTTTAATTTTCATTAATTTAACTACTATTTTAGTTCTGACTCAAACTCAACTTGCACTCCGTATGTTTTAATTTATTTTCTTTACTTTAATCTTATAATTCTTAATTCATTTTTTTTTTAATAATTCTCACATACTTGATCTACTAGTTTAATTTCTCTTATTGAATTATCATATCATTTATGATTTTATTCTTTAATTTAAATATACCTTTATTTCATTAACTAAAGCCTTCCATTTGCAAATTAAAACTTTAAAAAAATAATAATAATCAACCCAAATGCAAAACACGACTTGACTCAAGAAGGAACAATTAAACAAAAACAATCCAAACAACATATCAATCAATACTCGACTTCACAGCGGGTCAATAAGCAAATCAAGGACAACACAAATGGAGGGTCATTACACTATTGGAGCCAACCCGGAGATGTAGTCACATTTTTGGCGAACTCTGTAATCAAACACTGTTTGCACTTTCTATCTTTGCATCTCTCTTTCTTTTTTTCACTTTCTTTCATTCTGTTGTTATCACCTTGTCATTTTAATTATTGTAATTATTTCCATGAGTTAATTTTATTCTAATTAACTTGGAATAATCATTGTAAATAAATAAGCATTCAATTCTGCAATATAGTCTAGATCCATTTACAGAGCAAATACCATGGTTGTTGTAGGCTCTTAAGTTATAGAAAACACACTCTCCATCAGTTGCTTCTTTTCTTTTTTATACAAGTCTGATTTCTTTTTAAACTCTTCAATGTAATCAAAACCTGGGGACGTAGGAACAATGGAATGCTTGAATGGAAAAGGAATAGGAGTACTTGCATTTTCTAATGATGTCATAGCCACACTAACTAGAAGTGGGGGAGTGCTTGGAAATAATTGCTTTGTGGTAGATCCACTATTAGTGTGACTTGGACCTGTCAAAATACTTTTCCTCTTCTATATGCCTTGATCACCTGGTGTTTGTGTGGTATCTTGTATTTTTGTCCTCTTGTGTGTAAATTGTTGTTGTAGCACATGTTGACTACTACTAGTACTACTAACCATACCATCACCACCAGTGGTAGTGCCAGTTGCACTAAAATCTCCACCATAGGCATGTCCTAGTTGTGATTGTATCTGACCATGAGGATGAGGATTTGAAGCTCTAATAAATTGACTTGTATCCCCTCGTATAATTTTTCACCTCCAAGCCCAAGGCCAAATTTATCAACTGGTTTTATATGCTCTACATTTGTTACCTTCCAAGGGCCTTGTCTTTGGGACCCCAAAGGACCACCTTCATTACCCATTTTTTCAGCTATGGTTGCTCTTAAAGTGTATGTTTCTTTTGTGGCCTCACTTAAACCAGGTTTGAAATTGACATAGCTTTGTTCTTCCCTATCATCATTACATTCATCATCAGTTTCTTGATCTTCACATTCATTGTGATGCTCTATATTCCACAATTTTCTAAACTTGTGATCTTCTTCATTATCTCCATACTTTGCAAGAGCTCTTGGATCACCTAGCTCCTTCCTCATAGACCAAAAGGCAGTATTTTTTTATCGTAAACAATTTTTATCTGTAACTTCCTTATCTAGAGAATCTGGCATTTTTACTCTACTAGATGGTTTATCACTTTTTCATAAAAATTGTTGTACCTCTTGATTGTCTTTCGATGCAATGGCATAATTTTTGCTAACAATTGTTCAAAAGAAATACCTTTCTCAGCAAAAATTTTCTCCATTGCTATTTTGAACTCATCCCAAGAATCCTTGTTTCTCAAGTTTTCAAGCAAGGGTTTACTTTGATGTTGAATTCTACCTACAACATTCTTATTGGCCACAATCATTTCTTTAATGGTGTCACATGGATCATACTGCCAGTGACAAACAGCATCAAAAATTAAAAAAATTAAAAGATCATGTACCACACTAAATGCTTTTCTCTTGAATGTGAACCCTCCACATGAAAAAGGTAAAGAAGGAAATAATGTCTTCTTCCCCTAATTGAAAAAGTGTAGTTCATCATTACTCTTCATCTACCTTACATATTCCAATGCAAAAACCATTTATGTCACATGTATTGGAAGTTTGTATGGATCTACTCCCAATCCATAAAATCTTAGCACAATATATTCTTCCATTAAGTACCAATCAACCAATTGTATTTCTTTTCCAAGTTGAATGCAATTTCTACATGACATAGGCAATCTAGGCATTGGAGTTTTTGTAATTGTTTGATGCAATGGAGCTAAAAAGTAGTCTACAAAATAACTATAGTTCCTTCAAGAATCATGCATCCTTATCTTAGTGGTCCAATAATATATTGTAGCCATTTGATTTTCTTGAGCACTACTATAGGGTTGAATCTGAAGCTTTTTGGTCTAAAACATTCCTCTAAATTTGACTAGAAAAAAATAGCACAAGTAGGTTGTGAACCTAAATGTCTTGGTGGGACCTCCTTTAATCATTAAAAATTGTTTATGCATGGATTCTACAATGTGCTCAATATAGTTATATTTGAAATGAGCACCATAATAGATATTATATACATTTCAAGGAGGCTTGCACCCACTTCCAAATTGCTATCCAGTCCGAGGAAAAATTCTAGCATGGAAATAGTAACCTAGACCCATGGTTTAAAAATATCAAAATCATAAGGAGTCTTATGATCACCTTTCAATTTGTTTCTAACTTCTTTGGTATCCAAAACTATTTTATTTATGAAAGCATTTTTCTCCCTTTCATCCACTACTTCATAATCACTAGCAAGATTTTCTAGGTCAATGTGGATGTTTCCAAATTCTTCGATTATAAACCCCAACACTTTTCCAAGTTCTTATGCATCAATGGATAACAATTCTTCTTTGCTATCTTTATTAACAATTGCTCTTTTGTTATCATCATAATTTTGGGCACAAACCATGATGAATTTTGGGCAAGGGAAAACCTCATGTAGCATCATGTGCCCTAATCTAGTTACCCATGGTGCACTGATACTATTAATTTGCATTTGCTTTGTAGCCTTATTCTGAGATGAAAATCTAAGTTATGAGGTATGCCTACCATAGATTTCAAGATCATAAATATAATGGTATTCATTAGTGAAACCTAGGGTTTTAAGCAATATTGCATAATATAATTTTTTATCTGGCATTGCTCTAGTGGTACTGGTGATAGACATGCTTATACAATCTAAAATTGTGAATTCCCTATTAGTCTGCCTTAATTTTTATTAATTCTTAAGTCTCTCAACCCTAAACCCAAACTTCAAAGTTTGATAAAATAAGATTTTAAGAAATATCAAATGATGAAACGTAGCTGCAGGAATTCTTTCACTTACCCAAATTTTGACTCTTGAAAATATTAATGCTAATAGTCATGGAAACTAGAATGGCTTTGTTGGAAATGGAATTGTGGAACCCAGAACAGGGTGGAGCATTGCAATGAGCAATCTGAAGACTGATTAAATTGAATGAAATGTCAATGTGTTGATTCCGTACTACACAATTAGTGCATGGCTGGAAAAATTTAGAAATTCACAATTATTACATAGCTAACAGCATTTAAAACAAGTCATTTAGTCCTGCATTGACAGTGAATTCTAAATCATTGATCTTTGTAAATCTAATGGTTGTAGGTTGATTCTAGAGGTTTAATTTTTCAAGCCTAGCAGTATGTGCATTTCATTCTGAAATGCAAGTACAACCATCAATAAAATGTTCATCGAACGATTGAAACTTGAGTAATTTATGATATAAACAATAAAAATGTGTTTAAAGGGGTTGGTAACTTAATGTTGCAAAGGACTTCATAAAATTAATATTGATATCGAGACCCAAGGAAGATCAATGATAAATTAAAGTGAATGAAACATTGAAATATCAATGTGTTGCTTCCGAACTACACAATTAGTACATGGCTATCCTACATTGACAGCAAATTCTAAATAGTTGATCTTTGTAAATCTAACGGTTATAGGGTGATTTTGGAGGTTTAAGTTTGCAAACCTAGCACTCTATGCATTTCATTATGGAATGCAACTATAACCATACATCAAATGTTCATCGAACAGTTGAGTAATTTATGATATAAACAATAAAAATGTGTTTTAAAGTTGTTTTAAACTTTAGTGCGCTAGGATTGACATCAAGACCAAGGGGCCGATAACTTAACATTGAAAAGGACTTAATAAAATGAATAATGATTCCGAGAACCAAGGGAGAAGGTCAACTAAAAAATAGAAATCAATAACATTTTGGAAAACCCTAACAAGAGTGACAACTTTTAGTGTTTATAATATTTTTTGTCAATTTGATGGAAACTTTCTTTTTTCATTTGTATTACTTTATGTTTTACTTTCAAATCTACATGAAATTATTTCATAAATATATAATACTTAATTTATCAAAGGAAAAAAAATGATTTGAATAGATTCATAGACACTAAACTCAAAAAATAATTCTTTACTGTAAAAGAATAACGAAGAATAACACAACCATTTATTTTATTACAACTGAATTTCAATGTCACATTATTACATATCTTTTTAAAGATGAGTAGAGCATGCAAGCACCAAGCTCTTATTTTGTATAAATAACATATGTTACTTTACATAATACAAATACAAATGTAGGCATCGAGCTTCTGTTGAACCACTAGTGATAATGTATACAACTTTCGCTCAAAAAATAAATGCATGGTGATGGGACTTGCCAGGTCAACCATGGGCTCTGAAAATAAGTACATGGTACTTTTGACCATGGGAAGTGGCATTTAAAATAAATGCATGAGACTTTCCTAGGAAAGCATGCGCTCTCAAAATAAATGCATGGGGCTTGCCTGGCCAACAATGCTAGGGAAATGGGAGCTATGAAGATACAAAATGTACTTATCCCCTTTGAGAACCAAAGTCATGCAAAAAATGAGGGGTAGTAATATTGCTCCCATCTTTTGCACGCAACCTCGATGCACTGGGATATCACTTATCTCCATCAGAACTTCTCATCCTAGTTCAAAACCTGCCTCAAAAGTCAGGTTAACCAAATCAACTTTTTTCCAATTCCACCCATTCTGAACTTGAAGTAAATTTGTCTTTTACTTTGTAACTACATAACTGGAGGTAGGAGAATTTAGAGTATCCCCAATAATACCACATAATCTTCTTCTTGAATCCTTATTAACCCTACAAAATGAAAACCCTTATGACAATTCAGAACATTGCACTCAATAGTAAAGCCTTTAGCCTTCAACGAATGATTCCAGTTGTGCTCACTATCCCTATTTATGGGCCACCAGTGCCACTACCAGTCTGATCCCTGTTTACTTGTGACTTGTGTCACATGTGAGGTTGGGTACCGGTATAATAATAATCATGATTTGCACAAACCAAAAAACTAACTTAATTGATTTGTGTAACTTAAGCCTTACATTTACAATTAAAATGTTTAATTTGATTGATGTCTAGCTACATGCAAACTGTAGTATGTACCTCAAGTTGACAAGCTGTCAAAATCACCAGTGCCACTCAAACGATATAAAATCATTACAAATCATGTTTTAGTACATCATGCAATTTTCAATATAAAGTTATTCAAACAATCACTTCAGATGTTCATATGGAATTAATCTGCGTCACTGCCCATAGTACCGCAACCACACTTTCCTCAAAAACATTGAGAATTGAATAAATGAAAGGTAGATTACTTCAACTCATTGAAAAGAGAGAACTAAATGACTTGTTTTATTTTAATCATTATCAATGTCCACTAATAAGTCACAATAAATTTTACTCACTTATGATCAGAACTATATGTTGATAATTACTATTAGTTTTAAAAGCCACATTTTTATATTGATCAAAGAAAAAAGGACTTACAAGAATGGAGCCATGACAACTATTTTAATTTTAGTTATTGCTAAAGACTGAAGTACATAGTACATAGTTAGTCTTGCCAAAAATCCACTAATCATGACAAAAAATCCAGTCACAAAATAAATATTAGAACTGTTGCATTGTATAATAAAATATAGACATGTGACATGTCATACAATTCATTACTAATTTTTTTTGTAACATTAGCTAAGGCCATCATCTGGTTATTTGAGTAGAAGATGAATTGATTGAAGTAACAATAGAGAAGAAAAGCAAATCACCCAAAACCTTCCTCCAAAACTCTAGACTCTTTAATGATTTATTTTTCATATCACATAGCAGACCCCATCTCATATTAACCAGGGAAAGATCCTACGCTATAGAAGCATGCAATTCCACTTTCCAAAAGATTCCACCAATAGGCACTAACCCACTTTCAAAATTGTAATGCTCCAATGCCAACTCCAATGAATAAATAGTGTAAATGAAAGGTTGAAAATAACATATTGCCAGCATCTTCACCAAATCTTTATCGATCAAAATGTCCATGCAATTGGAAAATAAAGCCAAAGATACCTTATAATATAGAGCACAGGGGTTGTTTTGAAGCCATTCCCTACCCCCAATTATTCTTATAGCATCCTTAACTTGCACACAAGGAATTGTAAAAACCATACCCAACTTTCATCTATCATATGTATTGTCCCTTCTTTTCTCCCAAAAAAATTTGGGTAGCATGACATGCCATGAAGACTCCATAATATCAAATTTAAATTGAGAATAGAGAAGAAATAAATCAAATCCAAATATATTATAAATGATATGAAGAACATCAAGTTGGTCAAGTATATATAGAAGTTAAACGAAGAAAATGAGTATGACATCAAATACTCACACTTAACACTTTTAAATTCACCACTATCATTGATAAGACAACTAATATTTAATTCACAATTATCATTGATGTGAAAATTAAAAATTAATTCACCACTATCATTGATGTGACAATTAACACTTAATTCACCACTTGAATCTCGGTACAGTCTTCATAAGGCTCTAGGAGGTTTTGCTACAAATAGGGGTTGTTGTGCTCATTTTTTCTCAAATTGGCTTAGCACTCTTGACAAACACTAAGGGGCAATGGAGACTCCTTTGTTTCTGAATTCCACAAAGCGACAAAATGCCTTCTATGGTGAAGTCACTGAGAAACAACTGAAAGAAATAATGATGTCCAAGCACCCACTAGTGCTCCAAGCGGTGAAGGATATTTTGGGCCCAGAATTTATGTTGGCTACCATGAGCTCTAAGAAAATTCAGAAATACCGACACGGCACTAGACAACATCAATGGAAATTTCATGACCCCTTTGTCACTGCACTACTACAAGGCTTGTGGGAATGAATGGTCAGTACCAAATTTTTCCCTAGTGCACTCATTGAACCATGCAACTCTAAAAAACCAATGGGGGGAGATTGATAGGTGTATCAAATTTCTCCTGCATGTGGCTAACATTCTCAATGACCGATCGAGGGGTTGGGTGAAGGCGTTTATGGTGGTGGAAGCTCTCGACGAGGAAAGGTGGTCTTTGGATGAGGAGGATTGGGAGCTGGGCATTGGTAAAGAATGGATAGAAAATGACACTAGGAATTGGGAGGAACAAGAAAATCATCCTTCTCATAGTGCCTGCAGTGGTGATTGTCTGATGATTCTGAATGCAATCAAAGCCAAGAAAACTACTGAGGCCGACCACAACAATGCATAGCCTAGTGTTTGTGGAAGGAAATCTTGGTTTGTGATGGTTTGTTTGTAGTCTGTATAAGTGTCCAATGTTAGTTCGTTCAATACTTGGGTCTGTAATTTTTTGTGGAAATGAAGGCTTCATTGTGAATACTACTAGGATGAGTCCCTAGTGAGTCGATGACTTGGTCAAGCATCTAATCCCATCTGAGGAATGTAAAAACTCTTTTTGATTAATATAGGGTGTTGCCCCATATAGTAGCTATTTAACTATCAAAAAAAACATGTGCTTAAAAGGATCCTTTAGTAGTGCAAACTTTAACACTAGTTCCTTAAAATTTCCTTAATATTTTGCACATTGCTATAGTTCCTTCGACAATTCTGATCATTCCACATGGTAGTTCCCCACTTCCTCGTTGAGGCATGGGAGATGTAGGTGGGTCCCCCGCACACTGGTGGGGAGTGGTCAAGGTTGACCCATGTCACCCTATCTCGACCGTTCATTTCTCAAACCCACTATTCGCCTAGATCAAGGGGTCGATCACCATGATGACTCCAAAGGCTTAAGTCATAACTTAAGTGACCTTCAACTGTTAATAGCCAATCAACGATAAAATATTATTTTGGTTGTCATGACTTTAAGTGATTTAATAAGAAATAAAATATCAACCATTGATTTATGGAAATCTAACAATTCTAGTGTTATTTCGGAGGTTTCAATTTGCAAGTCTAGTGCTTCAGAGATTTGCTTCTGGAATGCAACTATAGCCGTCCAAAAATTCATCAAACAGTCATGGGTTATATTATTTTACACTAACATTTGGATTTATACATAATAAATATGTTGACATTTGTCCCCATTCCAGACACTTTATGAAGGAATTTAACTGTGCAGAAAATTTGTCCCAAAATTTAAAAATTTTGCCAACCACGCTATGATTTTTTATTGGCATAACAGTTTATTTCATCACTGAATTTTTTATTAGTTTGAGATTATGTTTAATTTTCCAAAAAAAATTATTCATCTGAAAATAGGTCTAATTGGCTAATGAATTTATTTTTTTTGGTTTGAAGAAAAGTTTTAATTGCCAACAAAAATATTTTTTCTATTTTGAAAATAGGTTTATTCGCCAATGGAAATATTTTATTGGTTTGAAAAAAGGTTTTAATCGCCAATGAAAATATTTTATTGGATTAAAAAAAATTGCAATTTGTCAAGATTTTCCATAGACTTCTAGTGATTAGAAAAGATTTCCCAATTGAGATTTATTTCTTGAAAAAAGAGAAAATTTGTCAATAAAATTAATATTTTTATTGGGAAGTATACAAGATTTGCAAGGATTTTACACCTTCACCGAGGGGGGTTCTTAAAGTTATCCCTTGAGTAGATATAATAACCATAATAGATTTATTAAATATTTAAAATATATTAATTTTAGAGAGAGAAAATTCTTAAAAATTGAATAATTAAAACAATACTAATGATTTGTAATGAAGGAAATCTATGATTTATACAATAAGCTATATGTTTATCCTTTGTTTCATTAGGAAAAATATAAATTAAAAAAATGGGAGAATATATAGAGATTTAATTTCTAAAAAAAAATAGTTTTTAAAAGTAGTGATATTATCTCTTTGATTCATTCGAAAAGAATATAATTTAGATTTTTCTAAAAAAATAAGTTTTATCGATATTAGCTATTATTTATATGGTCAAATCTTTCTCAATGGTCTTGCATCATTCCAAAAAATTCTAAATTGTTGATAATAGAAGTTAGTTGATTAGGTTCATATAGGGAACACCTTCAATGTAATTATATTTTATTAGTATTTCAATTCTAATGATTTTAAAATTAGTTCTACTTTTTTATTATGCCAAGGCATTCCCTATATGAAATGGACAATTTTCTTTTTGAAATCAATAGTTTAGAATTGAGAAGAAAGATGAAAGACCATGAAATTAATCTCAACCATCATTCTCTATTTATTTTTTTTGATAGGTAAATAACTGCTTTATGGGACAGCACCCTGTATTGCATTATGAAAAGATATTACAATTTGGTAGTTCATTGAGCATATACTCCATAGACCAGAATTTTCCTATATACTACCCTATTTTAATCCTTTTAGTCTAAAATATCCAAGGCCAAAAATAAAAGCCTAGAAATATTATAGATAATAGTCAAGACCAGACTGCAAACTGACGGAGCTGACACCAAAAAAACATTTTGAAACCTTCTAGACACACCAAGCGGACTAACTACAAAAACCCTTCATTTTGAAAATGAGTTTACCAACAAGGATTATGCAAAAATAACCTTTAGACAGGTAACTACCAGCCTTACTCATCACTATCCTCATCTGAGAAAAGATGATTCTGCCAGGCTTTGAACTCTACGATCACTAGGAATTCTAGACCACAGTTGACATGAGTTGGGCTTTTGGCTTTCTGTTCAGGATCCCTTTTATCATTTTTGTGCCATTCTTCCCCCAACCCTAGTTCCCAATCCTCATCATCTCTTACTACATTCTCATTCACCAGTTCTTTATCCTCCACATAGCGCAAGGCCCAGTCGTGAGGAAAATTCGTGACCATCTTCGTGGCACGAAGCAGGAAGAAGATGCTACATTCATGAACATCCTAGAGCTTTGCATAAATTTTAGGTTTTATGGTTTTAATCAAAGGAAACTTCATCACCTCCTGACCATGCATGTGAATCATGTAGTAATTCTAAGGCATGGGTATCAGTCTATTTTCATCAACATTATCCAATGCCGCATCAATTTCTGCTAGCCATTCATGCCTGAAGACCATCTAGGTAATATTTTTGGCGCCCTCCTTTGAAACCTCCATCTGCAAGAGAACCGCCAAAAACATAGCAGAAATTTTAGAATTGGACCTTGCCCTATGGTAGGCTCGCAGGAACTTAGGACCCAACACTCACTTTACTGCCCATAGGATTACTGGGTGCGGAGAAGAAAGCAATCCCTGAAGACGTTTATCTGATATTTCACCTCTAAAGGCCCTTTGTTGTTTATCTAAGCTGAGAGCCAGCAGAGTCTCCATTTTAAAATTTGTGCTAACTGTTTACACCTATTGATAACAAAAGGCACCTATAGCCCACCTATCGCTCTAATTTTATAAGCTATAAACAATACTTCGAGGGGCTTCTTTAAGGTAATAATGTTTCTTACAGCACTAAATCCAAGGCCTAGCGTACCATTATTTGGAAGTAAGCCCTTTGGCTATCTGACTTTAACAAATGAGTCCTTTTGGAAGATGGCAATACTATCCCAGTTCATCCCCAACAGAAAGGCCAAATCAGGTTTCCTTTCAAGTACTTTTCACATAAGAGGTTGCATTCTTATTATTTCAATTCTGTCGGTTTAAGAAGGTCACTTACCTAGTTCTAGTTGAAACCCGGTGGTTCCCAACCGGATGATGTTTAATACCTATCTTGCCACATGGGATCCACATGAGCACAACCCAAAGACCCAAAATGAAGCCCACTCAACTAGGAGATTGACGTTAATGCAACCCTGTATTAGGGGACCTAGGAATAATACTAGTCGTTAAGATTCAAAAAATTCCTCAGTATTTATGAAAAACCTTAGGCTAATTTCCTTGGTTTCTGCTTACAACTTCTTTCACCAAACAGTCTGCTCTTTGATTCCCTTCTCTGAAAATATGACACTTTGTATTCTTCAAGCCTACTCAGAAGTTGCATAATTGACTAGAGCCAGTGATTTAGTTTCCAGTTGGGATAATTTTTCTGTATTATTGCATTGATTGTGATTAGGGAGTCACCTTCTAGCTAAATTCTTTTTTCCTTTAAAGAAATGCCCATCTGAATTCCCAATAGTGCAGCTTGGAACTCTACCTCATTATTTGTGCAGATTCCCAGGGGTTTGGATTTTTCTACCATTGTTTCCCCTTTCTCATTTTTGGCTACACAACCAGCACCACTTGGGCCCGAGTTTCCTCGGGATGCCCCATCAAAGTTAATCTTGATCCAACCACATTCTGGTGGTTCCCATTTGACTTCCTTTCTCTCTTTTTGTGAGACATCGTGACCTGGGCCTATAACTTTGGGAATGAGGAGCCCCTTGAAGGCATGTTTCATCTAGTCATCCCAACTTGAGTATGTTCCTTTCTTCCCTAAGATTGATTTGACTGCTTCATTTACTATTTCAAAAATCATTCCTTCGATTTTTTCACACAACTTTGTTGGTTGCATTTCCTTGTCTTGAAAGATCCTTCTATTGTGTTCCTTCCATATTTCCCATATTATTATTGATGGGGCTATAGGCCAAATGCTGTCAAATACTGCCTTTCTTATGGGGTGAGGCCACATATTGAACCATGTCAAAAGGTAGTTTAGTAAGGGACTTTGCCAACTGAGTTTTCTCATGAAATTTTTCCAACATTGTGTTGATTAGGGATAGTTGAGTAGCAGATGATCTGAAGTTTCAGTGTCATTTTTGCATAATATACATCTTCCTCGACCTTGGATTCCGAAGATGGCTAATCTATCCTCAATTAGGATCTTTTTTTGTATTTCCAACCAAGCAAAAACACCTGCTTTAGGAAGACAATTTCTCCCCCACAATAGTTTGCTTGGCCAATTTTCTCTTGCCTCTGCTTGTTCTTTAAGCTTATAACTGAGCCTGACTGAATATGTACAGTCGTGGAACCACACCACCTGATGATATCTTCCTGGTTAGAAGGAAAAATAATTCTATCTTTTAATATTGTCGTCAAGGCATCCTTCTCGTTTTGTGGTGCTTCTAAATTTTGTAGGGAATTCCATTCCCATTCTTGTACCCCCTCCCTAACTATTATCCTACCATAGTTACATACCTTCTCACCCCAAGTTCTTTTAGTTTATGCTTGTATTAAGTCCAGATCGAGAAGAGTTGCTAAAACTTTTTTACCATTCCATGAGTCCTGCCAGAAGGATGCTGACTTACCATCCCTCAATTCCCAAGTCACATGCTTTATGATTATATCCCTACATTCCATTAAATAGTTTCATATGGCTAAACCTCGAGGAGGATTCTCAGTTGTGAGAATTCAGGTTGGAGAGTCTGAGTCAAGATATTTTCTTCTCAGAATCTTGACCCATCATTGATCTCCTTTTGCATACATTTCCCAGGCCAATTTTGCTCCTACTACCATGTTCATCAGTCTTAATTATCTAAGCCCTACTCCACCAGCCTCTTTTGGGGTACTGAATTTTTTCCAAGCCACAAGTGGAAATTTTTTATGATCTCCTGTGCCACTCCAGAAAAAATTCCTAAATATTTGATTGAGCTTTTCTTCCACTGCTATTGGAATTTTTAAGCATGTCATTGAGTAGATTGGTATTGTTGAAAGTACTACCTTCACCATCAATAGTCTTCCTACTGCAGAAAGCCATTTCCCCTTCCATGACCCCAACTTTTTCTTGCAATTGTTAATTAGCTCTTCCCAATAGCATTTTTTGTTGATGCCCACAAAAAATGGGGTGCCCAAAACTCTACCTACAAAGTTTGCCACTCTCAGTCCCAGAATTCTCGCCAAATCTCTTTGAAGGCTCTATTGAGTATTGAGGAAAAAGACCTTAGATTTTTGCTAGTTTATACTTTATCCTGATGCCTGGCAGTATTCATCTAAAAATGTTTTAATGGTTCTCGCTTCTCTCCTGCTTGCCATTCCAAATAGAGTTGTATCATCAGCAAATTGTTGATGTGTTGAGTTCTCAACACCATTGGCAACTTTCACTCCTTTCCATTTTCCTTTCTGCCTTAGCATTGTTATTCCCCTTCCCATTACTTTTTCCATGATGATAAATAAAAAGGGAGAGAGGGGATCTCCCTGCCTTATCCCTCTTGAGGATGTGAAGAAACCCTGAGTTGTCCCATTTACCAGTACTGAGAATTTTTCTGTGGAGATACAACTTTTAATCCATTTTACCCAGTCCTCCTGGAAGCCAAACTTCATGAGTACTTCCAGTAAGAATTCTCTATCCACCATATCATATGCTTTAAGTATATCCAACTTTATAACAATACATGGATCTCTCATCTTTCTGGCCAAGTGCAAGGTTTCATGAGTCGATATTATGCCTTCCACAATTGATCTACCCAGGGAAAAACCACTTTGTTCCTCCAAAATTATGTTACCTAGCACTACCTTCAATCTATTCGATATTAATTTCATGATCACTTTATACACTGTATTGCATAAAGAAATTGGCCTATAGTCCCCCATCCTCCCAGGGTCCTTTTTCTTCGAGATCAATGCTAGGAATGTATGGTTTGTTGCACCCAACATGGTCATCTTTTTTCTTGATTCTTCTACTGCCAAGTAAAGATCTTCTCCTACTATTTCCCAGAATTTCTAAAAAAAACAAGTCAGAAAGCCATCTGGACCTGGAAATTTATCTGGTTTTAGTTGAAAGGTCACCTTTTTCACTTTTTCTCTACTTATTTGCTTGAATAGAATTTTATTTTGTTCTTCCCCTATGATCTTTGGGATTGAAGCTAACACTTTTTTCTTGACTTCCTCATTATTCCTGGTTGGTCTATTTAGGATTGCTTGGAAAAATTTTAAGGTCTTTTTCTATCTCAAAGTCCACCCCATCCATTCCTTTATCTATAATATGTTCATTGAGAGTGCATAATTCCTTTTCCACCTAATCTTTCTCTTGGAAGATATTCTTAAAATGTTCTATGTTCCACTCCTTGAGTTTATTTTTCACATAGTTCAATTTCCTATTCAAAATATATAAACAGGAATGGTTCCCAAGCTGGGGCTCCTTCCACCATTTCTTAATCAATTATGGAAGCTTTTCATCTCTAAGCCACATTTTCTCAAACTTGAATGGGCAACCTGTAGGGGTTGTGTCTGTTTGTACTAATAGCTGCACTGGGAAATGATCTAAGCCCACGTAGGGTAAAATAATGGCTTCATATGTCTGGTTGGTTCTACCCCATTCTCCAAACAAGAGAAATCTATCCAGCCTCTTAGCTATGTTTGTAAAACCTTTTCTTTTGTTTTTCCAGGTAAAGGTGCCATTTTTTGTTGTTATATCCATTAGGTGATTGTTGTCTACAAACTCCTGGAAGTCCTGTTGAACTCTTGTAATTCTCCCTATCCCACCTCTCTTTTCTTCATAGATTAGGGTTGCATTGAAGTCTCCTGCTATGATTCCTTTTTCTCCTTCGAGAATCGGTATGGCCTGAGTGATTTTGTACCAAACTACTCTTTTTTCTCCTATTTGGGTGGGGCCATAAGTATTGATTAGTGTAAATTGCTCATTCCGTTGTAGCACTCTGCATTTTACTGCTACCCAATTTCTATTTTCCTCTAGTAATTCTCCTGATACTGTGAGTGGGTTCCAAATAACACCTAGTTCACTTGAAGCCCCCTTCGCTCAAACATAGTAGCCCTCCCATTGTTTCCACCATTTCATTCTATTACTGATCTCTTATGTGCCCCATTTTGTTTCGTGTAGTATGAATATATCTGCTTTAGAATGGTCAATTTGGCGCTTCACCATGCGCCATCTATTAGGGGCATTTAAGCCCCTAACATTCCATGTTATGATTCTCATTGTGGTTGGGGAAGGAGAGCCTCCTTCACTTTCCAAATTTTTGTCTAGCATACTGCATTGGCTACTATTTCCAATTTTGCTTTATTAGTTGTAGGGCCTCTCTTCCCTTTCCCTTTTATGTTTGGATTTTTTAGTTTGGATTGGGTCTGTTCCAACATTCTTTCCTCCCACAGCTCCCCTTCTTCAGCTTCCTCTGCATCCTCTTCATTTGATTCCCATTCTTCACCTGATTCATAATCTGATTGAGCATTTTCTTCCTCCCCCTTTTCCTCCTGATGATGCTCTTGAGATGCGCTTCCTTCTTTAACATCCATTCCTTCCTTTTCCTTTGATATCTCTACTCCTCTTTCTTGATCTCCCTTGAGCTCCTGGCCTATGATTTTTGAGATCTAATTGTAGCTCAAGACTTTTCCTATTTGTGATGAAATGACTTTTTCTAATTCTTTGGTATGCTTCAAGAGAGTGCTCAAATCCTTTTAAGCCTACAAGGTTACTTCTTCAGCATTTGACATGTCTTGGCTTGAGATTATATTTGTTGTCCATTCGAGGTCTCCCAGTTTTCTCTTTTTGGGGCTTTTTCCAAACAGTGGTTCGAGGCCTAAACCCCTTGGTTCTAGCTCGCCTCCCTTTCCACCAAAATTCACTAGTGCACCGATTTTGGGATCTTGCTTGTTGCCCATGGGATTATCCACTACCACTGTGCCAAAGCTTCTAGTCTTGATATCTTCTCTGTAGAGACACTTCCCAACCTTATTGGCATCACTTTTGGCTACTTTCTGAATCCAACTCCCAAACTCTAAAATGATTTCCAAGCTTTTGTGGATCCCTACACCTTCCTCAATTTCTGCCAAGATGTTAGCCTCTACGTCATCTTTCCCATTTATGAAATCTTCATCAATTCCCATGCAAACTCCCAAGGAGTCCCTGATCTTGGTCATAGCCTCCACACTCCAATATTCTAATGGGAGGTCGATCAGTTTTAACCATGTTGGGATTTGTTTGATTTTGTAGCGCCATGGGTCAAAGTTGGATTCCTGATTTTTGCAATGGAAGTTATGACCATTAAAAAAGAGGGGTTTTCCAAACACTATTTGTTGTTTTAGATCCCACTCTATACATTCTATCAAGTAGAAGGAATTAGGAAGGGGTTTGATACTTACCTGATCTTTAAAGTTTTTTTGCCACTAGTTCATGATTTCCTCTTTCGAATCATCTAGGCTGCACCATTTCACGAAGAGGGCACGGTCGCACAGTCTCTCCACTCTCCCCTTTATGATTTCCACTGGCATTGAAAAAAGCTTACTGCCCCAAGGCTTAGCATTTGCTTTCGATCCATTTACATTCCTTCTTTTTCCACCATGAAAGTCTCCCTTTTTTGAATTTTGTTTGGAGTTATGGTGATTCAAACCTCTTGGTGGTCCCTTGTTGTTCCAATGGGATCCATAGTGTTGGGAATTATCTCTGCAAATGTGATCTTCTCCTGGGCGATTTTCTTGGGGGCTCTAGTTGTTATTGTTGTTGTTCTTTCTTCGCCACGATTATTCTTTGTTGGGGATGCCATTGCGGCTTGATTTCCTATCCCTAGAGGTACTCCAATGACTTTCCCTAGGTTCCCTAGGGTTTTCATTTTTCCCTAACCGCCCACTCCTGAACTTGCCATTATTTAAATTTTCCCTTTGATTCCAACTACTGGGATGTTTGTGCCAACTGCCTCTCCAATAGTCACTATGAAAGCCATTCCTCCAGCTATTTGAATTTTGTTTATTTCCATCACCATCTTCCCTGAGTTGATACTAGGGGATGCTTTTGTCAATCCATCTTCCATTTGAAAACACCCATTGAGGAATATGGGTAGCCTCTTTTTCCCTGTTTGAATTGGATTCTGCTTTGCCCAAAATCTTTACCTCAAGCTCGTTGCCCCATCTCCTCTTCTCCTAGCCATTTGAATCCTAGCGTGTTTCGCCTTCTGCAAAATTTCGCTCTGAGGCTCCACCTTGCACCATCTTCCTTATTTGGCCTAATGTTCTAATGAGTACTCCATAGTTATTCATCATTCTCTACTTTTTATTTTTTAAATGATTTAACAATTTAAAAGTAGAATTTTATTTTAAAAACAAAAATAAAATAAAAGAATTTGATAAGATTTAAATGAAAAGTAGAATTATATTTTATTAATATTTAAATTCTAATAACTTTCTCTCTTTTTTTTTAATTTTTAAAATGATTTAACAAGTTAAAAGTAGACTTTTTTGTTTAAAAACAAAGAAAAGAAAGGAAGTTGATAAGATTAAAATGAAAAATAGAATTATATTTCATTAATATTTCAATTCTAATAAATTTAAAATTAGTTTTACTTTGTTACTTAAATATTTACTAATTTAATAAGTTTATTATTTATTATTAATAATTTTAAATTATTATTTTTAGTGGTGCTTTCTGGCATAGTACTATTGCAATCAGTTCTTCAACTCATTTTGTTAATTAGTTATTAATAATTTGTTTTTGAACCAATTAAAAATTATAATTTTATGCTCTTCAAATATAATTTAGATTTTTAAAAGTGAACATATTAAATACTTAACTTTAAAATTTGTAAAAATTATTTCTCTTGAACATTATTGGCTAAGAAGTTTGGGGTGTTGTGAGAAAATTTGTAGGGAAAACAAGGTGAAATATTTTTTAACATTTTTTTTAAGAAATATTTTTCATTTATTGCTTTATAAAGTCATTTCATTAAATCTTTCTATAATAAATAAATTTTACTTATTTTTACATTTTTTTAAAGATGATTTGTTTTATGAATAGGCATAGTATCTATATTAATATAAAAGATAGAAATACATATTCACAAAAAAAAGATGGGTGGTAAGAAGGCACACCTCGAGAGCCCAAAAATCCAAAGTCACATGGGCCAAGCCCAGAAAGTAGGAAATATTATAGACACATGAAAATAAAAGGCCATCAAGCAGCCATTGCAGTGCCAATAGAGGGTGGCGGGTCCCTGTCATTCAATTTTTTTCCCCATACATCATAGGGGTCTAGATTGACATTAGGGGGATCCTAACCATTGTCATCTTTTTCAACATCTTTATCTTTGTCTTTGCAACAAGGTGAAATTTTCAAATCCAACCGTGGGAGCCATTTAGAAGTATCAGTAGAAGGCCAACCAGAACTGCCTCCGAGAGTATCACCAATAAGTGACCCAAAAGCGCCACTGCCACCCTTGCCACCTCTCCAAAAGGCCACTCCAAGTCAACCCACAGAGGAGGAGAGGATGACCACCAACGAGGGTGGGAGCCATGACGAGAAGGAGCCTAAGAGTAGGGGTGTAAATCCCTAGAAAACCCACTTCATCGTTGGCCCCATGAAGGTGACCAACCTCGGGAAGAAGTGGGGGAGGCACATGCGCCACAATGCAAGGGGAATTTCCCCAGTGGTCCAAGAGCTCCTAAAGGTGAGAAAATTCAAGTGTAACTTTGTTAGATTGCAATTGAATTTGCAAAAGAACATTAGAGAAAATAATCGCTTTAGAATATAAAGAAATAAATTTATCAATTTGGTTGTGATAAAAATACAAAAATTTCTATCTTTTCAAATATTGAAGAGGATTTCCACTATGAAAGTGTGCCAAATATGGGTGTACTTCTTAGGGAGCCTAAGAGAGTCTCCCAGTAAAACCATATGCTAGGAGAAGGGCTCTGGTCAGAATGGTCAAAAGAAATCATGAATCTAATTCCACAGTTGTTGAGCTCTAGTACAAAACCAAAAGAGGTGCTTAAACAACTTAACCTGCCCACAAAAGGGCAACGAGGGTCCTAGACTCCCAAGTGATCAAGCTGAGACCCCACTAATAAGCCTTGGAAAATAATACACCAAGGAAAGTGGGAAATTTTTGGCTCAACACATATAGACCAAGTAGCAAAAATATTTTATGCCAAATAGACACTAAAGACTAGAGGTGCCATCTCTAGTTCAAGTTGTCAATCATTAAAAAATGAAGTGAAAGACACTGATAACCAAGTTGAGGCTTGTAATTTCTAAAAGGAGAGTTTGGGTACCACTTCCAATCCTTCCACCAAGGCTTGGTGGCATGAACACCCACCTTATGAAGCATATCCACTAGAATGACACTCGCCAAGACATCGTAGGTTTCACGGTTGTGGTTTTGAAAACCATATTGACCATGAAAATCTTCCCACAATAAAATGTGCATGGTGGGTCAATGAAATAAGTTTTGAAGGGTCTAGATACCCTTCTTGTGAAACCTGAAGGGCCTTAAGCCAAGGAATTTTGGCCAACAGTTGACCTACATTAGCAAAAAGAGGTGACCACCAAACATTCTACTGATTGAGCGAAAGCCCATCTTGAAATCCAGACCCAAACTAGAGGAGCCAAGGCTTGATAGCCTCCTAGGCCCACCAAATTCTTTTGGCCACAAAGATTCCCACAATCTGAACTAGCTCCCTCATAATAAGAAGTGTTTAAAAGCCAATTCCCTTCCAAGAAGGTATGTGGATGGGATATCTAGATTGAATACAATGCCTAAGGAGGATTTTCCAAGCCTCATCACCAGTAAGAGCTTTGATAATCCATTTGACACAAAGAGGAATATCTTACCATTGAGTGGAGAGAAGGCCAAGCCCACTAGAGTCTCTAGGTAGGCAGTAAAACTCCCAGGAAATGCAGTGAAAACCTCAGTGATTTTTAGAAGAGGCCCAAAGAAAATCACGAGGCAACTTTTCTAGCTTAGCATACAAGGCCTTGGAAGGGACCCAACATGAAGAGTAATACACATGAGTCACTACTAAAACTTTGGAGAAAATTTAGAATTTACCAACTAGAGAGAGCAACTTGGTAATCCAGAAAGTAAGTTTCTACTCAATCCGAGAAAGAACCGCTTTCCAGAGATCAGTAGAAGAAGCATGAAAGGCGAAAGGGATGCCAAGAAATCGAAAGATTTCACTGGGAGCAATCCACTTCCAGCCATAATGTTGAATCCAGAGGGGACTAGGAAGGATGAACTATTTGTAGCACAAATTTTTGTGCCATTGAATGGAAAAATCGAAGGCCAAATAGAAGATCTTCAAGCAATCAAGAGCTTCTTTTATAGTATTTTCTTCTTCTAGCAAGGTAAGGAAAGAATCATCGGCAAAGTGGTCATTGACTAGTTGAGCTAGCGAGTTAGAAAAAGAGATGCCACAAACTCACCCCTAGGGGATGCCATGAGCTAGAAGATAACCAAACCCCTCAGAAGCAAGCACATAAAGTGAGGGGCAAGTAGGCAGCCTTGACGAATAGAGCAGAACAAACCAAACGATGGGGACTAGCAGTCATTAATGGTGATGCAAGCAAAGGTGTCAGAATAAAACATTTGCACAACCTAGATGAATTAAGGACCAAATCCCAATGCGAAGAGCATAGCAAGTATGACAAGTCATTCAATGCGATCATAATATTTGGCTAAATCAATTTTGAGGAAAATTACCTTTTGATTAGAGTGTCTCGCCCATTCCATACCTTCCCAAACAGCAATAAAGTTGTCTAAGATGAATCTGAATTTAATAAATCTAGTTTGCTCCAAGCACATAATTTGGGTAGAAGAAGGTGGATTTTTAAAGCAAGGGCTTTAGCAATAATTTTATAAGAGACATTGAGAAGCATGATGGGTCACCAATTATAGATATCCTTGGGATCACCAAGTTTAGGTTATGGATTTTATATTTCCCTTTTTAATAAGATTACCTAAGGTTTTAGAATGAAAATATTCAAGGTAAACCTTATGCAAATCTTTCCCAACACAATCCCAAAGGACCTTGTAGAATTCACATGGGAACCCATCAATTCTCAATGCCTTATCATCGGCCATAGTGTTGAAAGCTTCCTTGAGATCTTCAATTGTGAGCAATTGTGAGCAAAAGGATTTCTAGGCTAAGGAGATCCTATTTGGCATAACAGCAAGAAAATCTTGGAGCGCTTGATGTCACTTAAGAGTATAGTCTTGGGTTATGAAAATTTTCCCATAGTGCATAACAGACATTGGAGAATATCAAGCAATTCAAAAAGCACATTGTTTCCCTCTTTGATCTGTTTGATGTCAGGTGATGAGTGATCAACTTAAAGAGCCAAAAAAACCCCTTTCAAGGCACTATCCCCAATTTTAAGACAGTGAAGTTTAGCCTTGATTTGTGCCCCTCTAGCAACATAACTATTAGCAACTTGATTTTGATTCTGTAAGGTTTGTAAATCACATTTACTAATCATATTCCTTAGTTTCCAACATAATTTAATAGAATAAAATAATTCTAAAAAGGTGAGGAATAAGAAGAAGAATTTAATTACTTTCATCACTATATTCAAGTTGAATAACATACATCAATGAATCAAAGTATATTGAAACAAGGCCGTTCCTTCACTAGATTTGGCCACGTAGGCTTACACAAGAATTATCATTTCAACAATACATTCAAATTCATTTATTGTAATGCAAGGTTAAGGAAGCAACAAGATCATAAATGCATCCACAAAAGAACCATAACACAATGAACTTTATGAGTAGAAAACCCTTGTAGGGATGAAAAACCACTCACAAAAATGTCTCACCAGCTTAATGAACTACCACACTGGCAAAGGCTTATTGGCTACAGAATCTTACTTATTACAAGATGCCTTACTAGCAATGATACAAGATGCCTCTTTGGAAATGATCATACCATCTCCCTGATATGACCATTTACAACTTCAATACACATTTTTTAATAATAAAGCAAAAAACTATAGAGGATCACATGGTTCCTCTACATAATAGTTATCTTCTTAACACTTCCACATTTCATATCCTAATATTCATAAGAACTGGAATCTTAACATATAAATAGCCCACTGTCCTGCATGTAGTTACAAGATAATTTTTCAAGTTTCACCAATGCATCGTCCTTGCATATGAAATTATGGTAATGTCAACACTATCATGAATCACTCCAAAGTATTTACAAATGAAACAATTCTACCTCCAATGACCTCTCAAATATCACACAAGTACACTAAAAATCATAAGACAATCACATAAAGCTTTATGAAAGTAATCCTAGCACTGCTAGAATGCACACATGCCTATGCAATTATAACAAGAATGCTTACTTCATTGATTCAAAGTAGTTTCAACAATAAGAGAACAATACTATAAAAGAGCTAAGAAGGTATAGCTTATGTATGTATGTGAATACATATATAAGCTAGTGAATATATGACTATACATTCTTGCACAAACAAATCTCAAAATCAACTAAGTGAGGAAATTCCTAATTTCTTTGTACGTACATGATAAACCATGATGCATGAGAAGAGTGTTATCATTGAACCTAAACTCTAATAAGGTAAGGTATGATTCAACATTTAGTTATCTTTTTATAAAATTCCCAATTGATTCACAATACATAATATGCATAGGTTAATTGCAATCTACTTCTATATATATATATATATATATATATATATATATAATATAAAGTGTTATAAAATATCTCAAATTCCATATTCATAAGAGAAAAACTCACAAGAAATAAATTCTACTATTGGTTTTACATTTCACATTTGACTCGATTTAATCATTCCTCTAACATTTCAATGGATATAGGTAATTATATGCAAATGTGTATCTTCATACTTGTTTTTCAAAGTATCCAATAAGCCATTTCCAAATTAAATGGTTTAATCTAAAAATAACATATTTACATGACATTTGTAAGAAATACTTTCAAACAGAAATGTATACATTTTTAATGAGTAGAACTTACCCAATTCACGTAGCAAATATATATATATATATATATATATATATATATATATATATATATATATATATATATAATGTGTGTATATAATATACATATATATGTATCTATATACATATATATGTGTATATATATTATATATGTATATATATATATATATATGTATTATATTGTGTATATATATATACATATATATATATAAATATATATGTATATACATATATATATATATATATACATATATATATAATAATATATATGCATATATATATACATGTATATATATATGTATGTATATGTGTATATATAATATATATACATATATATATATACATATATATATATGTATACATATATATATTGTATTCATATATATATATATATATATATATATATATATATATATATATATTGTATTCGTATATATATATATACGAATATGAAGATATACAGAAAATCACAGTTTTAATAGCTAAAGTAATTTCATTTCAGATACACTAGTTTTGCAACAAACATTAATCATTGACCAACTCAGTTGCACTTATAAGCTTACATTCAGTTACATTTTAATGGAATAATATATTATCATGTCTCAAACTTGGATGAGGTTGTTTTTTACTTTATATGGAACTGGAACATAAATAAATGTGTGCGGTAGAATAAATGTTGTCAGGTTTGAATAAGGAATTAGGTGAATTTTTATTTTATTTGAAGGATGAAATGCAATGGATGATATTTTATTTCAAAAAAATGAAATGTGATTATTATTATTTAAATTCAAAATGATATAATATAGAGAATGATGTATTAGAATGATATGTGTTTCTTTGATTTATATTTTTGGACACTAATCTATTAATGGGTGCCTAAGATTATGTGAGATGCAGGTTTGTTGAAGACCAAGAGTGTGGTTGAGGTAGAGGAGGTTAGCCATCTACAAGTTTAAGTTGGAATGGATTCTCTAGCACACACCACTTAGTAATCATATAAATTGCATTTAGGATGATTTTTTAATTAATTATTTATATTATTTTACTTTGCAATGTTTATTTAAATTAATTAGTGGTAATTTAAAATGCATAGAAATAAAATAATTAGTTTAGTATATTTTTAGTTGATGCTTTATTTGAAGATTAAGATGTTATTTATTTTATTAAATTTACGATAATGTGTTGCATAGAAAACAAATCTTGCTTTATTTTAAAATCAGATTTATTAGAAAACTTGGAATAAACTGAAATATAGGAAGATTTTCGAAAGCAAAGTGATAAGATAGAAAACAATAAAAACAGGAAAATATGTGTAAAGATGATTAAAAAATTAGAAAAACAAACAGAAAACAAAACAAAATAAAACTAAAAAAAAAGTAACTAAAAGTTTATAAAACTCTTTAATTCTCAACAAGAGCATGCATTCATAATTATTATTTTCATTCATCTTTCATCATTTATCTTTCTAAAAACAAAATTTGAAGTAAGAAAGAACGATTGATTTGGGTGAAATTGGGAAAAGAAGAATAGAACAAAAGAGGACAACTAAATCAGAGCAAATTTATTAGATTAGCGTTGGACTCTAGGTTCTTAATTGTTCATTTTCATGAAATTTCTATTCAAATGTGTGTGATAATGAACCATTTTTGGTTTAGATTTAATTTACTTTAGATCAATATTGCTTTGGAAACATATAAAATATTTTTGTAATCATAATTTATTTTCTTGTCAAAAACTCACTAGACTTTGTTTTTTAGTAGAAAACCCAATCAGATATAACTTCCTGAGAATATATACATATATTTATAATATATATATACTCTCTGCTAATTATAGCCAACACTGTAACTGTATGAATTGTTTTTTTAAGCAATTAATGGAGAAATTGTTGTTATGAATACTAAATTTGTTTGAATTATTTAAAAAAAAGTATATAAAATATATGCTATTATCTACAGCCTGTAGTTGCATTTGAGTTGACTGTGGAGAGGCCAGCGATGCTTGTGGAGAGGGTGTTGCCCTCCCCACAGGGTTGCACCCAAAGGGAGTAGCACACCCCCCTCTCCCTCCATTCTCACAATATATAAAACTTAGTTACAATTTAAAAACCCAGCTCTGCAAAACAAATTTGAATCTCTCCTTTGTTGAATGTTAAACTTTGGTTTTTATCAAAAAAAATAAATAAATTGTAATTTCTCAGCCAATTTGACTCTGGTTGTTATGGACTGTGAAATAATCACAGCAGTTTTCCATATATATATATATATATATATATATATAGCATGTTTTCTAAAAATATACATATATATTGTTCTTTTATTTTAAATATTATATCAATATATACTTTGTGTATTTAGCAAGATATGGTTTCTCAGAATTCTATATTTTTCATATATGTAATATATATATATATATACACACATATACATATATACATGTTTATAAATGTAAATACAAAGTACAATTTAAAATATACAAAACTTGAATTTGTACAACTTTTACTTGTTAGATGATAATTCTAATTTGTTGAATATATATATTCTAATTTAAAATTGTCTTGATATAAATATATGTTTTTTAGATGATAAGTGTAAATGTTGAGTTTCATTCTTGTCATATATATTTTCCTGAATATATGTATGTATTTATATATATATATATGAGAATATATATACATATATACATATATATGAATGTATACATATTTAAAACTCTGAACAATAAATCAAATCTATTTTAGAATATATTTGACATACATGATGATTTATAAGTTTTTATTGGAATTTCAATCAACAATAGAAAAACCAATGAAACACTATCTTTTTTATGTGAAACATAAGAATTTAAATAGTAGAATTGTTATTTTCTTTGGACAATTATTTATTTGATATTTCATTTTCAATGATATCAAAAACTTGCAAACATTTAGAAACTTGATGATGAAAATGTGTTAGAAAAAGCTGAATAAATAGAAAACACTTGAAATATTATAAACTTGAAACCATTCATACTACATGTATTCTTTTATGAAACCACTTCCAGGATAGGATGTCGAGTGTGGATATATAGAGAAGACGGTTTCCCTTTTCGAAACTATCACTTTTTGTTATTTTGTTGCTTGGCCAAGCATATGCACCATTGAAATAGATGGAATTTTAAAAGCCTAGATATTATTGATATTAGTCTCTGCCACATCCTGCATGCAAGAGATATGTCATTCTAGATTAGATTGCATATAGGCATCAGGCTTGCATCGAGAGTTCCCTCCTACTTCTCCATTCTAGGTTGCTAGGCTCCTCGTGCAGGGTAGGAGTTTTCTTCAAGCTAGGAAGAAATCCGAGGAAGTATTTATACTTCGTGGTTGGGCAGAAAAGGCACTTGGACCCACTCTTGGTCTCAATTTTTCATAATACAAAGCAGTGTCATGGCAATCGAGCACTAGGATTTATCATCACATGGATATTTATATATACATTTCTTGTATTACTTTGTATGGCTTGCATAGCCAATTGTAATTTAACTTGTGAACTTGATGTAATTATTGATATGTACTCATATATGTAACATTGAAATAGATGTTGTAACATTACTTGATGTAAACTTTTACATTTGACATTGTAATTGCTTGGAAGAAATCTTATATATATTGTTTCATTATTCTTATGAGGAAATCAATTTTTGTGTCAATATATTTAATTGGAAATGTGAATATTCTTTGAGATTTCTATGTTTAGTAAGGTTGTTGTACCTATATATATATATATATATATATATATATATATAAATAAATATGTATATATATCTACACTTTCAGACAAATACACTTGCAAAGAAATAGTATATACATCTACAGCCAAATATATTTCATTTAGTTTCTACAGCATGGTTCTTATACATCGGTATATATACATGTATATATATATAAATAAATAAATAAATAATATATATAATATGCACAGAGGATACATCTATTCCATATGCAGCCTAGTAAAACTCAGTAAGAAATTGAAATACAAAAGCAAAGTTGGTTGAAAGAGGCCCATGACCCCCTCTATTGAGGGTGCACTACTTGTGGAGGGCACTGCCTCCACAGTGCAACCATCCTCTTAGAGGATGAGCAGATGGGAGGTTATAATCCTTCACAAAATTTCAAATAATCATACCTACTGAAAATTTAATCACTTCACCTTGTTCGATGATTTCTGAATCAAGCAAGGCATAAAATACTATAACCCAGTGATGCTATAATTATAATCATAAATGTATAAATATTGTTTACATTTCTGATAAATATATATATATAAACACTTTATATATATATATAGATATATATATATATATATTATAAGAAGAACAAGCAAAAAGAAACAGGCATGCACAGTCTTGTCACAGAATATAATACAAACTTATACGTTTGCACACTAAATACATGGTTTCCTTATATATAAGAAATTGGGGTTTTTAAATAAATGAGTTCAATCTTTCCTCAAACAACCATTTATCTACACATTTTAAAATTGAAAGCATTGGATAAGAATTTGGAAACCTAGAATTCGCTTACAGTTGATCTCCTCTTCTCATTGTTGTTCCTCTTTCTGCCACCATTCTTGTTTTGTTGGGATTCTGCTAAAAAGACTACTTCTCAGTGCTCATTTTCAGTTATATTTTTGCAGAGAAAAGAAAGATCCAAAAAATCTAGTTGTGTTTTTCTTATAGTTTTCCCTTCTTTTAAAGTTCTCTCTCAAATTTTCCAATAATCGAATATTAAAAATAAAATCAATATTTATTTTCACGTATCATGTTTATCCTCGGTAATAATAATGAAATACCATTTAATTGCAATTAAAACTAATATTAAATAACAAATATCATTTATTAACTTTGCATCACAATTATCTTTAAAACAATAAATATTAATTCTAATTTTTAAATAAAATCAATAAATGATTTAAAACTATTTTCATTTCATCTAAGAGAAATTAACATTAACCAACATTTAATTAAATAAACAACTATAACAATAATCTTCCTTATTAAATAAAATAAGACACAATCATAACTAAATTATGCAAATGCAACTATATGGTTTCTAAGAGTTTGTGTAGTTTTCCTTTCACCACACGTCACTCGCAGTCCTATTACGCACATGAGTCAAAGTTTGGTCAACAATCCTTAAAATAGTAATATTGAATTATAATTTACTAACTAAAAATGGGGTCGTGGAAAATTCCTTAACTCTGCAACCTTGACTTGTAAATAAGAGGAAAAGGGGTTAGCCACCAAGGCCTCAGTGGCAACACGGATGTTAGACATTGTAGCATTATAAGACCGTCTACAAAAGATAGCCATTTGGCGCCCATAAATGTGAAGAAACCTCGCAGTGTGGGTGATGGAATCATTCCACCACATAATCCAGCCAATATTGTGAAGTGTCCTACACTCCAAATTCCAAATAGTGATGATGTGGGTCAGCATGGGTTGATGACTCAGCAAAGAGGTGTTCAAAAAAAATTGGTTCCTACTAGCATAGGGTTGCCTTAATTCCCATTCAATGCAAAACAAAATGGGAAAGTGTTTTGACACATCCACTAACAGCCTTAGCAAAAGTGGTGAAGAGTTGGAAAAAGAGAAGAAAAAATTGAGCTAAGATCATAGCACAATCAAGGTGTTTAAATATCCTATCAGACCCAGCTCGATAATTGTACCAAGTGTGCCAGAGAGAATGAGAGTGGTGGCAGCCAATATTGGGTTCAAAAAGACCCAATTTATTATGCATGTAGTACCATGCCTGATGCAGGAGCATCCAGTGGTGTAAGGGCAATCTTGCATCACCCAAAAATAGTTAAATTTTAAGTTTCTCATTTTTTTAGATATTTTTACATTTTTGGATACCCTTTTCATCATAATGAAATTCCCAATTTACAGTTTTTTATTTTCTATTCTTGGGTGGAAAGATATTGCAGTTTTAGTTTCCCAAATTTGCACCTGAAAATCTTTCGAGTTAGATTTGAGGCACTTAGAGTTCCTAGAACAGCCTTGAAACTTTCTGAAATTGGCGTAGCGGATTTCGAGCGCGTTATTGACTTCATGACCTTTCCAACAGTTCAAACAGTTCATGAATCAGAGTCCTAGATCAAAAGTTATGGCCCCGGGAAGTTGGCGCACTTTCTAGAAGACACAATTGCAAATGTTCTTTTGAAATTTGAACTTCAAGTTGTAATTTTCAGCACCAAACCGCCTAAACTCAAATTTGAATATTGTTTTGGCTCCAAACTAATGAGGAGCTCTATTTATGGGCGGGTTTCTAATTTTTGGGTAACTTTTTGGGGACAAGCTCGCATACTGTGAAAGGGTTATTCTGTAGATTTTTGTAACTTGCATGTGTTGTAGAACTTGGGGATTTGAGATCCTTTGCATGTAAGAAGCTCCATTTTCTGAATAATAAAATTATTCTCTTGTTTGTGGGTTATTTTCTAAGTCTCGAGCTGCGCCCTCATCAATGCCTCTCTTTTGCTAGCTACCCATCAAAATGGCAGAGTGCCATCCTTGTCGTACACCATTTCAACCATATTGAAATCACCACAAAGCATCCAAGTAGCAACTGGCAATGAGTCAGCTATCCATCACCAGAGAAGAGATCTTTCAACAACATCATTCAAGGCATAAACATTAATAATCCCAAAGGAATGATTATCAATGTTCAAAAGAATCCAAATGAGTAGATTTGTGGGATCAGACCCATGATCAACCACACAAGCATGCCACCATGAGGAAAAAAGGGTGATCACTTTGCCATGTCCAGCCTTATGATCAATACAAAATATTTTACTAGTTGGCCAAATAGAATGGCAAGCTAAAGAGAGCAAAAAAATAGCAACTTTCACTTCTTGAAGACACAAAACATCAATACCAACATATTTCAGAAAAGTATCCCTAATAGAATACTTCCTAAAGAGGTATGTTAGACCTCAAACATTCCAAGAAAGGAAATTCATGTTAGAAACTCCACAATTTCATCGAAATTCGACTCTTCTAGAGTGGAAAAGCAATTTTGTAAAAATTCTAGTGGGACTAACCCAATCTGAATGGTAGGAGACAAATGCCTTTGTTTCTCCTAAACATATTCTTCTTCTTCCAGAGGTCCAGAAGGACTTCAAGACCTCCTATGAACTCCCAACATGGGAGGAGACTCAATCAGATGCATTGTCATAACTGAGGTAGGTTGAGGCATAGTTGTAGGCCTTAGCCACATTGAAGTGCTATTAGAGCCCACCTGGGCTTCCTTCCCCTTCATAGAAGGTTTTGAAACTTCCTTCACTAATTTGTGGGTTTTGATAACCGACCTAGAGCCATTGGAATTTTTTTCTAGTTGGTAATCGTTGTTTATTTTTGCTCTAGTTTGGTAGTAATACCTTCCATTTGACGGGGATTGTCAGCTTCTATGGCAGATAGGGAGTATGGGAGATTGCAAGAGGGCAATCCTTAATCTTGTGGTTAGAGAACTGACACTTATTAACAATTATTTGAAAGATTAAAATAAGTGACCTTTTGGGTATGCTGAAAAGAGCCAATTTGAATATCAATGGACTCTTTCAAATCCTGTGAAAGGTCCACTTCGACACAAACTCACTTTTGAGGGAAAGCTTCAAAGAACCTATCTAGTTTGACACAAATAACCCTCCCCAAAAAAGAAGCAATATGTTGTAAAAAATGCAAACAAGGAAAGGGAAAACCAAGAAACTCAATACAGATTGGAACCCACAACTTGGTGTCATCTTGGATGGTGAAGTCTCTAGTCCATGGCTGAAAAACCAGCAAAGAGGACCAAACATACCAAGGACCATGGTTCAAGATTACCTGAACATGAATTACCTCCACAAAGTGAAAAAGAAAAAAGCCTCTAGTAAAATTTTGGACCATGTCAAGGTGGACCCCATGGGGGACCCAGGCCTTTTTGAACCCATTCTTTAAGCACACTTTTAGGGGGAGTCCTCCCAAAAAATAATGACCAAGAGTATGTTTCTCTAACAATTGACATGCAAAACAAAAATTTGACATGGGTAACACCACATCAATTGGGGAATCAAAAGACTTACCTTGTGGAACACTTTCACAATAAATTTTTGAGGATGCTTTTTCAGAGGAAGATTCATTGAGCAGAGCCATCAAACCGCCAATGCCAGCAAGAACTGTTGGGTTAGAGTCAATTGTAGGCATAATAAAACCACCAAAATTGCATTAGAGATAGGTCTAGGATTAGGATAATGGTTTAGAATTTATTGTTAGGGTTAGGTTAGAGTTAGAGTGTGAGTTATAGTTAAGGTTAGGTCATGCAAAAACCTAATTAAGAATACTAAAACACTGTAATTAACAAAACTTACATTTATTTTTATTCACATTAATAAAACTTACATTTATTTTTTTCAAATCTAGAAAACAATAACTACAATACTATAAAGGCAACTACTAGCTACTACGTGGCACTTGTTAATATTTACATTTTGATATATTTTGATTTTGTATTTAGTTTATGTTATTTTAATTTTTAATTTAGACTTAAGTTTTAATTATTTATGTTTTTGTATGAAATTACAAAAAATAATTAATTATTAAAATTAATTTAATTTATAATTAATTGTCTTATTAAAATTTTAATTATTGTAGAATAATTATATTTTTATTTTTATTTATTTAATAAAATAAATTTAAAACTTAAAATATAAATTAAAAGTTAGAGAGAGAAGCTAACTTTTGATCAATTATTTTGTGTCAACAATCCAAGGATAGCATGTGTCCCTAGGGAATTATGCTCAAGATAGCATGTCATTGATTAAGGATATGATAATTCACCTTTAGGACCTTTTCAGTGTACCCATTTCACACTTAAGAAGGAAAATAGATAAAGAGAAAAGAGAGAGGAAGAGAGAAGGGAAAGGGAAATGGAGATAAGATATAGAGAGGAAAAGAGATAAAAAGGAAGAGATATATACATAGAGAGGTGCAGATGAGAAGATATATATAGAGAGAGAGAGAGATGGGAATAAAAAGAGAGCAATCTTTTTATATATTTTTCTCCCTCTTTATGTATGTTTCTCATTATCTCTCAATCTCTCTTCCTCTCTCCCCTATTTCTCTATATGTGTCTTCCCTTTTATCTTTCTTTCTTTTTTCTCTATCTCTTTCGCTCTCTATCTCTATCTCCATATATCTCTCTTTCACACAAACTCCCTATTTCCCCCTCCATATCTTTATCTATAAATCTCTCATTCACACACACTCACTATTTCTCCCTCCTTATCTCTATCTCTATCTCTCCCCTTCTCTATATCTCTCCTCTATATCACTTGTCTCTATCATCTTCTTTATCTCTTACTATTGTCCTCTTTATCTCTATCTTCCGATTTCTCCCTCATTATATCCCTATATCTTCTTCTCTCTCTCCCTACCACTCCCTCTTTCTATATCTCTCTACATCTCTCTCTTCTCTCAATTTATCTCCCCATCTCTCCCTCCCTATCAGGCCCTATCTATCTCTTTTTCTCTACCTCTCTCCCACTTCCCTTCCCATATATCTATATCTCTATCTTTATCTTTCTCAACTCTCTCTCTCTCTCTCTCTCTCTCTCTCTCTCTCTCTCTCTCTCTCTCTCTCTCTATTTTTCTATCTCTTTCCCCCTCTCTCTATATCTCCTTATATCTCTCTTTGTCACTCTATCTCACCATCTATATGTCTATATATCTCTCTCCATCTCCCTCTATATCTATCTATCTCTTCCTCTCTATCTCTCACTCTGTATCTTCCTATCTCTCTCTACATCTCTCTATCTCATTATTTACTTGTCTCCTTACAATCTATCTCTCCTTCTCTATCCATCCATCTATCTCCCCCTCTCTCCCTCTTTCCCTCTTCCTATTCTTGTATATCTACATATCTTTTCCTCTCTATCTCTATCTCTCCCTCTATACCTATCTTGTTATCTCTCCATCTCTCCCTCTCTCTACTTCTCTCTATATATCAATTCTTATTTTTATCTTTATATTTCTCTCTCCCTCTCTCTCCATCTCTATATATGTATCTCTTTCATCTCTATCTACCCCTCTCTCCTCTCTCTCTTTATCTCCACCTCTCCTCCCCACACTCCTCTTCTCTATATCCATCTCCATCTCCATCTCCATCTCTATATTCCTCTCTATCTCTATCTCCTTACCTCCTCTATGTTGCACACTCTTCCCATCTCTATCTCTCCCTATTTCTATCCCTATGTCTCCCTCTCTCACCCTATTGCAAATATAGCATGACTCTCTTGGTAATGAAGCCTGATTATCTTCCTAGATGTCTCATCTAGATCCCTATCATCTCCAGATTGGACCTTTGTTGACCAATTGACCTCACATTTTTTACATCATGCAAACAATAGACCCAAATTTTTCCTAAATGACCTTCCACACTTTTGACATACCCATTGCACATCGAGGTGTGATTGCTAGTTTAATTATTTATTAACTTAATAAGTTTATTATTTATTGTTATTTTTTAAAAATTATTTTTTTATTAATATTTGAATTTTGATATATTTTGACTTTGCACTTAGTTTATTATTTTTTATCTTTTAATTTAAATTTAAGTTTTAAGTTTATTTCAATTATTTGTCTTCTTATGAATTAATAAAAAAAATATATATTTATAAGAATTAAGTTACTTTATAATTAATTGTCTTATTAGAATTTTAATTATTGTAGAATAATTATTTTTTTAATTTTTATTTTAATTTATATAATAAAATAAATTTAAAACTTAAAATCTAAATTAAAAGTTAGAGAGAGACAGAGAGAAGGTAACTTTTGATCATTCATTTTATGCCAACAATCCAAGGATAACACATGTCCCTAGGGAGTTATGCTTGAGGTAACATGTTATTTTCAATTAAGGATATGATAATTCACCTTTAAGACCTCTTCAATATACCCATTGCACATTTAGGGAGAAAAATGGATAAATAGAATAGAGAGAGGAAGAGAGAAGGGAAAGGGAGATAGAGGTAAGATATAAAGAGGAAAAGGGAAAAAAAAAAGAAATGAAGAGATATATATAGAGAGGTAGAGATAAGGAGATATACATATATACAAAGAGAGGGAGATTAGAATAAAGAAGGAGAGAGAGAGAGAGAGAGATCTTTATATCTTTGTCTCCCTCTCTATCTCTATGTTTCTCATTATCTCTCAATCTCTCTCTTCCTTTCTCCCTTGTTTCTCTTTATATTTCCCTTCCCTTCTATCTTTCTCTCTTTTCATCTCTCTCTCCCTCTTATTATCCTCTCCCTTACTCTCTTTTTTTGTCCCTATTTATCTCCCCCTTCTCTCCTCTCTCTCTCTATTTCCTCTTCTCCCTCTTCTTCTCCCTCTTCTTCTCTCCTTCCATCTCTCCCTCTATTTCCCACTCTCTATATACTAATCCCCATATATATCTCTATCTTCATCTCTATCTCTCTCCCCTATATCTATCTCCTTAACTCTTCTCGCATCTCTCTCTTCCCCTATCTTTCCCAATATATGTATTTCTCTATCTCTCCCTCTTTCTATCTCTATCTTTTCCTCTCTCCCTATTGCTCCCTCTTTCTATATCTCTCTTCTTCTTTATCCTCTCTCCCTTCCTCTCTATCTATTTATATATCTCTTTCTCTCTCTATTTGTATATGTGTATCTCTCTCACTCACACAAACACTCCTTGTTTCCCCACTCCCTATATCTCTCTCACTCACTTACACTCCTTGTGTCTCCCTCCCTATCTTTATATCTATCTCTCTCCCTCACACTATCACTTTATCTATCATCTCCTTGCCCCCTCTATCTCTATCTCCACATCTCTCCCTCTTTCTATCCCTATCTCTTCATCTCTCTCCCTTTCTCCCTATCACTCCCTCTTTATATATCTGTAATGCCCCGCCGTGTGAACCCCAAAGGACAAATAAACAATAATTACAGCACAATTTTTTTTTTTAAGTAAACATAACATACATGTAATACACATTAAGACATGACATGAATTTCATTTAAGTAGATTCATTAGCACATACATCCCTTGGGGTACACAAAGAGTAATTACGTGACTTAGATCCGCACAACGACAATAAAGAATAAAATCCAAAAATATAATCCATAACAAAATAAACATTAACAAATATAACACATACATGATAATCCTTTAAAAGAAATCATCTGAGTACATAAATACAACATATGCATATTTAACTTAACACATTGAATAACAATTGCCACGGCCAATATCCACACCGAGTTAACATTACATTACAGTACAATGTTCTAGAGATACAATGATACAAAAGTGTTTCCAAACCTAAATGGAAACCATACACAAGATAACATGATACAATTAAACAGATGAATACAAAGTATCATAACTAGCTCCAAGATAAATACAACTCTGGAGTCGCTACAACCGCACCAATCTGCACCTCTCGATCCACGATTTGGGGACCCAATGGGGTGCTTAGCACGTTCCACCCGACCATGTGAGTCTGAAGACCCACCCCCCGTGCTAGGAGCTAAACAAGAAAGAGGCCGCAACCAAGAACATCCAAATAGGGAACCACAAGACTCAACGCCATACAAAAGTATCATAAAACTCAATATTACAATGACAAAATCAACAACATCCAAGAGACAACATAATAACTCAAGTCATAGATCCCATCACATAAATCAAAGCAATGACCAATAAATAAGTAACCAAAGGATGATCATGAAACACTTCCAAAACAAACTGAATTAATAAACATAATACAATTCCAAATTGCAATTACACAATACAATAACAACATATCACAATACCATAAAAGTACAAGGTCATAAATCAAATATAAATGAGATCATATAAGACCACAAAACATACTAAAGATGTATTAAAACAATAATCATAAATCAATTTAAATCAATTCAAACAACAATCTAAACCAACTCCCATAACCTACTTACAGAGGAACACAATAAAATAAAACACATGGGCAACTAGGGGAGAGTGTCATCGCATAGTCCTACATGGGTTGTCCTGTGCTCTTCCTCCCAACTGGAGGCGTCGGTCCCATCTATGGCTGTCCTGTGCTCTTCCTCCCAACTGGAGGCGCCGGTCCATAGGGTGACTCATGCAGAGCCGTAGACCTCTCATGAGGACGAGGTCACGACCTTGCCAACCACGGCCTTCTCAGCCTTCCATTAGTCTATGAAAGCACTAATGAAGATGAGGCATCCATTTTTTTTAATCTTATAATGATGTTACTACCCAACCCTCCTAAGTTAATTATTATATTTTCACTTGTTTACTAACTCACTCGTGGGTTATCCTGTGCCCTTCCCCTTAAACGGGGCGCCGACCCCCACGAGGAGTCACTCTCCCTAGAGACCCAACCACATCAAACTAAAACCAAGAAACCAAGGGTTGTACAACATAACAAGAATATTGGATCACAACTGAGAAGCATGCGAGGCATTACCCATCTCGCAATAAATACATAATCAAAGTCTCAACAATTCTCGTACAACCCTTTTTAAAATCATGAAACCAAAACACTTGCCACATCAAGGGCACATAAAGAGAGAGAGAACATCAATTATCAATCATCTCAAGCCTCTGGAAGCCAAAAGAATGAAAACCCACAAACATGGGTAAAGTGAAGCAACAAGAATATTTCTCCAATAATTCCATCACAAGGATAAAATTTCATCAAATAAGCGAGTAGATCGGAAAAGCCATAAAAAAGGAAGATTCATCAAGACCCATCCACAGATCAACAATGGTGTCACCTCAAATAGGGAACGCAAAAGAAAATCAACCTTTAAACAAAATCACTTAATAAAACCAAAAGCCACCAACTCGGTATTCCACGGGAGACCTCAATTTTCTCCTCACAAGAACCCCCTTATAGTGGTACGCAAATCACCTTCATAAAATCAACAACATAGCAATGACAACAATAATTACAAAGCCACAAGAACTATTTTCAATTTAAATATAATGAGTGAATACAATAAAATAAGATCAACAACTCCATCCAGACTACATAATCAACTTAGATACAAAATAAATCAGAAATTCAAGAAGATCAACTATCCACAACTCATAAATCAAAACACAAGTTCCCAGTTACCTTGCAACACAATTTAAATGACAAAGGATTCCTTGAATCAAAATTGATCTCCAAAGGCATTCACACCAATACGGAAACGTGAAAAAACAATCCTTCAATAACAGAGATAAAAGCAAGCAACCAGGCATCCAAGGGACCAATTAAATAACACCTTAAGTACTCAACCACTCACAACCCACAAAAACATTTGCAAAACAACAATCACAAATTCAAATGAGAACAATATTTATTAACCAATCAATTAACGACCAGAACTAAATAACTTTACAACTTCCCCAACGAAATTACTCAATTAACTAAAACAATTTATGATAACCATCACAAGTATTCTAAAAGACTTATTCATAAAGAGCACTTACAAGTCAATCATTAAATGAATATAAAGGAAGTCAATTTTCAAAAGATTAAAATCCCATTTCACCCATAAACTATCCAATTCGAGAATACCTTACTCAATCTCTAACCATGCCCATACATTTAAATTTCCCTTTTCATTTATCAACATAATTGAAAACTTCTTAATAATTGGGTATTTAACTCATTATCATTTCATAACTACTTATGTCCAAAACATTATTTCCATTTCCTTTCATCAAACTAACTTAACACTCACTTCCAATATTTAAATTAATTGTGAAAACCATTTAAGACCAATTGTCTATACTTTTAAAATGACAATAATAACAATACTCTAAATACTCAAACTACATATTAGAAATTACCACCTTAAAATCTTAAATCTATCTAAATAAATTTACACACATAAATACCTTTTAAAACCACTACATATTTATATATTTTAATTCTTTTCGAAAAGAGAATAGATCTTTTTAAGAATCCAACAAATCTACAAGACTACAACTTCACAAAAAGATAACTGTTTCGATTCTATATTAAATTCTATTTCCACCCTATACACATTTAAAAATAAGAATTAAACAATCAATGCTGATATATATATATATATTCACAAATTGCCCTTCTACTATATTATCCTATCAAATTTCACAATTTAACAAATTAATAGGAATTCTTTTCTATTCCAAAATATTCACTCAAAACAAGAATTAAATAAATCAATGCTGCCATATATTCATAAATTGATTTTTCTACTAATTTATCCTCTTATAGTTGGTAATTTAATAAATCAATAACAAAAAATAGATTTCTTTCTATATTATTATTATTCCCATTTTAAACAGATTCTATTTTATTTTAAAAAAGAAACAGAATGTTTTATTTTGACAAAATTAAATAATCAGTGGAATCTGAATAAATAAGTCTAATAAATATATATATACAAATAATTTCAAAACAAATATTATTTATTTATTTATTTATTTTTAATAATTTCAAAACAAATACAAAACAAATATAATACAGTAGAAACTTGAATCTTAATTAAATTTTTCTTTTGATGCTATCTTTACATTTATATATATATATGTGTGTGTGTGTGTGTGTGTATACATTTATATATATATATATATATATATATATCTGATATATATATACATATATATATTGCATACAAAAATATTTCGAATACAGAGAAATAAATTTCAATTGTACAATTTACTGTTTCAATATAAATATTTAAACACAGAATATATTTGTAAAATTTATCTACAAATGGAAATTTACACAACCTCGAATTCACAGACATGAGATTATTCTTTTACTGGTTCACTATTATTTTTAACACAAAACTACAGTAACACTGTTCAATTCCAGAATCCCAACAAAATTTCACTTTAAATCAATAACAGTCCCACCCCAGTAAAGCTTTCCTGATTGAAAAATAGTCCAAAGCATTTCTAAAGATTCGAGAATTTTCTACAAGCATTAAATTTCAATCCAGGAGAAAATTTCATTCACATCAAGGAATTCTTATTTCATTTGATGCTATAAAGAAAATAATTTAAAAGAAGAAGGAGAACCTAGCGTCCTGCACCTGTAGATAATTGTTGAAGATTTATCCTTCTTGCTGATCCAATCCTTCCAGCAGCAGCTCCAAGATCCTCCCTCAAACTTAAATCTTAATCCTCACATGAATTCTCAGAACAATAAAAGAAAAGAATGCAATACTACAACAGAAAAATGACTGCCAAAATTTCTCCAAAATCTGTTGGAAAGAGAATCCAACCCCCTACCAACAAAAATCCCCTAAATAAAATCACACACAAAAGTCTCTTCCATTTCTCTTCCTGTGAATACCAAAAGTCACATCTCAAAAAAAATAGCTTAAAATAATTATTAATCCTCTAATTCCTTTTGTTGCCTTTTATGCATATGATTAAAATTAAATAAATTTTAAATCCTCAAAATTGAACTTTTATTTGAATATATATTCATTATCACCACAATACATAATTAATTACTTCCACATTAAAATAATTAAAATCAACCATCTGCAAAATTTTCTTCAAAACACATTTAATATTTTCGCAGACTACTACAACATTTATTTATTTATTCTTCATATTCTCCAGTTCTCTTCGACTTCCAAATGCTCTATAGGTGAAGTTTCATTTCTTGCTTTAAAACACTTCAGCTTCCTATCTCCTTATCCATTTAAATTTCTTATTATAATAATTATCTTTTCAAGATTATTTTGTTATTAACTTCAACAATTTAAATCAATTTATCTAATAATATCACTTTTACTTTTAACGAATTAGTTTAATTTGATCATTTGTTCTAAATCATTTGATTTAATTTAATTGATTATTATTTTAATTTCTAATCATATTTTAAATAACCTTGCAAATCACTTATGATTTAATTAATTATTTAAACATGATTACTAACATATTATATTTTCCACATAATCAAATAACACAGTAATCAATGAAGCACACACAGAAACTCACCCACAAGTCCAAAACAACCGACACAGAGGGGTATTACAATATCTCTCTACTTCTCTCCCATCCCTCCCTCCCTATCCCCATTTATCTCTTTATTTATACTTGGATCTCCCTTTCTCTTCCCATATATCTATATCTCTCTCTTTCTCTTCCCATGTATATTTATCTCTCCCTCTCTATCTCCCCCTATTTCTCTCTTGGGCTCTCTCTCTCTCTCTCTCTCTCTCTCTCTCTCTCTCTCTCTCTCTCTCTCTCTCTCTCTCTCTCTCTCTCTCTCTCTCTCTCTCTCTCTCTCTCTCTCTCTCTCTCTCTCTCTCTCTCTCTCTCTCTCTCTCTAAAACTCTTTGTCTCTCTATTTATTTCTTTCATTCTTCCTCTTTCACTCAATATTCATCTCTACTTCTATCTTCCTTTCTCCTCCTCTATCTCTAGACATGTATCCCTATATCCATCCATCTCTCTCCCTCTCTCTCCCCCTTTCCCTCTTCCTATACCTCTATATCTATATCTCTCTGCCTCCCTATCTTTATCTCTCAATATTTCTTCTTCCATATCTCTCTCTATATCTATCTCATTAAATTTCCATATCTCTCAACCCCTATACCTCTCCCTCACTCTACATCTCTCTATATATCACTTCCTATATATTCTTTATATTTTCTTTCCCTGTCTCTCTATCTATCCCTCTCTCCTCTATCTCTTTATATCTATCCCTCTCATTCTCTCCATACCCATCTCTATCTCTATCTCCTTACCCCCTTCTCTCTCTTTCACTCTTCCGCTCTCTATCTCTCCCTCTTTCTATCCCTATCTCTTAATCTCTCTCCATATTTGTCACTATTGTAAACACATGACTCTCTTATTAATGAATCCTAATTATCTTCCCAATTTACATGCTTTGTTTTAGTCATGTTTGGATCCCTATAAGTGTATGCATACTTAATTTGAAGCTACCACTTCTCATATATTGAGACCTCTGCTGCACAAATATTGTTTGCTAAATTTCATACCAATTGACCTCACATACTTAGAAAATGTATACAAAAAATAGACCAAAATTTTCCCTAATTGACCTTCCACACTTTACCCATTGCACACCAAGGTGTGATTGCTAGTTCCTATATGTTTTTATGGATACAAAATCATCAATGAAAATTATTCTTGTCTTCTAAAATTTCACTAATCCAATGTATTAAAATTATGTTTATCATTATTATATTTTAAGGTCACATGATTATGGTGGCTATGATTACTATTTTTATTACATGATATACTAACATGATCTTTTTGTATGATGATCGCAAGGCTTTTCAAGGTTATCATGCTTCTAGATAATTGTATTTCTACTCATATTTGATGATATCTTATGGTTTCTAATGATTTTTCATTATGTTTATTATAATGATGGCTAAAATATGATTTGATCTTATAATTTATCTCCAATTATTATAATACCGTCATCTTATGATCTTATTTTAAGATCTCAAATACTCATCCCTACATTATTAAAACTTATGTCTTGTGTTAATGAGTTCTTGTTAATTATGATTTTCATACAAATTATCATGTTACTATCTCATATCTAGCATTATGGCTCTTTTCACAACCTTCACTAGGGGTAACATTAGGGGAATCTTGCTATCTATCATTACTTATGATTTTAGGAGAATATCTCTCATTCCCCTTTTATGATGTTACATGATGTTAGTTTTATGCTATTATTTATCATTATTTTTTACTTAATTTATATCATATTATCTACTCATGTCTGTATTAATTACATTTTATGTATACAACTAATTGGAGGGGCATATATTGTTGCTAACACCACATTTCTAGACTTGATCATAGGTACTATCTCATATTTATTTAGTATCTACCTATTAAGTAAAGTACCCTTTTAGCTACCAAATTCAATACCATACTATACTAGCTACATATGTAATATCTAGTTATTGATAAGTAGTTGTACCATTTAATTTCTCTATAGATAGTTAGTAATTGTGTTTATTATTATTTTAAATTTTATGGATGCTACTTATTTAGATATTTTTCTTCTATCATGATGTAGGATTTTAGGTGAGCCACTCATCACAAGGTAACATGTAATAATACAACATCTACTTCCATTGCTATATCCTTCTCATGGTTGTATAAAAAAATTACTTTCTTGTTGACTCTACAAGTTTAATTTTGACATGGATTCTCATGGTAGTTCACACACAAGTCAAAGTAGGGGCATGTTGGTGTATTTATTTATTACACCTTACACTAATCTTACTTAGGTATTTAATATTTATTTACTTGTGTGGATTAGGAGATAGTTGAGCATGTATGTAATCTCATTGATCGATGGAAGCATATGCCACTGCTACCTCATCCAACTTCTTAATTGATAGTAATTAGGTGTCACCTCTCCCTCATCAAGTTGAGTCTTCTTGAAACTCTAGCTCCTACATGAAAACTCAATTATACATCACTAAGGATTTTTGGGACACTTTTCATCTTGGATTATGCATCCCAAAGCTTGCATATGTACTCATTTCATCTATTTTATCATCTATAAATACATATATTAGAATTCTATCATTTTTTATTTCGAATTTTATTGAATTTATGTTGTCATAACTATATTTTGTGATGCAAGAGCATCTAGGGTGTAAGAGAAATATTGCATCACCCAAAAAATATTGTTTCTTTTCAATAAAGGCTAAATTTGGTATGGTTATTGTTTTTCGTAAGTTTGTATTTATGCAAGTATGAACATGAAATCCTACATAGACCTCCAAAATGGTGAATTGAAGCCAATGGTGAAGAAACCACTTCAATATAATTCGTCATTTGTGAGGTATTAAAATGTAAATTTCCAAAAATCTTGTTAAAAATATTCAAAGTCAAATTTGAAGCACTTAGAGTCTCTGAATGGGCCTAAAAAGCACCTTCTCGAGACCTTTCCGAAAATATATTATAGTTGAAAATCCAATGGTCAAATCAAAAGATATGATCTCGGGAAGTTGTACTACCAAAATTAATAAAATTTTGAAATATATTCTTGAGGGGGTTACACTTTCTAGAATATTCTAGGGAAATTACACATTCCAGATAGAGGATGTGAATGGGGGTTATAGAGGAGGAGAGAGAATAGTATATTGTGGCTCTGATTTATAGATTTGCAAATTTATGTCATCAAAAATCCCATATGATGTTAGTTGTAATATAGTAATTTCATTTTTCATTCTAGTGATAGTAGAAAATCTTTGCTTCCTTCTTGCATTTTGTTTGTACAATTCTCTATTGTTTTTGTGGGTTTCAGATTGTAAGGGGAGTACCCTTCATCATTTTTATTAAAAGGAGATTTAATTTTGTTATTCATTCTCCATTATTAAACTAATTAAATTTTTAGATTTAGGAATAAGATCATGTTTTTTCTCTAGGTTTATATTTTAGATAATTTGGGTGATTCACATTCACCTATTATAGGAGGCCTATAGGGAAGAAACAAACTATTTGTTGGAAAAACAAGGACAGACAACTAAGAGGGGGGTGAATCAGTTGTCATAGAATATTTAAACTTTTCAAACTTAACTTGATCTTAGATCTGATGAATGAACAATAAACCACATACAATCAATACATCAAAAACACAAAGAACACCAAGATTTTTTTACGTGGAAACCCTGTTAGGGGAAAAACCATGGTGGATGTTAGTCCACAATATTATACCCTATTAAAAGTATAATGAAGAATAATGGGAATACGCATGCATTCAGGCACACTACCTAGAGCTCACTGCTCAAATACAAGAGGGCTCACTGCCCAAAGAAGACACAATGTCTTATAGTAGTTCGGATTAGATTCACAGGGTATGAACTGAGAAAATAGCTTCTACAAAATCCCGATTACAGTTCTAGTTAAGCATAGAAACACTCCTTCACACTTCGCTTAAACTTCTTCACTCTCTGCTCTACAATCGAATGATTAGATCACTATTCTCACACTTGCTCTTTCTCTGGCACTTCTTCACTACATAACTTCACACAAACAACTGCTCTTATATATCCGCAACATGGAATTATATCAACAACTTTGTCGGCCAAAAAAAATATAAAACATATACACAATGTCGGCCCAAATTTACAAGTAAATTTTCAATGCAAATCAAACACGGTCGGCCACAACATAATGAAGACTTAAAACAATATCCTCGAGCACGCCAAACATTCAAATTTTAATCTCCAAGGATCCACAACATGTTACAAGCACCATGTCGTCCAAGAACATAAAAACCCAAACACACAAGAGAAAAATCACCGACCATGAGCACACCAATCAACACGGACATGCAACAAAGATAGAGCATGATCTAGAAACATCCACAAGCATCACAAATCATCAGAGAAGCATCTGTAACAACTGAAATTACTAGAATCACATCAACTTCAATTAGGAACACTAACTGAAGCCACAGAAAAACTCTCAAAATATAATTGTTCATAACACAATTAAATCTTCACGCGGACCTCTGAAACTTTCGATGGATAAACTAGATATACTCAACAATAAACCCTTTAGTCCACAATGACTGATCATCAACGTACTGAGCAAGACACTTTCATGACTTCACAGTTCCACTATCAACCTGCAACTCTTTCTTTAACAATTTTCTCAATATCCTCGACATATACAGCCTACAATACATCAATGCTAATAGTGTTGACATCAATGACAACCACATATCAGCAACACAACCACAACATCCAACACTATTTTGTTGCATTCATAAGGATCAAATTAGTTAGGATTGATTGTAATTATCCAAAAAGGATATTGTATGGTCAACTAATGATGTAGTTAATGTACAATGCCTTTATTAAGTTTTGCCAATGTGGTTATATCCAACTATGTATTAATTGGTTGTCAACTTTTAGGTATTTATAAGAGTCAATTGATAAATTGTTGTGCTCTCATGAAAAACATCAATTTTTTTAAATGGACTTAACATCATCAATGAAAGTAGTTTAATCCTTGGTTTTTCTATGTAATAATATTAAGTGTGGCTAAATATACACTATTTACTTATCTATCTAGTATGTATTGTTATTTCCATCATTAATTCGTGTTACTGTTATCAAATAAAAGTGTGAGTCAAGGATTTTTATGTTGGGTCGATTACGCTTGATCCATGATGAATCGAATCATAACTTAGCCACTAAACCTCAATCACAAACAATATCATTCAAATTGAAAGTTAAACTAAGCATTTATTGAAACTGAAAATTACAAACTATGAAAATAGTTAAATTCCTACTCTAACCCATTTGAAACTTATCCTGTTTTGGAATTGGTGTCATGTTGATGTGGAACAACAACCCTTTCCCAATCCCGTGATTAGTGAACCTATTTCAATCAATTCAATGGAAGAGAATCAATGAAACCATTGTGATGAATTGATGAAAACCTAATTTATGCTAAATTAAACATGATGCAAGCTAAATCTACATGATTTTATGCTAAAGTTGATATAATTATGCAATTTCTAAGCTAATCTAAGCTAAATCTAAGCTAAAAGATAGAAACCCTAATTTATAAACAAACTAATATGGATGCATGGAAGCCATTAATGGAAGCTTTAAGCTATTATGGAACTAAAATGAACTAAAAATATGCTAAAAGTGAGTAAAATAAGAGTGTGAATGCAAGTGAATTCAATAGCATGAGTTTGCAATTGAAAGATGGATGAGATTCGACATCATAAGTTTGCTTTGAAAAAGATGGATGAGATTCAACAACATAAATTTGCTTTGAAAAAGATGGATGAGATTCAACAACATAAGTTTTCTCTGAAAAAGATGGATGAGATTCAACAACATAAGTTTTCTCTAAAAAAGATTGATCCATTTGTCTCCAAATAGTATGTTATTTATAGCAGAGCAAATGAGAAATGAAGGGTTGAGATTGAAAAGATTAATCAACAATCAAGGATGGAGGAAATAGGAGGCATGAATCATGGATTATCATCAACAAGTGAAAATGAAAGATAATATTTAATCAAGGGCTTGCATTTGTTCCAAACAAACACACTTTTGACCTACACACACAGGTCACCAAGTGACTTGCTCAAGAGGTTAAAGGTCTAGCTTGCTTAAGAAGCTCAGTGAGATGATCGGAGGAGAGAATATTCTTTGAAATATTCTCATAGGTGAGGATAAAGGTATTTTGCAAATTAAAAGAAAACTTTAATTGTGCAAAAAAGCAGATAAGGAGTATTCCATAAGAATATTCCCTTTTTAGAGGAAGATTAGTTTAATTGTTAATTAAACAAGGTTTAATCACACAATTAGGGGATTAGAAGAATTAAAAGGATGTTCATTAAATCAAATAATTTAATGAAAGGAGGAAATGATATTTAATTAAATAACTTGGGGTTATTTAATTAAATAAGATGACTTAGGGAATTGAATTAAATACTTTGATTTATTTAATTTAATGAGATGAAATGTTAGCATGAAAAGGGGGAATTAACCTGATTAAATGAATTAGGATAATAGAGGAAAATGATGCAATTAATTAAAATAACTAGGCTAATTCAATTAATTAAGCAAAAAGAGGATGGATTTAAGAAGAAATGATGTTAGTAAACCTGATTTGAGTATATGATATCATTTAGGACATTTTTCAGTGTCTACAAAAAGAATTAGTAAAAATTTGGCATTATTTTCTTAAAATAAATTAGGTAAAGTTGGTGGAGAATGTCACTTGATCGAAGAGAGCATGAAAAAAATTTCAGAAGTGAATAAAATATGCACAACAGTATGTCTATCAAATATGAAATGAAAAGTATGGAAGTTGTTGCATGCTCTCTTTGATCTTGGCATTCTCCAACATGGTATTAGAGCCATGAGAGCACGTTCCTTCCCCCATCGAGGTGACTCCTACATATAGCCATATCAATAGAGTTTCATAGATCCAAATAGACAATACCATCATGTTCAAAAGGCTCCAGAAATGAAAAAATACCTTTTGTTTCGTCAATTTTAGTAGTTTTCATTATTTGCATTTTTTGGCCTTTGTGCCTATTTTATGAAAAGTAAAAAAAATAGTAAAAGGCCAATTTTCCCTTTGCCAATCTACTGTTAGGGTAGACATTTTCATTTTATGAGTTTTTGGCCATTTTGGCCTCTTCGTAAAGAATATTTTGGCCAAATTTGGTTTTTTGAAGGGTTATACCCTATTTGGTTCATGGCTTGTAGGATAAAATTAAAGTTGCAAGAAGTTGTGACATCTTTTTTGTTGATATGAGTGATTTTTATCACTAGTCTCCATTTCTCATGTTTTCCCCTATCCAATTCACCCTCTTCACCATTGCATTTTCTTGTAAACTCCAAAATCTACCAAGCAAGCCCTCTCAAAGCACCTCCACATCTATGCAATCTGCCATAAAATTACATCCAAAGTGAGCATCGACCATATCATGATCATGGTCTTTTTATTTTCCATGGAGACTCTAGTGTCATCTTCAAACCAATCGAGCCCCAAGTCAAGCCAAACACCCTTCCCACTCCCTACATAGGGTGACTATGATCTATGCTTGATTGGTCAACATTTGAGCATAACAATCAAGACAAATAAGAATATTAATGCTCATTTGTGAGCATTAATAGTGTTGCTACATTTTTTATAAAAAAATATCATGTTGTTCTCCCTTTATTGACCAACAACTCCACCAACTAGATATTTTTCATCTCCATTGGCTTTTGCAGGCTCATATCAAAGTATTTTTTGGAATTTGGAGTAGACCTCTACACAGAAGTATTTTGTTTGCAAAAAAGGTAGTCTCCATGCCCCACACGGCTTCCTTGAGATCCTTAGGCATTCCAACAAGTTTATTTGAGCACTTGGGTAGTTGATATCTATAATCATTTATCCCCTGGAAATTGCACACACTCACTTGGTAGTAGACATTGGTAAGATGAAAACAAGGTAGTTCAATGGTCTCTTTCATTTCTTGAAAATGATACATTAGAAGGATGGGTTGGGAGGAATTTATCAGGGTCTCCTTGCTTCATTATAGGGAATGATATTCCATAACAATTTTCAACATTTTTGTGATCGAAGAAGTTGTTGGTGAGGCATGAAGATCTCTTTGAATTGCTTGGTCATCCTCTCTTCAAATGGACTCCACGACTCAGTCAACTCATGACATGTAATCTCTGATCTCTCCATCAAGTTGTGATCTCTTCCAAGAAGTGGTCAACACTTCATTTTGGGTTTCTCATCTTACCCCCATTGAGCCTCAAGAAGTGATCAACATCCTCACACTTGGCACAAAGGAACTTGGTCTCTAGCACACTTGACGGCATATCCCCTTGACTTGGCTAAAACCATTCTAGGAAAATGTTTTTTATTAACATTTTATGTTAAAATTTAGTGGCTTTTTTTATATTAAACGTTTTATGTCATAGTTATTTAACCGCCTGTTTCATTTTAGTGCTTGTAAAAGGGGGGATTTTTTCATTTTGTGATAATTTGCAAATGGGAGGTGTTTTTTATTGTAAATAGTCATTAGAAATCTAGTTTTAGTGCTAATGTTTTAGCGTCGAGACATTTTTGATTTTTTGGTATTTAATATCAAATTTTAACCTCTAAAGTCAACTTTGTAAGCAAATTTTGATGGGGCATAACTTTCACCTCGATTATCAAAATTTTGCAAAACTTTTTTTTTATTTTTATCAAAAAAATTTAAGGAATATAACTTTACGTGTAAAATTAAGATTTGGGTTTCCATTTTATCACAAATTATTAAAAAAAATTAAGTTATAAATAAAATATTTTGGCATCTAATCTTCATAACTTGTAAAATTTTCTTGCACATTGTTCTGGGGGGGTTACAATCAACACTAATCATTATTCGGGAGCTCTCTAAATCAAGGAGACAATATAGGTATTTTTTCTTTTTTCAGTTTTTTGGTTTATGCGATCATATCTCTCACACTAAATCCCTTCCATTTGAGTATTCTTTGTAATCCTCCTAATAAATAGAAAATAAAATATGGATATTATGGAAAGAAAAGGCATATAATAGAATAATGTCAATTTTGTTAAACTAAGGAGCTAAAGAAAATTATTCTTAGCCATGGTATTTCCTTACCTAATCCTCTAATTCCAACACATGCAAAAACATCATCTAGTATCACTCAAACATCTTGTGATACATCATCATTTGGGGATGAGCAATGTAGTCTGATGACTTGCATTGATGTCTCATCTCCCATATCACTCGTTGCTACATCTAAATTTGGTGTTGAATCATTTATCATTTCCACATATTCTTTACATCAATTTATTACTATTGTCATTCCATATCTACTATATTGGGATGCATATCTACCAGACATCACATCTTTGTTTGTAGAATCTGATATTTTAGATTTGGATGACACCATCGAGGACATTCATCTTCTATTGATTAGCTTCAATGAAGTTGTATCACCATTTCCATATTTGGATATTTCTCTTGCCTCACCTACATCAACTTATATCATGATAGATTGTGCATACATTCATGAGTTATCATCATCTACAATAGTATCAGATTCACATCAGTCCAATTATCACCATAAATTCATGGTCTCTATTTCAAAATATTTTAAAGTACCTGATCCATCATATTAGCATATGTCACACATCAACATTAGATTGGAGATTAATGAGAATCATTTGAAGGCATCATTGGCATCATTTCAATATTTGGATCATGTGCATCATTCAAAGACATTCACCTTACTGCTTGCATAGTCCTATCTAAAATGTGAAGTCATCTTGCACACATTTGTGGTTTTGTTTCTTCTCAAGGGGATAAATGTTGTTCAAGATTTGTGGATCATCTTCAAAATCTAGTGTTGAGAATCTACCATCACTATAGACATCATTTTGAGGGGAGGTTACATGGTTTCTCTTCTACTATTAGTTTTGGGAGAAAACATTTTTCCATATAGAGTTCATCACTTCACATTTTTTGGGGGGTCACATGAACTTCTCTCTTTTCTCTCTTATAGAGGGAATATTCATTGTAATTTATGCTAAAAGTAGTCCTTGGGGGGTCATCATGACTTCTCCCTCTATCACTTATCTTCTTCACTTGTACACTTCATTTCATTGCATTTCTCTTTTGGAGAGGGGTTTTTATTTTCACACTAGACTTTTTTCCTATACTCCACTTTATGAGATATTTGTACATGAGTAACTAACATGGCCTTGTAGTTAGGACTAATCATTCTGCATACATTACTCCCCAAGTTTCACTTAAGGGAGGGTGTTAGTGTAAATAGTGTCTTTATTCATCTATATAGGAAATCACCTTTCTAGGATTGACCTATTCACAACTAGATTAAGTTAACTTAGGTTTATTTTTCTTTTTTCTCACTTAATATGGTTGAGATATGTGTCCTCATGACTTGACACACCTATTAACTATTGGAAACACAAGGGCAAACAATTGAGAGGGGGGTTGAATAAGTTGTCCAAAAAATTTAAAACTTATTCAATTGATTAACCCTATTCTCAAATCCGATTAATAACCATGAAAGCATAAATCAACAGCACATCAGAAACACACATAACACCAAGATTTTTTATGTGGAAGCCTTGTTAGGGGAAAAACCACAATGGAGGTCAGTCCACAAGATTATACCCTTTTAAAAGTATAAAGAATGAAATGGAGAATGCACATGCATTCAGGAACACTGCCTAGAACTCACTGCTCAATTACAACAAGGCTAACCACCCAAAGGAAGACACACTCTCTTACAAAAATATTTGGATTACATCTACAGAGATTTGAACTAACAAAATAGCATCTACTAATGCCTAATCACAATTTTGATTAAGCACATGAACACTTCTTCACTCTTATTCACACTCTACTTTTCCTTCGAATGATTAGGACTTTATTCACACACACACACACATAAGAATTCATTCAATTCACATAAGCAATCACTTATATATATCTACAACAAGAAATTACATTGCTACATGTCGGCCTCAACAAAATAATAAAATGAATATAAAGTGTCAGCTCAAATCAATAAAAATTAACAATGTGAATTAATCAAGGTCCACCACAACTTAGTGAAGACCCAAATCAACATCTCCAACATGAAAAAACTTCAATTAATTATTCCTCAAATATCCACAACACGCTACAAACACCATGTTAGCCAAGAACATGAACACACAAGAGAAAATCACCAACCATGAGCACAACAATCAATGCAGACATGCAACACAGATAGAGCACAATCTAGAAACATCCAAAAAACATTACGAATCACCAGAGAAGCATCCGCAGTAACTAAACTAACTAAAATCACATCATCTTCAATAAGGAACACCAATTGAAGCAACAAAAAAACTGTCAAAATATAAATCTTCATAACTCGATCAAATCGTCACACAGATCTTTGAAACTCAACGTGGATAAACTAGATACACTCAACAACATACCCTTTAGTCCACAACCTCTAATCATCAATGTACTGAACTCACCAACAAACTGAACTTCACTTCACCAATAACAACCTGTAACTCATTCCATTACAATTTTCTCAATATTCTCAACATATATAGCTTCTAATGAATCAGTGCTAATAGTGTTGAAATCAATGAAAACCACATATCAGCAACACAACCACAAAATCCAACAATCTCCCCCTTTGGCATTGATGGCAACACATGATGTGAAAAACACCATCAACACAACTAGCTCTTAACACTTACTCCCCCTTAGGTTTTAATTCTTCTCTCCTCAACTCATCCACATAACTCTTCTTCTCACAAGGCTCTTCTTCCCCAAAAAAAAATTCACATGATCTTCTCCCCCTTTGACATCAATGACAAAGATCTCTTCTATACAATCTTTGAACCACATATCTAAACATCTAAACATCTAACTACTCCCCCTGAGTACTAGCCACCACAACATCAATCTGAATCAAGATATACCTATAAAAAGCACAGACTGATGCAAAGCAATCCATCCTTAGTTCTAATTAGGAGGGGTAATCACCCCTAACTTCCTTCTAAGACACTCAAAAGCATCTGTAGGCAACGACTTGGTAAAGATGTTTGCAATCTGCTCCTTAGTAGGCACATACTCTAGTCTGACTTCATTTTAACTCACCTTCACTCTCAAAAAGTGAAACTTAATATATATATGCTTTTTCTTTGAATGCAGCATCAGATTCTTAGAAATGTTAATAGCACTTGAATTCTCACAGACTATGGAAATAGGCTCTTTATATAGAACTCTGAAATCTTCAACATTTGCTTCCTCCACAATACTTGAGTACAATTGTTAGTAGCAGCAATGTATTCTACCTTTGCAATAGATAAAGAAATGGCATTCTTCTTCTTACTTAACCATGAAATCAGCTTCTTTCCCAAGAAAAATGCACCACCACTAGTAATTTTCTTATCATTCACATCGCCTACCCAATCAGCATCAGAAAAGACACTCAAACTAAGAGCATCATCTCTAGGATACCATAGGCCAAAGTCAACTATTCCCTTCAAATATCTGAAAATTCTCTTCAAAGTGGTCACATGAGATTCTTTAGGATCAGCTTGAAATCTTGCAACAATACATACAGCATTCATAATATCAAGCCTATTTTGAGTCAAATAAAGTAGTCCACCCATCATCAATTTGTATCTAGTCTAATTTTCTTTCGGAGAATCATCTTCTATTGTTAACTTACATCCGGTCACCATGGGTGTACCAAATGGCTTTGAATCTTCCATACCAAACTTCTTCAATAATCCCTTCACATACGTAGACTGAGATATAAAGATTATTTTATCTAACCAAGTAATTTTCAATCCCAAAAAGAATTTCATCTCACCAATTATTGACATTTCAAATTCACTCTACATCTCATCAACAAACTTCATGCACAAACCATCATCTCCTCCAAAAACTATATCATCAACAAAGACTTCTACAATCAAATCTTTATTATGATCAATCTTGAAATACAGATTACTATTAGCAGTACCTTTGTTAAATCCAATCTTCAACAAATACTTGTCCAATATGGCATACCATGCTCTAGGGGCTTGCTTGAGTCCATACAAAGCTTTCTTTAACTGACACACCATATCTCCCTTATCAGTCAACTGAAATCCATCAGGTTGCTCAACATACACTTCTTCTTCCAACTCACCCTTTAGAAATGCTAACTTGACATCCATCTGATAAACCTTGTAGTTCTTGTAAGCAACATAAGCAAGAAATAATCTTACAGCTTCAATTCTAGCAATAGGGGCAAAAGTCTCTTTAAAATCAATTCCTTCCATTTAATAATATCCTTTTCATACTAGTCTTTCTTTTTTTCTAACCACTTCACCTTGCTCATTCAATTTGTTTCTAAAGATCCATTTAGTTCCAATTACATTTTTATCCTTAGGTTTGGGAACAAGAATCCATGTATCATTTTTCTCAATCTACTTTAGCTCCTCTTTCATTGCTTCAACCCAATGTCCATCTTTACATCCTTCATTCACACTAGTAGGCTTAGTATTTTAAATCAAGAAGTATTCTTATGTAATATTTCTTCTAGTCTAGACACTTGTGTTCTTATCACCTATAATCTTATCTTAAAGGAACCACACAGATCAGTATGCACAAGCTCCAACAATTCTTTTAAACAATGTTGTTTACTCTAAAATGAAATTCTACTTTGCTTTCCTAACTGACATTCCTTACATATGGCATTAGTAGGTTTCACCAAGTGAGGTAGATCTCTCACAGCCTTAGTATAACTTATCTTAACAATATTATCAAAGTTAACATGACACATTCTCCTATGCCAGAACCAACTTTGATCAACTTGAGCAATCAAAAAAAATTTACTAGCAGCACTCAAGTGAAGGATATTACCCTTTTTTTTTTGTACCTGATGCAATCACATTTCCAAAACTCAATATTCTACACTTTCCATCCTTGAACTGAAGATTGTATCCCTTATCAACAATTTGACCAACACTCAAAAGATTATGCTTCAGACCTTCCATGTATATAGGACATCATCAGTATTATGCTTACCATCAAGAGAAATGCATCCTCTGCCATGGATCACACAAGCTATATTATCACCAAATCTCACAACGCCACCATCATACTTTTCCAAGCTCACAAACTTACTGTTATCTCCTATCATATGATGTGAACATCCACTCTCAATCACCCATTCATCTTTCTCTTCAACTCGAGCAACTAGGGCCCTTTCTCCACATTTGTACAACTAGCAGATTTAGTAGACATGGGATTATTTTCCTTGATAGAAATAAATACCCATTCATCATCACTTCTATTTCCTTTATCAGATTCTTCATCTATCACACCTTCATCAATAGCATAGTAACACTTCCTTTGAAATCTAGGCTTGTTATGTCTTGGTTTAGGAGCTATTTCCAGACACCTTGATGCAAAATGACCTATCTTATTGCAAGAAAAACATTTAAGAATAAATTTTCCTTCATACTTACCTTTTCTTCTTGGTACTCTTTTGACAATAAGTTCTTCCAACTCTTCCAACTCTCTTTCTTCTTCTTCAATCTGTCTGATTTCATCCTCATACTTGAATGTCTTTCTAGATGAACTCTCACCTGGATCATATCTTTGTTTATCTCTACTAGAAGTAGTAGCCTTGAATGCAGATTCTACCTTAGGAAGGGCATCACCAAATTCGCTCAACTCAAAAGCAGTAAGCTTACCAACCAACATATCTCTGGTTACATTTGTTATAGTTTGAAGCTCTTCAATAGCACTAGCTTTGACTTTGTATGAATCAAGCAAGGATCTAATCACTTTAGCAACAATCTCTGATTTGTCTATCTGTCCACCAGCACATCTGATACCACACACAAGTTCATTCACTCTTTGCATTAAAATAGTAATGTTCTCATCATCACCCATTCTCAACTTTTCATATTTCCCTTTTAGACTCTGCAACTTAGCAATCCTCACATTAGCATCACCTTCATACAAGGTTTCCAACTTTTTCCAGATCTCATAAGCAGTCTTCAAATCCATAACATTTTTCATCTCAAAATTAGTCAAGGCACTCAACAATGCTTCCTTAGCCCTTATATTATACTCAGCATCTCTAATCTCAGTAGTAGTAGTAGTAGGACCATTCTGAGGAATAACATACCCATTACATGTAATGTTTTAGAAGGGCTCACCAATACATCTTAAATGACACTCCATTTGATTCTTCCATCGAGAATAATTTGTTCCATCAAATCTTGGACTATCCTTCTTGTAAGTCACCATCCCGAATCACCTCAAGCTATTAAACTTCTTCCAAGGAACCTGCTCTTATACCAATTGTTGGCAACACAAGGGCAGACAACTAAGAGGGGGGGTGAATCAATTATCCCATAAATTTAAAAATTATTCAATTTATTAACCTTATTCTCATATCTAATTAATAACCATGAAATCATAAATCAACAAAACATCATAAACACACATAACATCAATATTTTTTACATTGAAACCCTGTTAGGGGAAAAACCACAGTGGAGATTAGTCCACAAGATTATACCCTGTTAAAAGTATAAAGAATGAAATTGGGAATGCACATGCATTTAGGAACACTGCCTAGAGCTCGCTACTCAATTACAACAAGGCTAACCACCCAAAGCAAGACAAAATTTCTTACATAAATATTTGGATTACATTCGTAGGGATTTGAACTGACAAAATAGCATTTGCTAATGCCTAATCACAGTTTTGGTTAAGCACATGAACACTTCTTCACTCTTCTTCACTCCTCTTCACACTTTGCTCTACCTTTGAATGATTAGGACTTTATTCGCACATACACACATGATCATTCATTCAATTCACATAAACAATCTCTTATATATTTCTACAACAAGAAATTACATCGCTACATGTCAGCCTCAACAAAATAATAAAATGAATATAAATTGTCAACTCAAATCAATAACAATTAACAATGTGAATCAATCAAGGTAAACCACAACTTAGTGAAGACCCAAATCAACATCTCCAACATGAAAACACTTCAATTAATTAGTCCTCAAAGATCCACAACACGCTACAAACACCATGTCAGCCAAGAACATGAAAAGCATGAACACGCAAGAGAAAATTTCCAACCATGAGCACAATGATCAATGCAGACGTGTAACACAAATAGAGCACAATATAGAAACATCCAAAAACATCATGAATCACCAAAGAAGCATCCGCAGCAACTGAACTAATTGAAATTGCATCATCTTCAATCAGGAACACCAACTGAAGCAACAGAAAAATTGTTAGAATATAAATCTTCATAACTCGATCAAATCTTCACACAGATCTTTGAAACTCGACGTGGATAAACTAGATACACTCAGAAACAAACCATTTAGTCCAAAATCTCTGATCATCAACATACTAAACTCACCAATAGACTGAACTTCACTTCACCACTGACAACTTGCAACTCATTCCATTACAATTTTCTCAATATCCTTGATATATACAGCTTCTAATGAATTAGTGCTAATAGTGTTGACATCAATGACAACCACAACATCCAACAATCTAGAACCACTACAACCCACATATCAATTGATTATATATAATCAATAATATATCAAGACACATAAGCACTCAAAGTAAGCATTGTGCAATTAACTTTTTCAATTGTAGTGAGCTCTAAGAAGTGTACCTGAATGCATGTGTCTATTCCAATCATTCTGCATCAACCACATATATGAACATCTAAACATTTTTCAACTTACATCTGGTCACCATGGGTGTACCAACAATCCAACAATCCACATATCAACAACACAACCACAACATCCAACAACTGAGAGGGGGGTGAATCAATTGTCCCAAAAATTTAAAAATTATTCAACTTATTAACCTTATTCTCATACCTAATTAATAACCATCAAAGCATATATCAACAACACGTCAGAAACACACATAACACCAATATTTTTTACGTGGAAACCCTATTAGGGGAAAAACCATGGTGGAGGTCAATCCACAAGATTATACCCTATTATAAGTATAAAGAATGAAATGGGGAATGCACATGCATTCAGGTACACTATTTAGAGCTCATTGCTCAATTACAACAAGGCTAACTGCCCAAAGGAAGACACACTATCTTACAGAAAGATTCGGATTACATCCACAGGGATTTGAACTGATAAAATAGTGTCATGCCCACAATTTTCACTAGAAAACCCAACCAATTTTTTTATTTTTTTATTTTTCATTTCCATACAAACGTTAAACTAAATATCACTCTAGGTGTTTAAGTTGTAACACTAACCATGATATGAGTTGAGCATCGAAATGAGAATCACTTCTCAAACTCAAACATAATTTTTTTCTTTACAGATTTTTTATGCCAAACATTGCTAGGGTTCACTTGACACACACTATCTTATACCCCCTGGGGTCATCTAGATGACATGAGTCTTGGATTGAATTTTGCGAGTATTATAAGACTAAAATTTATTTGATCTAATTGTGAAATTCAACCAAAATATGGTTATAACTACCATGTTAAATGAATAAAGAAATAAACAACAACCCTTGTATTTCCTAGGGGTACACGTCATAATGCTCAAGGTAATTGTCGCCCAATTTTTCTATGTTAACATTGCCCATTATTAAATAACTAACCTAAAAGCAATTGTATCCTTCACATCAATAGCATTGTGTATATGAAACACGTCAAGGTTTAATTCACATTTCACTAACGCTATAATATCATTATGGACCAAAATGGAAATTTGTGACATTATTGCTCTCTTCCAAACTAGCATTGATACTATCAAGGTTAGACATCTAGCTAGTATCAAGGTGACAATTGATACTAGTGCAAGATAATGGAAAATTGAGGTATTTGATCCAATATCACTTATTATTAACATTGATATTATTCGCCTCACTAATATTATTACAATTGCCAACATAATAAGGAAATCAATAATAAAGGAAAATAAATAAATGATAATATTAATTTAGGTTTAAGCATTTATAATAATAAAGGAAAATCAATAAATGATAGTACTAATAAATAACAACAAGGGGATATTGCATATAAAGCAATAAAATTGGGCACATAAGTACTAGCATTTATTTGTTTTATTTTACAAGGCACTACAAAATCATTCAAATGTATTAGTTGGGGTTAGAATGGGAATCAAATGATACATGATTAAATAGATAATGAAATCCATTAACAATAGAAAAGAAAGGATAACTAGAAAATTGTTGCCATAATATTAATGTTTTATAGAGAGGGATGTTAGTAATTGATGAGATAAATATTAGGAGAAATTTTAACATCTGAACATTTGTCAACTTACATCTAGTCACCATGGGTGTACCAACAATCCAACAATCCACATATCAGCAACACAACCACAACATCCAACAACTAAGAGGGGGGATGAATCAATTGTCCCAAAAATTTAAAATTTATCCTTATTCTTAAATCTGATTAATAACCATCAAAGCATAAATCAACAACACATTAGAAACACACATAACACCAAGATTTTTTACGTGGAAACCTTATTAGGGGGAAAACCATGGTGGAGGTCAGTCCACAAGATTATACCCTATTAAAAGTATAAAGAATGAAATTGGGAATGCACATGCATTTAGGCACAGTGCCTAGAGCTCACTACTCAATTACAACAAGGCTAACTGCCCAAAGGAAGACACACTATCTTACAGAAAGATTTGGATTACATCCGCAGGGATTTGAACTGATAAAATAGCATCTGCTAATGCAAGATCATAGTTTTGATTAAGCACATGAACATTTCTTCACATTAGGACTTTATTCACACATACACACACATGATCATTCATTAAATTTGCATAAGCAATCACTTATATATATCCACAACAAGAAACTACATCGCTACATGTTGGCCTCAACAAAATAATAAAATGAATATAAATTGTCAGCGCAAATCAATAACAATTAACAATGCAAATCAATCAAGGTCGGCCACAACTTAGTGAAGACCCAAATCAACATCTCCAACATGAAAACACTTCAATTAATTAGTCCTCGAAGATCCACAACATGTTGCAAACACCATGTCAGCCAAAAAAATGAAAAGCATGAACATGAAAGAGAAAATCACCAACCACGAGTAAAACGATCAATGCGGATGTGCACCATAGATAGAGCACGATCTAGAAACATCCAAAAACATCATGAATCACCAGAGAAGCAGTTGTAATAATTGAATCACTGAGATCACATCATCTTCAATTAGGAACACCAACTAAAGCAACAGAAAAACTGTCCGAATATAAATCATCATAACTCGATCAAAACTTCATGTAGATCTCTAAAACTCAACATGGATAAACTAGATACACTCAAAAACAAACCCTTTATTCCACAACCTCTAATAATCAATGTATTGAACTCACTGATAGACTGAACTTCACTTCACCATTGACAACCTGCAACTCATTCAATTACAATTTTCTCAATATCCTCGACTATACAGCTTCTAATGAATTAATGCTAATAGTGTTGACATCAATGACAACCACATATCAACAACACAACCACAACATCCAACAATATCCTCCCTTGGCATTGATGGCAATACATGATGTGAAAAAAACCATCAATGCAACTAACTCTTGACACTTACTCCCCCTTAGGCTCTGATTCTTCTCTCCTCAACTCATCCACATAACTCTTCTTCTCACAAGGCTCTTCTTCCCCAGAAATTTTTTCACATGATCTTCTCCCCCTTTGACATCAATGAAAAATATATCTTCTATTCAAGCTCTGTAGAACCCCAATCTAAATACATGCAAAACACAATGAAGGAACACATTAGAAGATCATATGCAAGTAAGAATAAGGATTCCCCATGGAATCCATTAGCAAAGCTCCAAATAGGATAGAAACCAAGAATAAAATGAAAGAACAAGAAAGTAAGCTAAATCCTATTGAAAGCAGTGCAAACTCTTGATCCTATGGGGGAATTGGTGCCAATTTGATGTGAAAATTAGCCCTTTTCCAACTCCAATGATGTGATGAAGATGATTGATGAAGGATGAATGCTTGTGGTGATGACTTCAATGGAGCTCCATGTTGAAAATCTAAAAAAAGCCTAACTATGCTTGGATGAAATTGATGATAAATTGTTATGGATTTGGGTATAGTAATTTTGCTCAAATTTTCAATGATCAAAGGAGGAATAAGACCTCTTATTTATAGAATGTTGAGATGGAAGAATGCCCAAAAGAGAGCAATGTGGGACTAATAATCTACCAATGGCAATATGCCACTTGTCAACATGTGAATGGATGAAGGATGTGCAAGTTTTGAAGAATGTATCAATAAATGCAATTAGGTGGAATTTAAAATTGTTGAAATGACATGTAAAAGGGAAATAAAATGCATTGAATGCCACTTGGCTCAAGGAAAAAGGACTCATTTGGTGGAGTAAATTCATTGTTGGAAGGACAAAGTCCACTTGGATTTTGAATTCAAATTTGAGGAATATTTCTTTATTATGCCTTTTCAGAGAAAATATAGATTTAATAAATGAATTAAATCTATTTTCATGTGTAAGTTGCAAAAGCTAGAGGACGGGACATGGATTAGGATTAAATTAGTTAAGGGTTAAGTAATTTAATGAGGATTAAAATGATGTGACATATTGATTTAGATTTATGGGTTTATTTAAATCAACTATGAGAAGAAAAGGATTTAGAGATAGTTAAATAAATATTTTTGATTTATTTAACTAGAGAAGGTGAAAGTTAGATTAAATTAAATAAATATTAATTTATTTAATTTAATAGGATGAATTTAGAGATTTGATCAAATAAAATTAATTATTTAATTAAATAGGCACAATTAGATTAGGTTGATTGATTTAATTAATAGAATGGAATGACTTAATCAAATAAGATGATTTATTTAATCAAGAGAGGATGATTGATGAATTTAATCACATAAGGGTATTTGACTAAATGATTAGACTGAGGGATGATTTAGGATGAGATGGTGTTAGTAGTTAGGATTAGATGTGTAGTGTTAATTAGAACATTTTCCATGTCTACAAGCTTTGAACCACATATCTGAACATCCAAACATTTGACTACTCCCCCTGAGTAGCAGCCACCAAAACATCAATCTGAATCAAGATATAACTATGAAATGCACAGACTGATGCAAAGCAATGCATCGTTAGTTTTGATTAGGAGGGGTAATCACCCCTAACTTCCTTTTGAAATACTCAAAATTTTCCTTAGGAAATAGCTTAATAAAGATGTTTGCAATCTGCTCCTTAGTAGGCACATACTCTAGTCTGACTTCCTTTTCACTAACCTTCACTCTCAAAAAGTGAAACTTAATAGATATATTCTTTGACTTTGAATGCAGCACCGGATTCTTAGAAATGTTAATAGAAATTGAATTATCACAAAATATGGCAATAGGCTCATCATACACAGCTCTGATATCCTTCAACATTTGCTTCATCTAGAATACTTGAGTACAATTGTTAGCAGCAACAATGTATTATGCCTCTTCAATAGATAAAAGAAATGGCATTTTGCTTCTTACTTAACCATGAAATCAGCTTCTTTCCCAAGAAAAATGCACCACCACTAGTACTTTTCCTATCATTCACATCGCCTACCCAATCAGCATTAGTAAAGGCATTCAAACTAAGATCATCATCTTTAGGATACCAGAGGCCAAAGTCAACTGTTCCCTTCAAATACTAGAAAATTCTCTTCACGACAGTCACATGAGAGTCTTTTGGATCAGCTTGAAATCTTGCAACAATGCATACAACATTCATAATATCAGGCCTAGTTTGAGTCAAATAAAGTAATCCACCTATCATCGATTTGTATTTAGTCTGATTTGCTTTCAGAGAATCATCTTTTGTTGTCAACTTACATCCAGTCACCATGGGTGTACCAACTGGCTTTGAATCTTCCATACCAAACTTCTTCAATAATTCCTTCACATACTTGGACTAAGATATAAAAATTCCTTTATCTAACTGAGTAATTTGCAATCCTAAAAAGAATTTTATCTCACCAATCATTGACATCTCAAATTCACTCTACATCTCATCAACAAACTTCATGCACAAACCATCATCTCCTCCAAAAATGATATCATCAACAAAGACTTCTACAATCAAATCTTTATTATGATCAATCTTGAAATACAGATTACTATCAGCAGTACCTTTGTTAAACCCAAGCTTCAACAAATACTTGTCCAATCTGGCATACCATGCTCTAGGGTCTTGCTTGAGTCCATACAAAGCTTTCTTTAACTGACACACCATATCTCCCTTATCAGTCAACTGAAATCCATTAGGTTGCTCAACATACACTTCTTCTTCCAATTCACCATTGAGAAATGTTGACTTGACATCCATCTGATAAACCTTGTAGTTCTTGTAAGCAACATAGACAAGAAATAATCTTACAGCTTCAATTCTAGCAACAGGGGAAAAAGTCTCTTTAAAATCAATTCCTTCCATTTGAGAATATCCTTTACATACTAGTCTTGCTTTGTTTCTAACCACTTCACCTTGCTCATTCAGTTTGTTTCTAAAGACCCATTTAGTTACAATTACATTTTTATCCTTAGGTCTGGGAACAAGAATCCATGTATCATTTTTCTCAATCTGCTTTAGCTCCTATTTCATTGCTTCAACCCAATGTTCATCTTCACATGCTTCATTCACACTAGTAGGCTCAGTCTTTGAAATCAAACAATACTTTTCTGCAATCTTTCTCCTATTATGTACACCTTTGTTCTTATCTCCTATAATCTGATCTTCTTAATGATTCAATCTTACATACCTCAGAGTCTTCTTAGGATGTTCTTCAACTTTAGGCTCTTGTGTTCTCTTTTGTACTTTCACTAGTATCTCCTTCCTCTTGATTTTCCTGATTCACTGGAATGATTTGAACTTGATTTGAAGTCTGAACTTTCTTTCCTTTGTTTGTACTATCATTTTGATCATCAGAATCATATCCACAGGTTTTGGATGGTGTACCAAAGTCTTCATTAACCTTGACATTTGCACTTTCAACAATTTTCCTCAATCTTTTATTGTAACACTGATAGGCCTTGCTTTTAGTAGAATAACCAAGAAAGATACCTTCATCACTCCTAGCATCAAACTTTCCTATATCTTCATCTCTTTTGATATAACATTTTCTTCCAAAGATCTTGAAATATCTAACAGAAGGTTTATGACTAGTCCATAGCTCAAAAGGGGTCTTACCAGTATCACCTTTAATTTGTACCCTATTGAGTGTGTACACAGCAGTACTCATAGCTTATCTCTAGTAGATATGAGGGACATTTCCTTCTAGCATCTTCAAGTGTTTTGTTCTTTCTTTCCACGACTCTATTTTGCTGAGGGGTTCGCAATGCAGATAATTGTCTCTTTATTCCATATTCTTCACAAAAAGAATTAAATTCACCCAAAGTGAATTCACCACCTCTATCTGATCTCAAAAATTTAATCTTCAGACCTGTCTTTGTCTCAACCATAGCCTTAAAGATCTTAAACTTCTCTAGAGCTTCATATTTCTTGCTTAAGAAAGTAACCCACATCATTCTAAAATAATCATCAATGAGTAACATGAAATACCTATAACCTTGTAAACTTCTAACCTTAGAGGGACCAGACAGATCAGTATGCACAAGCTCCAACAATTCATTTGGACAATGATGTTTACTCTAAAATGAAATTCTAGTTTTCTTTCCTAACTGACATTCCTTGCATGTGGCATTAGTAGGTTTCACCAACTTAGGTAGATCTCTCACAGCCTTAGTAGAACTTATCTTGACAATATTTTCATAGTTAACATGACGCATTCTCCTATGCCATAACTAACTTTCATCAACTTGAGCAATCAAACAACTTTTACTAGCAGCACTTAGGTGAAAGATATTACCTTTTATTTTTGTACCTGATGCAATCACATTTCTGGAACTCAATATTCTACACTTTCCATCCTTGAATTGAAGATTGTATCTCTTATCAACAATCTGACCAACGGTTAAAATATTATGCTTTAGACCTTCCACATACAAGACATCATTAGTGTTATTCTTACCATCAAGAGAAATGCATCCTCTGCCATGGATCACACCAATTGTATTATCACCAAATCTCACAACACCACCATCATACTTTTTCAATCTCAAAAACTTACTTTTATCTTCTATCATATGATGTGAACATCCACTATTAGTCACCTATTTATCATCACTTCTATTTCTTTTATCAGATTCTTCATTTGTCACACCTTCATCAACAACATAGTAAAACTTCCTTTGAAATCTAGGCTTGTTATGTCTTGGTTTAGGAGCTCTTTCTAGAAACCTTGATGCAAAATGACCTATCTTATTGCAAGAAAAACATTTAAGAAGAATTTTTCCTTCATACTTACCTTTTCCTCTCAGTACTCTTTTGACAATAAGTGCTTCCAGCTCTTCCAGCTCTCTTTCTTCTTCTTCAATTTGTCTAATTTCATCCTCATACTTGAATGCCTTTCTAGATGAACTCTCACCCAGATCATATGTTTTTTTATCTCTACCAGAGGAAGTATCCTTGAATGCAGATTCTACCTTATGAAGGGCATCACCAAATTTACTCAATTCGAAAGCAATAAGCTTACCAACCAATATATATCTAGTTACATTTGTTACAGTCCAGAGCTCTTCAATAGCACTAGCTTTGAATTTTTATGAATCAAGAAAGGATCTAAGAACTTTAACAACAATCTTTGGTTCGTCTATCTATCCACTAGCACATCTGATACCACACACAAGTTCATTCACTCTTTGCATGAAAATAGTAATGTTCTCATCATCACCCATTCTCAACTTTTCATATTTCCCTTTCAGACTCTGCAACTTAGCAATCTTTACATTAGCATCACCTTCATACAAGGTTTCCAACTTTCTCCAAATCTCATAAGCAACCTTCAGATCCATAACATTTTTCATCTCAAAATCAGTCAACGCACTCAACAATGCACATATGTGATGATCCTAATCATGATTGTATTGTTAACTCAATCACTCCTAACTTTCCAAGATCTTTTTGTACATTGATTATATCACACCTAACTTTCTTCTGAGATACTCAAAATTATCCTTAGGAAATGGCTTGGTAAAGATGTCTGCAATTTGCTCCTTAGTAGGAACATACTTGATTCTAACTTCCTTTTCACTCAACTTCTCTCTCAAAAAGTGAAACTTAATGGATATATGCTTTGTCTTTGAATGCAGCACCGAATTCTTAGAAATGTTAATAGCACTTGAACTATAATAGAATATGGCAATAGGCTCATCATACACAACTCTGATATCCTTCAATATTTGCTTCATCCACAATACTATCTGAGTATACTCAAAAAGAAAGTTTACAAAATGGGAACAAAAAATTTATTAGGGTTGAGGAAGCATCAATGAAAACCACATTTTAGCAATATATGAAGTAAATCAATCCACCAATGATTGATTTGTATCTAGTTTGATTTGCTTTCAGAGAATCATCTTCTGTTGTCAACTTCCATCCAGTCACCATGGGTGTACCAACTAGCTTTGAATCTTCCATACCAAATATCTTCAACAATTCTTTCACATACTTGGACTGAGATATAAAGATCTCTTTATCTAACCTTGTAATTTGCAATCCCAAAAAGAATTTCATCTCACCAATCATTGACATTTCAAATTCACTTTGCATCTCATCAGAAAACTTCATGCACAAACCATCATCTCCTCCAAAAATGATATCATCAAAAAAGAATTCTACAATCAAATATTTATTATGATCTCTCACAGCCAACAAACCTAGATTTCAAAGAAAGTGTTACTATGTTGTTGATGAAGGTGTGACAAATGAAGAATCTAATAAAGGAAATAGAAGTGATGATGAATGGGTATTTATTTCTATCAAGGAAAATAATCCTATTTTTACTAAATTTGCTAGTTGTACAAATGAGGAGAAATCCCTAGCTGCTCAAGTTGAAGAGAAATATGAATGGGTGATTGACAACGGATGTTCATGTCATATGACAGGAGATAAAAGTAAGTTTGTGAGCTTGGAAAAGTATGATGGTGGTGTTGTGAGATTTGGTGATAATACAACTCACGAACTCACTAATCTAGTAAGAAGAAGCCGATTGTCCAACAATGTATGAAGTAAAGCAATCCACCAATCATTGATCTATGTCTAGTCTAATTTTCTTTCAGAGAATCATCTTCCATTGTCAACTTACATCCGGTCACCATGGGTGTACCAATTGGATTTGAATCTTCCATACCAAATTTCTTCAGCAATTCTTTCACATACTTGGACTGAGATATAAAGATCCCTTTATCTAACTGAGTAATTTGCAATCCCAAAAAGAAATTCATCTCACCAATCATTGAAATTTCAAATTCACTCTACATTTCATCAGCAAACTTCATGCATAAACCATCATCTCCTCCAAAAATGATATCATCAACAAAGACTTCTATAATTAAATCTTTATTATGATCTCTCACAACCAACAAGCCTAGATTTCAATGGAAGTGTTACTATGTTGTTGATGAAGGTGTGAAAAATGAAGAATCTGATAAAGGAAATAGAAATGATGATGAATGGGTATTTATTTTTATCAAGGAAAATAATCATGTGTCTACTAAATCTACTAGTTGTACAAATGTGTAGAAAGCCCTAGTTGCTTGAGTTGAAGAGAAAGATGAATGGGTGATTGATAGTGGATGTTCACATCATTTAATAGGAGATAAAAGTAAGTTCATGAGCTTGGAAAAGTATGATGGTGGTGTTGTGAGATTTGGTGATAATACAGTTGGTGTTATTTGTGGTAGAGGATTCATTTCTCTTGATGGTAAGCATAATACTGATGATGTCCTCTATGTGGAAGGTCTGAGCATAATCTTTTAACTGTTGGGCAGATTGTTGATAAGGGATACAATCTTTAGTTTAAGGATGGAAAGTGTAGAATATTGAGTTCCAGAAATGTGATTGCATTAAGTACAAAAATAAAAGGTAATATCTTTCACTTGAGTGTTGCTAGTAAAATTTGTTTGATTGCTCAGATTGATGAAAGTTGGTTATGGCATAGGAGAATTTGTCATGTTAACTTTGATAATATTGTCAAGATAAGTTCTACTAAGGCTGTGAGAGATCTACCTAAGTTGGTGAAACCTAGTAATGCCATATGCAAGGAATGTCAATTAAGAAAGAAAACTAGAATTTCATTTCAGAGTAAATAGCATTGTTCAAAAAAATTGTTGGAGCTTGTGCATACTGATCTATGTGGTTCCTCTAAGGTCAGAAGTTTACAAGGTTACAAGTATTTCATGTTACTCATTGATGATTATTCTAGAATGATGTGGGTTACTTTATTAAGGGAGAAATTTGAAGCTCTAGAGAAGTTCAAGATCTTTAAGGCTATTGTTGAGACAAAGACAGGTCTAAAGATTAAATGTCTAAGATTAGATAGAGGTAGTGAATTCACTTCCAATGAATTTAATTCTTTTTGTGAAGAACATGGAATAAAGAGACAATTATTTGCACCGCGGACCCCTCAACAAAATGGAGTCGTGGAAAGAAAGAATAGAACAATTGAAGATGTTGCTAAGACCATGATGCTAGAAGGAAATGTCCCTCATATCTATTGGAGAGAAGTTGTGGGTACTACTATGTACACACTCAACCAGGTACAAATTAAAGGTGATACTGGTAAGACCCCTTTTGAGCTATGGACTAGTCATAAACCTACTATTAGATATTTCAATATCTTTGGAAGCAAATGTTATAACATAAGAGATGAAGATATAGGAAAGTTTGATGCTAGGAGTGATGAAGGTATCTTTCTTGGTTATTCTACTAAAAGAAAGGCCAACCAGTGTTACAATAAAATATTGAGGAAAATGGTTGAAAATGCAAATGTCAAGGTTGATGAAGACTTAAGTACACCATCCAGAACCTATGGATATGATTTTGATGATTAGAATGATAGTATAAACAAAGGAAAGTAAGTTCAGACTTCAAATCAAGTTCAAATCCTTTTGGTGAATCAAGAAAATCAAGAGGAAGGAGAAACTAGTGAAAGTGCAGAAGAGAGAACACAAGAGCCTGAAGTTGAAGAACATCCTAATAAGACTCCAAGGTATGTAAGATTGAATCATTCAAAAGATCAAATTATAGGTGATAAGAACAAAGGTGTCCAGACTAGGAGAAAGATTACAGAAGAATATTGTTTGATTTCAAAGACTGAGCCTACTAGTGTGAATGAAGCATGTAAAGATGAACATTCGGTTGAAGCAATGAAAGAGGAGCTAAAGAAAATTGACAAAAATAATACATGGATTCTTGTTCCTAGACCTAAGGATAAAAATGTAATTGGAACTAAACGAGTCTTTAGAAACAAACTAAATGAGCAAGGTGAAGTGGTCAGAAACAAAGCAAGACTGGTATGTAAAGGATATTCTCAAATGGAAGGAATTGATTTTGAAGAGACTTTTTCCCCTATTGCTAGAATTGAAGTTGTGATATTATTTCTTGCTTATGCTACTTACAAGAACTACAAGGTTTATCAGATGGATGTCAAGTCAACATTTCTCAATGGTGAATTGGAAGAAGTGTATGTTGAACAACCTGATGGATTTCAGTTGATTGATAAGGGAGATATGGTGTGTCTATTAAAGAAAGCTTTATATGGACTCAAGCAAGCCCCTAGACCATGGTATGCTAGATTGGACAAGTATTTGTTGAAGCTTGGATTTAACAAAGGTACTGTTGATAGTAAATATGTATTTCAAGATTGATCATAATAAAGATTTGATTGTAGAAGTCTTTGTTGATGATATTATTTTTGGAGGAGATGATGGTTTGTGCATGAAGTTTGTTGATGAGATGCAGAGTGAATTTGAAATGTCAATGATTGGTGAGATGAAATTCCTTTTGGGATTGCAAATTACTCAGTTAGATAAAGGGATTTTTATATCTCAATTCAAGTATGTGAAGGAATTCCTGAAGAAATTTGGTATGGAAGATTCAAATCCAGTTGGTACACCCATGGTGACTGAATGCAAGTTGACAAGAGAAGATGATTCTCCGAAAGCAAATCAGACTAAATATAGATCAATGATTGGTGGATTGCTTTACTCGACTCAAACTAGGCCTGATATTATGAATGTTGTATGTATTGTTGCAAGATTTCAATTTGATCCTAGAGAATCTCATGTGACTACTATGAAGAGAATTTTCAGATATTTGAATGGAACAGTTGAATTTGGCCTATGGTATCCTAAAGATGATGATCTTACTTTGAGTTCCTTTACTGATGTTGATTGGGTAGGTGATGTGAATGATAGGAAAAATACTAGTGGTGGTGCATTTTTCTTGGGAAAGAAGTTGATTTCATGGTTAAGTAAGAAGCAAAATGCCATTTCTTTATCTACTTCAGAGGCAGAATGCATTGCTACTGCTAACAATTGTACTCAAGTATTGTGGATGAAGCAAATGTTGAAGTATATCAGAGTTGTGTATGATAAGCCTATTGCCATATTCTATGATAATTCAAGTGCTATTAACATTTCTAAGAATTTGGTGTTGCATTCAAATACAAAGCATATATCTATTAAGTTTTAATTTTTGAGAGAGGTGAGTGAAAAGGAAGTTAGACTGGAGTATGTGCCTACTAAGGAGTAGATTGCAGACATATTTACCAAGTCATTTCCTAAGGATACTTTTGAGTATCTCAGAAGGAAGTAGGGGTGATATAATAAATGTATAGAAAGAAGAGCCTTGTGAGAAGAATAGTTATGTGGATGAGTTGAGGAGAGAAGAATCATAACCTAAGGGGTGGCAACCGCAGAGGATATTCCACATCAGCCTATAGGATCCCATACACATCATGTTTTTATCAATCCTTTAGCTTATCCAGGTCATCAGGATGTTACAGATAATGTTGAGGTTACTGTGGCACCTGATCTTGTCCATGGCACATATAGTCAACTTATTTTTGCCACTGATACTATACATGCTAGAAATCCCCCTATGGTATCTCTGCATTCTCGTGATCTTAGTGACATTGGTAGAGCCATTGATCAGGCACGACATGTACTTGAATAATTATATATATAATTGTGTTCTAAAAAATTATGTATGTATACATGTAATGCATTTTAAAGTCTAGTTGTTTAACTCTTGATTGAAATTGTGTACTTGAAAATTTTAAGCAGTATAGTGATCTATTAGAGTTTGGAAATTTGGCACATGATGGCGATCCCATGTAGTATATAGCTGAGGTACATTTAAATAATAAAAAAATTAATTACTTAATGTAAGTTTGAACACATTGAACTTGTACATTGTAAATTTAGATAATTTTACATATATGTACACACACACATATATATACATGTATTTTAAAATTAAATTTAAACATGTGTGTACTTGAACACATGCAAGGCTTGGGACGAAGCTTAGGACATGGATCAAGAGAGCTTGGATTGGGACATGGGTCCACACATCTTGGATTAGGAGAGGGATCAGTCCATGGATCGAGGGAGATATCAGGCCATGGATCGAGGGGGAGATCGGGTCATGGATCGAAGGAGAGCTCAAGGGAGAGATTGGGCTAGAGATCTAATAATTCTATTCATAGTAGATATCCCTCTCTTTGAGATTTTTTATAGTATTATAGTTTGAGATCAGATTATTATGTTGGAGACATTTTTATGATTTATGTAGATCACATTACATACATTTATGTTTTATGGTATATATACTTTTTATTTACACCACATTCATAAATTTATGTTTTATGGTTTGAATAGGTTCGTTATACACATTATTATGGTTTGAACACTTGTTACATCTATTTACATCGTGCATGTTATTATGGTTTTATTTATTTAGCAAGTTTGTACCTTTATTTAAATTTATTTAAATGGTTTGTTCACATTTACATTATACATCTATTTACATCGTGAAATCAAAATGTTGAACTATCTAATGCTTACTATTTGTAAATTTAAAAAGATGGAAATATACAATTAATTTTAATTAGAAGCAAATTTGTCTAAATAAATAGGTCAAGAAATATAGAAAAATTTGAATGCAAATATATTAGATATTAATGCTATATTTAAGTGGAACATAAAAATGCAATTGGAAATAGATCTAATAACCTGAAATCTTAGCTCTAAATGTTCATTTTTAAAGTCACTATAGGTTAAATGTAAATTGTGCATCTATCATGCTATACATGAACTTAAGAATTCCATATAATCTAATACACATGAATTTGAATGTGCATGCAAAGAATTTTTGAACTAGATGATGAGCTATACTTGTGTCCAGTTGAATGTAAATGAAATCAAATATATTCAAGTGAACTTAAGAATTCCATATAATCTAATACACATGAATTTGATTGTGCATGCAAAGAAAGCGATCTAGGTGATGAGCTATAAGTGGAGATGAATGTAGATGAAATCAAATTTCTATTCTTGAACTTAAGAATTTCATGGAACATTTATTGATGCAGGAGCATCTAGTGGTGTAAGGGCAATCTTGCATCACCCAAAAATAGTTAAATTTCAATTTTATCATTTTTTAGATGTTTTTGCATTTTTGGATACCCTTTTTGTCATAATGAAATTCCCAATTTATGGTTTTTATTTTCTATTCCTGGGTTGAAAGATATTGCAGTTTTAGTTTTCCAAATTTGCACCTAAAAACCTTCTGAGTTGGATTTGAGGCACTTAGAGCTTCTGGAATGGCCCCAAAACTTGTTGAAATTGGCATAGCAAATTTTGAGCACGTTCTTGACTTCGAGACCTTTCCAATGGTTCAAACGATTCACGAATCGGAGCCCCGGATCAAAAGTTATGGCCCCCGGAAGTTGGCGCACTTTCTAGAAGATACAATTGCAAATGTTCTTTTGAAATTTAAACTTCAAGTTGTAATTTTGGGCGCCAAACCACCTAAACTCAATTTGAATGTTGTTTTGGCTCCAAACTAATGAGGAGCTCTATTTATGGGTGGGTTTTCTAATTTTTGGGTAACTTTTTGGGGACAAGCTCGCATATTGTGAAAGGGTTATTTCTGTAGCTTCTGTAACTTGCATGTGTTGTAGAACTTGGGGATTTGAAATCCTCTGCATGTAAGAAGCTCCATTTTCTGAATAATAAAATTATTCTCTTGTTTGTGGGTTATTTTCTAAGTCTCGGGTTGCACCCTCATCAAGTGGTATCAGAGCGGAGTTTTCTTGAGCGTGTGGACAGATCACGATCATGAGGTAGTTCGCACCAAGACCATGGTTGTGGGGGTCAAGAGCCTCCAAGAGTGATGCCTAGTAGGTGTGGTGGTGCCAGAGGTGGTCAAGGTGGTAGAGATGCTGGTGGAAGAGATGCACTGGCAACCCTCAAAGACAGATTGATGTGTTACAAGAGCAGTTGAGAAGAGGGTTAAACCTGAGGGAGGAAAGTGAGGATGAAGGAGAGGAAAAAGGTTCAGATGTAGAAGAGGAAGAAGAAGCAATTGATCAAGACCAAATGCAGCTAATAAGGGTCATTTCAAAGATTTGGAAAAGACCTAGAGAAGAAGTCCCTAGTTATTCCAGAAGCCTGAACCTGGAAGAGTTGATTGATTGGATCAATGAGCTAGAAGAATATTTTGAGTATGAGGAAATAGAGGACCCAGATCGAGTTAAGTTTGCAAAAATGAAGCTGAAGGGCCATGCCAGTATTTGGTGGAAAGAGGTCCAAATGGAAAGAAATCAAAGAGAAAAAGTCAAGATCACCAGATGGGATCGCATGGTAGAGAAACTGAAGAAGCAGTTCATACCAGTGGACTACGAGTTAGATCTGTTGAAGAAATTGCAAGGGTTGAAGCAAGGAACATGTGAAAAGAATATCTTGAAAATTTTCACAAGACTAATCACTCGAGAATGGATCCTATAGAAGGCCAATAAGGAGAAAGGTATGACTCTCTTAATGGAGTTCACAAGCATTAGGAGGAGTTAAACCTAGTCAGTAATGACCACCATTGAGGTGTGTATCCGGTTTGCTCCCTAAAAGGTGGAAAGCTAAACAAAAGATTTGATGGCAGAAAAGGCGAGGAGGTCAGCCGAGGAGGGGCAATGGAAGACCTTTAGGAAGCAGAAATGATGATGAAAAGAAAAGTGAAGATGTGGGTACCAGTCGAAGCCAAAGAAATGACAACTCCTATCGCTCTCATGATCAAAACAGTGGTGATCAAAGAGGTAGGGGACGAGGGAGGTATGGACAAGGATCTAGAAGAGGTGGTTTTAGAGGAACATGTTTCTAGTGTGGTGAAGAAGGGCATCGAGCCTATGAATGCCCACAACACCAAGGAAGGAACGAGACAAAGGCAGGAAAGATGGAGTGGAAGGGTTCTTGAGGATCTGCAGAGATGAGGAGGCCAATCCCAGACATTCAAATGATCTTGAGGAGAAACCTAATGATTAGGAGAGCCTAGTGGCTGAGAAGAAAAGGAACCAGGGCAAGGAAAGAATATGTTTAGCACAAAAGGTGCAAGTGTGAAGGAAAATGTTGTGATGTCATTATTGATGGTGGGAACTTGTGATAATTTGGTGTAGGAGGAGATGGTCACAAAGTTGGAAAGCTGAAAGAGGAAAAGAGCACCAGCATCCCAGAAGTATCCCGGATTGCACAGTTGAGAAAAGATCACAAAGTTTTGTGATGTGAAAGGTGCTAGTAAGTTCAATATTGGGGCTACCATGATGAGGTACTACGTGATATCATCCCATGGATGCATGTCACATGTTGTTGGGGAGGTCGTGGCAGTTCGATAAGCGAGCTATACATGATGGCCATGAAAACACTTATTCCTTGACAAAGGATGGGGTTCGTCACAAGTTGAAACCCCTGAAGGAGACTGAAGAAAAGGTATGCAGTAGTGCTAGAATTTGTTATATAGATGGAAGAAAAAATTTAGAAGGTATGAAGCATGAGCGTGTGTGTTATACATTGATTCCTAGAGTGATTATAAGGATAGTGAGAGGTTCGAAGAAGTTCGGGATGTTGGATGAGTTTGAATATTGTTTCTAATAATGTACAGAGGGTTTACCGCCAATAAGAATCGTTGTCGATTGACTTGATTCACAGGCAGTTTTCAAATAAAATGACTCATAGAATGACTCCAGCAGAAAATGAGGAGTTGAACAAACAAGCTCAAGAGTTGTTGAAAAATGGTTTGATACAGGAGAGTTTAAGTCCATGTGTGGTACCTATAGTACTAGCACCAAAGAAGGATGGGGAGTGGAGGATGTGTACAGATTCCCGAGCCATAAACAAGATAACAATCAAGTACAGATTTCCCCTACCAAGGATGGATGACCTGATGGACTATTTGAGTGGAGCTCGGTACTTCACAAAGATTGATCTGAAGAGTGGATATCACCAGATCAGGATTCGAGAGGGAGATGAATGGAAGACTGCCTTCAAGACCAAAGAGGGCCTGTACGAGTGGTTAGTCATGCCTTTTAGGGCTAACCAATGCACCAAACACATTCATCTAGCTCATGAACGAGGTACTAAAAGAGTTTCTAGGAAGTTTTGTTATTGTGTATTTAGATGATATTTTGATTTTCAGTAAGACGTTGGATGAGCATCTGATGCATATTCGGAGAGCCTTTAAGAAGTTAAGAGAAGAGAAACTATTGATTAATCTGAAGAAGTATAGTTTTGTGAAGAGGGAGTTAGTGTACTTGGGGTTTGTTGTCTCAGTAGAAGGTCTCAAGATGGACCCAGAGAAGGTGAAGGCTATTATGGAAGGGCCTACCCCAAGAACTGCTACCGAAGTGAGATCTTTCCATGGTATGGCTAGTTTTTATAGAAAGTTCATTAGAAACTTCAGTAGTATTTGTGGACCCCTGACTGAAACAATGAGAGGGGATAGAAAAGAATTCAAGTGGAGCACTGGAGCAGCAAAAAGTTTTGAACTGTTAAAGCAGAAGGTGATAGAGCAACCTATTACGGCTCTCGAGATTTCAACAAGGTGTTCGGGTAGATTGTGATGCTAGTGGATTTGTGCCATTGGAGCGATGTTGAGCCAAGAAGGTAAATACCATTGCCTATTTAGGTGAAAAAGTTAAAATGATGCCAAAGAGAGTATTCTATATATGATGAGAATTTTATGCAATAGTTCAAACCTTAAAGAAATGGAGACATTATTTGTTGCCAAAGGAATTTGTTCTATATACTGATCATCAGGCCTTGCAGTACCTAAATAGTCAGGGAAAATTAAATCAGAGGCATATGAAATGGGTAGAGTTTTTGTAGAGTTATACCTTTTTTTTGAAACATAGGAGTGGGAAGTCAAATAGGGTTTGAGATGCCTTAAGTAGGAGGCATACATTGATGACAAATATGTAGATTAAAGTGGTTGGGTTCAATGAACTTAAGACACTGTACGCAGAAGATCCTGATTTCGCAAAGGCTTGGAAAGCTTGCAAGGAACCTGTTACAGTGGACAGAACAAGGTGGCTAGATTTTATAATATAGGATGGCATGTTATTTAAGGGAAGTCAATTGTGTATCCTAAGGAGTTCCATGAGGGAGAACCTGATAAAGGAGAAGCATAGTGGAGGAATGGCGGGACATTTTGGTTGAGATAAGACCATTGCCATTATCAGTGAGCATTATTATTGGCCTCAGTTGTCACAGGATGTGAAGAAGTTTGTAAAAAGCTACAGGGTATGTCAGATGGCTAAAGGAGTGAGCCAGAATACAGGCTTATATCATCCCTTACCTGTACCAGAGAGGCCATAGGAGGATATAAGTATGGACTTTGTTCTTGGTTTGCCAAGGACACAACGAGGGAATGATTCAGTCTTTGTGGTGGTTGATAGGTTTTTAAAGATGGCACATTTCATTCCATGTCAGAAGACCCATGATGCAGTCCACATTGCTGACTTGTTCTTCAAAGAGGTGGTAAGGCTACATGGTCTACCAAAGAGTATTGTTTCAGATTGTGACACTAAATTTGTGAGGTACTTTTGGAGGACCTTGTGGAAGAAGCTGTAGACAGAGCTGAAGTTCAGTTCTGCACACCATCCACAAATAGATGGGTAGATAGAGGTTGTTAACAGGAGTCTGGGTAACCTACTGAGATGTTTGGTAGGAGATAAACCCAAGGGATGGGACTTGTTCTTACCCCAGGCAGAATTCTCTTACAACAATTCTATCAACAGAAGCACTGGTAGATCACCATTCCAGATTGTGTATGGAGGTAGCCCCAAAACAACTCCAGAATTGAGGAAGATGGACCAAGAGAAGAAAATAAGTGTTGAAGCCGAATATTTTGCAAACCACATCAAGGATATACATGAGAAAGTAAGAGAACATATTAACAAGATGAATATGCAGTATAAGGCTAAGACAGATCAGAAGCAGAGGTATAAGGAGTTTCAGATTGGTGATGAAGTGATGGTCCACTTGAGGAAAGAAAGGTTTCCAATGGGAACATATAACAAATTGAAGATGAAGTTCGGTCCTTGTAAAATTTTGAAGAAGCATGATTCAGGGAATGCATATGAGGTAGAGTTGCCGGATGGATTCAACATTTCCCCTATGTTCAACATTTTAGATTTGACAGAGTATCATGAAGGTGGCACAAAGGAAGTACCAATGATGGAACAGTGTGGGATTCCAGCATCTACTTCAGAAAAGGATGAGATTGAGGAAATCTTGGATAGTCGTGTGGGAAGGAGTACTAGAAACAGACAGTATGAAGAATATTTGGTGAAATGGAGAGGAAGGCCTGTGGAAGACTCATCCTGGCTATCTAAGGTAGCGGTTGACCAGTTGGGTTTTCCTCAACCATCTAAGACATGACGGTGTCACTTCTCAAATTACCCTGGGTGTCTAATGCAGGAGCATCCAGTGGTGTAAGGGCAATCTTGCATCACCCAAAAATAGTTAAATTTCAAGTTTATCATTTTTAGATATTTTTACATTTTTGGATACCCTTTTCGTCATAATGAAATTCTCAATTTACTGTTTTTATTTTCTATTCCGGGTTGAAAGATATTGCAGTTTTAGTTTCCCAGATTTGCACCTAAAACCTTCCAAGTTGGATTTGAGGCACTTAGAGCTTCTAGAATGGCCCCAAACTTTCCAAAATTGGCATAGCAAATTTTGAGTGCATTCTTGACTTCGAGACCTTTCCAACAGTTCAAACAGCTTCGAATCGGAGTCCCGATCAAAAGTTATGGCCCAGGAAGTTGGCACACTTTCTAGAAGATACAATTGCAAATGTTCTTTTGAAATTTGAACTTCAAGTTGTAATTTTCGCCAAACCGCCTAAACTCAATTTGAATGTTGTTTTGGCTCCAAACTAATGAGGAGCTCTATTTATGGGCGGGTTTCTAATTTTTGGGTAACTTTTTGGGGACAAGCTCGCATATTGCGAAAGGGTTATTCTGTAGCTTTCTGTAACTTGCATGTGTTGTAGAACTTGGGGATTTGAGATCCTCTGCATGTAAGAAGCTCCATTTTCTGAATAATAAAATTATTCTCTTGTTTGTGGGTTATTTTATGTGTCTCGAGTTGCGCCCTCATCATTTATGCAATTGGAAATTGATATTTAAATCTCAAGTTATGCACATAATATAAATTGTATCTAGATCCACATGATAGTTCTATATATTAAAAATTGATCAATCCATATATATAATTACCAAATATCCCATTACATGTGGTCTCAAGCTATACATGGTAAACAACTATTGATGCAAAAATATAGCTATCTCAAGCACCCCAAACACCAGATCACTATGATTCACTACAATGAATATTCCAATGCACCAAGATGAACAAGAAAGACCAATCCAAGAGAACTAATACAATCTAACATTCACAAAATGATACATGTTTAAGTTATGTATACCAAAGGTTATAGAAAATCATGGTTGCTACTCTAAATGAAAGAAAATAAATTTTATGTAATGCCTATATAGATCTTGGATAATATATACCCGATGATTAGGACAAGGTGGGTGATTAGAAGAATAAATTATGAGGATGAATATGGAGGATGGGATTAGGATTGGGATAAATTTTCAAGACCTCGAAATTATTTGATTTGATTAAGGTTGATTCTCTATACTTGTAACTTGATAGGCTAATGTTCCTAAGATTTTATTGGATTTGATAACTATATTTAAGATAGGCTAATGTTCTTAAGCAAGTTTGGATTAAAGATGAAATCAAATTAAGGTCTTGATTTTTTATTAGGAGATTAGATTTGAAAGGATGATAATGGATTAAGGATAAGGTCTCTAGATGAAAGCTTTAGGTGATGAAAAAAGGATCTAATATGATGTATAAATGAGATTGAGACCTTAACCAAATTTTGATGTTCAAGTGATGATTTTTTATTAAGGATGGAGATTGGCCATGTATGATTGAGATGGATCTAGATGGATAATAAATGATTATATTTTGGATGAGGATAGATGGATTAGATTAGGATTTGATTAGGATGGGATTAGGTTGATAATGTGAAATTAGATTAAGATGCTGGTGAAGGATGGGGATTAAGGATGATGATGGATGATTAAGATGGAATAATTAGGATAAATGGATGAATTGGATGTGATGATTAGAATGAGATAGGATGGATTAGAGACATGATCTATGGATTAAATTATTGGCTATGATTAAGATAAGGTGGATAATTAGAATGATTATGGAAGATAATTACGATTAGGGTGAAAATAATAATTAGGATGTGATTATTAGGATATGAAAATGGATGATCATTTAAAATTATTGAATGTCACATTAGCAACATAAAAAATAAAGAAAACTAGAGAATTTCATGTCCAACATAAAAATGCAATTGGAAATAGTTGATTTAAAGGAATTTAGGAAAAATGTTTGAAAACATTTTTAAAGTCAAGTTAGGTTTTGTATCAAGCATATATGATCTAACATACATATTTTCAAAGTAGAGTTTCAAATGTAAATTATGAAATCAAAGATTCTTGAACTAAATTAAGAGTTCCATGTCATGGAACAAATTTATTTAAATACAATTGGACAAAAATAAATGACCAAGCCCTTGAGAAAAATCCATTCTAAATCATGTCACATGTCCAATCAATATAAATATATAGATCTCTAAGATATATATATATATATATATATATATAGTCATGCATGTATATATATATCCAAAAAACAACTTAAATCTCTTGGTACATAAAATCCAGATCCTCTCTATCTTTAATTATCTCTAAAATCTTTTCATGATCTTCAATAGGCAACCTCCATTTTTGTTAGGCACGTCCTCTTTTAGGTAAAGTTTCTAAAAAAAAAATTTTTCCAAAACTAAGTGACTGCAATGTAGAACCTTTTGTCCTAGCATATAATTAACAAATATAATACCATTTTTATCTATCTTTACTTGTTGATAATGTGTGCCTTCAATAATGACTGATCCAATGGGATACTCTTTTCCATCACCATTTGTCATCGATTCCACTAATTTTCTTTTTGGTTGCATACATCTTAGTAGATAGTAATCTACACCTTCTACATTGTCAAGATCTGCAACAACAGTGAAAATATCTCATGTACACACACCACATACATAAAGTAAATACATTGAATTCGTAAATATATTTTTAATATATATACAAATTTATATACATAAACATGCTTCAAACTTACTTAAACATAGAATATATTTAAATCAATTTTAACTAAATTAATCAATTTCTATACCTACAACAACTAAATCAGATACACGTTCATAATCAACTAAATATAGAGGATCATAAACATCAACATTGTCATCTTCAGCAAATGGAGGCATTGATATTAATTGTTTCATTTCCCACTGTGAAACATACCCATATCTCTAATATTCTCACATTGAACAATATTTGCATTGTCCTCAATGCAATCAACACAAAAACATGATTTTTCTCTCACATTAATTGCATAAGGCCTACTACTTCCCATTGTCATGATTTGATGCAGAATTCCAATACCATGAATTGCTTGACAATTATAAGGATTTGATCAATCAATATCTGTAAATTCAAATTTGAAAATTTAATTTGAAACCATGTACAATTGAACTTTAAAATTCAAATTTTGACTAGATGTACTTGTAACTTCCCAAAAATATTGTATGTTGTATCTTGAGTCGTGAGTGGAAAAATGACTTTTGCACCATTCAACAATTTCATTTGCATTTCATATGCATTACCTGCAAGTACACAAGTTGGCACAATTTGTCACCTATTACTTTCAAGGAACTTAAAAGAATTTAATTTAGTTTTTAAATATATATATATATATATATCTAATCTTTTAAAAAATATCTATAGATTCCATATATATATGGTGAAAGTTGTACCAACAAGTTCATGTTGACGAAGTGCACACTTCACACATGCTCCTACTCCATCGTGCTCTCCTTTTTCATGTCCACTCTCATAAAAATTCCACAAAAAATTGGTGGTGTCTAGCATGTTGACTGCTTAACCAAACAAAAGCTTTTGCAGACTTAAATTGTCCTATGAAGTTACAAATAATTAAATACTCAAACCAAATTAGCTTCAAAAAAGTAATTCTATATATAAGAAATTAAACAATTTAAGTCTCAAAGTTAAAAGTAAATATAAATTTTTAAAAAAAAACAAAAAAAACAATGCACTTACCAGCACCCCCATCAGACCATATCTAGTGTTTTTTTTATTTATGCCACATCGTCTCAAGTCTTCAAAAAACATTTTGAAACAATGAGCTACATAGCTTCTATCATGATTCGTAACATCACCAATATAAAAGTGAACCTCTTTGATGATAATTAAATCATCTTTGCTACTTTGTATTCCATCGACCACTAACTCGACATGCCTATAGAAAACTTGCACAAAGATTGAAACTTGCTCTGAATGATAATATTGACTTTGGATCTCAAATTGAGGACTAAATGTATAGCTTTCAAAGAAATCTACAATAGAGAGAATACAACTTGGTGGAAACCAATTCTTTGAATCAAGAAATTGCTTACCATCTTGCACCATGACAATGTTGGATATTTGGATATATGATATTGTGAAATTTACTCATGAATTCATTGTAAAGCAATCCACTCTCTTTGAGAACAATTTTTTTGGCCTCAACTCCTGACTTCGTTAAGTATGTCTCATATTCAAATCTCTTCCAAATAACTTGCATTTCATTATTGTCAACATGTAAAAGATTCTTCAAATCTCCACAGTCATTACATTTTTTATACACTGAACATTGAATTCATCTAAATCTTCTAATTTTTTGCATACAAGAGACTTCACAAATTGTGTTGTGCTTCCAGGGATGGCTAAATTTCAATCAATTTCTACCATAGCTTTTCTATATGATTGTAGGTGTAGATCAAATTCAACATGATTTTGACAACAACAAGTTTCACTTACTTTATTTATACCTACAAATGATGTTCGTATTGTTTCAAACATCCTTTGAAAAATCTTCACATTTGAAAATTCTTGCTTAAATGCTTCAAAAATTTCACTTTGTGTTGTATCTATAAAAAATTTTGGATAAGAAATTTTTTTACCATCTTCACCTATTATTTGTATAGTATCCCTTCTATTGGAAGAAACACGAGAGTGGTTGGTCCAATATTCAACCACCTCTTTCTTTACATCTTTTGAAATTCTATCTTTTCGGGGAACCCTACAAATATTTACCCATTTTTTCTCAATTTTTCCATCTATTTCATTTCTCTTTTCAATATACCTTTGAACAGTTCTCCTAGAAACATTTAGTAATTCAGAAATTACTTGAACTTGTCTTCTATGTGATAATTTCTTACTAGAAATTACAGTCATGAACACTCTACATGCAACACTTAGATCACTAGATCAGCTCTTCTTTTCAATACATTCCAATGCTTCTTGCAAGTTTTCAAAAATTATTTTTTTAAAATCTGATGACCTTTTCCTATTATCCACCCCTAACAACTCCAAAACAAGGGTCATTGATTTAGTCTAAATAACTTTGCAACTAATTGTGCTATTCCAATTAGAGATTTTTCTTTAAAAAATTCATCCCATATTTTTTAGAGTGTAATTTTAATGTGCTTTCAGATAACATATCTTCAAATGAAATATTATTGAAAAGAGAATCCTCATCCATCTCCATCATATTTTCCATACCATAGTCCAAAAAAATTATATTACTAGGTTTATTTTGTTCTTGTACTTGTACGTCACCTTAATCATCAATATTTTCCATGGGTTGTTGTTCAGTAGATGTTGCTTCATCCGCTTTTCTCTTCCTTTGTCTTATTCATGTTTGATCATACTTCCTCGATCTAATCCTTGGATTTTCCATCACAAATTGCACTCAAATTTGAATTCACAATGCATACAAATTTGTACACACATGAGCTTTCAATGAAACATGTACAATTAATATTGCATAAATATTTAAAGCATGTAACTAGATGCATGTGATAGATCATGACATCACTTACTCAATCACCACTAAATGTGTATTGAAATATATGTCAAATTTTTTAATAAAATGAGTACTATAAAACATAGAAAGAGAATTTCATCATGAGTTTGATATATACCTAAATGTGTAGATCGCCACTTATATTTGATGTGAAAGAGAGAAAACATTATATATATAATCCTATGAAAAGGTATTTAGCAATGAAAGGATAAGAAATTACAAAGGGGTTCAAGGCATGATTCCTTAAATGCAACTTGGATGTGATAAATAAAATCACACTATGTTAAAAGGGGGAAGGATTAATGACCTAAATTTTTTAAGGATATAACCATATAAGCATAAGATGTAAAGGGATAGAGACATGATTCCCATAATATGAAGATGCAACATGATGACTCAAGGTTTAAGATGTAATGGAATGCACATGATGCCCTCTAGTCTATGTGGTAACTAGATAGAAATGTGTGGTCCATGAACATATATATAGCATCAAAGAAAATAATCAATAGTCAAAGAATAATTTGTGGAAAAGTTGTACATGCTCATTTAAAATATCACAATACATGCATGGAAATTTAAGAATTAATGAGGAAACATGAGAAACCAAAATTTTAAGGCAAAGATCATAAAATCCCAAGTACTTTAAACAAGTCTAATAAACATAAACATGCAAAACATAAAATATAATTTAATAATATATATATATAAAAGATAAGTCCAAGTTGGAAATAAAAGTAAAGGAAAAAGTAAATTTAATAAAACATAGGCATAAGGAGGACATGTAAGAACAAGAATGGACGAACATAGAATTGGTAATCAATAATAATAAAATCTAAGAATTTAAATAGTGAAAACAACAAATGCATTCATGAAAATAATTTTAAATAAATAAAATAATTCTTAAATAAATAATATAAATAAAATAAAATAATCTCCTTTCTATATAATTCTTTACAAATATATAATTTTACATAAGAGGCACTTAAAATTATATATAATTCTCAAATAAATAAATTTTAAAAATAAACTTCTTGATAATGATATTTTTGATGTTTTTTATATAAATTTTACTAAAGATAAGTATGCCAATTTTATGTAGATATAAAAGTAATTATCAAATTACCTACTATTATAAGATGTTGATATGACCTAAAATTTTACATCCACTTAAAATAATTGCAATGATAAATACTATACACACTTGTCAATGATAACAAACAAATGATAATAGTTAGGTACAATATTTTTAAATGGAGATATAACTTTTATTTTAAATTTTTTACAAATATTTCTTTGATGCTAATATTTTAATAAATAAAAAAATAGTGAAAATAAACTTCAAATGCATTCATGAAAATAAAGACATAATTAATTAAATAAGTTGAAGATCAATACATACCTTCGAAAATAGCTCTCCTATTGTCCAAATACATTTTCTTTTGTCGAAATAAGTCTTCTAAATTGTCAAAATTATAAACCTTATAAAATTTTGAAATAAACCTTCTTTTATTGAAATAAGCTTTCCCTGGTCAAAATAATCGAAATATGTATTTTATTGAATTTTCTTGAGTTGAAAAATTAAAAGAAAATAAACTTTTTTTATTTCGACCAATTTCGGTCAAGTAGTTGTCGACCAATTATGTCTCAACCGATTAATTTCCAGTTGAGCTATTCTTGGTCGAGAGGGTTTCAGTTGAAACATGCTCAGTCAAAACATACTCAGTCGAGCATGTCTAGTTGGCATCCTACTTGGCAACCAACTCACCCTTTTTAGAATTTTTTGAAACATTCAACTTTGGCAGAGTATTTCTCCAGTCAGAATATTTTTTCTACAAAAAAAAAAAACCCTTTTGTAGAGCTCGAAGTGGTGAATCCAAATATATATATTTTTGGATATTTTGATTAGTTTTAATATATTTTTATTTTTAAAATAATGCAAGTAGGTTGTTAAAATTTTAAAAGAGGCTGATTAGAAAATTTTTAAAATAGTAAAACTTATTAAAAAAATTTAAATCTTATATGGGGCACAAGAGGAGAGAGTCTTCTTCAAAAGGGTATATTTAAAAAATTGAAAATAGTTGACAGTCCATGAAAACTGTCAAATTTTGACATGTTTGACTTTAAAACGTTATTACGAGAAAAATATACATCTAAATTCGATTTTTTTTCCATGCACAAGATATTGAAGTTACCTATTTGGAGAAAAAAAATTAGAGAAAAATGATGTTTTTTTCAATTTGTTTCTTGATAGCCCATGAAGTCACTCTTTTCTGAAATTTTCAGCATCCCAAAATATGTCATTAAATTGATAAAAACATAATGAAATTTAAAAAAAAAAAAATTAAAAATTACAAGAATCAACTTCATCAAAATTTCTACATTTCATTAGTTTACACCATTTTGAAATTCAAAACATAAAGACCATTTTTATGTGGTCGAAGATCAGAATTTTTTTTGTTGTTGGTTGATTCCTTTATAAAGTGTGACACTGGTTTGTGCTTTTACCCAATGTTAACCATGGCAAGGAAAGAGGAGAAAATAATTCTAGATAATGACACTAGTGTCTATGGGTATATTGACCAAAATTTCTTGTTATACCATCAAATGGGCTCCTTGGTTGTTTGGCCTTCAACCTCAAATATTTCTATTATATGGTCATTGGTGATTGCATTCTCCTTAAATATGTGTGCTTTTTAGATATATTGGATCTACTTATGCTCCATATGTAATTTCAATTTTACTCTTTAGTTCTCTGATAGTGCGAAGTGTTAGCATCAACATTCTCCTCCATCTATATCATTGTCACGAGTTTGAAAAAATGCCACAACTTTGGAAAGTATTACCTAATGTTACTTGATGCTTATTTATTTTATTCATCATCTAGAGATGAATTTTTATTTCTTGGGAAATGATGTAGTCTTTATACAATTCCTTAATTATGTTTTGTTAATATAGTTATACCTAACTGTATTAATTGGTTGCTGAGTTTTGGGTAGTTATATGAGTCAATTGGAAGACAATTGTGTTCTTGTGGAAATTATTGAGTCCTTTAAATGGCCTTGGAATCATCAAGGAAAGTAGTATGATCCTTGAATAACTATCTTTGGTCTACTTCTATATAATAAATTCATACACAAATAAATATATACTTTTTACTTCTCTCTCTATTATGCATTATTATTTCTATCATTAATTCAAGTATTAGTTTTACTAGATAGAAGAATAACTAAATATTTCGCATCATTGCCTTAAAATAAATTAGGCCATATTTAATAGATTCATGGCCTTAGACCCCAATAAAGATAGAGAGATACAAAAAATAGGTTGAAAGACTAAGAGATCAAGTGATCTTTAAGGATTCTAGAGCAAAGAGAATAGAGAAGAAGACCACAAGAAATAGCCAAAGAAACCTGAGTTGTACAAGTTCAAAGTTAGAGCCCCTCACAAGAAATAAGTCAAAGTTAGATTCATTGTGACAAAGAAAAAATACTTCCACTACAAGAAACCATAAAAGAAAAGAGAGAAAGAAATATGAAGGATTTTACCACTACTTGATGAAGTGGGTAGATCTTTTTGATCTAGTACACCAAATTGTAGACAAAGAATAATGGGATATCAAATCTAAAGACTTATTGATAGATATGTACTAGAGTAATCTTTGATGTATTGAAGAATTGGTGATTAAATAAGAATTGGTGATCAAGGGAAATTCTCAAGCCAAAGACTCCTACCCTAAAGTTGTATAAGAAAGAACCTAAAGATTACTCAAGTGTGTGGAACAAGGAAGTAGGGAGAGTTGAAGATTCCCAAGTAACTAAGAGTGTAAAAGAAGCATTTAAATGATTGAATAAAAACTCACTAGTAAGTAGGTTCTAGGAATTAAGTTTCCAATAGGATAGAAATATGGTGACTCCCCCATCAAGTCCCAATATTGGAAGGAAAAAAAAATTGAAATTCACAAGCAATGGGTCCTAAGATCTTGCAAGGCAATATAAAACTTGTGAGATAATATGAAAAACAAAAAACTAGGACAATAGTGTCTATTAGCTATGATCCTTCCTGGCAACCCTAAGGGAAAAACCATTGATTGGTATAGAGAGGTTGGCCCAACTTCCAAAATTACTTGGATGTAGAGAGTGAAAATAATTTGTCTTCCCTTAGCAAAACAAAAATAAAGGATGATGAAAGTTTAAATAATAGTAGCAAGAACAAATCTAAAACTATACATTCCTTGACAATGGATATATTGTAGATGATGAAGGAAATAGATGACAAAAATAAATCAATAAAGAAAGTAAATAACTTTGGTACATATAATGTGAAGGTGAATGTCACATCAAAAATAATTGTCTTAGAAAAATGTTTTGTGATATTTGTTAGACTATGGATCATTCAATCAAATATTGTTAGAGTCACTCAAGGACTCAAGCCTCTAGGATCACCTACAAAACCAAAAAAATCTTCTACAAGAGAGAAAAGAAAGAGCATGGATTTGTAATAATGGATGCAAGATAATATTGCCAATATGCAATACTCAAGATTACAATGATATTGGATTTATTGGATTATGACGTACATACGATGCCTTGCTTATAAAGGAAAGTTGTGAGATAGGATTAGACAAGATCTTGACACGTGTCTTAATCTTGTACAATGAGAAAACTACCTCAACATTATTAAATGACCTACAATACAAGCATTAAATAAAAGCCAAAGAGATAAGATATGATAAGATATTATCTAGACAACTAAGACTTCTAGAAAAAAACCTAGGACCTAAGTGGAATTTGTTGTATCTTGATAAGCTTGGTTATCATTGATGTCAAAAGTATGTATGAGTTTGTTGCAATGTGGTTATCATTGATGTAAGAGAGTTTCTAATCTCAAAAGAGTGTTGCAGTTTGGCTGCTTAGTTTCCAAAGTATCTCATAAATGCTCTACATTTCTTTGTTGATGATGCTTTTCTCCTGTGGTTTGGAAGTTATATTTTTGGTGTTTCAAGGCATGTGTGATCCAAGTTTTAGTTCATTTGGGTTCCAAAAAGATGTGTTTGTGAGTGACATTTTGAAGATTGTGTTGATCCTGTGTTGGTGTTTTCAGTAATGCAAACTTTGGCTTTGCATTAGTCCACATTTGCAAATATGGTTATGTGATTCAAAAGTTAAGTTTAAATGTTTTTGAAGGTGCTATATCCAAATTTTCATACCATTAGTCCTTCCATAGAGAAAGTTGAAGGTGATAGAGTTCAAGAATGTGTTGTTTGGTGACTGGTGATCAATGTTTTTTGGCTTGTGACAACTTGTTGTTGCATGAAGTTGTGAAATGGCTATATGAGAGTGGTCCTATGTATCAAGTGATGTTTATTTTTTCTTTGCAAGAATTTTTTGGTTTCTCTATAATAGGTTGTGGTCCAGAATGAAGGTGTTGTTGGGTTATGCTTTTTTCCTAGATGAATAGGGTATGTTGATGGTGTGTGCCACAAGTTCATGTTTGCAACGTGAAGTTCATGGAGTGTTTGAAGGTGTTGTATGGGTCATGCTGACTCATTTAGGAGAAGCACAAGTGATTTTTAATCATTCATGTGTATCACCTATGTGGTGAAGGCCGACTTGCTACAAGTTTCATGTTTTCTTCTTAAGGCTAGCCTATTTTTATTTATGAAGCATGTGGATGATGTTCATTATAGATCATCGAAGTTGTGAAGAGTGTTTAGGATCAGGTTAAGCATGTGTTGGAATCTACAAGGCATATTCCTCTTCCTGGTGTTGCATGTAGTCCTTGTGATATTTTCCCTCTACACATTTCATATTGTTGTTTGATCTTTGGTTGACTTGTAATTGTAATATTCCTTGTTGTAGGCTGACATATGTAATGTAATCAACATAATATCATGTATATATTGTAAAACTAGTTGATCTAGGTTTGGTGTGTCATCAAGGATGTGTAATGCATTATGATAATTGTCTAAGAAACTAAAAGAGAAAGAGAAAAAGTGGAAGATCTTGTCTAGATTCAATTTGAATGTATCTCTGTGACAGAAGGGAAGTGAAGAGTGTTCCTAATTGTTTGTTCGAGGTAGTGAGTCAAAGGAAAAAAACTCTTGAAGATTGAAAGCAGTGAGCTAGTAAGCTACAGAGAAGACATTTGAATAAGTTGCAAAAGAGTTGTCAAAGTAGAATTACAATCATCAAAAGAGAAGGGAAAAATTATAATTGCAACCATCAAAAGGATTAAGTCTAATTGTCAAATTTAGATAGTGGAAGGATTGTCATGTTGTAATCTCTTTTGAGTTTGTTCTTAGTTCAAGGAGTAGTTGCTTCCTTGGGTTATAGCCCTACAACAAAGTATGTACAAGGAGTTGTAGCTTCCTTGGGAGTGACCCTAAAACCATTCTATAGGGAGTATCCTTGGGTTGTAGTCCTAAAAAGAAATTTGCAAGGAGTTGTAGCTTCGTTGGGAGTGACCCTAAAACCCTTTTGCAAGGAGTAGTAGCTTCCTTGGGTTGTAGTCCTAAAACAAATTTGTAACTATGATTCATTTGTGAGGCTGGATTAGGATAGTAGGTCCTAGCAAGATTTCTCGCCATGGTTTTTCCCCTCTAATGTTTTCCATGTACATCTGGTGTTGTGTGGTGTTGTGCACTGTGTTCATCTTTCATATTTTGTTTGTGATGTAAAGTTTAAGTTTCAATTTGCTTTGGAGGGTTTGAGATTTAATAGAATACTGATTCACCGCCTCTCAATATTTTTTTGTATGTTCAACATATTTAACATGTAAATAAGACCTATTAGTGAACTAGATAGGTAAAACGCCTATTGAAACCAACAAAGAGTGCTTATATAATCCAAGGAGTAGGATCTTACAAGTGTTGTTCACAGAATTTGAAGGTGAGTATTCCATTCCACCCAACACTCCACTAAATCCATTTAATAATAATAATAATGCATATCTACATGGATTCCAAAATCAAAGAGGGGGAGGTTAGATTTAGATATAGTGCAAATCTAAAGGCCATCCCATTGCATAATGTTGGCAATGTAATGAATGGGGACACTTTATAAGAGACTGTTATAGAAAATAGAACACAAGGGGATTATTATGCAAATGATGTAGACTTGGAGACTAGGAAGAAATTATATGTCTAATGAAAATAACCTACATCAACATGATTTATGTTGAAAGGTATAACAAATTATTGGTCACTACTAGATCCTAAGAAAAGAAGGTTGTGTACTCGAACCCATGTACAAAACAAGAAAGACTTATTGAAAGAAGAGTTAAAGTGGGGTAGGCTATGGATAATAAATGCCACTACTCAAATGAAAATGCAAGTATGATAACAAAAAAATTATAATATGAGAAAAATATTTCAAGTTAAGTACTTTAAACTACTATACCAATCAAAGTAATGAATTTATTGCAAAGTATTCTTGAACTCTAAAATTATATGGCTAATATTATATTGGGGAAGAATGAGACAGTGCATGCTACAACCCATTTGAAATATAGAAAGAATGAATACCCAATAATTGAACCTCCATTATCAAGTGATCAAGTGATCAAATAATCAATCCAATGCTATTGATAATTAACATGGAAAATAAACTATTAATAGTGAATATGAAATCTTTGGAAGGAATCCTGCCAGCACAATTTTCAATGGTGGATCTAGTGTGAATGTGCTTTTGAAAGACACTTGGAGAAGTCTAAGTAAGTTGACCATAAATCTAGGAAACTTTTTAACTGGTGGGTGTAGATCAATAAGGTATTAGGGTACTATGAGTTTTAATAGGCCAATAGGTAATTATCAAAGCCAAAGCATTTTGTTTAAATTTTATGGCTATTTCATTATAGAGGAAATCATATGACACATTGTTGGATTGGGGTTAGCTAATAGCAGCCAAAGTTGACCAAAACTAGGAAAGGAAAATAAGATCTATAAAAAATAAGGGTAAAAAAATATAATTGATCTGAAAAACCAAGAAGTGAGGGAGAAAATTCCATTGATTTGTTAGATTTAGACTTTAAAGAACATCAAACAAAGAAGGATTAGGTTTTGATGGAGTCAAATGATGAATGGATTTTGGAATTGCAATAATATTCATAATATGAAATATATTATTTGTGTGGCCTATTTCATTGGAAAATGGAGGACCATGAAGTATTTCCATTAAATTATAATTTTATTGAAATAATAGAGATCGACAAAGAGGAGCCAATGAAGAATGATTTTGAAGAGTTGGATATCGTATGTGGGTGAAACAATAGTATTATACTCACAAAAGTTAGTTGTTTGGGTTCTAGAAAAGGCACTCAACTTCACTAAAGATTTCAAAATTAAAAAATAATAAATCAAGGGTTTTCCTCATTATCTTTGACCATACAATCACTAGAAGGAATATGCAAAAATTCTCATATTTTCCTAATTGTAGAACATCTTCTTATCACTTCCATACAACTTTAGGCTACTATAATCAAACCACCCACCATACAACCTACTATTTTCTCCCTTGTGATATACAATTGATTATTTTTCATTAGTCATTAAATACAATTTGATAAATTTGACTTCATCATATATTTTAAACAAGTATAATATTTATCATGCAACCTCTATCATCAATTATCATATTCCTTGGTTCTATTGTATGATTGGGCTACATACAGTCAATTTATTTTTCTCTCATCATATGACCTCTCTATTTTTATTATGTCACATGGGCTATCTATTATATTTTCAATGTATGTTTCAATCCCTTGGTCATTGTTGTAGCACAATTTACATACTTCACAATATGGATTAAATCCTTTGGTACCATCATATGATTCAAATTCAACAAAGGAAATTCGTCATCCATCATATAGACTATTCATTCTTGTGACACCATACCAACTATTCATTCCTCTAACATCATACATATTATCTTTTATGCTCCTATAGATTTTTGTAGGGTTTTCTCTCAGTTATCTATCATATGGTTTCTTAGTAGGTTATGCTTCAGTTGGTTGCTTTTCCATCGATTGTAAAATATAAGGGAATTTAGTTTATCAATTTCAACTTACAATTGAAAGGTTTGTAATTTTTTGTTACACAATACAATAATCTCCTAGAATACATCTCCTCTAGGCCTTCTTAGTAGTACATAATAGGGGAGAAATATTTATAATTATTTGGTTTAACTACTTTGGGTAAAAAATTTATTGAAAATTAGAACAAAGCATTACATTACAACAAAGGGCCAAAGCCCCAAGAACCAACAGAAACCACCAAAAAAGCTAGGAACAAAATCACCCTTCCCCAATACCACTCCCACCCTCAGCAAGAATCCTCTCCAAGTCCTGACATAACTCACGGGAGACCTGACCCCACCCATCAATCTTCCCACCATCTATATTCTCTGATGCCCATTTGGCCAGACAATCAGCTGCCCTATTCCATTCCCTTGGAATATGGACAAAAGACACTGACTCCATCAAAGAGGTAGCCTGTAATATCTGCTGCACCATCATAGCCAACTGCCAACTAACATCAGAAATCTTCTTTTCATGAAGTAAATTGACCAAGACCTAAGAATCAGACTCATAAATAACCTTATGCCACCCTAAAGCATACGCCTGCTTCAAGGCATAGGGGATAGCCAAGCCTTCCATCCTGATGATAGTCTGTATCCCTTCATTAGCAGAAAAAAGGAAAACCACCGATCCTGAAGAATCCCTACCAACCCCGCCAATCCCAGCGGGTCCGAGATTTCCCCTAGAAGAGCCATTGTATTAATCTTCAAAAATCCAACCGGAGGGGGCAACCAACCCCCCACCCTAGGAACTATTTTCTTCACACGCCTACCTCTCCTAACACAAGCAGATGTTGAAGATAGCCCTTGAATACCTAACCAATCAACCATCTCAGCCTCTCCTTTCTCTAACGACAGCACAATCTCACCTTTAGCTTCGACTGTCTCCTAGATCATTCCCATAATTCTAAACCAAACCTGTTGAATCCCTAATTTTTTACCCCAAAAGATTCTTCGATTCCTTTCCAACCAATCTTGCCAAAGTAGAAAGATGGGACCAACATACCAAACATACTGCAAGAAAGAAGCCAAGGAGGGGGGCCTCCCCAGACTATTCCAAAAATCAACCATGGAGGAGGCATGAATGCAGGGGATTTTCCAAACACCCCACCAGAAATGCCAAAGCTATAAGGTGAAGGAACAATGGAAGAACAAATGAGGAGAATCCTCCTCCCCACACCTGCAAAGAACACACCTAGATGGGCCAAAAAAGCCTCTCTTTCAGATAGTATCCCAAGTCAAACACCTATTCCAAGCCAAAGTCCAAATAAAGCAATTACACTTTGGCCAAGAAAACTTATTCCAAACTTTCTTCCACCAATGAACCTCCACCCCCTCAATCTGTTGGGAAAGCAACTCTTGGTACCCAAAAGAAACAGTGTAAGCACCCTTGGGGTTAGGAAACCAAGCCAACACATCCTCATCCTCGAGGGAACTACAACTTCGACAAGATAGAATGTAATGAAGCTCAGTGCACTCCTCCATACCAGCAATAGGCCATTCCTCAAAATTCTTCCATCTCGCCTCCACCAACTGCCCCTGAAAAGAAAGAGACTTAAAGTCGCACACCCTCAACCATCCAACTTCACAGAACCTCTGGCACAAAGTAAGCAAATGAGGATACTGAGAAACAATGGGAGGGTGACCATCCCAAGCATCATGCCAAAAATGGGCCTCTAACCCTCTCTTGTAAATCTAGAATAAGCCACCCTTAATGAGCGTAGCCCATTTCTTGAGAGTATTCCAAATCATAGATCCCTTCCCCGTCAAGCTGTAATGAGGGATACCACTCTGAGGAACCCCTGGAAAGTACTTCTGAGCCAAAATTCTGGCCCAAACCTGATCCTATTCCACACACCAACGCCAATACAATTTAGCAGCCAGAGTCGTACCAGACAACAATGACTGCCTTAACCCAAGACCACCAAACTGTTTTGGACTACAAACAACATCCCATCTAACAAGGCTCCACTTGGAAGACAATAAACTACCAGCCCATAAAAATTGTCTTGCTAAAGAATCAAGATCCCTAACAAAAGCAATCAATGCCACCTAAATCATACACCTATAAAGAGGGAGAGCCTAAACCACATATTTGAGCAACTGAACCCGACCCGCAAAAGACAACTAGCGAAGGGTCCAATGAGTGACTTTGACACAAAAAAATTCCAGAATAGCCTGCCAAGAATCCCTAGACTGCCTACCAACTGAAATAGGAATCCCAAGGTAGGTCAGTGGGAGATCCCCAATCTAAAATCTAAGAATATGAGCAATTCTCCTTTGAATGGAGTTCGGAGTATTGAAGAAAAAAATGGAAGACTTGCCCTCATTAATTAACTAGCTCGAAGCAGCAAGCTAAACATCCAAAACCTTGCACATGTTTGAAGCCTCCCTAATAGTAGCCATGCCCATCAAAGCAGTGTCATCCACAAACTATAAGTGAGATTGCATAGGTAAGCCACCTCCCCATCGCCATCCCTGAATGAAACCACCCTCCACATTCCTTTTTATCAATCATCTGAGACCTTCCACCAAAAGAAGAAATAAGGAGAGAGGGGGTCACCCTATCGTAAACCTTGAGAAGCACCAAAGAGCTCAGAGTGCTCCCCATTAATTAGAACAGAGAAAGAAACCAAAGTCACACAACTCATAACCCAGCAAATCCACTCCTCCTCAAAACCAAAGCCCCCTAGAACCTTTTGAAGGAAGGACCATCGAACTCTATCATAAGCCTTAGCCATGTGCAGTTTGATGAACATAGCCTTATCTTTGGAGTTGGTCATATAATGAATAGTAACTGTAGCAATAACCAAACCATCCAAAATCTGGCAGCCCACCACAAAACCACTCTATTCCTCATAAATCAGCAAAGTAAGCCACTTTTTTAACCTATCAACAATCAACTTAGAGATAATTTTATAAATAACATTGCAAAGAGAAATGGGGTGAAATTGGCTTAACCGATCAGCCCCATCACCCTTGGGGATGAGAGCAAGGAAGGTGGAATTTAGGGCCCGAAGCATTTGCTTATTCTTTTGAGACTCTTGAATGACTGCCGATAAATCCAACTTGATAATTCCCAAAATTCCTGGAAGAACTCAATCAAGAAACCATGTGGACTAGGAGCTTTACCCTTCATCTAGAAAACAATATTCTCCAACTCCTCCAACGAAATATCACTCATAAGATGCTCCTTCATCTCCCAAGAGACCAAAGAAGGAATACAGGAGAGGACCTGAGCCTATTCAACCGAGTCCCCTTCCAAGTCCTCCCTGAATAAAGAAGCAAAATACTGCACAACTTCATTCAAGATATCCTGAGTAGAAGAAATGACCTCTCCCCTATCAGTCACCAAAGCCAAAATAGAATTACCATGACGTTTGGCCTTCACCGAATTGAAGAAGGCAGTATTCTTGTCTCGCTCCTGAAGCCACTCAATCTGAACTTTTTGTTTCTAGTAGATTTCCTCCCTCAACTCCCACTCCTCCAAAGCTTTCAATGCCCTAGCCTCATCCCGCAACAAATCCTCAAACACCCCATCCTCACTAATCAACCTAGTAATACCATACACCTCAACTTGTACAGCAAGCTTCGCATGGTAAATCTTTCCAAATCATTATCAGTTCCATTGTTTAAGCTAATACTTAACATATTGAAGGAGGTTAGCAAAATTATACATTGCAGTACCATAAGCAAGTCTACCATACCTCCACCATTCAACAACACATCCATAGAGGTTAGGGTTCCACAACCACATTAGCTAGAATTTGAAAGTCGGCATCCAAGGCACCCGAGTAGAAGAGATAACTAGCTTTATAGGCCAGTGATCCGAACCTCTCCAATCTAATATCTCAAAACTAGAAGACCACATTCCCCTGACCCAAAAGCAAGAGACCATGAAACAATCTAGTCGTTCAGCAATGCAACTGTCACCCACCCTTCTGTTGTTCCAAGTAAACTGACCATTGCTAGGTTTGATATCAACAAGATTGAGAGCCGATATATTGTTCTGAAACAATAATGCAGAAGGCTCTAGTCTTGCAATACCACCCCGTTTCTCAGCTAATTTAGTAATAGCATTAAAGTCACCTGCAATTATCCATGGTTGATAGGGAAATAGACTACGAACAAAACAGATATTTTTCCATAAAAGAAGTTTACCTTGGAACTCAATAGGTGCATAAACATTGGAGAAAAGAATAGACTCTCCTGACTCGGGACACAAAGCAACCATGGATAAAGAGGACTTGAAGGATAACCACCACAAAGGATGAATCTTTCGAGGGTTCCAAAAACAAGCCACACCCCCCAAGGATCCTTGAGCCCTAATACACTGGCACTGACCATTCTTCCACAACTTAGGCACTAAACCCATCATGCACTCAATAGATAACTTGGTCTCCTAAAGAAAAAGAACATCAAGAGAATGACTTCTTACCAACTCTTGAACAACTTTTTGTCTAGGGTCATTGTTCAAGCCCCTTACATTCCATGAAATAATGATCATTTCAAAGGAGTCAAAAAATGAGAATCCAGGGTCTTGACAAACCCTGACTCCACCAAAGTCTCCCCCATCATCTTAATCTTTTCCAAATATTTCTTCTTGCCAAGTTTAGCATTTTTCTCTGACCCTCCCTTCTTGCCATCCTTTTGCAAAATGCCTAATTGAGGAGAAGACTTGCTACTCTTAGCCACATCTGATCCAACATTCTGCATAGGAAAAGAAGTGCCTCCATCCCCCAGCCCCAACTCAACATTTGGAACCTAAATCACCTGAGCCCCAACCTGCGTATCAGTGACCATAGGCATGGTAGACTCCCCCTGTGGAACAGGAGGAGTAATGGAAGTGTGATCCTCCAGGCCAGAACCCACCACACCCAAATCCACACTTATTAACCCCAAATTAACTTCCTACTGACCCAAATCATCCAGGACCTCAAACCTGTTAAAAGTATCCTCATCTTGTCTCTCCATCAAAGTCCTCTTTTGACCTCTATTCCGGTTATGAGCCTTAACAGGAACATAACCATCAGCATCTGCCCCCTCAACAGAAATAGGATTCTTCCCCTTATCAGCATCAGGGGTGTTACAAGGAGGAGGTGGGGGCTGAGGCACCATAGGCTTAGCCTTCGGGCATCTACACAGCAGGTGACCATATTCATGATAGAGGCGACAACAGAAAGGAAAGGTCTCATAATCCAATTGTTGCACCCAAGAATGGGAACCCACACACATATCCAAAGCATCTGGCAAAGGTCTACTCAAATCAATTTCCACACAAATTTGAGCAAAAGTCATTACTTTCTTACCTAGGGTTTGTGTTGAAGACCCCACCGGCTTCCCAAGCAATGAAGCAAACATGTGCAGAACATCCTCACAACAACATTCATTTGGAAATTTGGGCAACCAAACCCACATCGGAACACAATTCAGAAGCTCCTCAGAGAGATTAAAGCCTACATGCCATGGCTTAATGAACAACCCAACCTGGTTGTGAAAATAGGGCCCCCCCTCAAAAACCCTATTGCGATTAGCCAAGCAGATAAATGTGACCATGAAAAAATTATTTGCAAGCAGCGTGACCTCCATTTCACCCTTTCGCTCCCAAGTCCTCCGAGCCCAAGTTTCTAAAAAATTTAGAGACACTCTCATTCCCAAAAATTTGTAGTGCAGAGAATGCTTTGAATAATATTCAATATCCTCAACAATCATCTCAATCAGAATCACCAATTTAGGTCTCTCTTTGTAGCACTCAAGGTAGTCGTTAATCTTCAAGATCTGAGATCGACCAAACAAATTCAATTCCATAGACCTTGTATTCGGAGAGAAGAGGGTGTTTTCAAAAACCCTCGCTCCTTGGCTTGTCGATTTCAAGCCCACCGCAGCACGAAAATCCATGTCGGGTGAAGTCCTAGATGGCTCACCCTAAGACATAGCTGCCAAAAGGCCTAGGACAGACATGCACAAGAAAGAGCCGGCCCCAAACACAAAAAATCAGAGGAGACCCTCACCTACAACACCCACCACCAAAACCACACTCAACCCAACACCACACACAACCCACAACAACAGATCCCCACGCCAGCACAAGAGCCCAACCACAAAGGAAAAAAGAGGGCCAGCTAGAGCCCTACATGCAGAAAAAATGGCCAATCACAACCAGGCCAGAGCACCAAGAACAAACGCAACAAAAAGATTAACCCCCCCCACAGAATGAAGCAGACGCCCACCCCAACCTTCGCACAGACAAAGAAAGCAAACACAAGCTAGGGCTCGGATGCCCTAGCTTGGCGCCATGCAGTTGCAGACCAAAACACCATCTTTGGTTTAATTACTTGTCTGAGCTTAAATAACTTAGATTCATTTGTTGTTATAAGGATTCAATAACACATTTATTTTGAGTATTTACACTTCAATAATTTCAATAGCTACAAGATTCAAAAATAGTGTAATCCATGGCAAGGGAAGGGGAGAAAATAATTCTAGATAACGACACTAGTGTCTATGAGGATATCGACCAAAATTTTCCCATTATATAATCAAATGGGGTTCCTTGGTTTCTTGGCATTCAATCACAACTCCTTAAATTGTATAGTCATTAGCAAATGCATTCTCCTTACATTGGCATACATTTTAGATATGTTGTTTCTACTTATGCTCCATGTGTACTTTTAGTTTTCCTCCTTTATTGTCTGGTAGTGGGAAATGTCAACATCAAGGTTCTCCATCTATAGCATGTCACAAGTTGAGAAAATTTTCATATGTTTGGAAAGTCTTACCTAATGGTACTTGATGCTTACTTATTTTCTTTGTTGTTTGGAAGATAATTTTTTCTTCTTTGGGGGATGATGTAGCAACATACAATACCTCTATTATGTTTTGTCAATTGATTGTATTTGACTATGTATTAATTAGTTGTTAGCTTTCAAGTAGTTATAGTGTTACTCAATACATGGTTGTGTTCCTATACCAAACATAGAGTTCTTTAAATGGCCTTAGTGTCATAAAGGAAAGTAGTCTAATCCTTGACTAACCATATAATAAGTTCATGTGTGAATAAAAAATATACTTTTTGCTTCTATGTCCTATATCCATTATTATTTTTGTCATTAATCCAAGTATTAGTAAATTATCAGACAAAAGAATAAGTAAATAATAGAAAAAATCACTATAAGGTTTTATGAAAAAATTATAGGTAACAACTAATTATAGGCACTTTGGGAAAAAAATGACCTCACCATCATACTCATAAGACATCAAAAGAACTCAATCCATATAAGTCACATCAAATTTGGAGTTAGGAGCTTATAGAGTAATTTTTTTTCATGTACGAAATTGCATAAACATACAACTCTATTATTATTTTTAAATAGAAAAACATTAAGTAGATTGCACAACTATTGTACTAACTATGAAACATAACATGTGGGTTTTCTAGTGTCTAGGGAAGACCATCATGGCCTATGCAAGGTTGAAGCCCTTGGTCTTATGGCTAGTGGAGCCCACGATCATTGTTAGATTAGAAGGGCATACCAAGCAAGTTGGAAAAAAAGAAAACATCACTCCTTTCTACCTCTATTCAACCCCAAATTATAGTAGATGATCAAGTGGGTGACTAGAATCTAGAGGGCCTAACACCCTACCTTATTTCTATTTGCTAAAAGAGGCAATTTTATTTCAGAAAGGCATACATAATCAATTTTTCACAAATAAATTGTTGTAAAAAAGTTGGTATTCAACACTATGTATCCATCTACCTAGTTTTTCTATATGTTACCCCAAGTACCTATAATTTTAGTAAGTATTTTTTTAATTAGGTATAATTTTTTCCCATAATATCAAAATTAAGCAAATTTTTTTCAAATTGCTCAAATTTTCAAAAGTATTCTAAACTTGTAACTCATTTTTCTCTTAACAAGCATATTTCCTATTAAAATGTAGAAATTCCATGGCTTACAAACAAGATTTTTTGTGCTTTTTTTTTGGTAAAAACACACTAAAATAAAGTGTCAAACTATATATTTTTTAGGGTTTCTGATTTAGTGAATACCAAGGTGTGAGTGTCTATTTTTATTTTACATTCTTTTTCAAGTTCTTTCTTTTACATGGTCGTACATGGCCAAATTCACACTAATTCTCGTGCCTTTTAATTAATTTTCTTGGAAATGTAAAATACAAATAATCATGCAAAGTAAAGGATATTGGAAAATAATCATTGGTGCAGGAATTGAACTAATTACCACAATAGCTAAAGTTGTCTTTTTTAGAAAAATAGATGAAGTATTTGACTTTATTTGTTTAGTTATCCCACTTGATCTTTTATTTCACATTCAATCTTACAATGCCTAGTTATATCTAGGCAAAATTTAAAGATTTGTATGATAAAACTGATAAAATTCATGGTCATCCATAAGAGAACATGTTAATAAGCTTAAATCTTGCTAATTTTACAAGTAGTCAAGACTTTGTATCAAAATTTATGTCCCTTCTACTCAAGTTAGAAATGTAAAATTAATAAAACTTGTAGACACTTAAAAATGTCTTGAATGATATCACACACTCGAATCTGATATACTAACAATATTTCATCCTAAAACCCATCCTCTTTTCACTTAATTGATTAAATTAGCCTAGCTATTTAATTAATTGCATCATTTTCATTTGTTAATATGATTAATCTAATTAGGTTAATTCCTACCCCTTTCATCCTAACCTTTCATCTTGTTAAATTGGATAAATCAAAATATTTAATTTAACACCCTAAGTCTTCTCATTTAAATTAAATAATCTTAATTTGTAATAACCCATTTGAAATTATTACTTAACTAATATTATTGTAAATGACATATGAATATACTCCAAATTAAAAATACATAACTAGTGGCTAAAGTCAATCATGGCTACACATGTCCATTTAAAACGAGTCAAAGATTATTCTATTCATTTCAAAAGTCAAATTACAATATCAGGTTTGACTTGGCTCCTAAGGCCTCAAAGTCATTACATTGTACATTTTCCATCAAGTACATGAATGTATTACATCAAATTACATCATAGACTATAATAGTCTTGTGAACAACTAAGGTTCTTCTTTGATGCTCGCCTCCACTGGTGGACAAGAACATGGTTAAAATGCTTTACCACCCAACCACAAAGCTTACGCTTCCTCGATATCCTTCTAACTTGAAGAATGTCTGACCCTACATGGAAATTTTAGCAAGAGAACAACCTACAAGGTGGAATCTAGTGTGTTCCCATACATCAACATGCAATTTCTATCTATAAGTTAGAAAAGAAAATGCAAGATCTATGCTAGGAATGGCAGAAAGTGAAATCACAGAGTTCATACATACATAATGAACTATATTGCTTGGCCAAGCATAATAAATGTGTTGCAACAACAACAAATAAAAGGTTTGAGTAAAGCAAACCTATGCTCTCTAAAATCCATTTCAGCACCCGTCTAGGAAGGTAACTTTCTACTATATATCTCATAATAGTTATCTACCCTCTAGTAGCATCTACCTTGAGGTGCTCTCTAGTATACTAATTTATACTCTAAACAAAAATCAGATTTATGATTCACCGAATAATTCAACAGTCAGGCATATCATTCTTATGACTATTTTCTACTTATCATCTTAAGTAGTTTCCTTTAAAAAATGTACTAAAAAACCAAAGAAGGCATGTCACAAGTATGTGTATGTACATAGATGAATTCTATGTGCATACACATATATGTGCCTAATTATGTTTAAAATTTGTGCATACATTCTGAAATAATTATGAAATTTAGATTACAATCTTTACATAGTATTCCATTTGACGTTTCTTGTCAAAAATAAAGAATCAGAACAAGTCTATTCTAACAGTTTCACACATACTATTATTACATTTTTCTCACAATTGTGATACTCTAACATTGATGTTTACATAAGAACATTCATTGTTTAAACATAAAAACTATTGTTTCCTACTAAACAGTCATAAACAAGTTGTTTGCATATGAACATTCATTGTTTAAATAGAACAAGTATTGTTTCGTACTAAACAGTCATAAAACAAGTTTTTTGTATATGAACATTCATTGTTTAAATAGAACAAGTATTGTTTCCTACTAAAAAATCATAAAACAAGTTGTTTTCAGCTACAAGGATAACTTTTTAACAAAATAGAGTCATTTGCAAAAGAATAACCACTCTTTACATCAACACAATACTGTCTCAAACTAAATAGTTACATTTTAAGACAAATAATGTTGTTTACTCTATTTGCTGCTCTCAAGCTGTTTACATGCTACATGATCACTTTACAAGTAAATGTTCACCGTTGAAATACATAATGGGTTTTTCACTATGAACTAAAAATAAACAAGTCAAATAGCCCAGTTTCAGCCATAAGGAAAAAATATCTATTATTTAGATATTGAACACTTTCATCTCTAGAAATTTGATGAGTAACTTTAATAATATAAAGAAAACCAAGTTCAACATGTTTGTCGATGAAATTCTTGAGCAAATATTTCAATCAAGAAGGCATAGAAGTTTTAGGTTTCAACAATACTTTTTCCTATTTAGGCTACGAAAGTCAACCAAGGTTGCTCTAGATTTGACCCATTTCAATGGTTTGGGTGGTTCCTTTCTTAACCTCAAAATTTATATTTGAAATTTCCCTTATGGGCATCCTAGCTTACCCCATAATGCATGCAGCAATTTATGTCATGCAGACTCAAATTTGAATATTATTCAAATAAAATTAACCCTATTGATCATGAGGATTGATTCCTTACAAGGTTACAATGAAGCCCGAACTTATGCATTCCATTGGTTCTTTAAATCAAGGGAAATCCTCTTTATGCAATTATGGTTTCCACATTTCTCAATAATGAATGTGTTTCCCCTTATCATTATTGACCTAGTTGATAATGGTTTAAAATAAACATAGTCGATACATTTAAAGGTACACAAAGGATTATATCCTCTTTCATAGGTTTGACATGCAAACCTCTATAGAATCAAACACCAAAAGGTGTGCATTCGATTAGAATAATATTTTCAATAGCCATGATATGGCTTACATTATCATGCAAACTTACATAATAGTCACATCTTAAGGTTTTGATGCCTCAATCTAGCACAAAAGGCTAGCCAATAAGGCTCCATTCTAAGTACTAAGCAAAAGCAGGTCGTAGGCCATGTTATTCCTAGAGGGTGGTCACTAAGACTTTACCTTCGGCTCAAGCTAAGACACATAGACAGAGACTATGCATATTACTATGCTATCAATTTTTCATCAATGCGGTGACACTCACTAGCTAAACATGAAAAAAAAAGAGTGAAATTGATATTGTTTCAAGAAATCGAATTACCTCAATAATTGAGCTTTTTGGACAAAGCTTTCCTCATATTTTTCCTACCACTACATACTCTTCTCTGCCTTTTTTCTGCTTGTTGATTCTTTCCCAAATTATGCCCTTCTTTTCTTCCACCACTGTCCATTCTAATATGGTAACCATGTTTTCTTGCATGTAGATGGGTGCTACCATTATGGCTTTTCCTGCCATAGTCGTTGGCCTCTAATTTTGAATATTGTCTTTATGCTTTCGGTAGGCCATGTCCATCATGGATTTTCCTTGTGATTTTTCATTAATTTCCACTATCCGATTCATAATATATCAATTATCAACTTTGAATTCAATATGAATTTGATTATTAATATATATATATAAGATATATGTATATATACATATATTATATATCTATATGTATTTAAATGATTTCATTCACATTTATCTTGTATTCAAATAATATATTTACATATATATATATGTGTGTGTGTGTGTGCATTCATGTATAAGTTGTTTGTTTGGAATGTCTTATATGTTCCATACACTATCATTTAAAATAAGGAACTAAAATTTTCATTTTGATCATACATATATATATATATATACTAACAAAGCATTTTTCTTTACAATACTCACTTTTGTTCCTCCAAAAACACAGAGTTTGAGTAGAAAATTTAATCTACAAGTCATTCATTTTCAAATACTGAAACAATTCAAGTCAGAAAATTATGTTCTCTTATATATGCAAATTAGTTCAAATGCAAGTCATCATGCCATTTGTGGTGTGTGCACCCAGATTCCAACTAGCTTACCATTTGATCTGACTAAAAAATCCTACTTCAACCATGTTCTCCTCCTTCAACCTGTCACCCTGCAACTACACACACTTGCACTTGCAAATTGATTAGTAACATTCAATTCTTGGTAACATATAAAATAATTTCCAAAATTTCGCAAACTCAACATCAGTCAACTTCTTTCATTCAATTTTTGGATATTCCAAAATCTCCATTTAATATTTAATTGAATTTATTCAATAATTCAATTCAACATATTATGATAAATAAGCAATAAAATTGGGTTATGACATAATTATTTAATTAAATGTCACTTTGATCCCTTTTCATTAAATAAGTTAATTATTTAATGGATATCATAAATTCCTCTAAATTGCATAATTGAAACTATGTTTTAATTATCAAATTACTAATTAATTCTAACTCTCCCACTTGCAAGGGAATATTCCTTGAGAATATTTCTCTTTTGCAGATTCCTCCAAAATGGAATATTCTCATAAAATATTCTTTCCCTCTTCACTCATTTGAAAGAAGGAATAATCTTCCTTGTAACAAACTTTCAACAAACTTCTCAAGCAAGCTTTGATAGTGTGCTTCTTTGCATGATTGTGAACCCTTGATTAAATATCAACTTGAATTCTCAACCCTTGATGGGAATCCATGATCCATGCCTCCATCTTCTTTCCATCTTGACTATTGATTGATTCTTTCAATCTTGACCATCGGTTTCCTTTTGCCTATTCTATAAATAGACCTTGCATCTATTGAATAGGGATCCATCTTTTCAGAGAAAACTTATGTTCTTGAAAATCACACTCATTTGCATCCATGTTTTACATTTGATAATCATTTTAGGTTAATTTTCATGCATTCTTAGCTTAGCATCCATTAATGGCTTCCATGACAACTTAGATTGCATCCATTTAGTATATTATGAATCTAGGGATTGCACATTTGAATCTTGTGCACATTTAGAATAGCTTTTCATACACTTACATCAATCAATTTAGCTTTTATCATGTTAAAGTAGCTTTCATCATGCTTTCATTCATCTTTTTCATTAGTTTCCATTGATTTTAATCAATAAAATTGATTTGAAAGGCTCATATTATCCAATGGATTAGGAAAGGGTTGTCATTCCACGTCAATGCGACACTACTCCCCCAATAGGATAAGATTCAATGGCTTAGAATAGATGTTTTTCAAGCTTTCATGTTTTAGAATGTTAGTTATAATGGCTTCTTCATTTTTATTTACATTGAATAGCTTATTGGGATTGATGCTTAGTGGATTAAATATTCTCCGAATCCATATGGATCAAGCGTAGTTAACCTATACCATGACATTGGTCACATTTTGGCGCTAGAAGGAGGGTTGTACTAATCGAATCTGATGAATTTATCTTTAGATTCCTTTTTTTCTTATGTTTTCAAATTCAACTACACTATTGAAGATTCATCAATGCATTTGGGATGTGGACCACTATACAGTGATGCACTTGGGTTTGAAAACATCGACTCATAATTAATTTAGCGACACCTTATTAAATTTCATCACCACATATTAAAATAGCAATGCTAAACTTATTTTTAAGAGGGTCATGAATTTTGATTTAGTGACACATTTGATTTGGTGATGTTATTGATGTCATTGTTTACTATAGAGCAACGCATCTGATTTTTTAATATAGCAATGCACTTGCAATATAGCGACACATCTGATGAAATTCAATGATGAAATTATTTCAACATTTCTTTTCATTGGTAAACTAAACAAAAATTGAATTTTGACATGTGTTTTAATTTTTTGATTTCATCTGGTTTATAACATGTCACTAACATCTGGTTTTTGTTTTTGAGGCTAACTAGTTTTATAGGTTTGGGCAATAAAATTTGAAGTGAAGGAGCATATCATCATTTGATTATATATTGTAATAAGTGTTTTTACACTTATGGGGCAATTATAACCCATTTATGATGCTTTATTTCACATTTTAGGACCAAATAAATTTCCTTTTAGGTTTAAAATAAACATTAAAAGTTGGTTAAAACTAAACCCTCGTATCCTCATTTTGCAATATCAAGTTTAAATTGAACAAGACAATCTAAACACTTCATCTGGTGCTTAAACGAACTCATTATGCTTGTCAAGGTTAAAATGAATGTGTGTCTGATTTGCTTGTATGTGCTTGTTGTGTGTATCCTCTCCCCTTGCACTTCGTGCGATCTTGGGTGAAGAGAAACACATAAGTGTTCTTTTCTTCTTGGAAGTTCATATCCTCTCCCCTTACGCCTATTGGCAATCTTTGATGACAAAAACATTTTAAGCTTCACAAACCTGTTACCTTTAGAGGGCCTGCCTCCCAACTTGTGAGAGGGAATGACCCAAATGGTGCTTTCAATTTTGGTCCACTATATAAATAATTTGGTGTCACAAAATTCATTAACCAATTGGTGTTGTTGTCTTATACCAACAAATGTCTCCCCTAGTATCCATGTGATACATTAAAACCCTTAGATATTTCTAAGGGTTGGGAAGCCTCTTAATTGAGTGAATTGTTCCATGTATAGGCACCACTTTATCCTGAATATGGTCATTAAAAACCTTGTTTGTAGTGGTTAACCAAGTCCAATTATGAAACATATTTTAAGGTAGTTTATTGGAATAGCACCATTTCAAGAAGTTACTTACCATGTTCGGTTTTTGGTTGAGGCAATAAAGCAAATAGTGAGGGGACTCTTTTGCTTGGCATGTCAAGACGTTACATTTCCTTGACATAGCATGTTTGTCCATTCCATCTTCATAGATTAATATCTCTTATGGGGATGATTGGTAAGCCTATTAAGAAATAAGTACCCATTTGAACTAGGATTATAAATGCTTTTGAGACAATTTAATACTTTGCTTGGTTCTAAAAACATTACAAGCAACATCAACGATCTTTATCTAAATTTCAAACCCTTTGGTTTAAGCATGGATACCCTTTGAAAAGCCTTGATATTGATGCTTGTCCTAAGGATTTTTATCCTTAAATACTTCTAAATATCTTGAATTATATCTCAATCCATACTTCCCAAAGTTAACCTAGGAAACTATGGCTCTAACTTCATAATTTTTCAGATAATGGACCTTGTGAAATAAATAATGTTTTTGACATAGACATTTAGTTTGAAACTTAAGCAAGACAAGTGTTTGTGGTAAAAATAAACTCATTAAGCAAGATAAATTGACAAATTGAACCCCACACATGACCATTTGGCATCCAATCACTCTGGTTCAACAACCAAACCTTACATCAGCTATCATACAAACAAACTTTGAACTAATTGAAGGAGAACAATTCGATATAATCAATAGTTTGAGGAGCTTCACTTTTGAAACAAAGGAAACACCAAGCGAGTAGAGAAACATAGCAAACATCTTAGACAAACAAGAGGAAAAATCTAATATTGCAATTGAAAGGCCCGTATTAGCACCTCCTATGTGGCAATAAATATCCTCTTTTTCATGATCTTGTGCTTGTCTTAATGATCTATTGTAAAATCAAAATCCCGAAGAGAAGGTCCACATTCTACCATTTAAAACTTAGACATCATAGTTCAAAGTTTATTAGGATACATATCTTAAGGAATCACCGCAACTGAGATAGATCAATAAGGATATTTTATCTATGCTCTTTAATAAATAAACCAAATCTAGACATTTCACAAGTGCTTCTCATTTAAATAATTGAGTTCTTAGGGTTTGATCACTTTAGAGGTATAGTATGTTTCTCACCACCTTGGTCTTACAAAACAAAGGTTCACTCTACGTTAACATTTTGGGTCAAACATTCATCCACCCTTCATTATATTTCACACTTCACTTCACCAAACTTTGCAAACTTTTGGATACACCAACACTTTTTGACTTAGACATCATTAACCGATCCCCTAACTTAGCTATGTTGTATGTGAAATGAATCATTTTCCATGCATTTATTTAAGTTAGTTATCATTTTTGGATTAGTTTATCTTGAAGGTCACAAGCCTACCTTAAAGATTTGCAAGTTCATTAACATATTTTATCCAAACATCAAACATCAAACCTATAGTCAAAAGTTTTGTCCCAAATGTTAGCAAAGATCACTCCCCATGTCATTCACCTTTTCATCTACCACTCACACCATTTCTCTAAAATGACTTAGAGTGGCCCTCTTACCTAAATTTGAGTCAACTAGAGAGTCTAAACATTACAATTCCCAACATAACTCTCCTATAGGTGACCCACAATTTATGGTAACAATAAGATCACAACATAAGAGAATCATGGAGAAAACCAAAGTCACATCCACCACTAGTGATACCAACCCTCAAGAGTTTGATCCAAGGAGTCATTCTACCCCCTGCAACAACCCTAAGATCTAGTGGGACCATTTGATGTAGAAGACATTACAAACAATCCATTTGAGCTTACTAAAGAGGAAATCCTTGAGTATAAGCAAGAGTTTCAAGCCTTAGAAAAAATGACTTCAATTCCCCCATCTTTTTCTGCACAAACATTAACACAAGGCTTGACTCTATCAATGATTCCATTGACTTCATCACTAGGGCCAAGTCAAAAGCAAACTCCTAGTCTTGCAACTAGCCCTGCTAAGGACTTTGGTCATACTCTACCTTTGGCAAGCAACACACTTGTGGGTACTTTAAACACCAATCCACCCCAAAACACTACTTGGACACCTACATTCGGTGATCCTATCATTCTTGATCACCCCCTACATCCACATAAACCAATTACACTCCATGAATCCACAATGACGTCAACATTTCGAGGGAAACCATCCTCATGCATTTCCACAAGTACCACGAGTGTGCCCAACATCGCGCAAGGTAGTATGGGCCAAGTATCTTAAATAGACCAATAATGGTATGTCAACACCCTTACACAAAATTAGCCCTTAACGCAACAAGGGACATCTTCATCTAGCCACCCCCTCGATTCATCTGTCCTACTGGTTTCACAAATCACATCCATCCCATCCATCAACTAAGGTAGTACCTTGGTCCCACCTCAAATACAAGGGAACCCCCTACCCACTAGTCAAGGGAACCCTTTCAATCAATTACAAGGTCTAAATGTTCCATTTCCATCGCAATACCGATTGGAACCCTCATCATCTTTCCCCTTGGTCCCCCGCATCATGAAAAATCAAAGAGGACCTCAAACTTACATTCCTCCATCCTAATCCACCATCTTACAAGGAATATTAAACAAAGGGAACCACCAACCTCTCATCAACAATCAATAACCCACTCAAAACATCAACACCCAAAACCTATCGCAGATGTCCCAACAACCAACTAATCTTGCATTGCAAGCACATGCCTTAGATTTACAACAAGCACAATAGGCTTATCAGCAAGCTACCCAACAACAACAACAACAAGAAGCAACCCTAACAACACAAAAACAATAACAGCAATAGCAAGCAACCCTAGCAACACAACAACAACAAGCACAACAAGCAACCCTAGCAGCACAACAACAACAACAACAATAGCAAGCAGCCCTAACAACACAACAACAACAACAACAAGAAGTAGCCCTAGCAGCACAACAACAACCTCAACAATAACAAGTAGCTTTAGCAGCAACAACAACAACAACAACAAGTAGCCCTAGTGGCCCAACAACAGAAATAAGCCCAATAGTATTCCCAACAACAATAACGGGGTTTATATTATAATCCACAATAGAACATCCTCAATACAAACATGTTGGGAACATAGATGCCTCCACCACCATCACCTTCACAATATCCTACACCACCATACACACCATACAACACCCCATCATATCAAAATCCCACGTACAATCCATCTGCCATCCCACAATATGCAACATATGTTCCTCCACCAAACCCGCAAGATGATATAGCATTGAAACTTAAGGCATTAACACAAGAAATGTAGGATATATAGATGGGAAAAATGAAGAAGGCCCATACACAACAAAACCTATGTCCATATCCATTCGATCGAAACATCACAATGGTACATTTCCCTCCTGGTTTTGAAGTCCCCAAATTTGATAAATAAAAAGGGAGAGGAAATCATGTGGAACACATCAAGGAATTCAATGTCATGTGTATGGAGGTTGCCTACAATGATTCATATTTGATGTGCCTCTTTCTGTGAAGCTTGACAGGCCCAACCATCAACTAGCTTTCTTAGTTGCCTCCAAGTATCAAAACTTTCTAAGAAATCACTAATAAATTCATATATCACTTCTTTAATCTTGACGTGGACGTGGGCTTAGAAGAGGTGTATAATCTTAAACAAAAAAAAGGAGAATCCTTTGCCAATTTCTTACAACAATGGAGGCAAAGAGTTAGCAAGAACAAATGGCCCATTCCTAACGAACCACAAGTGGGAATTGTCATAGCGAATGTTGATCTAGATCTATCCTTTTGTGTCACAAAAAAATCTATACTTGGACATTTTTACACTCATTTGAGTCTCCCTTATGGATTTTGGCTTGATTTTGCCTAGATTTAATGTTGTAATGTGGTCAACACACACATTAGGTCTTGGACCCTTGAGAACCATCAAGAATTATTGGATGTCTTGTAAAAGTGTTGTGAAGTGTTGTAACGTACTTTCACACTTTTATAGGACCCTTTCATTATAATTCACCTAAATAAATTTTTTTATCACTTACCAAGCCTTATTTTAAAGTGTTGTAAAGAGTTGTAACAAACTCTTGTGCTTTTCTAGGTTTTTCATCACTAATTCAACCCTTTCTTATGATTAAATGACCCCTTAATGCACTTTTTGGCCCTACTTAAGTGTGTTTCAAAGAATAATCCTATTAAACATCATTAAACACACTAATTCCTGACACCCAGTAAAATTTCCCTAGTGGGACCAAGTTGCCATTTGGGGCGACTTAGTCCCACTGGGCACAAAAATCAAAATTATTTTAAATTTTTGGCGGGATATTATTCTCTTAACCTTGAGGTTGGCCTGTGATGTGTTATTTTTGAGAAATTTTGTAAAATCAAGTATAAATAAAGGGTTTTCCCCTCATTTTTCATCTTCTATTTCCCCTAGTTTAATACATTCATTCATACATTAGAATGCATTCACTCATCATTCTCAAGCATTCTAGTCATTACCAAGTCTTCATTGGAGCATCTACTTGCATAGCTTTAGATTTCTACATCAAGGGTTTGGTGAGTTGTAGCATTGCATGTTGTTCATTCATCATTTTCTTTCTATTTCATTTCATTTTCAAGGGTTTGATTACCAAATTGGGATTTGACCAAGGCAAACCCCTATTCACTAACCCTTAACCCTTTTTCCCCTCTTTACATGTGTGTTTTTCAGGTCTTGTATGCAGATTTATCAAAGATAAAGGTGTTAAAAGGAGTTGTCCATTCATCAAAGTCATTCAAGTCAACAAAGCCCTAAGTGAAGCTTGGAGATCCTTTTCAGCCCGATTTCTGCAAACTCATAATCAAACACCTATCAAGAAGAGAAGTGCAGACCAAGAGCTATCGATTCATGTCCTAAAATTCTTGAAATTTGAAGGTGGACTAAGTCACCATCAATGTCGAATTAGTCCTAGTGCCAAGCTTGAAAAGTGATTTTTGCATTTCTGGATACCCATTTGGATGAAACCTATTCCAGCAGAATCTCCCTGAAACAAGACTAAGTCACCCAACTTGGCGTAAGTGTCCCAATTGGCTTCAATAGAAAATTATATAGGATTCCAAAGCCTCTCTACATCAAATTCCAATTTCTAGCTGCACCTCTCCAGTCTCTTTCATTTATGTTATTGTTTACTTGCATTCTTATGTCATGTTTGCATATCACAATGTGTTTTAAAACAACTTGCATTTCTTAGGTTTTGCATTAATAATTCATTTTCTTTTTCAGTTCCTTGCATTTAGAGAATTTAATTTAGACATATTTCAATCATATTAGCATTAGTCTTTAATGGCCCCCAAGTTTTGTGGGATACCTTTCTACTTTTAGGTGAAAAACCCTAGAAGTGCAAAAGAGAAGCCCCTACAAAAATTAGAGGTTCATTTTGGTGAACCCACCTTTAGAAAATTTTACTTTTTATTTAAAGTGCATTCACATCCTAGGAATAACTTGCATTGTCATTACATTGTTTAAATTGCATCCTAGGGTTTCAAAAATTGCATTAGTGAAAAGCTCATATAGCTTACATTTTTGCATTGTATTTCATTAAAAATTCCAAAAATTCTCCATTTCCATATTGTATCTGCATCTAAAAATCTAAAAACATAAAATTCCATTTAACAATTCTAAACAATGTAAAAAAAAATCACTACTAAGACTAATTCACCACACTAGGTGACTTAGTCCCCTTGCACATCTTGCACTATAATTTCTATCATTTTTTGCATTTTTGTTTTTTGTTATTGCATTCCTGTTACAATTTTCATATTTGTTGTTTCTTGCACTTAGTTTCCTTTCATACATTTGCATCATGGCTATGTGTTTTAATAAGTTTTGGATGTCATTAAAAATTTTAGTTGACATGTCAAGTTGTGCCTTTGGAACTGAGCCTAATGACATTGACCTTACTCATGCTCTTTCAACTCCTCATGAATGTCCTCCTTGTGATGTTGACATCATTGGATAAGATGATGACAACATGAATAAGTTCCTTAATGAATGTCTTGACAACCTTGAAGCTAATGCATCCTTTTATCCATCCATGAAACAACAAGACCTTCCTATGGTACCACCTCCTAATATGTTTGGGTATTTACATTCTAAAACAAACGAAGGACCTATGTTCCCTCCTTCAGGTGAACCTAGTTCTTCTAAACAAGCAACTCCTCAACCATTCTATGATAACAAAGTAACAAATACTTCAATTAAACTTGAAGAAACTTATGGAAAAGGTTTTAGCATCTTGAGAAAACAAGGATGTGAGACAACAACTAAACATGACATTCATCAATTCTTAGAAAAAAATCCAAAAGTTGAAAACACAACAGGGTTAGGATATCAAGATCCTACTCATAATAGTAAGCCTCCTAGAGAATATTGGAGACTTTGCGATGATGGCATGGTGATTTTTTATTCCCCTCCCGATTTGAATGTCCTTCTTCCTCGAGAGGAACCCTACATGATAAAAATGACAAGGATGAAAGGTTCACTTTGGGTCTTCCTCCTTCTCCTTCAATTTGAGAAAAGGGTGAATCTAGCAAATGCAAGAGCCCTTACAAGTTACAAAAACTCAAGTTTCCTCTTCGTCCACCACCTAAATGTGAAAGGAAATTGCAAATACTTTTAAATAAAGGACTCATACTATTAACACCTATGAATAGGTTGGTGATCTATCCTAAATATGCTAACATTTCACATTGTGCATATCATCATGTTCTTGGACATAGAAGTGATGAGTGTCACCAACTAAAAGAAATATTGAGCAAGTATCATTTTGATGGTGATAATTTCTATCCAATAATTCCTTAAACAACCAAACACCTTATCATGTAATAGTTGTATAACATTCTCTTCGCACTATTACATGACCTCTCCCATCACCTACCTCGACTCATTCTTGTCTTGCACTCAGTGGGGGCAAGAAATTACTAGCCTTGTCCTAGTAATGCATTTGTCATTGTCCCTTAGCAGTGTTATTCCCTTTCTGCTTATACCGATTAAGATTGGGAGGTGGATGACTTGCTCGATGATTGACTTGCATTTACCTTACTAGTATTTTACATTTTCTTTTTCTTTTGTGTGTTTGCATGTGTTTAACATTCTCCCCCATAATGTTTTGTTTGATTTTCTCCTTCTCTTTTTGACATTCTTCCATTTGTACCTTCATTCTTCTATATGTCGTACATCGCTTTTGCCTTTTTTCTTTTGCTTGTGTTTTCCTTTTGAGGATGATGCAAGGCATTAAGACTGCAATGTCTCTTTCATGTTGACCGAAAAGGCCCCTTTTCTTTTTCTTTGCCTTTTTCTTTTGTCTTTTACTTTCCTTTTGGGGGTGATGCAAGGTATTGAGACCGAAATGTCTCTCTCATGTTGACCCAAAATATTTTCCATTTTCGTTTGCCTTTTCTTTTTCATTTTTCTTGTATTTTCCTTTTGGAGATGATGCAAAGCATCGAGACACCCTATGTATTTTCCACGTTGACCCAAAAGGACCTTTATTTTTCTTTGTTTTCGCTCTCTTTGTGTCATTCTTCCAGTTCTATGTATTCGGAGAATGATGACAGTTTTGAGCTCTCTAATAAAACATTGCAACAAAGAACATAATAACCCCAAATCCATAGATCCCTTATGTGTTTGGTGTTTTCATTTTGGGGGAAACCCCTTCCTTTTCTTTTTCCTTTCCTTCACATGATGTAGCCTCACTCAGAAACATATGACTTGGAATAGGGGCTTTCCAAGTTGGTTCTCATGTCTTCTCTCTTGTTTGCATTTTTCATTTGCTACTTTAAAGTAATTGCTCACAGAATGGTGTGTATCAATTCCTTTAAAGTGGGGTCATACATTGGCATTATTCTTTTTCATTTTCCTTTTTCTTAGTTCTTAGTGCAACCTTGTTACTTCATATGATGCGTTTTATCACTTTATGGATGACATTGGATGTAGTGTCCTTCATGAGCATGATCTATCTTAGCATACTACATTCCTCTTGGTGGGTTGATGTGACACACTACATCCCCTAAGTTGTGAATCTTCTATTCTTTGATCGGTCCTCTCTTGGAGACATTAGACACAATGTTCCCTAATTTAAAGACCTCGTATGAACTAAGCAAGACTCCTTTGAACATCTTTCGCATGTTGCATTTTGCATTTGTTATATGACCACCTTGCATAACACAGTTTGCATGCCTGTGGTGCCATAGCATTTGTTCATGACCTCCAAGCATACAAAGTTTTGCTTGTCTCGTGAAGCTTGAAATGTCATTTTCTTTTGTGGCACCTTATTAAAGTTATCAAGAGGCATAACTTTGGTATGGTTGAGCAAGAAGTGCATTTTGAGGCATGACTTTCCCCATAGCCACCTCTATGTGTGTGAGTGCATACTAGCCATGAGTGTATGTTTCTCACCTTTTAGGCCTTCTCACCTGTCGAACAACCATGAGTTTCGTCGCCTCAGAGTGAGTATACACTTCTTTTTTCTAGGAAAATAGCCTAGATCTGATCCACATTGGGATGGACAAATGATCAAAGCTTGATTTGACTCTCTGCCCTTCTCCTTTTTCTTTCTTTCATTCTTTTTCATCATTTTCATGTGTGTTCCTTTGTGCTAATGTTTGGTTTTCCATGGGATCTTGATCTTGGGGGCTTGATCACCCCTCTTGATTGTTGTTATCTCATCTTTCCAACATGGGTGCATTTGGATCCCTCTTGATATGCATGTTGGGCTACTTTAGTGTGAGCTTGAAGCAGGTTCATCATCTCACTAAAGTGGGGGCTAAATGTGTTGGAAAAAAATTGTATACTTGGACTTTTTATGCTCATTTGAGTCTCCCTTATGGATTTTGGCTTTATTTTTTCTAGATTTAATGTTGTAATGTGGTCAATACATTCACATTAGGTCTTGGACCCTTGAGAATCATTAAGAATTCTAGGATGTCTTGTAAAAGTGTTGTAACCCACTTTCACACTTTTCTAGGACCCTTTCATTATAATTCACCTAAATAAATTATTTTTATCACTTACCAAGCCTTATTTTAAAGTGTTGTAAAGATTTGTAACAAACTCTCATGCTTTTCTAGGTTTGTCATCACTAATTCAACCCTTTCTTATGATTAAATGACCCCTTAATGCACTTTCGGGCCCTACTCAAGTGTGTTTCAGAGAATAATCCCATTAAACATCATTAAATACACTTTTATTCCTGACATCCAATAAAATTTCCCTTGTGGGACCAATTCACCACCTGGGGCAACTTAGTCCCATTGGGCACAAAAATCAAAATTATTTTAAATTTCTAGCGGGATATTATTTTCTTAAACTTGAGGTCAGCTTGTGATGTGTTATTTTCGGGAAGTTTTGTAAAATCAAGTATAAATAAAGGGTTTTCTCCTCATTTTGCATCTTTTATTTCCCCATTAGTCTAATACATTCATTCATACATTAACATACATTCATTCATAATTCTCAAGCATTCTAGGCATTGTTAAGTCTTCATTAGAGCATCTACTTACATATCTTTAGATTTTTACATCAAGGGTTTGGTGAGTTGTATCATTACATGTTGTTCATTCATCATTCTCTTTCTATTTCATTTCATTTTCAAGGGTTTGATTACCAAATTGGGGTTTGACCAAGGCAAACCCCTATTCACTAACCCTTAACCCTTTTCCCCCTCTTTGCATGTGTGTTTTGCAAGTCTTGTATGCAGATTTGTCAAAGATAAAGGTGTTAAAAGGAGTTGCCAATTCATCAATCATTCAAGTCAACAAAGCCCTAAGTGAAGCTTGGAGATCATTTTTAGCCTGATTTCTACAAACTTGGAACCAAACACCTATCAAGAAGAGAAGTGCAGACTGAGAGCTACAGATTCCTATCCCAAAATTCCTGAAAGTTGAATGTGGAATAAGTTGCCATCAGTGGTGAATTAGTCCCACTGCCAGTCCTGAAAAGTGATTTTTGCATTTTTGGATACCCATTTGGCTAAAACCTGTTCTGGTAGAATCTCCCCAAAACATGACTAAGTCACCCAACTTGGCATAAATGTCCCAGTTGGCTTCAATAGAAAATTCTATAGGATTCTAGAGCCTCTCTACATCACATTCCAATTTCCAGGTGCACCTCTCCAATCTCTTTCATTTTTGTTATTGTTTACTTGCATTCTTAGGTTTTTTCTACATATCACAATGTGTTTTCAAACAATTTGCATTTCTTAGGTATTGCATTAATAATTCATTTCCTTTTTCAATTCCTTGCATTTAGATATATTTCAATCATATTAGCATTAGTATTTGGTGAACCCCCAAGTTATTGTGGGATACCTTTCTACTTTTAGGTGAAAACCGTGGAAGTGCAAGAGAGAAGCCCCTACAAAAATTTGTGGTTCATCTTCCACTTGAAAATGTAGTGCATTACCTCTTATGATGAACTTGTCCCTATATCCCTTAACATCAAGAGAGCTCTCATCTCATAGGGAAATACTCAAGCATACAAAGACAATCACCCATCAACCAATACAAACGACAAGCCTTGTGTCTAGGCTTAGAACAAAAATGTGACGAATGATGGCATGGTGGATGCTAAGGTGGTCCTAAGTGATCCTAGGCCAAACAAAAATAAAAAAACTAATGCTTAACCAACCGTACAACAAGCTACACCATCACAAAACAATCAAATCAACAACACCAAAACACAACAAAGACAAACACCTAATAGGAACAACTATCCAAAACGTAAATACACACAGTTGTCGAAACCTATTGAAACTATCATGAAGAAATTGGTTGATTCAAACTTGATAACACTTCCCAATTTCCAAAACTACCAAGAACCATAAGATAAACCACCCTAGTACAATGAAAAGGATCTTTGTAACTTTCACAAAATCAAAGGACACAAAACATCTAATTGCCTAAAGAATGTTATCCAAATTCTTATCAAGAATGGAGACATATCTATTGAAGTACCATCTAGTAACTAGGATCTCAAGATATAAAATAACCCTATGCCAAATCATAGCAAAGGGAATGACAATGTAAAATGGAAGACCTACAATAATGTGCAGCATTTCTATTCCAATGTAGCCGCTTACTGTGACAATGTCATCAATTGTTGTCACAATCAAAGGACCCAATACGGAGTGTGGAGTCACCACACAATGTGGAAAATTCACCATCCAAGGAGTTCCATCTCAACCTAGGGAACAACCTACTTTTCCAACATCCAACCCTAGCAAGTGCAATCTCTTGGATCAACTTAAGAAGACCCTTGCACATATCTCAATCTTAGAACTACTGAGGCTATCCCTCACACATAGGGAAATCTTAGAGAAAGCTTTATTTGCATCATGCATCCCTTAGGATATTGATACAAAGTGGTTTCAAGCTATGGTAGGGCATATCACTATCCCTCATCTTCTCACCTTCTCAGAACAAGACCTACCATCACAACCATCTCATAACCGTGCTTTACACCTTGAGGTAATTGTTCATAAGAACAAGGTTAAAAGAGTCTTAGTAGATGGAGGTATTGGTATAAACATTTTCACCCTTCAGTTGATCAAGAACTTGGGTTATTCAAAGGATACTATTGAGAAAGCAAAGAGTACAACCATCAAAGCATATGGCAATCAAGAACAGGTATCACAAGGCATCATCATGTTACCCATCCAAGTGGGACCCATCATTGCTAAGACCACATGCCAAGTGTTAGACCTTGATCTCCCCTACAACATCTTGCTTGGTCAACCATGGATTCATGCCCTAAAAGCTATGGCTTTGACCTATCATCAATGTGTAAAGTTTCCTTTTGAGGACCATCTATGGAGATCCTGAGCCCTTCTACTACTAAAAGAACCTTGAGGCCAAGTTTTACAAAATACCCCAAATCCCTAAGAATGACAAAGTACCAACACCCTCCTCCTCATTTATTGACCCATCATCCCTTTCATCTACCTCAAAAAATAAAAACACCCATTGTGCAAAAAATTCTTGACATCAAAGCAGTAATCTAGGATGATGGTTGTGGAAATTATAAACTACAGAAAGATACTTTTGTTTCGAGAGAGTTACCTCTTTCTCCCAAATATCATGGGAAACCCGCACATATCAAAAAAGTGGTTGAAATAGTAAATATGGCATCTACCACCTTCACCAAGTGGGGGGATTTGAAGAAAGAGGATGTCAATGAGAAGGATGTCTCTAAACTACTCTATCAAGATGACCGACTCATGTCTGTTATTCCCATGGAAGATGACAATAAAGCCTTGCAGCTAATGAAGGGATGAGGGTAAAATAAGAATGAGAAACTGGGTCAAAATGGCAATGGTCTACTGGAACCCATCGTTCTTGAGAGACGTCCAAAGAATCTTGGCCTAGGATGTACTACTACCAAGGTTACCCTTATTGGCAAAGGTACTTTTGCTAAATGAGTTGAGGCTTCCTCTTGGTTACCAACATTGTGTGATACTACCCTAGATGACTTCCCCCTCGACATTGCTAACCTATTTGAGAATAACTCTCTCTTCATGATATCCACAACATCTTTCACCCCAAATGACCAAACCACTAAAATAAGCCTAGTATACCCCCAACTCATTGACTAGGACCAACGAGGACCACTGATTCTAGATTTATTCAAAAATGATGAAGCAATATCATAATTCATGGGAATCTGCAACAACTTACCATGGAAAGATCACAAAGTTGGTTTTGATATAGAGCTAGACACACATACATACTATGGGGAGATGATTGAATCCTTCAATCACAAAATCGACGACATAGAAATAACATGCAAATCTTTGAGTGAAAACCACATTGTGGTACTTTCTGATCCTAAAATAGTACAAAGAAAGGACACATCTGAGGGTAAAAACCTCTTTGAGGCACCCAAGGATGAGGGATTCAATCTCTCCCTTAGTGCAATGCATCTAGAAAAGTCAGCAATGTTAACAAAGAAGGCTACTCTAGTAAATATGAGCACAAAAGAAGCACCCAAGATAACTTTTTATGTTGAATCCTTGTTGGATGAAGAATAGAAAAACCTAGAAGCATTCCTGAAAGAGAGAAGAGAAAACTTTGCATGGTCATACACATATATACCAAGGCTTGATCCAGATGTTTTTGTGCATCACTTAGCAATCTATCTTGAGGTCGAACCAGTGAAGCAAAAATTAAGAAAGATGCACCCTCAAATAACACTCTTGGTGAAACTTGAGTTACAAAAGCTTCTTGACGTCAGATTTATCTGACCGATTAACTATCCTAAGTGGGTTTCCAACTTGTTACCAATCTCCAAACCCATTGGGGGCATCAGAATATGCACGGATTTTAAAGACTTAAACAAAGCATGCCCGAAGGATGATTTCCCTCTTCATAACATCAACATCATTATTGATTTAATAGTTGAACATGAAATGCTATCACTCATGGATAGTTTTTCAAGATATAACCAAATCATGACCACCAAGGAAGATCAACACAAAATTGCATTCACCTATCCATGGGGAACATATTGTTGGAACATGATGTCGTTTGGGCTGAAGAATGCAAGAGCGACCTATCAAGAGCAATGACCCTCATCTTTCATGATATGATCCATAAAATAGTTGAAGACTATGTGGATGGTCTCTTGGAAAAATCAAAGAAAAGGAGTGAGCACATAGAGGTATTAGGACCCATCTTTGACAAACTTGAAGAGTATAAGGTACGGTTGAACCCAAAAAAGTGTGTCTTTGGGGTTACATCAAAGAAGATTCTTGAGGGACAAATCCAAAAAAAGTGAAAGTCATCCTGTACATGGAACTACCACAAACATTAAAGCATATGAGATGGTTACAAGGAAGGTTGCAATCCATTAGAAGGTTCATAGCACAATGATCAGAAAAAATTCACCCCTTCTCGCATCTTCTCCATAAGGGAATAACTTATAAGTGTGATGAGAAGTGAGATAAAGCCTTCTAGTAAATCAAGGAATACCTATTGAAACCTCTACTGCTCATGCCATCAATACCAAAAAAAACCATTAATCATGTATATCTCAACAACATTAGTAGCACTAGATGCTCTTTTAGCCCAACATGATGAAAACAGAAAAGAAAGAGTCATCTATTAAATCAACATGACCTTGGTAGGCTATGAAATGAATTACTCATCCATTTGAAAGCATGATTAGTGGTGGTTTTTGCTTCACAAAATTTTAAACATTACATGTTGTCCCATCAAATCAAGCTTATTGCAAAGATTGACCCATTGAAATGCCTGTTATCCAAAGCAACTCTCATTGGGTGAATGGCCAAATGGGTAATGATCTTGACTGAATTCAACATGGAATACATGGAGTGCAAGACAATTAAAGGACAAGTGATCACAAACCAACTAGAAAAAGAACCTATCTATGCAAATAATCCTTTGATATATGAATTTCTTGATGAAACAGTGTTACTTGTCAATATAATAAATAAGTGGAAAATGTACTTTGATGGATCATTTAACCAACATGGATCAGGGGTGGGTATTTTTTTATCACCCCTCAAGGTGATTGCATTCCAAATTCATACTGACTATCATTTTTGTGTACTAACAACATTGTGGAGTATGAAGCCCTAATAATAGGTCTAGGGATAGCGGTTCAAAGGCAAATACAAGAGTTAAAGGTCTATGGAGACTCACAACTAATTGTCAATCAAGTCAATGATGACTACTAGACTAAGGATGATAAAATCACTCCTTATAAGATGGTAGATAGTCTCAAGGACATTTTCTTTGATATAACTTTTGAACAGATTCCTCACATGAACAATTGAGCAATAGATGCCATGGCAACAATTGGACCATTGTTAGATACGTCGCACAACGTTCTTCAATGTGAATTCTTGGTAGAACAACTTCTTGTGCCAACTTTCAAAATCCCCAAATCTAAATTTGTATGTGTAATCGTTGGTCCTAGTTCCCTGTGGTATCATGATATATTCACTTGCCTTAGTCAAGGAACCCTCCCATCCGATATCACCTCTAACCTTAAAAGGACCTTCTTTAAAAAGGCATCTCGATTCACGATCCTAGGTGATACCTTATAGTGTCGTAGCATCAAGGGGACATTACTATGATGTCTCAACCAAGAGGAAGCCTTGATCACCTTAACAAAAGTACATGATGGCATATGTGGTTCCCATTCTAGTGGTATGACTTTAGCTAAGAAACTATTGAGGATGAGGTATTATTGGCCAACCATAGAAAGAGAAGCCCATTAGTATGTGTAGAAGTGTGTCTAATGTCAACAACATGGAGATCTTATCCATGCTCTGGCTAAGGAGTTGCAACAAATGGCAATACCTTGGCCTTTCTCGTAGTGGGGGCTTAACCTCATAGGAATAATTACTCCCACCTCATCTAATGGCCATAAATTCATCCTCACGACTATTGAGTACTTTACCAAGTGGGTCGAAGCCATCCCTATGACCTACATAACGGGGAAGCAAATCTCTAGGTTTATCCTGAGTTATCTTATTTGTCATTATGGTGTTCCATAAGCCCTTATCTCCAATAATGGAACACCCTTCAACAATCAAAATGTGAAAGAGCTATGTCAAAGATTTAACATCCAACATCAGTTCTCTACCTCATATTACCTCCAAGGAAATGATCAAGCTGAGGCTACAAATAAAACCATTATGAAAATCCTAAAGAAAATGGTCAATGAAGCTGGTCGTGACTAGCATTTGTAGTTAAATCCTACCCTCTGGACCTATTGAACCAGTATCCACATGCCTATAGGTGCAACCCCACTCTCCTTGGTCTATGTATCATAATCCATTTTACCTATTGAGGTCGAGCTTCCTTCATTGCGAGTGTCACTACATAATCTGATCACTGATGAAGAGTATAGGGTATCTCAGCTAAATGAGTTAGAATTCTTGGATGATCATCGTCTTGATGCCCTTAATCATTTGCAAGTATACCAAATTGACTAAAATGGAGCTATAACAAGAAGATCAATAGTCGGTCTTTCCAAGCAAGGGATCTTGTTCTCAAACAAAAATAAAAAAATCCTCTAGATCAGGACAATAAAGGAAAGTTTGAACCTAACCGTTTAGGTCCATTTGTTGTCACAACAAGCTATGGATCAGGAGCATACCAATTATCAACGCTTGAAGGTGAACCCTTGCAGGAACCAACCAATAGTCTACATCTCAAAAAGTTTTATGCCTAGGCTTGAAGGGTGTAAATTTCAAAAAAAAAAATCCAAAAAAATAAGAAAAAGGATTGAAAACAGTAAAGAAAAAAATTGCCCTATAGTGAAAACAGTAGACACCTAAAAATGGTCTGGAGAATCTAATTAATTAAATACGACTTATTTGATTAATTAATCTTAAATTCATCTACTTAGTAAATAAATAGAAATATTTATTTATATTAAATTCATTATTAATTCTTCTATTTCTCTCTTAATTAAATAAACAAAATTAAAAACTTTGTTTTATTTAATTATTATCATTTTATCATATTATTTCTCTCTTAATTAAATAAACAAAATTAAAAAATTTGTTTTATTTAATTATTATTATTATTACTTCTTTTATACTTCTATCATAAATTAAATACAAAACTTAAATAATTTGTGTTATTTAATTACTTCATTTCTTCTTAATTAAATAAAGATAGCCTAAAATCTTTTATTTAATTATCATTTTCCTTTTATTTTAATTTAATAAACAAATCATATAGTTTGATTTATTAAATTATTTATTCCCCTTTTGCTAAATTTAAATAAATTAAAATTATTTAAATTGATGCATAAATCATATTCCTTTTATTACTCACCAATAAAATTAGATTTTTAAAATCTAATTAATTCAACTCTCATTCACGGGAAGAGCTTCAGGGACAAACCTGCAGGAAATCCTCTCCATCTTCTTCCTCCAATCTTTCCTCTCATCTTTCCTAGTGTTTTCATGGAGAGGAACAATCCTCCATGATCAGCTCCATCTTCTCATCCCATGCCATTCAATTCTCCAGATTGAATCCCAGCCTTTTATCCCGTACCCCTGTGCAAATGTGTTGCCGTGAAAGCTATAAATACAAGTCTTTGGCTATAGGAAATAGATCCCAACTTGTGCAATCTTACTTTGCAGGTTTTCCAAGCATTCAAGCATTCAGTATTCATCCAGCATCCATCCAGCATCCATCAAGCCTTTTAATTCATTTAATTATGGTAGTTTACAGTAGTTTCTTTCTCAGAAGCTTTGCTGTAGAATCATCTTAGTTGCATTATTAAATCATATAGAAATAGAAATAGTTTAATTCTCATTCTCTAAGTGTCATTTCAATAATCTAATTAGCTTCTAAAATCTAAGAGCAAAGTAGATTAGAGAGATCTTTAGAGTTAGAGAGCAATAGGACATATTTTTGAAGATTCTTAGTTTAAATTAGCTTAATTTTCTTGAATCTTAGATACAATGTCTTATTTAGAATTGTAGATGCATTGTTAGATTGTTTAACATCATATCAAAAATGGCTGTATATATCTCTCAAAAGGTACACAAATGATCTCAAGTGGTACTCGCACCAGAAGGAGCAGGTTTCGCACCAGTATCACCACCACCACCGGATGTCCCAGGATCTCTCGGATCTCTCGGATCTCTCGAGAAAGGCTGTGTCACGCCTCTGCTCACTGTCCTCGAACGAGTCCTCTCTGAGTGGGACTGGACATAACTGACTCTCTGCTCTGGGGGGCAAAGCTCATGATAACGGCTCCTATAAAACTCAATCTCAGCACCTGCTCGCATAGCCTCTCGCATATAATCTGCCACAAAGGTCCCATCCGCCACTCTCTGCAATCTCTCTGTAGTAGCCTGTGTTGTCTCTACAACCTGTCTGATAGTATCTCGCTCTACAGTCAAGGCTGTAATTTGTGCCTGAGCAGTGGTCAACTGTGCTCGTACACCTGCTAGCTGAGCCTGTGTTGTCACTGCTGCCTGTATGGCCTCATCTCTCTCACCAATCAGAGAGGTAATCTATGTCTGTGTAGTAGCTAGCTGTGCCTGCATCTGGGCCTATGTCTGTGCTAATAATCCCTGCACCTGTGCTAGCTATCCTTGTAAAGTCTGAACCTACACATGTAAACCCACAACCTCTGATCGCTCTGCTGAAGAAGAAGCAACGGCCAGCCTCTTACGAGGCGCACTAGTCAATGGCTCTAAAGTACCTGCTACGCTCGGTCTCCCCCCATCTCTGCCATCATCATCACTACTATCATCACCGCCATCATCACTCTCATCACTGTCACTCTCCTCGCTACCCTCCACATCAACATCTACATCCTCCTCTCTCCTCCGTCTTTGACCACCATGACCACCCCCTGCAGCTGCTGATGCTGGTGCTGGTGCTGGTGCTAGTACTGGCTCATCTGGAATGGTAATATGAGGAGGAGGGTGTAGAGCCAAATACTGTCCATACTCGGGAGTAATGGGTGCCTCAACAATGTCTCGTCGCATATCCCATGCTGATGGCTGTAGAGCACGATAACCCTCAACAAGTGCCCCATAAGGCAAGCACGGACCCCAATCACTGGCATCTACCCGTCGTCGTCCATAGTGTGCTACTCCTTGTGGCATACACTGAACAATCCCATACTGTCTGTAGACGCGGTGAAACAGGAATCACTCCAAAATCCTGGGGCTCTTCCTGATCAAATACATCGAATTGGCCAAAAATCCCAACTCAATATCATCCTCATCCCAGTCATCACAATCTAAATAAGGATGCCAGGTCACTGTCTCCACATCATCAAGGATCCGTCTCCAATAATCTAGCTTACCCATCATATGCTGGGTAGGCCTGCCTCTGTAGCGAAACACATAAGGTCTCGTCGCTGGTCTCGATAACACCAGCACGGGACGCATAACAATAATATGCTCCCATGCCGATACCTGAAGAAGTGTAGCTCCCGCTGATAAAATACTACCTCTGAGGTACACGATCCAGTGTAAATCATGATATAGCTGAGCAAGCATACACATGCCCCAAGCATATCTCGTCCTGTGAGCCACCATACCCTTTAATACCCGATCCCATCCAAGAGATAGACCCTTTGACCTCTTATCAAGACAAAGGAATCCACCAATAAAGCCGGCCAAAACTGAAGGAAGTGGAGCATATGAATCATAGATCTCTACCCATGGGATCCACACTCCCACAATATGGGGATCCTGAAAAACTCTCCGCATAGACTCTATCCCACCAACCTCCTCCGAATCATGCACGACAATCTCCCCAACAAAAGGAATGCGAAGAATACGCTATACATCCTCCGGCGTCACGGTCATCTCGCCAGTAGGTAAGTGGAAGGTGTTGTGGTTACTATGCCACCGCTCTACTAAAGTTGTCAATAGACCCCTATTAAGTCTAATATGGGGCATATCCAGTAATGTCGCTAAACCGCAATCAGTAATATGCTGCCTCTCATCTGCTGACAGTCGTGGTATCATATCAAAAGCCCAAGGGAACTGCTCTCGCACCTGGATAACATCTAAATACTCCTGTTATCATAAAAATATTTCACAGATCAATACGTTATCAAACAAAATATCAAACATTATGAGGTCAACAGTTACTAAAAATTGTGCTTTACCTATCAAACGATCAATTTATCAAGAAGGAACCCTCATCTATCAATCAAGTTCATTCCTTCAGAAATTCTAATTATTCCTCGCCTATCATGAGGGTAATTATTATCAATCAATGGATCTCACTCATCATGAGATCGTTTACCATTTATTTAGTTAGATCAAACTAAAATAGATGGAGTCAACAACAAATCGACAAAATAAAAATCACAATGCATAATTTTTTATCAATTTGTTCTTCCAAGCGCTAAAACAGGTAAATGGCACGCTAAAATGACTAGGGCACTACAAAATCCTCCTGGTGCACTGCAGAATCAACCTAACGCACTAAAACTACTGGGGCGCTACAAAATCCTCCTGGTGCGCTATAGAATCAACCTAACGTACTAAAATACTGGGGCGCTACAAAATCCAACTGGCGCACTGCAAAATCAACCTATCGCACTAAAACTCTCGCATGCTACCCTAACCTACTGACGCGCTATAGTTTTCTGTTGGCGCTAAAACTTTGGCGCACTACAACAGATGACTGACGCGCTATTCCATGCCTAACGGGCGCTAAAATAGTAAAACACATAAAAAATGACCTAAAAAGTACTAGCACGAATTACAAGGAGGATTTGGGGTACGTACCGGAGGTCCATAGTCGGTCGGACGCTGGTGATGTCGCACACGCTCGAGTCCGTGGGTGTAGTAAGGGATCGACATCCTGATGCTCTAGCACTCTGAGGGTCTCTATCACAAGATTATCAAAGTCAAATGCATAAATGACTTTTGAAAATGACCTTTTGAGCTTTTATAGGTTATTTTTGTGGGATTTTCATTGGATTTATTTATTTTTCTTTCTGAGAGATTAATTCTTATCTATCACAAGGGCATTTTTGGACAATTTTGTCAGGAGATAAATTATTTCTTCATCAAATTATCATAAAAATTCAAAATTTTGAAAAATCATAAAAAAATTCTAAATTCATCAATTTATCTCCCGTGGGGGCATATATCGCTATCATTTCAAAATTCAACATCTGGGGTAAATCAGGGACATATTTTAAACTTTTCGTCAATACTGGCAGTTGAGGCAAAATCATTCTTTGAAACAATGCGTAAACACATCATTTCAAAGAGGGACAAAATGTAGACACCTAAAAATGGTCTGGAGAATCTAATTAATTAAATACGACTTATTTGATTAATTAATCTTAAATTCATCTACTTAGTAAATAAATAGAAATATTTATTTATATTAAGTTCATTATTAATTCTTCTATTTCTCTCTTAATTAAATATTTAACAAAATTAAAAACTTTGTTTTATTTAATTATTATTATTATTACTTCTTTTATACTTTTATCATAAATTAAATACACAACTTAAATAATTTGTGTTATTTAATTACTTCATTTTTTTTAATTAAATAAAGATAGCCTAAATTTTTTTATTTAATTATCATTTTTCTTTTATTTTAATTTATTAAACAAATCCTATAGTTTGATTTATTAAATTATTTATTCCCCTTTTGCTAAATTTAAATAAATTAAAATTATTTAAATTGATGCATAAATCATATTCCTTTTATTACTCACCAATAAAATTAGATTTTTAAAATCTAATTAATTCAACTCTCATTCACGGGAAGAGCTTCAGGGATAAAACTGTAGGAAATCCTCTCCATCTTCTTCCTCCAATCTTTCCTCTCATCTTGCCTAGTGTTTTCATGGGGAGGAACAATCCTCCATGATCAGCTCCATCTTCTCATCCCATGCCATTCAATTCTCCAGATTGAATCCCATCCTTTTATCCCGTACCCCTGTGCAAATGTGCTGTCATGAAAGCTATAAATATAGGTCTTTGGCTACAGGAAATGGATCCCAACTTGTGCAATCTTACTCTGCAGGTTTTCCAAGCATTCAAGCATTCAGTATTCATCCAACATCCATCCAGCATCCATCAAGCCTTTTAATTCATTTAATTATGGCAGTTTACAGTAGTTTCTTTCTCAGAAGCTTTGTTGTAGAATCATCTTAGTTGCATTATTAAATCATATAGGAATAGAAATAGTTTAATTCTCATTCTCTAAGTGTCATTTCAATAATCTAATTAGCTTCTAAAATCTAAGAGCAAAGTAGATTAGAGAGATCTTTAGAGTTAGAGAGCAATAGGACATATTTTTGAAGATTCTTAGTTTAAATTAGCTTAATTTTCTTGAATCTTAGATACAATGTCTTATTTAGAATTGTAGATGCATTGTTAGATTGTTTAACTCATTCGTACGCTTACAAATACCACTTTGGTGGTGTTTTGGGCAAGTAGCTTGGTGAAAACCTAGAAAATAGGTGCCTCACGTAAATAAAGCACCTCCATCTATCTTTGGCTCTTTGTCCTATCATTCTTTGCACCACATTCATCTATTGTATCATTCATCCTATTTATTCCATCACCCATCCACATCCATATCATAGCTTGATATTGTAAAGTATCATTCCCCTTTAGTACTACTTTGGCATATTCTAAAGGTCAGTTTGTCTTGCCTATATTGAAGTAGTTTATTGCATAACACCATGGGAAATTTGTTATGGATCAAATTAGGTTCTTGTATATCTTAAGGTTATTTGAAATCTCATCAAAAATCCAAAAAACATTCATAAAAAATTCATCAAAATCCAAAAACACTTGCAAAATCCAAAAAATCCAAAATCTTGTATAAGCCGAAAATTCAAAAACACTTACAAAATCCAAAAAATCTAAAAACATCCAAAATCCTGTACAACTAAAATCTAGAAACATTTGAAACTGTAAAATCAAATTTCAAACATCCAAAACACATCAAAATACCTAAACATGTCAAAATATCAAAAATTGAAACCAAAAATATTACCTTCTTGAACTACGAGTCTTTAAGCTTGAATGTAGGCAAGGCCATCATTGATGTGCCCCTGAGACACCATAGGTCAATCCTTTAGGAGTCCATGATCATAATAAATTGACAACCCATCAAACTATTCGTATCTCATCAACAATAAGTCAAGTTAGTTGAACTACGTGGTCTCTACATGTATAATGTAGGCAAGGCTCATCTTTGATAAGCCCCTGAGGCCCCTAGGATAGTCTGTTAGGTTGGTTCTTGGTCAGAAAACTTAGAAAACACAAAAAAAATTGCAAAACTTAAAAAACCCCTAAACATTTGAAAATTGAAAACCCCTAAACATTCAAAGAACTTAGAAAACACAAAAAAAATCAAAAACTTAGAAAACACAAAACATTTGGAAAACTTAGAAAACCCCAAAACATTGGAAAAACTTGAAGAAACCCTAAAGAACATCAAATAATCAAAAACCTAAAAATTCACATAAACTTTCAAAAAGACCAAAAACAACCTCAAAACATTTTTGAAAACACCAAAAAATTGAAATATTTTAGAAAATTCAAAACCATCCATCTCGTCTGCTAGCAATCAAGTAGGATTCTAAACCAATCAACCCTTAACCAATTGGATTCAACAGGGTTTTGAAACTCTAAACCCTCACAAAGGCTATTCTCCACACAAGCACTCTTCCTTGCTAATAGGTTTGTAGACCTACAAACTTGAATCTAAATCACTCAAACTCTCTCAACCAAAAAAATTCTTATGTTTTCAGACACTCATCAAAACTTCCGTAAACATATCTCTAATCTCATGCAACTCTTTTAGAACATCAAACTGAAACTATGCCTTCTACACTGACCTAGGCCATGAATTAGGCCATTTTTACAAAGAGACACCTCCCTAATCTTGCAACCAACCCAAGAAATAATATGGTCAGCACTCACCAGCGTCCAAAACCACCAAATCCACCATTTCTTTGCAAAGACACACCTCCCCAAATGCCTATTCAAGAGACCCTTGTTTCAAGCTATTCATATGAGGGTTTATTGAAAAACTAGATCCAAAACCTTCCCAGACCTTGGAACCAGTTCAAACACCCTTATTCAAGCTTTTATATGCTCAATAGTTCAAGAAATATCTCTGTCTCCAATGATTTCTTCAAACCCTAACCTTAAACCTCCATTTTCATGCTCTTTTCCACTCAACTTCTTCAGGGACAACAACAAACACCCCATAAATCCTTTCTCCCTTCACAAAACCTTCATTCTAGCTTCAAAACCTAACCTGCAAGATTCATTCCTCTGAGCCACAAAGATTACAATAGGAGGAATGAGTCAGAATTCCATTTAAAACTTCAAAAACCCTTAAATCTGCAAGTTCAGATTAACCCTTGTAAGTTAGCAATAAAATGAGTTTTATTCAATGAGATTCCTCCCAAATGGATACAAAAGATAGATAAAACAGTCCTCCATAAGTTCTCAATAATTTTAAAGCATGGTACAGTAGTACGGGTTCATACAGACCTGTAATTGACAAGAAAAACACAAAAAAATTATGAAAACAGGGGAAATTCTTGTTATTATTGCTTCAAAATCCTCCAACCAGCCATTACATCAAAGGAAATCACATATTTAAACCTTCCCCATCATGAACCAACCTACTCAACAACTTCCAACCGATTTTCAAACTCCCCATGATCATTGGGGTTCAAAAATTGCTCTTTCTGCATATTTTATTGACAACATTTTTGCTCTTTTTGCATTACTTTGAAAATTGACTTCCTATTCACCTAGAACATTACAAATGGTCTACTTAGACCTTATTGAACCCAAAAACATGACCTTACACTAGAAAAATGACATTTTACCTACCTTGACCACTTTTGTCAACATTGACAGCTTCTTGACATGATTTGCATCATTTACAATATAGACCAAAAAGACACCAAAGTTTCCCAATTACATAAAAATTGTCTCATTGACCTTATTTAGACTCAAACTTTCAAAGCCATCTAGACCCAAACAACCTAGAATCAACTCTTCATAAAACCACTAAAGCAAATTCATTGAAAGGATTGGTGCTCTTGCACCATCATCTCGCTTTCACCTGCAATAAAATTCATCCATAATAAATCAATCATCATCTTCAACCTTTGGTAAAACAAATAAAAAACAAGTGTCACAAGTCATAAAGTGAGAACCTAAGTGTCAAAATCTAAAGTTTAGATCATAGGTAAACAAGTCAGTTGAGCTTATATCAACAACTTATCACACATCTAGTCCTAATCAAAACATCTAATAACATTTCCTAGGATGTATCCTTTCGACAATGGACATCAACATCAAAAATCACCTTAGCTATGTTAAATTGGCAAGAGATATAGATAACACTGATTTTTTATCTTTGATATTTTCTGATGATTTATCTTATTGACCCATTCTGAGGACCTATCGATGATGTCCAAATGATTATAGATAAAGGAATGGGGCATTGATCATTATCTTTCGTTTGTTGTGCTTGTGGGTATTCTTGTAAAATAATCTTGGTACATACTTGCTTAGTTGTGTGTAGGGAGGTTGTTTGGAATAGATTGTTGACTATTGCATATGCTTTGGTCTGATATATTCTAAGCTTCTAAACTACATTCTGACGAGGTTTCCATATGTCAAGATGTGAACAAGAACTATCCTATCTATTTGCAGAGTCAAAGTCCATCACACTAGATACAAAGCCATCCTGGTTTTCGATACCATGATGCATCGTATCTATGTGTTATATCAAACATAAGGAATGACAGAAAGTACCAATCCTAGATATGAGAAAAATCATCCATCTCATCACCATAATCTAATAAAGTCTCGGTGGATCATGGAATTGTTGGACTTTTGAATCAATCTCAAAATCAATGGTCAAATCATTTTATTCTTCTATCTTCTTTCCACGCTAACTTGGTATCATGATAGTCGACAAAAACATCATCATGCATCCATCCTACATCCACAAATCATCAGCATGCATACATCTTGCATCATCACAATTTATCATAATAATGGAAAACATAATCCATTGCATCATCATTATCATTTAAGTTGTTTCAAATAATATAAATTTGTTATTCTAAGCATCTTAATACATTGAATAATCATTCATAACATCCAGTACCATAAGCATTATCCACATACATACATACATACACCATGACATCATAAATCACATGGAAAAAAGTACACAAAAAGAAATGCATCCATCCATACATCTTGCATAGGCATATCATATCATTTGTATATCATAACATGTCATAACATATCATACATAGATACTAAAAAAGATAACACATCTATTGTATTGTATATCATATACATTAAATCATAGATTATCATCTCATATCGCATAAACATAAATAATAGAATTGCATCCATCACATTACATCCATACATAATCATAACGCATAAATATAGCATCACATCACATCGTATGCATCCATACATTCATAAAACATGAAATAAAAGGACATCACATCATGAATCAGAATCATCTCATATATGTATCAAAAAGTGTCTATCATGGCACAATATTTGAATCAGTGTGTATGAATATCAATCAAAAGTATAATATACACGAGGCTATCAAAAATGAGCATATGAATGTGTATTTGTATAAATAATTGAGCAAGTAATAAAAAAAGTGTTTATGAGCCGACTAGCCCTAATGGCTACTTGACTCCCCAAACTGTCTAATCGAAGGTTGATCCTTAGCCTTAGGAGGTGCCCCGCTCCTCTGTGAATAATCGAGCTACCTCATCTCTTTGGGCACATCTCTATGGTAGTGCATCCGATAATATGCAACCTCTATGACTGCCTCTTTGTACATGTGTGCTAAGACCATCCATCCCTGAGATGTTGTGATAGCCTTACATTGTTGTTGTTGCCCTATCTCTTGGGCAAGCTGTAGATCTAGTTGTTGTCACAACTGGACCTCCCTATCTCGCTCAACAGTCATAGCCTAAAGCCACTGCAATAATTGACCCCTCTCTGTTGTGAGGGTAACAATCTACCCATCTCGTGGATCTAGCTGTTGTGGTGGAGGAGGCGATGGTGCCCCCAAATCCTGTCAATCCTGCTAGCCATCTTGCTAATGCCTTGGGGTCCTAGTGACCCTAATCTTATCGAGGCTGCTCTCCATCCCCTAGCACCTATGCCCTATCCTGCTCTAGCTGCTGCTTCCCTCTACCTCTGCCCTCATCTCTGCCCCCATCTCTACCTTTTCCTCTGCCTCCGAGGTATCCCCTCACTAGATCCGTCAAGTGCACAGGTGGCTTGAACCATGGATCATATCTTGGGGTAGTCCATGCGTCTGGTAAATCCTGATCATAAGCCCATGGTTGGGAAACTAGCTATCGAAACTCATTGATTGCCATGATGGGATCAATTTGAGCTCCCCACTAGACCTCTCTTCAAGACATCACAAAAATAACTATGTAATCATTGGGAGGTACATCCTATACCTCCCTAAACTATCAGATAATGCGATCTGGAAGATATTGCTCAATCATCGTGTGCTCTTGCCCCTACATATGATGGGTTTGGCGAGCAAAGTACAACTATTGTCGATCGTTGTACCATGCAGAAACTTGCAGCCATGACCTCCATCTAAGTACAATCATGTCATTTATGACACAATGCCAATATGGTATACATGTCAACCTTGTATGTTACAATGTCATTGAGACTCTGTATTGAAAGATTGAAACCTGTGCCTCATCGGTCAAGGGCAATGACGCCAGCAATGAGTGTTGAAACTAACAATATGAATATGGGTACTCAGGCTTTGTACAGTTCCAAGTCTATTTGCGAGCTAACTAAAATGACATTTTCAATAAACAAAAATGAGCAACATGTGTCTCTCTCAACATTTGTATCACAAATGACACACTCCCCATGAATGGGAAGCCACAAGATCCACCACACGTCCTCGAGCATGACAGTGGCCTTGCTAATGGGAAAGTGGAAAGAGGTCACCTCTCGATGAGTGCCGCCATCATAGCCAAATAAGTGCGGACCTCTGGCAGGAAAGCAATGAAACCTAATCCTAACATCCTAGACCGCTCCACCTCCAGGTCATCAAAATCTGGTGTCACTGCCAAAATACTAGAATAGTGCTCTCACGACATCAATGATTGAATCTCCTCTTGCATGCATTGCACACTCAATGTCAATTTGCTTAGAATTCATAAAACTGATCAAAAACAGAAAGTCTGCATCCTAGAACATCAATTGGGTCGCTAAAATCAATAGCATTGCTATTTGTGGGGTGTGTCACTATATCATTTTTGGGGGTGTGTCACCAATTTGGTCACACACATCGCATACTCAATTGCGCATTAGCATTTGCATGCATCGCTATATTTAAAAATGAGGGTGCGCCACTATTTGGAAAGTGCGTTGCCCATCGCAAGTGAACGATGCTAAATCAAAAAACCTAGTGTGTGGCTATTTTAACTGTACGATCCCCTAATCAAATGCGTCGCCAAAATGAAAAACCCTGGTATGCCACTATACAACAATTGCATCACTAAAAAATCAACAGTGATGCTTTCAATGCCTTTTGTGCATTGCTATATAGTGACACCCTAAGAAACCTAGTTTTGATGCGCTAATAAATGCACTAAAACACAAAAATCAAGACAAGTTTCAAATCACATACCCTTGGTCCTATGTCTACTTGGTGCTGGTACTCTCAAACCCACTTAAAAAGGTAAAGTGGAAGCGCATGGTGAGCCATCTTGTCAAGGTGTCAGAGCTCAAACAACAATGATTATCTAGAGTCTGAATGCACAAATAAATTGGAAGTGCAACCTTTTCACCTATTTAAGCCTAAAAATTAGGGTTTTTTACCCTAATTTGAGCCAAAAGCTAGGGTTTTAGCTTATTTCACCTATTTTCACACTTCACAACTTATTTTGAGCCATTTTTTGCATTTATAAGGCCATTTTTTGCATCCCAGGGCATGTTTTGGCACTTGAATTAATATTTTACCTTTGTCGACAGATTAACCCAAAATTCAAAAATTCACCTGATCTCTCGAGGGGGTAGGGAACCAGCTTATTCCTTCCACTGGGGTAGTAGTGGGGCATCCAAAAATCTTTTTTTTTTTTTAATTTTTTAATCATAGCAACAACATTAATCCAAAAAAGCGCCAGTCTTTGAACCAACACAACAAGTACCTTGCTTCAAAGAGGGGAAAAATGTAGACACTTAAAAATGACTTGAATGATATCACACACTCTAATATGATATAATAACACCATTTCATCCTAAAATCCATCCCTTTTCACTTAATTGATTAAATTAGCCTAGCTATTTAATTAATTGCATCATTTTCATTTGTTAATTTGATTAATCTAATTAGGTTGATTCCTACCCCTTTCATTCTAACCTTTTGTCTTATTGAATTGGATAAGTCAAAATATTTAATTTAACACCCTAAGTCCTCTCATTTAAATTAAGTAATCTTAATTATTTAATTAAATGTCACTTTGATCCCTTTTCATTAAATAAGTTAATTATTTAATGGATATCATAACTTCCTCTAACTTGCATAATTGACACTTTGTTTTAATTATCAAATTACTAATTAATTCTAACTCTCCCACTTGCAAGGAAATATTCCTTGAGAATATTCCTCCTTTTCATATTCCTCCAAAATGGAATAATCTCATAAAATATTCTTTCCCTCTTCACTCATTTGAAAGAAGGAATATTCTTCCTTGTAACAAACTTTCAACAAACTTCTTGAGCAAGCTTTGAAAGTGTGCTTCTTTGCATGATTGTGAACCCTTGATTAAATATCAACTTGCATTCTCAACCCTTTATGGGAATCCATGATCCATGCCTTCATTTTCCTTCCATCCTGACCATTGATTGATTCTTTCAATCTTGACCATCGATTTCTTTTTGCCTATTCTATAAATAGACCTTTCATCTATTGAATAGGGATCCATCTTTTTAGAGCAAACTTATGTTGTTCAAAATCACTCTCATTTGCATCCATGTTTTAAATACATTTGATAAGCATTTTAGGTTAATTTTCATGCATTCTTTGCTTAGCATCCATTAATGGCTTCCATGATAACTTAGGTTGCATCCATTTAGTATATTTTGAATCTAGGGATTTCATATTTAAATCTTGTACACATTTAGAATAGCTTTGCATACAGTTACATCAATTATCTTAGTTTTTTATCATGTTAAACTAGCTTTCATCATGCTTTCATTCATCTTTTTCATTAGCTTCTATCAATTTTAATCGATAGAATCAATTGGAAAGGCTCATATTATCCAAGGGATTGGGAAAGGGTCACCATTCCACATCAATGCGACACTACTCCCCCAATAGGATAAGAGAAAAATACTTTAGATACATAGGAGAAGAAATCAAAGACATCAAATAAACCAAGTCCAAGTCCTTTTCTCCCAAAGAAGAAATTCAAAAAAAGGGGGGGTAATTGTAGTTATTGTAAAAAGGGAGAGAGTGAAAAGTCTACATGCATAAGGAAATAAATTGATTCTCTCATAGAGCTTCTTAAAATAATAACATCAAGGTTCTTGAGTCCTCAAGTGGGGCCAAATCCACCAACACAAGGAAAGGAAATAGTAAAGCTTTCAAAACTATTACCTCTTCATCATCTTGTACAATATGGATACTTGATTTGGGTGCTACATACTACATAGTTACATCAAGTTAATAGTTATCTTCACTTAAGTCATGCTCTACTCTAACCATTCACATGGGTGATGATTCCATAGTTGATGTTACATGGATTGGGTTGATTGAGATTACTAGAGAGAACTTCAATAATATTCTATGTGTACCTTTATTATTATCTACTCTTCTCTCCATCTACTGGCTTAATCATACAAGGTTAAGGAAGTGAGTTAAGATTACTACAAATACAATTACCATAAGGGATATTGAATATGATTCCCAAGTTTCCCTTGGAAAGGAAGACCATATGACACACTTGTATACCTTTTATATTTTGTGCTTGATTCACATGTCAAGGCTCTTCTTACTCACACTAATGAAGTGGGTAAACTATGACACACGCAATTTGGTCACTTGAATTATTGCTATAGATTCATCAATGGGAGAGTCAAGAAATGGTCATAGGAGTGCCTCAAATCTCCTTCTCAAAATATATTTGTCTTTGTTGTACTTTAGGCAAACATCTTGAGGAGAATTATGACAAATGAAAGTCAACAAAAACTTCTACAACTCTTGAGTTGATATGTAGTGATCTAGTGAGCTCCTTTCCTACTCCGTCCTTCAAAAAAAGTTGATATCTCCTCACTTTCATTGATGATCTTTCTTGTTTTAACATGTCTATTATCTTCACAAAAAGAATGAAGTGTTTGGCTAGTTTCAACACTTCAAGGCCTTAACTTAGAAGTAAATAGGAAAGGTCATTAAAACCTTCATATTGATAATGGAAAGGAGTATGCAAACCATTGGTTTGAGAGATTTTTTCTATTGAAGGGATCAACATTTAATACACTAATCTTATAGGGCATACCAAAATATAGTACTAGAAAGAAAGAATATGTCCTTGAAAGAAATGGATAATTATGTGATACAATCTTGATCATTAGTACCATAATACTAGGTTGAGGAAATGAATTATGCTAAATAAATACAAAATAATACTCCACACAATGTCATGAAAAGTGTCAGTCCAATTGAGGCTTGGGTAGTCATAAACCATCAGTAATGGAGCTACAAAGCAAGCCTTGCATATTTTTGGGTTATCTTGATGGATTCAAAGGCTATCAAATTTATATCTTGATACTAATAGTGTGATCATTGTAAGAAGTGTTAAGTTCAAGGAATCACCTTCTCTTTCTTCTCAAATTTCCTATTCATCCTCTACATGAGGTTTTCATCAAGATAATGATTTTGATTTAGAGATAGAGGAACCTCATCCTCCCACCCTAAATTCTATTCTAGATTATCCAACACACATTTATGCTTCCATTTTGGCTACTTGTCCACTTTGTGCTTGTTATACCTTAGAAATAGTAGGTACATCAATTGGAGATCCATCAAATATTATGACAGTTATAATATCAAGATTTGCCTCATGCATACATAGCTCAATATTTTGATCCATAAACATTTGAGGAATAAAAAGGTATAATTGAATGTGACTTGACTATGAAGGAATAATAAACTTACTTGATCAACAATTACACTTGGAATCTAGTCCAACTTCCTAAGAGAAGAAAAATGGCTCCATGTAAGAGGATCTTTCAAACCAAGTATGCAATAGATGGAAGCATCGACAACTATAAGGGATGAATTATCACTAAATGTTTCTCACAAGTACTTGGAATAGATTATATGGACACCTTTGCACATATTTCTGAAATAAGTTCCATTTGCTTCACTCTATACATTACCATTACTCACCATTGGACTATATAACAAATGAATGTAAAGAGTATATTTCTTCATGATGATCTACAAGAGAACATATATATGACAACCATAAGAGTTCATTCATGATTATTCCTTGGTATGAAAACTTCATAAGTCCCTCTATGGCCTCAAACAAGCCCTTGGGTCTTGGTGTGCCAAGATGGATTCCTTCCTTCTTTCTCTTAATTTCAGTTGATGTCACTCTAACTCTATTGTTTATATTCTATAAAAAGGTGAAATTTTTTTCCTATTGTGTTTATATGTCAATGATTTGATCTTCACTAGAAGTTATTCATCTATGTATTCATCTATGATTAGCTCCATACAATTTACTCTATGAGATAAATTATCTATAACAAACAAGATTGTTAATTCTAGATGACTATTTGTAAGTTTTCCTCAAAACCATTTCTATTAAGTGTCAAATTAGAGGTTTATTGTTCAAATCCTATTGTTAAATGTACCTTATATCAAAAAATTGTGGGGAGTCTCATATACCTCACACATACTCATCTTGATTTTTATTATGTTGTTGATATGGTTTGCAAATTTATTGAAGAACTTCACAAGCTTCAATGAAAAGATGTCAAATGTATATTACACTATGTATAGGAGACACACTCATTGGGGATACACTATGTAGCAAGTCAAGATACATACTTAGTAGGATACATAAATTTTATTTGGGTGGTGATTATGAGGATTACAAGTCCACATTTGATTACAAATTTCACCTTGGATCCAATTGTATATGTTGGTTGAGAAAAAAACAATAATGCTATTACTCTCTCATCTATAAAAGAATAATATAAGTGGTTGTGAATGCTACTGTAAATTCTATTCGAATTCACATCCTAATTGAGTTTTCCATCATCTATTAGCTACCATCCATCATCTACTATGACAACCAAAGTCTTATTGTAATATCAAGAAATCTAGTTCACCATCAACAAATAAAATATATTGAGATCCATATACATTATATCTAAGATATTATACAAGAGTAGATCATTGATCTTCAATACTATCCTACATCAAAGAATATTGTAGATATTTTTACCACTCTTCTAGAGTTTATATACGTTCATTTTTTAGCTCTTTTAGGGGTGCGAGACACTTACTTTTGGGAGGCTATTTAGTCCTTCCACTTTCCTCCTTGGAATAGAGTTTTTCCCTATAGTTTTATCTTAATCTTCTTCTTAGGGGTACACTCTCTATTCTTTATACCTTGGGATTCCTATCATGACTTATCTCATCTTGAATCATTTTTCTTTCCTAAGTTATACTTAAGGAGGATTGCATTGGTATGATTATTTATTTATTACACTTTACATTAAGTTCACTGAGTTAAATAATATTTATTTATTAATTAAGAAATAGTCAAGCACATGTGTTATCTCCTTGATTGATGGAAGCAAATGTCACCTCTTCCTCATTAAACTCCTTGATTGGTGGTAGTTAGGTGTCACCTCTCCCTCATCAAGTTTAGTCTTCTTAACACCACAACTTCTGTATGTAGATTCAATCCTCCAAATCTCTAAGGTTTTTTGAGACACTTGTCATCTTGACTCATGCATCCCAAAGCCTATATATATTAGAACTCTATTATTTTATATTTCGAATGTTATTGAATTTATGCTATCATAATTTTATTTTGATTATAGGGAGATGTAATTTTATCAATCATTCTTCATTATTGAATCTAACAAGGAAACATGTAATGGTGAACATTGTAACTTGTACTTATTCCCTTCATTTTATACTCGCTTTGATTTAGTTTCTCCATAATACAAAAAGAATGTGTAAAATGGGGATTTTCACATGAAAGTTGCAAAATAAATTGATCTTAGATTTTGTTAGTTCCTGCCAAGGTAGGAATATTTATGCATCCATTGCATTCAATTTCTTTCATTAGTTTAGCCAATCATCACAGAGAATTAAAAATTTGAGCAAAAATTCTATAGTTTGTATTTAATTTTTCATTTTAAATAATTATAAAAAATTATTTATCTTTTTTATTGGTTCATATTGAGAACAGTTAGTACAAAATTCTTTTTAAAAAAAAAATATATCTATATTTACCTAACACATTGAATCAAATGTCAACTATATTAATTGCTTGAATGACATGAGCACTATTGTATATGACACACATTTTGATATTATTGTGTATTTTTTATTGGTTGATTTTAGAAGCAACCATTACAAAAATAAATTGTTGTTTAATTAAAAAAATATTGTAATGCATCATTTTTTTTTGTTAGCTAAGTTGTCAACCCTATTAATGTTTTGAGTGACAAAGAATAATGTTATAGACATGATAGGTTGCAAATTTTTTTTTGAAAGGTATTTTTACTTACAACGAAAATAAATTATCATTCAATTTTTGAGAAGAAATTGTAATGCATTAATTTTTTTTGGTTAAATTGTCAACCCTATTAATGCTTTGAGTGATAAGGAATAGTGTTATATAGATAGGATATGTGGCAAAATAAAGTAATTTGAAAGGTATTTCTACTTACAATCAAAAATATTTGGAATTAGTTTATAGACATGATAGGTGACAATATTTTCATTGGATTTAGAATATACTATTTTTTTATGGTCGAATTTGAATCGTATTACTTAAATAATATTAAATAATGTTGTATACATCATGATATTGAAAAGACACATAAATCCAAAAATATGTGCAAATCTATGGCGTGATATGTCACCCAACAAATTCAATCAATATTAAATAATATGAAACAATACTTTGTTTGTAACATTTGTTGTAAACTGAAATTCTAAGAAACAAATCTAATTTAACTGTGGTGTATTCTTACCTTTAATCTCAATTTGTGCCCACAAATATGACAACATACATTATAATAGATACATGATTATTTGAATCAAATCATGCAACAACTACTCTATCTAACAATAACTATTGGTAGGAACTTGACACAATGAGTCTCTTGTTATCATATGCACTCATTCATAGGGTCTAGACTTGATCCTCAATTTATCCATTTCTTGTCCTATGCACCCATGAAAATGATCTATTTGTTTCAAAAATAAAATTCAAAACTCAACCTAATTGTTTACTTTTTGAGTCGGCTTGAAGTGTGAAATAATTAAATTACATGCTAGAGCACCATATTTAAGGACAAATCCCAATTTATTTAGAACATCTAACAAACACATGAATTGAACACCTTCTAGCACATCTAATGGGTTGACAAGGAATTATCCAATGATACTACATGCATTGGACACCTTCTAGCACACATAACATACTTAAAAGGAACCATCCAGTGATATTAGCATTGCATCAATATTCTATGTTATATTACATGATTTCTTGTTGTCCTTGATCTTGTTAAAAACTATTTACTTGATATCCTTATAGGGTTTTGATACAAGAGAGTAATTATCTTTGACATGCAAACTCCCAAATAGATAACCAAGTTTTTATGTGAATATTATACTAAAAAATTGAGGTAAACAAAGACCAATTCTATTTTTAGGTGAAGATTATACTAATGAGGTGACTAAGATCAAATTTTAATCATTTAATAGAGATAAAATTCAAACCATCAAATTTTATTCATTTAATAGAGATAAAATTCAAACTTCTAGCTCATATCTACACTTGTAGGGTCAATTTCATAGTTATAGAAATGACCTTAATAAGACCCACTTTTTATATATTCTAATCCTTTTATGTGACAATGACAGAGAAATAAAAAATGTTAGACATAATCATATTCTGCATTAAACTAAAAGTTGAGCACTTTCATTTATTAATTAAAATACTGATTATTTAACATATTCATCATTCCCAACTCGACATTTAATATTATTAGTTTCTATTGAAGGTGGGAATACTAATGCATCCATTAGATGCAATTTCTTTTACTTATTTATCCAATCATCATATATAATTAAAAAATTGAGCAACAATCCTATACTCTATAACTAATTTTTTTATTTAATAATTTTGAAAATGCCATTTATTTATTTTCCTATTGGTTCATTTTGGGAACAACCAATGAATAAAATGAAATTATTATTTAAATTTTATTACATTTTCAATACATTAAATTGTTGTGATAAAATTTCAACTATATTAACAATGTAAGTCTTATTCAAACATTAATTTGAGGCTCCAATTTCAACTCTATTAATGTTTTATTATTACTTGAATTACATTGAACATTATTATAGCCATCATAATAGTCTTTCTCTATTTTGAGGTGGCAAGATAGATTAATATGAAAATTAATTATGTCTTCAATGAGATCCACTTCTATAAAATTACATCGTTGAATTTTAAACTATTGATTTTTTGAGAAAAAGACTGAGAAGATTAAATATAATTATGCACTATATATACTTAATAATATGTTTACAAAATTGATTCAAACTTATTGAAATAATGTGCTATTATCTAATATCATTTTATTGCTTCATACAAAAAATGACTATCAAGAATTTAAGTTATTTATTATTAATGATCCATAATTACGATAATAGTGCACTAGTTATGTAATCTAATAGCCACAAACCTTCAACTACAATTTCAACTGTCAAATCACTCGTATAAACCAAATACAATTTGGTCAATCACATTGTTGATCCAAAAATCATGCTGCCATGACTTTAATTTGGAACTAATTAAGTTTGCAATTGACAATTCTAACAATTTTATTGCCTCCCTCAACAAAAAATAATTATTTTTTCACAATCTTTATTTTCCCTAAATACACAATCTAATCAACAACAAAACCTAGATGCAATACATCTCTTTTTGTTTTTTGATTTATTTTTAGGATATAAAGAGATGGACTATGAAAGGTAAAAGAAATAAAAAAATCTATATTCCCTAAAGGGCATTCATGTGATTCAGGAAGCGATCTACTACCCTTTCCAATTAAAGCCTAGTTAGTTTCCCTTCTTATCCGTAGTTTCCATAGAAGCATATTGAGGTCCTATGGTTTTTGTTTTGACCCGGCGTTGAGGTATATACTTCATCACCAGGAGTCCTGTGGCAAATTTTCTTAATAAAACCAATTATTTTATAATTTATTAGTCGACCCGTTCACCTTCCTCTTCTTGATTGGCCTCATTTCAATTTGCAAATAAAAAGAAAAAAAAGGGTTTCAATTTGGGAGGAGGAGAAAAAAGAGCTCTGGTTCACCAACGCATTGGCAGGGGCAGCCACGCATCTGTTATAGGTGAGTTATTTCTTTCCTCCGCTGCTTAATGCTTTTCTCAGTGCTTTCTCTTTAATGTTTCTCGTTGGAACGCCATAGTTTTTTCTCCAACCCTATAGCTAATTTTGGCCTATGGATTCTAATGTTAATAGCAGCTAATGAGCGACATGTCTAATAAACCCAATATGAATTGTAAATCTGGGTTATGAAAAAATTTAAAAGGAATCTGGTGTTATGTTCATTGGGTAGTCACCAATTCAATTTATATCTCCATGTTTTGTAACCATAAGCTGAATTTTATAGTGGGTACTGGTAAATTTGAAGTTATCCTTTAGCACATATTGGGTGGTTAACAAATCAATACGATACTTACAATTTGAATTGGGTTTTTTCTTGATGGATTCTGATGAGCAAGAATTCTCTTCCATGGAGTTATGAATTGTGCTCTCTATGTGATCTTTGATGCTCAAGAATGGACTCCCCGTGTTTGCATCACCTGACAGCTTAGTTGGGCTTGCTATGGTTTCATTTTCCTATAGCCAGTTTTGAGTCCGCAGAATGCTAGGCATACGTTAGAAATTAGAAATTGCTTGGGTTTTTAGCCTCGGTTTTCAATGTCGAATCTTAAAGGGTAAAAGGGTTGCCTTACATGGCCCTCTGTTCATATGATCATGTGTTTTGTAAGTAATTCATGTAATCCCTTGGGCACTATGACCACTTAACCTTTGTGAAGCAGTGCTTATCTTCTGGTAGAGAATTTATCTGCGCGAGTGTCGAAGTTTGGCATCCTACAAAGTAAGTAGTAGTCTTTGAACACCGAGCCTCACCAGCTAAATAAAAACACTAATAAAATCAAGTAATAGTAATTGTCTAGTGATTCTTTAGAAATTGTTAGTGTGTGTGGTTAATTTAGTTGACAAAGAGTTTTTTATTTCAAACCCCTTAAACAGTAAAAGGTATTTGCCATTTATCATTTCATGAAAGTCCAGAGAGGTTTCTATCCAAATTAATATTTTAACAAATGATATTGTATGTAATTATTAGAGGAGTTAGTGTGGTATATTCAAAAGAATCTTAATCCTTTCCTGGTGCATCTTGTTCGTTACCTCTCTGGTTGGGTGCAAGGCCTACCCTCGTTGGGAAATACCAAAAATACCAGTGTATGCAAGATTAAAGAGGGATGTTCAACTTTTTTGAAGATCATTTGAGAGGATTGGTTCTGCTCTATTTAGTTGATTAAAAAATGTATGTTTAGGTCAATTTATTGTTGGTTTTTCTTATTTTTTCCTGGCGAGACAGCTTCTTCGATGCCATTGGTGCTGACCTAAGATTGGACAAGCTACCAGACAATGATTTTCAACTGAACGAGTAACTGATCCTTCTAATGACGTGATGTGTGCACCCACAGATATGTGCATTTAGATATGTGTATACATGCGTATAACAAATCTATTGATCTGTTGTGCTTGGTGGTCCTAATTTTTTTCATCATCAAAAGGTTATTTATGAGACTAATGTTGGCTTTAGTTGCTTTCTTTAATCATATTTTTATATGTATTTGTCTGATAAAAATCATTTATATGCCTCTTATCTTCCCCTATCCGCCCTTTCTACAACTTTCTTTGTCAAGTCCATAAAGAGTAGTGGTTGTCATCAGATAGAATATGCTCCCCTTTATTCAATTCTGATCATTTTTGTACTTTCCTTAGTGTACTTTCTTTCCACTCACTGATCTGTGATCTACACTATATACTCCAAAACAGATTTATCCATTTTCATAATGGTGACAAGAACATGCTACTGAAGTTCAACATAAAATAACTGGAAATATATAGACAGGCGTTCTAATAGACATTACTCCTAGGTTGCAATAATGAATGACAAGGAATTGGGAAACACAAAACAGGATGAGAAACCACATGGTAGAGGGAAACCCTCATGGGTTATAAGAAATGCACTACAAGAAAAGGCTGTGCTTTGTTCTTTCTCCTGAAGTACTCAATACAGTGTTTACGCAATGTAATGGCTTGCACTAGAGTTTAGAACCTTGTTTCTCTGCTCTGCACTACAAATTTTCTATTTTTAACTCAGAAACTTGTTGGAAATTGCCAAAATAACCTAAGTTGCTGATCTTGGTACGAATATGGGTATGGGGTTCAGGTATGGATTGAAAATATAACTGATAATTGATAATTAAATGCCAAATATCATGATCAATCCAAATGAATTAATAGTCAGTGGTATAACTCCAATTAACATTACAAAATATAAACTCAATATAAATCATCATTTTGCTTTTTGTTGAGAGTATCAACATCATCATATGGTTGATTAGAACCACAAGCAGTAGTAGTGCCACTCTTACTAATTGTACCATGTGGGTCCTCCGAAGGACTCCCTTTTCGTTGCCTATTGAGTAATGAAAGATGAGCAATGGAAGTATCTAAGTCATGATGCTCTTGCTATATATTCAAATTCTTGTACTCAGCCTACTCATGTGATAGAAGTCACAAGTTGGACTGCATGTAGACCAATTCCACCTTCTTTTCTGCCAATTGGTTGTGCTTATTTGAGTGGATAAAGTAGAATGGACTCCAATTCTGTGAAGTCAAAGAGGAAATTGCAACCTATTGAGTCAAAATCAATGCAAAATTAAAATTTACAAATTTTAAAAGAAAATTAAAACTAAATGCTACAAAATTATAACCAAAAAAACTCTACAGGCTTAAAAATCATAACTACAATGGAGTTTTGATTGCAAAAGGCTGCAGGTGTGTGGTCCTTGCACATGGATGTATTAACATGTATGAGCATCCTTCTTGTACTTGTCTCAAAGAGCTCCAACACTGATCTGTGGAACTCATGATATTCCCAAACTCACCCACAACTGTGCCTTCTACATCTCAATTGAGGAAGAGTCTAGTGAATGCCAGCTTATACGCATCACTAACTTCACATACTTGTTTGGTGGGGCCTTCCTGGACCAAGAAAGGATCTTCTTGTAGTATTTTGGAGTCAATGTAAAGACAGAATGATATGTATGTACCTTGCCTTAAACATACATTCACATGGCTTTGCAGTTTTTAGCATTGTCTATGATGAGTTGGACAATGTATTGAGTCCACACTTTCTCAATGGACAGTATGAGGATGCTGATGATGAATGTGCTTCCTTCACTTCCTTCTCACAATCTATGGCCTTCAAAAACATTGCTTCTTTTGAGCACTCTGCAACCATATCAGTCAATGGCCTATTAGCTGCATCTTTCTATCCATTAGAAATGAGGGATACCCCTGTTTTAATCCACGAATCCCTAATGAGCTGCAATGAATCGTCTACCTATTTTCTTTATTTGGCCAACAAGGTGGTGCACACCTTTAAAACTTGAGCTGGTGCATCTTTCAGGGGCTTTATTGATACCTCTCAGTATAGCCGGCTAGTATGCTGACCTAACAACATTGATTGACATTGTGTTGGTGTAAATACAGTGTCCAATGCTCTGATCTCTTGATCATTTTGAAATACCCTTTCCAATGTGCTTGCACCTTTTGTTTTCTTTTGAAAAAGCGACAAGTTCTCTTCATTTGTATGTGGTGTCACAAAAAATGGATGTATTCAAGATGGAGCAGCAGGTGGATTGCTAGATCTGACTTCTTTATTTTCCAAAGGATGCTTTGCTTTTATGGCAAGTGCTGCATCGACTTCTTCTTGCTCTTTGATGTATTTAGAGATCTTTGCTTTTGGCAACCCTTTTCTCCTCACCCAAGGCAAGCTTTTATTCCTTGGCCAGGAATTACACACAAATGGGCTTTCATCAACCTGTAGATTCCATATCGCTTTTTGTGCAATGCTAATATAATCCTTTCCATTTGTAACCTATTCTAACATTGTGGCATGCTTCCAAAGGGGTGAAAAACTATCAGTTCTGAATGTGGTTGTTGCCCCTTGCAATGGAGCCAGCGCTGGCAGCCATTGTATCAAATATTTATAGCTACCTGGTAGAAACAAACATGATACTACTGGTAGGGAAATATAAGCTTAAAAGAAACCTACCTGTTGAAAGAATGTTAAAAACAAATAAAAATTGAAACAACCAACCCATATGAGGATTGAAGTTTGAAAACTGAAAATAGAAAACCACAAAAAACCACAACAAACTTATGTCAATCTAACACCTCCCTGTTGTAAGCTCCTCAGTTTCCTTGGCAGCAAATGGCAACTTGTAGTGGCAAAGGATTGGCAAAAGAATGGAGTTTCAGCCCTAGGCGTTCATACAAGGTTAGTGTGCAATGAGAGGTAAGTGTGTTGTTTGCTTTTGACAAAATGAAGGCAAATTGTTTTGTTTAGAGTTTGAGTTTTCTTTAGTTTTTAATTTTTAATTTTTAAATGCTAGTTTGACTGATTTTTCAGTAAAATAATCATCTTTTACTTAAGGGTCTGTCCTGTGTGTGTCCTGGCTGCCCTGGGTATGCCTTGGTCCATCTGACTGGCCAGAATGTTGTCAGGGCACATTAGAGGGCAGATCAGATTGGTCCCTCTAAGCAGCAGTACTAAGATTTGTTGAATAGAACCCCTTGCAACAAATATGCATGTATATATTGAAGGTTACACAGTCTGGATGCTGGACATTTTGTCTCCCAAAACTTTCTTGTCTTGCCTGTTGCTAACTCTTTTTGTAAGTTTAGGAGATACATTTTCAGAAGTGAGATAACACCGCATTGGAGTTGTAAAAACAGTATAGGATTATCAATTTTTTTTCCTTTTACATTCTGTCAATTTGTTTGGTTTTCAAACATGTTTCTGAATCCACTTTCATACTTATCCATGCCCCTCTGGGATGCTTGTATTGACTTGGATGAATGACAGAAAGTGATGTTGATCTCTTGTGCAGAGTTAAATGTTTGTCACACTATCCATCTTAGAACTCACCTCCCCAATAGAGTGGTTCTGGTCCCACTAAAGCTTAGATATTCAGAAGATGAGAGAAATTAGAGAATGTTTACTTCGCCCTCTCTCTTGGGTACGTTTTCACTTAATCTCATAGCTGGCTTTTGAGTCTACATTGCTGATATTTCTGTTCCTCCCTCTGTGTGTTTTGAATCTTCTTTTGCAACACATTATATGTCTTTCAGGTCCCCTTGGAAATCAGGTGCAGAATCCTTAATGGAAGGCAACACCTGGCCCTTCTGTCATTCAATATAGATGGCTCGAAGAGTCTCAAGTTCTCTACATTCACCACCAATACATCCTCATGTTGAAAGGTGTGCTCAATTTGAATGCAATATGACCCATTCGTTGTTCTATTTCCAAAGGCCCATACATTACTGGAAGTGGAAGACAATACCTGGTCCTTCTCTTTATCATCCAACGTGGATGGCTTGAAGGCAACGTTATCTACTTGCTGTATCATCTCCAAAACCCACACTTTACTAGTTTGGGCTTTTGTCCTTATACATTGCAGTTGGTCCTTGCTCAAGTGAAGCTATATTGCATCTCCAATCTAAAAATGCTGTTCCTTCCTGTGCTGATCATGCCTGGCTATGTACTTGGCTTGTGACTTCTTTAGCTTCTCTTGCACTGTTTGGTGTATTTGCTTTATGCATTCAGTGAACTTTGCTGCTTTGGTTGCCTCTGAACTAAATTTTTCCCGTTTACTTTCTTGCTGTGCATATAAACATTGAATGTTGTAGGAGGCAAATAAGCAGAACAAGCTTCAAATAGAGACCATGTGTAGAAGAGCGCACTGCTGTATTGCAATATCTTAAAAGTCTTTAGATTCTTCCTTTTTAACCTTCTCAAGTGCTATACCAATGTCTTACTTTGTTTCATCTATCTATTTGTTGATGGAAAAGGTAGATCTCTTCAACTTTTGTCCATCTTTCTCCACAATGGGGTTAAAATCTGACCTGGGGCCTTGAATCTTTGTTTACAATAATTGGTTTCAGGAAAACAAAGTGCACCCATGCCTTCTTGAAGAACTCAAGTTTATCTTCTTACATTGGATTTGTAGGCACATTTTACAAAAGCGATCATCCACAGAAAAAAAGTAACTATTACCTTGTCACAGGAGATCCAACTATAAAATCCATAGAGATGCTCTCCCACGGTTGTCTTGGTATGAGTAGTGGTGCACAAAAGACTTACTTATTGGATGGCGTGTTTATGCCACATGAGGTAGATCCCTAAATGAAATATGACTAATCCGCTAAGTAGCTTACATTCATGGCCAATACACATATTGCTGTGGATTAGCAACTGTCTTTCCAACTCGAAACTGACCAAATATATTGGTGTTACAGCAAGCGTAGAAGCCTATTGTTAAGTTAGTAATCAGTTTTCCCTTCTGAACCATGCTTCTATAGAACTTGCAATTGCCAATATAATCCTGAGAAGTGCAATTTTCCTTGTATATCTCATGGGTGAATAGTGCAAGCTGCATTATGGTGTTCATGGCTGAAGTCTTTGACATGGAGGCATAGAAAGCATATCTGCTACCTTCTTAGTCATGGTCTTCTTGTGTGTTATTACCAATTGGAATTGTTAAAGAAACTCCATCCATTTGAAGTGCATCTCTTGCTGCAATTTATTTGTGTATGCAAGTATTGAAGGATAGTGATGAGTATGGACTATTGTTTCCTTCTGTATTAAGTAATGCTTCCAGATACATCATATTATTGTGTCTGACCAAAAATTAAAAATCTTGAAGTAATGCTTCTGTTTCATCACCACTTGCATCAATGCATACACTTCTTATTACTAATACTGCCTCTGTTGCATCACCTGTCATATCTATCTCAATCTCAGAAGCTAGCTGCAAGGTAATTGCTTAACTGGTGCATTGCTAATTTATACTTTGATTCACCAAAATCATGCTGTTGATTTTTAGTTTTACTTAAAGTAAAGAACTTAGCATCTATGGAGCTGCAATTCTGGAGAAAGAGACAATGAACTTTAAAATATATTAGACAGCACCTGTGGAGCTCCTCCTTTTTTTATATTGGAAGGTTTAGGCCACTTGAGTAAAGCCTCAGCCTTTTTTGAACTAGTCTTCTAACTTCTCCTACCACATAAATCCAATAGACCAATCCAAAGAATAATGTTGTAGACTGTTGAAATAAATAATGTTTTATTTGTAAGCTTACTTGCCATGTTACTCTTTGTCGGCATTAACTAGTGATGTAATTACTTGAGATTCAATTTTTGGCAGTTGTTAAACGTAAGTCTTGAGATTCAAATAGCAAGTCTTATGTCAGGTGAGGTGTGCTGTTCTTTAGCTCCTCACTGTATTGAACAACTGTATCCGACATTACCTGTATATATATTTATAAAAGTTGATTATTCCAATTTCACTGTGTTATAGTTACTTATCATATCATTTAAATTTCTATTATTTGGTATTGTTAAATTCAGTAGGAAACATTTTGGCACTGTTGCCCTTGTAAACTTGGGTCATCAGAAGTGGTTTAAAGGAAACATCAATTGATAACCTATTGATGATTATGCTGAAAAGATGCCAACATAAATGGGTCAGCTGATTGAAGAAGCAGTTGCAACGAACCAACAACAAGAAAATGATCTCACAAGAGATTTTAGGTATCTATGGGATATGTCTCTACAAGAACATGGTGAAGAAGAATTTGAAAGAAATCAAGTACCACAGGGTACGGTTCAGAACAATTTGGCAGCAATAGAAGAAGTTGATACATTGCTTAATTGCCTTGCTAGACACTATATAATATTGTAAGACCTTTGTGTCAAATGTGGCCATGAAGTGTAAAATCAAATTTTATAATGGGATGAGGAAAGATGTCAATATGAGGAAGAAGAAAGAATAGAGGATTGCTGCTGAACTGGAAGGAACTAAATGTCATTGGTCTTGGACAAAGCAAGAAAAAAAGACTTCTTGGTGGGATTGGATCAAACCACTTGACGATATTTGGTTATTAGAACAACAAGACAGAAGGCAAGAGTTGTGAGCCTTGACCTCCTTTAGGAAATCAAGGCCACTAGTATGCAATGTTAGTGGAAGTGAACACTAAAGTAGATATTGAGGAAGGGTTCAATTGGTATTAGAAAATCGTACACCACCTACAAGTGCTAAGTGGGTGGAGATTGTGTAGTGAGTGCTTGTTGATCTTATCATTGAGTAAGGTTGCAAGCTTGACAAAGCCTATGTACTCCATAAAAGACCTGGTAGAGCCCTCCCCATTAGAGGAAAGTTTTGAATTTGGAGTTGAGTTTGACATTGGTTTCTTCACATAGGAAGAATGGGTTGCATATGAAATAAATATATGAGGGATAAAGGAATTGTTAATTAAAGATACACAACTAGTAATGCTAGGGAAGATTGGCACTGGTAGGAGGGAGTAACACCAATAGGGAACTTGAAGTTGACCAAGATATTGTATTTAGCATTGTTGAAAGGAGGGTCGAGTATAGGGATGTGTCTAATAGTGTTGAGGAATGTCCAACATAGACCTTTTGTAGGAGGAATTTATTTGAAGGGTCCATCTATTGAGAAGCAAAAGTTGCCAAAAGTTACTAGAGTAGGAGTTGAAGATAATGCCTACCATTGTAAGACATGGACTACCATTTGGACTCCTAATAGGCAAATATACCAACAACATTGGTTGAAATGCTTGTTAGCCACACTTTGAGGAGTGGTGATTGGTTGGTATATTAATATCCTAGATCTTAAGAAAGTTACATGGGAAAAAATTAGGAAGGCATTTGAGAATAAATTCAAACTCTTGAGGGACAACAACAAGATTGTCATTGAGATCTATAGTACCCAATAGGGTAAACATGTGAATGTGCAAGTCTACAATAGGAGGCTCAAAGAACTATTGGCCAAACTTGAGAAGGAGCAATACTTCATCAAAGGATTGATACTGTCATTAGGAAGGAAGATGTGTATAACCATGTAGTTAATATTGGAAACAAGAACAAGACATCCTTGTGCTCGATAAGGAGTGATGTTGGTTCAAGCAATAGTGAAGCTAGAACTATTCAAGAAATAGAGAAGAAGGAAGAGAGCTTTGGTGCACAAACTACAGAACAAAAGGTCATACCAAGATTAATTGTTTGAAGCAAATATTTTGTGAAATCTGCCAAGTTGCAGACCACATAATCAAGGATAACCCACACAATCTAAAGAATATACTGCCCAAGCACCTTTCACTTAGGCAGAGCCATCGACACCACCTACTACCATAGTAGAGTACCATAGAAGGGTGCATCTCCAATGAGTACTAAAACCAAAGATATAATAGACATTAGAATATGGGTGGGAGTGGAAGATGAATCTAGTGCTGTGGCCAAGGATGACCAATTGTGCAATGCTAGAAGTGTAATAAGTAGGGTCATTTTGCAATAGATTGGCCTATTAATCAAAGTAATGCAAGGCTTCTATGCTAATGGTGTGGACTTGGGGACCATAGCAATGGTGATCGTCTAAAACATGCCGATGTTAATATGATTGATGTGGTTGCAAATGAAGTAAAGGCAATTACTAATGAGGTAAAGGCAATTGCTAGATCACAAACAAAAAGAGCTAAATACCTAGAACCAGCCACAAAGAAGCAAAGATTGGTTGAAGTAAGAGAGGAAATTGGGGGAGAAATGATTGAAGAAAGGAAACAATAACACTCAAATTCAACAGCAAGCAATATCAGTTTTGACAAGGCTATCGAAAGGTAAGTCTTGCAATCCGCCTTACCTATAAAGGTAATGGATTAATTGTATAGTATTTCGAGATTGAAGGATGCTATAACTACTAATGTACAAAACTTTGGCCTGGAGATGGAGCACACACCTAGTGTTAGATGACACAATGTTGGGTGGGTGGGGAGTATATAGCAAAATAAAGAACCCATAGTGGCTTACAAATACCATTTTTGATGATGGATTTGGCATAAATGTGCTTCCAAATAAGACTTGGAGGAGTCTTGGGAAGCCCACCATTTTGGACACCAACCTGTCAATCGGTAAGAGTTGATCAGTACAAGATGAAAGTATTTGGAGTCCTTGTGGCACAAAAGGTAATTATTGGCAACCCAACCCTTTGTTTTGAATGTTGTAGTCATTTCTTTAAATAAGAAACCCTATGATGCATTATTGGGTCAGGGTTGGCTGGTAGCAGCCAAAGTCAACCACAAGTGGGAAAAGAATTTGTTGTGTATCGTAAATAAATGCCGGATGTATATAATAGATTTGAAGAACCAGGCAATGAGCAAACAGGTAGCTTTATCTAAAGGGTCAACTGATCTATACTTGGAAGAACACTTGGTCGGTGAAAACTGAGGCCATTCAGCCCAATTATGAAAGAGATTTGGAGTTACAATATTGCTCCAAGGACAAAACCAACTCTCTCAAAGGTCTTTTCTATTGACAAATGGAAAATTATGAAGTGTTCCAACTTGGTTATAACTTTGTGGAAATCTTGGAATTTGAAGAAGGTGAAGGGAAAGAATGAGATGATTGTGGATGATCTGCCACACCAAGCCTGGCAAGACCATCAGCTGCTCATCTGGTTTATCCTCTAGACTCTAGAGTATATAGAATACTGAGCGGGCAATATTGAGCTAGATGAGAAGCTTATGCATCGATTTGGTAGTTTAACGGACGTAGAGTACAAGGAGCCTCCCATGTTGAGAGTAGATTTATGATTGGAAGGAGACAGCAAAATGATTGTAGATGACTAGGATCCAGTATCGAAAGCTGCAGCATTCAAAATATTTAGGATCCAGTATCGAAAGCTGCAGCATTCAAAATATTTATGGACTGCAAGGATGTGTTTGCTTGGACACATAAAGATTTAAAGGAGTTACAACCAGATGTATGTGTACATAGAATCCCTTTAATACTAGGAGTGTGATTGGTGTTAAGGAAAGTATATCGAATGAATTGCAACTATGTTGCAAAAGTTGATGAAGAGATCAGTAAAATGCTCAATGCAGTTATAATCTTAGGTGCAAACTAGTTAATGGGTGTCCCCAGTAGTAATCAGCCTGAAGAGATAATCAAGACAAATACAAATATGCCTTGTTTTATATGTCTGAGTGCAATCACTGTTAAGGACCCATTTCCCATTCCATTTATAGACTCTATACTTGAGGAAGTGGGTGGCCACAGAACTTGTTCCTTTATGTATGGATTATCTAGTTACAATTAGATTAGCATAGCCAAAGAAGATACAATGAAGGCCACCTTTGTGGCAGAAGATGGGGTCTATGCAAACAATCAAAGATTCTTTATTAATCAAAACTCAGATAACATACTTGCCTCATAGGCATCCAGTCCTGCAACAGGATTTACAACTTTCTTCTTTACCTGATGAACAGACATTAACAGACCTTCAATGAAGCCATGGATTACAATTAATCTCACATTAGCCACAGCAGGCTCTTACATTAGCCAATTAAAGAAATATTTCAGTATTCTAAAACTTCAACAGTTTAACCCTCTCCCCTTTCTCTTATTCCTTAGACCTCAGTGAAGGCGGAAAAATATTCAACAAATTCTCCCAATGCTCTCCTTTTCTTCTTCACCAAAAAATCCTTGCTGTCTAAATAGTAACCAGCCACATGAATCAGCTTCCCCATTAGTGGAAAGTGCTATCAGCCTCAAGGGCATTGTCAATGTCATATATGAGCAAGGTGCAGGCTGCAGTGAATGGAGGCAGAAAATAGTAAACATGTTATTTTGGTAACCACCCAGCATGACACATGGTTTGATAGCCATCCAGGAGGGGTGTAATTGTTTTTGGTCCCATTATTGAAGTGGCAGAAGTGGGATCATGTGGCTGAAGTGGGATGGTTGTCTGCTGCTGCAAGTCTTCTGCTTAAACTATTTATAAATGTCTGACAGCAGGAATAATAACCACCAGCCAAAGATGGCCTAGCATGTCAAGTGGACCCCGCCCAACAATAAGGAAAATTTAAAACCCTCAGCATAAGAGGATAAATTTGTGGGTTACACCAGAAACAGGCAGCGCTAAAATAGCATTCCTTAGGTGGGTCCCAGCAGCAGGTCAAAGGGTGAGTTGACCAATTTAGTTTATCTTCATGTAGCAGTCAGAGGTGTGGGTCCCTTTCAGCATTTAGTTGCCCAGAGACCAAAGAGAAGATAAAATACCTCAAGCAGCTTTTCCGTGTTCTGCTGTGAAGGAACCAACAAATCAGTGCTGCTAGAGTAAAAGGACAACAGTTTCAAGAGAGGCATGCAGCAGCAGTAGTTTGCAGCATCCAGCCTAGAGTAAACTGTTAATTCCTCTGTTCTTATGCCCCCCAGCATGATGAAAGAAGGAATATCTAGAATTTAGCGGAGATCTTAAAACTTACACCGAGCAAGAGAGCTGACATGGAACGAAGGAATTTTAACACCAAACAGAACCAAAAGTACCAGCAAACACACACAAATGATTTGTTATGATATTTCCATTGAATGGAAGATAAATTGCCTGGCTTAGGAAAACCAGAGGATGAGCCCATTTGCAAAATTGGAATATTTTTATCATTATCACTGCTAAAGGAAATCCTTGGTTTTGGATTGGCAGTGTGGAAAATAATATTGGACACAGTTGATGGCAATATATTTATATGTATATCATGATTAGGAGAAGAATTTGTCCCTGACTAACTAGTGAATGCAATCTTTGTGGGAGGAAGAGTATGCGAGTGTATAATTCTGACAGGATGGATTGTATATCTAGGTGTAAGTGATAATGAGGTTTTCCTTACTAGAAGTGCTTGAAACATGGCAGACTATAAATATTGTTGGATTTTATTACATATCCTACTGAAAAGTCTTCTGAAGCAATATTTCTTCTACAAGCTAAGAGTTATTTGGATCTGTGTGGTTACAAAACTCCTTGCACGAGACATGTAGGAAGAACCGTGCTTAGTAGGTGAAACATACAAGCACCGATGGTACAATATACTGATCCAAGGATCAGATCAACTCCTTTTTAACTCAAGACATAATGAGACCATTGGTATTATGCTCATATCTAATTTTCATCATCCAAGGCAAGTGTAAAATCAGGTTGCACACTGCATGATCCATCCTTATCTAATATGCTTTTTAGTTAAGCTATAATAGCTTTCAACCATGTATAGTGGACATCTATTAAGGTAGCTGTTCAGCACAAACTCTATTAAATTGTGGATGCATAATAATATCTATTATTTGTGCTAAATGTATGTGGAAATATCCTTGCTTATGCCATTTTAAGACTTAAGCTTGAGAAATAAAAGGCAACAAGACAGGATGAATGCTAGATCTTATCACCATCAATTTAACCTCAGATTGCTTGTGCAATTCAATGCTTTAGAATGAAAGGTATTTTTAGTGATCTGTCTTTAAAGTTTCTGGAAATTCAAATCAATCTTTGTCATTCACAAAGGACTCCTCTAACAAAAGTTGATAGAAAGTTTGGATATTTCCTGGGTTAGAGCATGAAGCACCAAGTAATGCTTAGTTAGTCCTTTATGGCACTTTCAGGCATGAGAATCAGCACTTATTCAAAGTGGCAATCTCTAGTGGTTGTAGCCTAGTAAAAACTTCACAAGAACTAATTGAAATTTTATAGGGGCCTACAAAATGATCCATGTAAAAAGCTATAACTTAGGCAAAGAAATTTTGATACTTCATGTACCTGGTGTGCATGATCATGCACCATGTGGCAAAGAAATTTTGGTACTTCATGTACCTGGTGTACATGATCATGCTCCATGATCTTAGATGTTTCACAAAAATGTGGAAAAGGTTAACATTGCTGATGATGTGGGTAGACCCTTGTCCATGATCAATTAGATTCCTCTGATGGGTTAGGAGATAAATAATCCGAGCTTTGTGAAAAGTTTTACAGTACCCACATTATCCATGCTTTGAGTAGCTATGAGTCTCTGGATGTTGACATTTGGTCAACTCCCTTTGAAACACACCATGTCTAGGCGAGGCTGGTAATTCTTACAACTTTCTTTACACTTCCTTGAAGGATGATTGAAAGGGTTTTTATACTTGAGTTCTCATGACAAATAGATATGATTGATCAACCCTTCGTGTGTTGGCACCCCTACAAAATTCAACTTTCATATGGCCTTTAGTCAATTTGTAGTCATTAATCAGGTCATTCTTGTCATGTTATCAATGCCAACTGAGTTTTTCCTCCTGTCAAGTTGCAAGTTTGTTTGGTCATGGTCTAGTTTTTCAACTAACCATTCTTGCAGGTTACCTGAGATTGAATTATTCTGAGTGAAAGATGAAGAGGTTCCTTTTGATGGTGGTTCTAGCAGTGGAAAGGAGAGATAGAGAATGGTTAAGTAAACTCCTCCAGTGCACTTTTCAAGTGCAATGGTGCCTCAAACTTATGCCAATTCATAAAGGAAGGAGCAAGTAAAATTTGGTGCCATTTCATGGTGGCAATGCCAAGGTAAATCTCCACCAAAGCTCCTTAAAGTGGCAAGGTCCTTAGTGAAAAGTGTGGTAATTAAATAAATTAATTAAATGAGGTGCCATTTGGAAGTGGCTGTGCCAGGTAAGGGTTCTGCTTACCATTCACAAAGTGGCGTTAGCATTATGAAGCCACGCCTAAAAATGGAGGATAGATTAAGAAACAAAAAATTGCATTTCTAGCATGGTTTTGGCACCCTTTTATCTCTCAAGCATCATTTTGAAGTGGCGTACCAATAAGGAAAGGTGCCCAGCTTAAGGACAGGTTAAGACACTAAAAACACAAATATAGGCACACTTTTTCCTTGGTACAGCCCCCTCAAAACCCCACTCATATTGTTAAGTTGGCCAGCATACAGATTCACACACCTATGTTAAGAGTTAAAGCCACAAAACTAAGTTTGAAAGCATGCTTTAAAACATTCAAACCCCTATATAAGCATGCCATTCATCCTTTAAACTCAGGGCAGTTCTTCTCAGTTACTTTCAGCAGAACAAAGCTTATTATCTGATTTTTGCAGGTTTGTGAGGAAACTCCGAGCACCATGGTTGAAGGTTCCCAAGGTTAGCAGAAGTCCATGAAGGGTTTTCAGCAGCATAATTCTTCTTGATTTGCTCTGCTAATTCACAGTCCTAAGCTGAGTTTGTCTCTTTTCCAAGTGCCTGTTCCTTTTTTAAAATAGTTTGAGTTGATCAAAATTTGCATAGCAAAGCCCTAGGATGGTGAGGAGGAGGTTATCATTTCAGATCTTTAGTCATCATTGTGGAAGAAGTAATCAGATTGTGACTGAAGTAAGGATTCAAATGCAAATGATTGGTGAGATCCTCATCACGTTAGGATTTCATTAGTTTTTCAAAGGTTCCAAATTAGCAGATTCGGCAATTACGAGTAACAAGTTGCTTCAGGTTTTCAAAAGTCACTCGTGCTAAATTTCTATTTTTCAGCAGCGGCTGCATGTGGTAGTATTCATCATCAGTAGTGGCTATTTCCTAGCAATGGATTTGAGTGTATATTAGGCTTTTGTATTTAATTATTTGTTTTAGGAATAGTTTGTTTTAATGTTGTTTTCTTTCCACTTTTTCTACAACTAGGGACAGAATTGCTTGAAAGCAGTACTTTTTGGGAATTATTATTATTTTTCCTTAAAACTACCTCATGAGAGCTTATAAATAAGTGTATTGAGCACATAATTTGTTAATTATAGTTGAAGTTAGGCTTATGCTATAGAGATTGTCGTTCAAATATTGAACTTAAGTTATTGTGTTTTTGCACAAGAATTTGGTAAGTGAGCTATAATAATGGTTGCTGTTGAACTTTACATTAGCACTCATCTTTCTTCTTGGAAGTAACTTTATGTGCTTCTAAGTGATTCGCTTCTCTTAAATCTTGCACTATGTTGCCTGTTATTAGTCAATTAGTTCCTTTGTAAATCATTTTCTATCGTAGATGTGGATCTGCTTCAACCATTTGTAAGCTATATTTGTTTTCTGTCCAAATATTTGTGTTGCAACCAAATATTGATCTCAGCTTAGGCCAATAGTAAGTTATGTCTATTTCTATTCAAATTTTTGTGTTGAAATCAAATACCGGTCTTTTCTTTAGCTGGTATAAAGTTGTCTTTGTTTGTGCTTGATAGTTTATCCTCCTTAGTATCAAAAAATCTCATTGTAGGGCTTGACTGTTGATAGACTGACTCTTGCATCTAGGAAAAAAGCACAGTCAATGTGCAATTTATAATTAATGCAAAGCCCTCTATTGAAATCTTTTATAGTGTGCATACTTGTAAATTTTGTTTATAGTTTTAGTTAGGTCTCAGGGAGCTTCCCTTTATAATTTGAAGAAATATTTTATTGTACATATTGTTTTGGTTTGAGTAGTTGTGAAAATGACAAATTAAAATGCTAACATATTGCTACCAGGAACATGAAAGCTTTGTATGCTTTTCCCTTTGTTTGCCATTCTATCATCTTCAAGAAATAGGAAGCCAACAGAGGGGTGATGGGAAAGAAACTGTAGGAAATTGTCTCTATGGTTGAATTGGACCAGTGGTACCATTCCTTGGAGGGGTAGTTTGTAGAAAGAGTTAAAAGCATAGGGGTCAGTACCCCATACATCCATAAACCATGACTGAAGATCGAACAATGCAATAATTTGGATGAGAACTATAATATAGGAAGGGCCTCACAGTTGTTGGCTCAAAAAGAGAAAGAGGGGGTATCAAAACCCCCAAAATAATTCTCATTCTATTAGATGAAAGTTTTCTGTATCACTGCTTTGAAGGGCAAAGAACAAATGGATGAAGAGGAAGAAGAAATTTAAATGATTGAGGAGGCATTGAACTACCATTCTCATTGTACCAATTCTCCCGCGGAAGTAGAAATTATGAAAAGAATAGGTTCTTTTAGTGGAGCACCAGGTGGCTGAGCATTCTAACAGCCACCCTTCCTCTCTCTCTCTCCTCTTAAGAGGGGTTTTGGTGGGCCATCCCTTGGAAAAAGGGGCAATGTCCAAAAATAGACACTACTCAATTTGCCTTATCTTCAGCGACTAGCCAACATAAGGGAAATACATAGATGCTAGTGGAGGCAAGTAAGAGACCTCAAAAGGTCAAGGTTCGAATAAGAGAAGTGAACAGCCCCATTGCAACAAATAACAGATTGGAGTGAAAATGTTTGTTGGTGTTATGCCTCCTTTTTCAGTAAGTTTACATGATGCTTCATATCCGCATTTCCCATTTCCCTTGGGATTAGGGAAATAATATTAGTGAAATAAATTATAACCTTTATGTGTGTTATGCTTTTTATGGCTTCAGAATGTGACAATATCTTCATAAAGTGGGCACCTAGAGCGGGGGTATCTTGTAGTTAAAACAATCTTTTATTTAATCCCCTTATGTGGCATGGGAAGAGGTATTTGGAAATTTGAGAAAGGTTCCTTTCTTGGAGGGAAAGTTGGGCGCTCAAGGAGACTATATACGCAAGGCCTTTTACCAAAGGACATATGTGTGTTTCATCAATTCATTTCTTTAAATAGATTGGACATCTGGTTCATCTATCTTTGGAGATTGGAGGACAGAAACCCCTGATTTAGATTTGGGCAATCACATTCAGAAATTGCACTTGGGCTTCATCATGGCAGACAACTGAGGGTTCAAGCCTGAGTGGTGAAGGATTTGGGGGTCACTTGCATAGGACCTAGTTGTGAATTTACTGCTGAGCTGAGCAATCATTTCAGTGTCATAATTGCTGATTATTGGGATCTACCTCAGTGCAATTTGGGGGCTTGTTGAGCACCATAAGTAATAAATTGTTTGCTGGTTTTCTGTGATAACTATTTTGGATCTGCAACATCATAAACATCTGTAATTCTTGAACTAGAAATAAATAACAGATTATAAGTGGGCCATTATGTTGATAATTTCTAAGTGTTGCATCTAATTGCTGCAAATATACCTGATTTTTCTGTTAATCTAATCCTGATTTGTGTCCAAAAGAAAATAATTGCTAAGTATTGAAATCTGTGAGGTGAGCAATTTAATCAGATATTACTCAATATTCCAATTTGGGATATTACAGCTGGTCAACAAAAAAAAAGGAGGGGCTGATTGGGGAAGATGGATCTGGGCCTGAAAGGTTCTATTTTTATTTCCAAAAGAAATTTAGAAAGAAAATAATATTTTTCTTGAACTTTTGAATCTAAACAAAAGTTCTTTTGAAAGAATTTCAAGAAACAATTTCTTGAACTTCAGCTCTTTTGTTTGATAGTTGAATGGCCAGATTCTATATGTAACATGCCTATAATTGCAGGGTGGGTGAATTACAGTTCTAGGAATTATAGTGCTTTTCAATTCATTCACTTTTCTTCAAAAAAGTTGTTCTTTTGGAATCTTTCAATTAATTTAAAAACTGGAAATGGCGAGATTAGAAGACGTTCAACCTTTATTTCAACTCTGTGTGGGAGAATTGGAGAGAGAGAGCATAGATTACAAAGGAATTGGAGATAGCCAACCAAAGGAGATTTTGTGGGGCTCAGCCCCTACAAGTGAAAGAAGGATGTTAAGCAAAAAGAAAGGTGGGAGTCATGTGGCATTCCTGTGCTGATTTGAGAGTCTTTTAAGATTATCAGGTGAGATTAGTGCTCAGGTGGACATGTGTCTGTTGTGCTTAATTTGTGTGGTTTGGATCAGTGCATGTGGCACATTCGTTCTAATGCCTCTTTTGGTTGTATATCTTTGGTCTTTAGAAGTTTTCTTGCTCCTTAAATTTCTGATAGAGGTCAAGTCTTAGCACTTCTCTGTATATCATTTTGGGTTAGAAGTTCTATGTAATTGTGTAGCTTGAAGCAAGTAATGAAAAATCTTGTGGTTTTAAATTTTAATTATGGTCTAGATTTACTTGTGGATGATTGATCTGTTCTTTTAAGTTACATCATTACTCTCTCACCCTTAAAACATAAATAAGTTGTGCCTCCATTTATATGATTTGCAGAATTAAATAAGTTTGCGCCTCCATTTATATGCTTTCTTTTATTGGAAAGACCACTAGTTGATCATCTTGGCATAGTTCCCCCATTTTATTTCTTGTTTTAGAGTAGATTTCTCAACTCTTTTCTCTTGCAATTTAGTATGCAGCTGTGCATTAAGGTAGAGTAGTTGGCCTACATTGAAGGTTGTTCTAAGCCAAGAAAGTTTTAAAACCTCCATTTGTGAATTTGGATTGTAGGGTGCAACCTGAAAAATGTCCAATCCACCTAATCAATAGGATTGGTAAAATATGAAAGGGTGCCACAACCAAAAGATGCCTTAGCACTTGCCTAAGTAGGTATGAAGTATTGCTAAGAGCTCATTGAAATTGTGATGTGATGTGAATTCCTCATGCGTATGAAGTATGTTTAGATAAATGTAGTCTTGGGGTGAGAGAACATTTTATCTTCAAGAGTACTCAACTATACTTACTTTTTAACCTCCTCTTTTATTTTACCTTTGTCATCATCCTAAAGCGAACTAATTATTTTTTATAAATTTATATGTAACTGCATTTCACACCTCATATCACTATATTATAGTGATATTATTTGTATTTAATTACATTTACATGCACTCACACTGTATACCCCCTAACAGTGCTGCAAATTTTTGTGCGCAAAGAAGATGTAGTAAGGCTTATGTGATATTGTGAGTGTGACAATCTGTAATGCGCCACCATTTTAGAATGGAAATTCCTTGTGTCGCTCCAAGGCTGTTTATGGTCATTTGCATTGTGTGTTTGTCCTTATGAATGCCTTATGTGTCTTCTCTAGTTATGTTTTGTTCTTTTCTTTTGTATTTGCACACCATAGGATGCACGAAGAAGTGGAACATATGTGTCTTTGATTATGTGGTTCTATTCACTCACACTCAAATGGAAAATAGTCTAGCATTGGATATAAGTCTAAAGTAGAGCTGGCAATGAAGGTATTAATTATTTTGGTCTTTTCCCTGTTCAGAATATTCTGCTATATTGTCCTTTTTTACATTCATAGCATCTTCTATCATCTTTTGGGTTTACGATCTCAGGAATTGTTCGTTTCCTATCTACTACTTGAGTCATGGTAAATGACTAAGAAGGTAAGATGAAGGGTCCATGGGTTTCAAGACCAAGCTTCATCTAAGCAGACCTCATATTAGTGTGCAAGCAAAGAGAGGGGATGACTAGGAGTGATGATAAAAGAGAGATTCTTGCTTCATCTTACCAGAGCCCAAGGGTGATCTGGCGAACAATAAGCTCATGATGGCTTAAACTTTACATGTCTATTGAGCAAAGGGAGTTTATGTAACTTTGAAATAAGTATCTTAGAAATACAACAAAGAGATCAAGCACAAAATGTCATTAAATAAACTATAAAACCAAAATGAGAATTACATTGTGTGATGTTTTGACCATGGGAAGCTGACGATGTGAGGAAGCCACTGGTGATTGGCACACATCATTTGGCTAAGTCATGGGTTCACACGCCATGATCAGACTACTAAACCCCCCTAGAACAAGGACGGAGTTCAACAGTAATGCTAGTTTTGAACTATAAATTTATGTCTTTAGCCAGATATCTGTAAATATGACACTAACCTATAGTCTTGGGTCAATTGGATGGATTAATTCTTTGATCCACAATAAATTCCACGGGAACAAACAGTGTCATTACCTCCTTGTATATGGAGGTGGAGCAATGCCAGTGGTAGCAATAGGTGCTGAATAGGAGAATGGATGTTTTCTGTGAGAGAGATTGCTTCTCGATTTTAACTGTGGTATTTTTTTTAACATCAACATTTCAGATCACATTTCGTGATTCTTCATCAGGATGAGGAGGAATACCAGAGTTAAATCCAGAAGCAATCACTCTCTTACTATCACAGACTCTGGAAATATTATGTGTCTTACAGATGTTCTCTGTTTGTGTACAACATTTTATGGGTGATCTGGTAGCACAATTGAAAGACAATGGAATGAAGTTTTCTTGTCCCATTAACTTTCTTGTATATGTAGGGATGCAACATTAATTCTACTAATGGATCCTGAAAAGAAAAACACATGCTCTTATTCACACATAATTTGTGAGCAATCAAGTAGCTCAATTTGATCCACAATGGAACTAAATTTTCTTTTTAAACTTCTCAGACTCTGACACATGAGACATATAATAGAATACATCATACAAATCCAAAAGCTTGCTACAACAGTAGATTACATTATTGATGCAAAACTTCTAGACGTGTTTATTGAGGGATTTAAGGAGGTCATCTTGAATGACTCAGATTTCACAAGGCGTAGGATTTCCAGGAAGAAGTGAATTTGCTTGAGAGATTAAAGACAAAAATATGAGTTTTCATGGATTCACATTTGGAGCATCCATGAATATTCACTTGAAATATTAGGGGCCAAGAGATGACTGGGAGTTAGCATTAAGGTCTATTTCGACAATCTTGTCTCAGCAAGGTGGCTAATTTGACCTTCTGCTCTAATATGCTGGAAAATTATTGGCAAGAAATGGTCTCTTCTGTTGAGGGAGATAAAAATGCAAATGGCACACATGGAGAGAGATTAGATCTTGCTGAATTGTTGAGTAATGGAAGACCGATCAGTGTTCTAGTAACATGGCCCTGCAGATAGTGTGATAACATAAAGAAATAAAGTTTTAAGCATGCAAATTGTTTTGTACATTAAGTGGGTTTTCAACAAATGATCTGATTTGCATTACTGACCTTCCCTTTCGCATGATTCTTGAACCTTCAAAATTGAATATTTATTGGGGGAATATTTTGCTTAAAAGATCCACATTGTGCTATTTTGACTAATTCTAATGTTTTACAAGAAGAAATGACCAATTAGTGTCATGATGTCTTCAGAAATGAATTGAAGTTCATCCTCAGAACTGTGGGCTGTCTAAATTCTCAACATTGAACTCAATATCAGGCCAAATTTTCTATGCAAGTGGGTTTTCCATGTTCTCTGTGACATTGACTTCAACACATAAACAATGGATCCAAGAAAAGGTTTTACAGGCAGCAAGCACTCAGTTTTAAATCCTAATGCACCAGAATTTATTCCACATGCATTTAGATCTGCATATGCAAGTGCAAACAGCTCAGTTGTACAGAAGCCTGTATCAGTCAAAAATTCTAGTGTAGATTCTACAGCTACAAACGACTATTCAAATTCAAGCTCTCTCAATGATCAGAATGGACAATACTGGCAATCTCTGCTTCCAGATGATATTATTCCAGAATTCGATAATTTGGAAGATGATCTAATGGGTATGCAGTCACATGAAGATGAGAATAAAGTAGATCCTATCGAGCTTCTTGCAAAAAGGTTTCCTAATTTTTCAGAAGAGTCTCTCACACATATTTACACTGCATGTGGAGGTGATTTGATCTTTACAATGGAGTCACTTAGTGAACTTGAGGTATGGATATTTGACTGCTACAAATTTTCTTGTATGCTTGAATTGCTGAGTCCAAGTTGTGATATGTCTCTTCATACTTTATGTTTTGCACTTACAAGAACATTTTTCTGAAATAATAATGGACTTTTGCATGATCAATTCAATGAGATCATTTTTAGTTTAGGATGTAGAGGCTTATACCAGTTGCTTCTTTTGTTGCAGTATAAAAATCAAAATGATTCAGATCCTGATTGGGAAACTAATATGCAATCCGCATCTGGTCTTACAATGGATTCTGGTTTGGGGTCTAATAGAAGCGTCCAAGGTTCACTTAATTTTGCACTAGATGGAATGGTGGCCAATGGAAATCAGCTACATACATCCTCTATTCCTCAATGGATGCATCAACAGCCTTCACAAGTTGCAATTAATGCTGGAGAAAGTCTGGGTGAGTCCTTAAATAATTACCCGGTCCATAAACTTTGCAATTTTTATCTCCTTTCACTCCATCTGCTCAGTACATTTGAAATTGCAAATTTGTATTTTTTCTTGACACTGTTAAATTTTTTTGTATGGCTTATGTAGGGACAGCAAGTTTATCTTCTAATTTAGGAGAACCATATCTTGATATTTCTGCGCGGAATGCATATTTTGAACAGGTATTGATCTAGAGTATGTTGAAAGAGGATTTATTAGATATGGAAATTGATTAATTTGAAAATTTGAATAGTCTACAGAGTTTGTTACCTACTGAATTTCAAATGATGTTCCTCCCTGTGCTACCATGGTTTTTATTTATATTTTTTATTAGTTCATATAATCTACTCGGACTATTAACTCTGTAAATATTGTCATGCATTTCCAAGAACATATTTTAGGCATTTTCTTGGTTTTCTGACTATATAAAGCAATTTCTTGTTGGACCTTGGAGGCACATCATGTAGCTTTGTTTCCATATTCTAAGGTCTAGAATCCAAAAGCAATTATATTTATCCTATCTTCTATACCCTTAGTTGATGTGCAGGTTTAAGTAAAAGTAAATCCATAAAAGAATGATGAGATACATTATTTCTTATGTTGCAGACATTTTCTTGTTGTAAGTTACAGTCTTGCATTCTGCTTCATTAATTTGTGAAGGACTGGTCATCATGAAACAGGCTAGAAAAACTAACCTTCCAGCAAGAGAACTGGCTGTGAAGGGGCAATGGCATGATGCCGAAGTGAGATTTGATCCTCGTAGAGAAGAACCGGTACATACACAAAGGTTGGAGATGGATAATTTATTTTCAATTGCTAGTTAACAAGTGAGCTTTTCAAGGATACAACATTTGCTTCTTGCAGCATTCATTAGGAGATGTGTTCTGGAATGACTCTTGAAGTTGTGATTTCTGTGTGCAGGAATCTGGCCATATCTCAGCTGCAAATTGCCAACTCACAACATGCAAATGAAATTAAGTTGCAGGGTTGTGATGTGAAAGAAGCCATCCAGATATTAAGGCCTGTAATTGCAGAGCGACGATGTACTTCCCGGAACACAGGTCAGCAACAACTGCTTTCCATTGATATAGGATCATTTCAACCTATCCATGGATCTTCTGCAGCAGCTGGATTGCTGCTTGCTGTAGAACAGTATCTGGTGGAGGAGGAAAAACTTCAATGTTCTCAAGAAAAATCTGGTGAGCTGAAGGTTTTGATAAGCTGAGTCAAATTTGAGGCTGGAATTGGGTGCTGTCTCACTGATTACAAATACTATTTGGGCAGGTCACTGTAATATGATTCCTGAACATTTTTTCACCTGTTATTCGTATGATGAGCTGTATCTTTAGTGTAACATTTGCTGCTTATACTGAAATGTTTAGAGGGTCCATTTTGGTTGTTGATTTGAATCCGATAATAGATAATGAGCTATAAGAATATGCCTGTATGAAATGTGTTAAATTTTTCCAAGTCCAGTGGACCAAGGGATTTTCAAAGTTTTGTTGCCCAGTACTTTGATAAGGACAGAAGTCCATTTGGGAGGCACCAAATTGCATTACTGAGATCCGTTCATTTTACACATCTTTATATCCTGATTCAATTCAAGTCGGTGTTATGTCAAATTTCTGATTTCAGAAGAAATAATCACGAGGTATGGTTTGTGATTTTTGTAGATTAGGTATACTTTGTAAGCATCCATAATTTGAAACCATTGTCACACGTTCGCATGTATTCATGACTTGATTTCTTGGGCCTCTGAGATTTTGGGAAACAAATAACTTTAAAACCCTAGTTACAAATAATGGATATGGCTAGGGATTTGAGTCTTATTGGACTTTGAGAATGTATGATTTTTGTAACTTGAAGTTGGATGTTTTGTATTATTTTCAATTTGAGAGAAGCTTGTTTGAGGGGTATCAACTTGCTATAATCTTTTGGGTTTGACAGTATAGGTTAGTTAGGTTCTGATGCCTGTGGTCTTCTATTGAAAGCATCAAGGAAAATGATTAAAGCCAATGCTTATGATTATCAGACATCTAGAATCTTGCATCAGAAACTCCTGAAATTGAAATTTTAAGAACCAAAGAAAGCTTATTTTGATGAGTGCATCAAGTTCTAGGTTTGATTTAACACCTTAATTCAGGGTCTTTCTTTTAAATAACGTTTGTTAACTGGGTAAATAGAGTATGTGTTTTGCTTGATGGCTATTTGCTATATTGCTTGGTTGAATGAGGCTATCTGGAATCTTGCATCACAGAACCATTGAAATTGGAGTTTCAAAAATTGAAGACAGGTCAAGTTAATCTATCTTGATGAGTGCGTCAAGTTTTAGGTTTGATGGTTATGAAAGATCAGGGCTGTTGGTTGGGGTCGTTTGTTCAATTGCCCATGTTTCCTTTCACCAAGTAAAGGCTTCACATCCAGTAACACCTTAGTTCACGGCCTTTCTTTGTGTAATATTTTTAACTGGGTAAGTACAGTAGTCACTTTGCATGATTGCTCTACTGCTTGGTTGAATGAGATAAAATTTCCATGGAATTGGAAAGAAACAATGGGCAAATGTTGCAAAGAATTCGGAAAAAATGCCAACAAATCATTCTTCAATCCTAAATATCTTTCTTTTCCACCCTTTGAATAATATAGGCTGCATTCTTTATAGAAAAAGGTAAAAAAATAAAGTGTATATATATGTATGCTTAGGGCAGAGATGAGAAAAAGAAATTGTATCTTATATTTTCATTCCATTTTCTCTAGGCAGCACACACAAAAAGAATGGTGGCAGAGTTTTGTGGATGACAAACTACCCATGCGGCTGGTAAAATCCAGTGTAGCAAATACTCTCGTTTTAGGTGCTTTTCCTTTCTGCATGCCTCCTTTATGCAGTTGAAGCAGCAGATTGTTGTTTCTCTATGTGCCAGCATGTGTTGGGGCTCCCACACCTAGGAAAACATATTGGTTGAGGTTCCCACGCAGAATGTTCATTGTCTTAAACAATGTCAACAAACATTTTGAAAATATATGCTGGTTGACAAAGTGGCTGCCAGAAGGCTATGTTTAAACTTACATGCTCCTCTTGAATGCTGCAATCACATGTTTGTTCCTTGAACAACCCTTCATGTTCAATCTTCACCAAGAGGATTCATCTTTAGCAGTGTAGAAACAGGATACAAACATGCATGAATGCAGTGCAGGATTATAACTTGTCTGATACCATAATGGAATTGGTAAAGAAGCAATGAGCAATTGTATTATTCAATAGAGGATGGTATATAAACAACGAATAATGTCAGTTGGAAAAGAACTGATCAATAACCACCCAGAACTGTCTATATTTTTAACAATAATAATAAGACTTATTGTTAATAATTATATGATGGGAGGACCCTGATTTGAGTCCTAGCTGGTGCATGGTAAGTTTTAACACGGTATTAGACCTAGTTTAGGAGCTGTAAGCATCTAGAGTGTGGCTCAAGAGAGGTTGGAGAAATGAGCCATAACCGACCTGTATAAGGACTGGTCACAAGGTGGGCCAGTAGCTTAATGGTAGAGCACCCTAGCAGCAAATGGGAGGTCCTAGGTTCAAGTCCTAGATGGTCCAAGGAAAGTTTAACAGAATGAAGCCACAATGTAATACCTCAAAGCATGCATGATAGATCCTGCACCCAATGTAATTCCTCAAAGGATGTGTGATAGATCCTGTTAGCTTGGAATAAAGCTTGTGGTAATTTAATCAAGTTCTCTTTCATAATTTAATTTGATGTTTTGTACAGATATTTCTGAAAAGATTCTTTAATGTATTTTTGTTATAGGGTTACATAGCAGAAACACAGTCAAATATACATTCCTTCAGAAATTTAGCTCAAGGCCTTTTCACGTTCCAGAAGATTGACAGACCCTGGAAGCGTTGGTCTTGTGTAGGCATTCAAAAAGTTTTAACCATCTGTACTTGCTATTTTGTTCAGGTGGAATCGCTAGCTTCCTGATGGGTTTTTGGTTTATATGGCATCCTATCAAAGCTACTTCGGAAATTTATAACATGGGCTGGAAATATGGAATTTATTCTTTTTTCTCAAGACTTGAAATATAACAAGACAAAATTGACATCCTTGAATCCTTGCATGCAATTAAATTTGACTGTTCTAATTATATGGTTGATGATTTTCTATCTAAACATAATAGTGTAGAAAAAATAAATGCTTCCCCACAATAATCTAGGTTGAATCAGAGGATCGAACACAAAGTTACAATCAGACTTAAATTAATGAGTTGAGATTCATAATTTAAAAAGAGGATAGTGTGTGCTTAGTTCTTGTTGTTTTTTATGTCAATGTGTGATGGTGAGTCTCAGTTTGTGAGGGGATTCTTGACACACAATTTAGTCTGCCTGCCACAGATTTGTCTTCCCTTGATGTGGTCTTCTGCACTGCACTCCTTCAGTACTTGTTGCGTGACTAAGGGTTTTATCTGAAAAGCACAATAGGGTTTACTGTGGCTAGAGGGAAGACGATGTACTTCCTTGATAAGTCAAACACCATGGGTAGTTGAACAATATCTAATGACACACCAAACAGTTGATACAACACATAATTATGTAATATTGACGTACTGTTGATGTAAAGCTATGAATGGTTTTTATGTAGATGCATTATGATTCTTGATTTCACAACTATCTAATGAGCACAAATAACCTAGGATTGAATACATGATCCCGGTTGCTGAAATTGAGAGGTGTTTAGTGTTAGGCTGACAAGGTGACGGTTAAATTTTGGAAAAACTGGATCTAAAGTAGGAGAATTTGATGGATTAGCTGCATGGTGCTGCCCAGTCCAAGGCTAGATTCACACTATATAGCCTAGTACAGGCTAACAAGGGACCTCGAAGATTAGATTGATATTGATAAAGGGGATGGTTAAGGCAATTTTGGCTGATAGGTTCAAGTTCGGATTTTTGGTTTGTGCCAATTAAGTCAAGTAAAGCACTAGGAACAATGTATGGTAGTTCTCAAAGTGGTGTAAAAGGATATAGAGGTGTAGTAAAATAATAAATGAAATAACTAGCAGTCCTAGGATATAGTATTGGATGATGCCTCACTATTTACACGTTTACCATTTGTTGTACCTACAAAAACATTGTTAAGTGAAATACTGAATATATAATCATTAAAGATTGAATTGCTATGACAATGAAATCATAGAATCTGTGAAGGCAATGTGTAGTGTATGCCAAGGTAAATAAAACAATGTGGAGTTGAAAGTTGGCCCCCATAAAGATTCACTCGGCGCGAGTGTGAGAACTGAACATCATGGATGAGGCACTTATGGAGATTTGATAGAGTTGGCCCCTAAAACACATGCAAGCAAGAAACCTTGTAAAAGTTGGGCGTGATGAAATCATGATGTATAAGGCAATTAGGGACTTAGGACCACGATGGCCCCCATGACATACACAATCATAAAGTCATGTAAAATTGAGGCAAAATAGAATCATGATTCATAGGGCAGTTATAAATTTGTGACCGAGATGGACCCCATGTGTATATGCTCTCCTTCAAATTGAGTGTATAACATTGTTGGTACTCAATTTGTAGAGAGGAGAAAGTATGAAATGGCCAAATTTGGCAATATAATGGCCTTAGATGGGAATTGTATGATGAATATATTATAGAGAATATACGCATGGGCATTACTTACCCCTAATGTTACGCCCCTTCGAGGAAAAACATTGGTGTCAATAAATGGCTGTGCCAAATGTAATTTTGTAAGGTCGAGAAGTATTGTGGAGGATGTGATCATGTAAGTACGATACCAATCATGCCATGTAAGGTATGTTCATGTAAAAATGACATAAGAAATTTGTTTAAGATGTCATGGAAGTGCAATAGGATAAATGTCATGCGAAATAGTATAATGTAAGAGCAATGTCAATGCAATATAATGTAAAATAAAACATTGCAAAAGTAATGGCATGATGTGAGATGTAAAAAGTAGTTCTTCTCAAGGGGAGATAAAGTAAAGGGGAGATAAAGTACTTGACTGGTTGCTAATATTCACATAAATGACCCCAAATGGGGAAAGCCAAATATTATGGTGTGTAGGTGGCAAGTGTCATAAGTGCAAGAAAAGTTTGGATGCAAGGGTCATGGAGATGTAAGATGAAATAGTTGTATATGGAAAACAACCACGTAAGAGAGATCATACATGTAATGAAGAATGGAATTGTAAATATGAAAGGAGAAACATGATAAGTAAGGCATAATAAAAAAATACCTAACAATTTATGTGAAAGTAGCGACGATTGATGGAAGGGGCACAACAAATATGGTGTAATAACAATTGGTTAACATTAATGAAGTGTATTGAGGACACTTGCATTGCCTTGCATTATCTCAAATCGACAATGGAAAAATACAATTGTAAATGAAAACAAAGAAAAGGTATTAAAAAAGGGTAAAGGGCTTGTGAAATAAAATTAAATGTTCACAACCAATTGCGTCAACATGCATACCGAAAGATAGCTTTGTGTTTGTAAATGTAAACAAATCTAATGGCAAGTATGAGAGATATAAGGGTTCTATAAGAATTCTCAGTTTCAGAAATCTACAAAGGCTAAGACAGATTTTCGACTTCCAGAAATACACAGATTTTCAACTTCTAGATTTAATGATACTTAATGTGCTGAATGCAGAACATTGTTCGATTTCTATGTCTGCATATCAGTGAAGGATTCGCCATATGTATGTTATGAAACCCGGCCTCTAAGAGACACGTCTCATGAGAGGACGTGTCTCCATGAGTGGAGACACGTCCACTCATGTGACGTGTTCTTTAGAGTGCAGGTTAACACACAGTTAACAATGCGTGAGTATATCACATATACACTAAACAACGAATAACAATATAAGTTTCGATTTAGAATATTAAATATGATTCACATTTTTTATACTCATAAATTCAAATGATACGATTTGCAGAAATAACGATAAACTCAATCAGGTGTGAAATACGATGGTGCTTGCAGCAATTGATTTCCAGATCTGACCGACGCTATCTTTCAATAACACTCCCTCTTAGCTAGGGAAGATGTATCAAATCAAATAACTAGAGATATCACCTAAACACGTGATATCTAAGACATAATATGATTTCTCAATATTGTCAAGTCACATGACATTCTTCATATCATATCTTATTATGGTATGTGCAGTGACATCAAGTCACATGATGTCTACCATAATTCATGGCATATCCATGGATATAAATATCCACCATGATTATCTCTTAAGGATCATAATGATCTACAAATGATATCAAGTCCCATGATATCAATAAGAGACACTATCATGACATGTCCATAATATCAAGTCACATGATATCTATCATGATAGTTTGATCATTGTAGAGTCGTCACTTTACAATGTCAATTACAAGTGTACATTATTAGAAAGATCGTCACCTTTCAATAATGCATACAGGAAAGTAAGGCCCATAAAGTCATGGAGTCACGCACATGACAAAAGAGTTTACACATTAAACATCTTTATATATATTAGTACAATTTATAAACAATTTGTATTTCAAACATAAATAACAAATTACATTTCAACCATACCAAGTTTCTTCTTGAAGTGGCTCCACCTTGATTCGGGAGAGAGGCTTGGTGAGAATGTCTGCAGTTTGATCATTTGTACTAATATACTCCAATTGAATTACTTTCTTTTCCACCATATCTCTTACATAATGATAGGGGATCTCAATGTGCTTCGATCTATCATGAAAGACAAGATTTATAGAGAGTTTGATGCAACTCTGATTATCACAATGACTAATTGTAGGATTCAAGGGTTCACCAAAGAGTCCCACAAGCAATTTACGAAGCCAAACTGCTTCTCTTGCACCCATAGAGGCTGCAATGTATTCAGCTTCTGTTGAGCTTTGTGCAACTGAAGATTGTTTTCTGCAAATCCAGGAGATCATAGCCGATCCTAAACTGAAGCAACATCCTGATGTGCTTTTTCGATCGGTTATACTTCCAGCCCAATCTGAATCAGAGTACCCATGAAGATCTAGTTGATCATTCTTGTAAAGAAGACCATATCCAATAGTGCCTTGAAGGTATCTCAAAATATGTTTCACAGCCATTAAGTGAATTTCCTTTGGCTCACACATGAATTGGCTGAGAACATTCACTGCATAGCAAATATCAGGTCTGGTGTTAACCAGATGCATCAAGGATCCAATCATCTGTCTGTAAAGGGTTGGATCTGCACACTTGGATTCTACTGCTGCTTCTTTCAATTTGTGAAGGTTGGTTTCCATAGGTGTAGACATCGGTCTACAATCCAACATTCCAAATCTTTTCAGAATGTCAATAGTATACTTCCCTTGGTTTAGTATAATGCCCTCTGATTTCTGCCATACTTCTAAACCTAGAAAGTAGTGTAGAATGCCCAAGTCTTTCATGTCAAATTCAGAAATTAGATCTTGCTTCCCTTGAGCAATGAGGTGATCTTCTCCTGTTATCAGCAGGTCATCAACATATAAAATAATTATTAGCATATCACCTTTGATTACCTTGAAGTAGAGATTGGAGTCGGCCTCATTCTTGGAAAATCCTAATCCCAAGAGATAGCTGTCAATTCTTTCATACCAGACCCTGGGAGCCTGTTTAAGTCCATAAAGAGCTTTCTTCAGTCTGCATACATGTGTGTCAGGTTTATGTATCACAAAACCTTCAGGCTGTTCCAGATAGACTTCCTCTTCAATGGTTCCATTCAAGAAGGCAGTCTTCACATCCATTTGATGGATCTTCCAGCCTTTAGCTGCTGCAATGGCTAACACTGCTCTCACTGATGTGTAACAGGCAACAGGTGCAAATGTTTCTTCGTAATCAATGCCTTCCTTTTGAGAAAAACCTCTTGCCACAAAACATGCTTTATGTTTTTCTATACTACCATCAGCAACATGCTTGATTTTGAAGAGCCATTTGGAAGAGACAACAGATTTCCCTTTTGGTCTAGGCACAACATCCCATACATCATTCTTCAAAATGGACTGATATTCCTCCGTCATTGCATCTTTCCATGCTTGATGTCTGAAGGCTTCTAAAACACTGACAGGTTCGGAGTTTATGATATCGTTCATGAGAGCAACATAGCTAGAGAAACATTTGGGTCTTTTGCTCTCCCTGAACGTTCCTTTGGGTGCTGCATGATTCTCTGCTTCTTTGATCATCTTCTTGGCCCAAAGTGGTCTCTTTCTGCCATTGATATCTGTATTCTCATTTGAAGTAGAAGGAAGTTCAAGTGTCATTTCCTCAGGATGCTCCCTCTGAATCTCAGGAGCAGGTTCCATTTCAGATACTCTAGGGGAAAAAGATTTAGTCTCACTAGAACTTCTTGCCCTCTTGACTGCAATGTCTTCTTCAAAGATGACATCTATGCTCAATTCAATTTGATCTTGACCGGGTATGAATATCCTGAAGGCTTTGGAGGTTTCACTATATCCCATAAATATCCCTTGCTTTCTGGAAGGTTCAAGTTTGAATCTCTTCTCCTTGGGCACATGAATATAGACGGGACAACTAAAAATCCTAAAGTGACTAATGTCAGGTTTTATGCCAGTGAAGGCTCCTTCAGGAGTTTTGTTGTCAAGATGAGAATGAGGACATCTATTTTGGATGTAGACAGTAGTCCTAGAGGCTTCAACCCAGAAGGAGGTTTCAATGTTTTGATCAAGCAACATTGCTTTGGCGGCTTCTACAATGGTTCTATTTTTCCTTTCAGCAACCCCATTTTGTTGAGGGTTGTAAGCCACTGTGAACTCCCTCTTAATTCCAACACTCATGTAGAATTCCTTAAAAGCTTCAGAGGTGTATTCTTTCCCATTGTCTGTCCTTAAGGTTTTTATTTTCTTCCCGGAGAAGTTTTCTGTAAGTGCTTTGAACTCTTTGAACCTTTTGAGGATTTCTAATGACTCTTTACACTTAAGGAAATAGATCCAGGTTTTCCTAGAGAAGTCATCTATGAATATGACATAGTAAAGAAGGTACAGACATAGGTCCACATAAGTCAGAATGAACCAGATCTAACACATTAAGAGTTTTGCTCAAACTAGTGGGAAAGGATCCCTTTGAATTCTTTCCTAAGGCACAACCTTTACAATTTCCTTCATGAGATCATTTTAACTTAGGTAACCCTGTAACAAGTTTTTCCATAGAAGGTAGGGCACAGAAATGAAGGTGTCCTAATCTTCTATGTTAGATTTCATTTGAATCAAAGGTGTTAAGGGTAAGGGCTTGATTGAATTCAGTGCATAGTTTGTAAAGGTACCCTTGTCTCACACCTATGGTTTGGGCTTTCTTGATTGTTGAGTTTTTAGGCCATGCTAGAACTTTCCCATCCATGAAGGTAACTCTATAACCATTGTCTTCAAGTGCGGAGATGGATATGAGATTCCTCTTTATACCAGGTACAAATAAGACTCCAGTGAGTTGAAGGGAGAGACCAGATTTCAATGTGATGGAGCAAGTTCCAACCCCTTTTACTTGATGTGTAGAGTCATCCCCAATTGTGACATCTTCATCAGATTCTTCATTCATAGTGTCTAAGTGTTCTCTAAACCCTGTGATGTGCCTTGAAGAACCACTATCAATCACCCAGTTGTTGATATTGTTAGATACTTGACTAGATAAGGCTGAATAGAACACAAAGTTTTCAGATTCATGATCTGAATTTGACTTTCCTACTTTGGCAAACGATGCTTGTTGTTTAGATCTGTCAGGGCACTTCATTGCATAGTGGCCATATTGATCACATCTAAAGCATTGTACTTGAGAGATGTCTTTCTTTTTAGAGGATCCCTTTCCATTGGAATTTCTCTTTCTTTTAAAAGATCCTTTCTTGTAGGAGTTTTTCTTATTCCTTTTATTAGACGATGTGTTGAGTACATGAATATCTTCATCTACGTTTTTCTGTTTGTTTTCTTTTGAGGAGAGTCTTGTTTCTTCTTGAAGGCAGTCAATTCTTAGCCTGTCAAACTTAGGGAGTTTGGTTCTTGCACTTATTCCTTGAACAAAAGACTCCCATGAGTTTGGTAGGCCTCCTAGTGCAATTAGAGTTAATTCTTTGCTATCAATCTGATATCCAATTGTGGATAGTTGATCTCTCAGTTCAATAATCCTCATAAAATATGCATTAATGGACTCTCCTTTGTTTATTTGAGCATTGTTGATTTGCCTTTTTAAAGCAAGAGTCCTGCAGGTGTTGTTAATCTCATAAGTTTTCTCAAGAGATTTGAACATATTGTATGCAGTTTCATGTTTTGCTAGGATGGGCACTATGTGATCCCTAACTGCATCTACTAGGATTTTCATGGCTTTTTCATTGTTTTCTGTCCATTGAGTTTTCTCAGATTCAGACTTTGGTTCCTCCAAGTTTTCTTTCACAAGTGAATCTAATTTATTCTCTCTAAGGATTATCATGATTCTAAATTTCCATGATGTGAAATTGTCTGCTCCTGCAAGGCGATCTTCAAATCTGATCACGCTTGACATTATGAAGAATGTGAGTAAATTCGATTTTTAGAAAATGCGAATTTTCTAGAGCAAACTGATATTAGATCTGTTTGGGATTCGCACAACGTGGCTCTGATACCATGTAAATGTAAACAAATCTAATGGGAAGTATGAGAGATATAAGGGTTCTATAAGAATTCTCAGTTTCATAAATCTACAAAGGCTAAGACACAGATTTTCGACTTCCAGAAATACATAGATTTTTGACTTCCAGATTTAATGATACTTAATGTGCTGAATGCAGAACATTGTTCGATTTCTATGTCTGCATATTAGTGAAGGATTCGCCATATGTATGTTATGAAACCCGACCTCTAAGAGACACGTCTCATGAGAGGACATGTTCTTTAGAGTGCGGGTTAACACACAGTTAACAATGCGTTAGTATATCACATATACACTAAACAACGAATAACAATATAAGTTTCGATTTAGAATATTAAATATGATTCTCATTTTTTATACTAATAAATTCAAATGATATGATTTGCAGAAATAACGATAAACTCAATCAGGTGTGAAATACGATGGTGCTTGCAGCAATCGATTTCCAGATCTGACCGGCGCTATCTTTCAATAACAGTGTCATCCACACAATTTCAATAAACATAATGAGCAATCAAAGTTAAAAGCAAAAAAGAAAAAATGTATGAGAAATTTTATCATTTTATGAGCAATTTTAAGAATGGAAGATCAATAGAGAATGTAGAAATATAGAGCACACACACAAAGAAAATGGATCAATTACATACTAGACAAATGTATGAACTTGTATGAACATTGTATTTTGTTTAACATTATACATCAACCTTTATAGAAGTTCTTCACCTTTTAATATCTTCAATCACTTTTCTTGTGAAAACCTAACCACATTTAACAATAATAATCTTATTAAGACTATGCTATAATAGCATAAGAAACTAACCAACACATTATACATAATAATATCAAATACAAAGTATGCTTTTTGGATTTCACTGACCACAAAAGTTGACACCCACTAATTCATCCTCGTCCCAATACCAAGGTGATAATCCCTCTTGATTAACCATATGGGAATGCACTTGGGAAGGCCTCATATCTTCATTTAAAGTTGATCCTTTGATAAATATATTTTTAGGTGAAATGTTTTTGATTTAGGCTTCAAACTCCACATTTCTTTTTCTTTGCTTTCTTTCTTTATCACATAGTTGGCTTCACTTTTTGTTGGATTAGTATCTACTTTTTGAAAAGACAGTTTCTTTATTGTCAAATTATTTGATCTAAGAAGAGTTATAGGAATATTCAAATACAATTCAGTTTCTTCCCATATTCTTTTGGAACACATTGATTAATATCTTTCTCTTGGGCTTATTGTTTCTCATGATTTTTGAAATGGGTTGATATTGATGCCTTGACATTGCAATGACTTTCCCTTTGTGAATAAATTTTACACCTTCATGTAATGCTTGAGGGAATAAGGATACTCTTCTACCCAAGGTTTACCAAGGACCATACAAACCTATTGAATGTTGAAGAATGTGAAACAATGTTGGTTCCTCCCTTTGGTCAATTTGTATCTTGCATTTGACCATAGAACATTATAGTACAACTCCTAGATGTGAATACAATTCTCTTTGTAAGTGATGATTGAATAAAAAATTTAGCAAACACATGTTTAAATTGAAACCTTGGATCAACCATGATTCCATCAATGAGCTTATATTAGATGGTTCCTTCAATTCAATGTGGTCCATACTACCCATTATTTTGGGATATATTTGCATTAAAACATAATGATTATATAAGATTATGTATTAGATTGATCATAAATGAAACTAAAATAATCTTTATAGAAATCTAATGGTTATCCGTTTGCTTAGCCTTCTTCAATAGTTTCTACATTATTAGCTTTATTATGTTGTGGAAAGGGATTGGTATAAGCTTGGAGATTTTGATTGGAAGGAGCAACAAAATTGTTGCCCATTTATTTATACCTTCCACATGTATCATGTTGTTATCAATCATATCTTGGATCCAATTTTTTAAAAACAGGTAACATTAAGTTGTACAACCATTAACTTTAATATTCACAATAAAAATGTGAACCAAAGCCTTTGGGAAGATAATAGATATATCTAATGTTGGATGGGTGACAAGTTATCATGTTAACCCCTAAGAGCTTTTGCAATACAACATCAAGGGGTTCCCTTGCATTGTAAAGTTCCTTTACATTTGTGGGTTGATGGTGATGATATTTGAAGCCTCTTGAGTTTTATTGATATAATTAATATTAAGTTTTGACTCTCATTTTTGAAATGCTCCTTCACTACCCTACTTTAAGGTATTTTTTTGATTGAAACTTGGAATGATAAGAAGGTGATGTAGATGTAAAATATTTCAAACGGTTAGCATCTAATAACTTAAGTTCATAGTCATACTCTCTTGTAGAATTTTAAAAATGATGCATAATTATTGGAAGATCACTTTATGTTTTATAGAAGAAAGCAAACTATCAACAAAATAAACCTTGTAATCCATTATTTGGTGGTTCGTAGTTCATTTTGGTAAACAATCTTTATAATCTTAGACCATGGGCTTTCTAAGAGGGTCATCACTTTCTCATTTATGTTGTATAGTTTACCTATAGAAGCATTTTATAGCTTGACAAAAGAATAGATTGAATTTTGGGGAAAGAAAAATAATTTAAATTGCTCTTTTAATGCATAGTGGTAAAGTTTACCTAGAAAAGGATAAAATCATTTAAATCGCTCTTTTAATGCATAGGGGTAAAGTTTACCTAGAAAATGATCATTGCACAAGATAACCTTGTGGCAATAAAATCATGCTTGTAGAAGTTGATAATCCAACCTCACATATCCCAATGAACACCTACAAGCAAATAACCTGTCACCAAAGGATATCAAGAGACACAAGAATGGTGCTTTGCAAACATGAAGCAAAAATGCATTACTCGAGAAGTTAATAATTACAAAGAGATCAATCCTTAAAAAAGGAGATCAAAACCCTAAAGGTGAGAACCCTGGGATGAGGATTAAATTAGCATGTGACAAGTGCCAAGATCATAATGATCAAGACAACATGCCTAATTTAATAATGTAAAAAGAAAATTCCTAAGTTTAGCTTAAGTGAAATAAAGTAAAGGTGACTTAATTAATTAATCAATATGATTAAATTAATCAAGTAAACAACCTATTACTCTAACACCCCCCTTAAGATGAACTTAGGGAGAAGCTAAAAACTAAGGAAAGATGCATGAAAGCAAAGATGAGTTTTGACAACAAGGCCAAATGAGGTACCAATGTACAAATGTAAAAGATCTCTCACAAAAGGAGAAAAGGAGAAAACCTCGTGAGAAAAAAATCTCTCCAAAAGAGAGAAATACAAGTGAAGGTCTAAGAAGCCTCCAAACAAGAGTGAAGGACGAAGAAGCCTCTAATCAAGAAGAAATTGTCCCAAAAAATATGAACAAAGGATGAACATGGAAAACACCACAAAAGCATGAAGAAGTTGTAAACACTGTCATAAAATGATTGCTGAAATGCTGAAAACAGGAATGCAAGAGTGTCCATATGGTAAGTGTTCCATCTCACCGAAATGCATGGGTAACCAACTGCTGCATCCGCCTAGTACATAGGAACACATACTGTATACATAGCTCACTCCAACGTAAAACCAAATAAGCATTAACACCAATAGTAGAAACCCCCCATAATGCTAACAAGGGAGAGGTATGACAGGTACATTGAAACTAAATGCCTAAAGGTAGTGCATGAAGAGGAACCAAGAGCATTTGAAGGTGCAGACATGAAAGTACAAGTAGATATAAAAGATGTGAAAACAAAAGTCACACACACATGAGAAATGTATGTAGACAAAACAAAGGAAAACATCATCCCCCATGGCACTTTATATCATAGTGCAAGTACAACAAGGTACAAAGTGATGTGCAAGAATCCCAATACTACACATACAAAGTTGAGGCATGTTATTTCAGTGTGTTTACAGATGATAAAAACATGCAATGTGAGCCCATAAGGTCCAAAAAAGGACAACAAATGAGAATAAGTATTTCTAGAAAAAATACAAAATCAAATTTGGAAACCACCTACACCATTGTGAAGGGCTCAGAAGCAATTTTCCAATGATATCTTGTTTGCCTATTTTCGACATTGTATGCAAAAGTTATGTCGAAAACACTGAAGGCAACCCCAAAAAAGAAGATCTGACTTTAATTGGAAATAATAGGGACCTAAGAAAAAATATCCAAAAAATACCTACACCATTGGAAAGTGCTTTGAGTCCTCTTTTTGATGATATCTTGTTTGCCCGATTTCGACATAGTGGGCAAAAGTTATGGCCTCCGAAAGGAAACAACTCACTTAGGGCAAAAAACACAATCACTGCATTAAATTTGATGGCCAAATGGCCGTCCAAACAAAACTAAGAACCTAAATTTGATGGCCAAATGGCCATCAATGCATTTGCACAATTGGACTTATTTAAAAAAAAACAATAATTTTTTTGAGAGGGCACGTGGGCCCACCCCCACCACTCCCTATGTGGGGCGTGGTAGATTTGTGTAGGGCTGCGTAGGTATGGACCTGCGCAGTACCTACGTAGGGGTACCTACCCCTTTTGATTTGTTTTTTTTTTTAAACTGCAGGAATCAGGTAGCACGACCCCTTATAAACTGCAGTGTGCCTGGTAAACTTTTTAATGTGACCGACGGCATTGGCACAACACACCCTCTGGTACCACAGGGGTGGGGGAGACTAGACCTTGTGACCAACCTCCTCCAACAGGAAAGATTTAGCCAACCGAGCTAGAGCCCCGACCCCTTTTAAAAGCTTTTAAAAAAAAAAGTTTTATAACTTTTTTTTGTTTTAAAACAAAAAATTGCAAATTTATTTTTCAAAAAAAATAAATATTTTTTTCATGAAATTTTACCTCGAGATGCGTGTAGGAGGCCGTATTACCCCTGCCAGGTATTTTTTTTTTGCCCCAGGGTGACCTGCTCCAAAATTGATAAATTATTATGGGAATAGGGGTTTTTGGGCCTTTTGAGAGCAATGGTGAGGTCTATTTGGGCTCAAAACGCTTTGAAAAATCAGGCACCCCATGGATTTGGCAAAAAATCCCTTTCTTCAAACCCTCACAAATATGACAAACAAAAGCCAAATTTGACAAAACAAAGGTCAATCTTGACTATTTTGATAGTTTTGGATTCAATGGAGAGGTTTGATTTAACCTTGGATGCACTGGAAAACTGCCTCAAAGCTAGATCTCACAAAAAAGGAACAAGAAGCTTGCAGATCCAGAGTTCTGATACCATGTAGAAGTTGATAATCCAACCTCATAGATCTCAATGAACACCTGCAAGCAAATAACCTGTCACCAAAGGAGATCAAGAGACACAAGAATGGTGCTCTGCAAACATGAAGCAAAAATGCATTACCTGAGAAGTTAATAATTACAAAGAGATCAATCTTTAAGAAAGGAGATCAAAACCCTAAAGGTGAGAACCCTAGGATGAGGATTAAATTAGCATGTGACAAGCGTCAAGATCATAATGAACGAGACAACATGACTAATTTAATAATGCAAAAAAAAGATTCCTAAGTTTAGCTCAAGTAAAATAAAGTAAAGGTGACTTAATTAATTAATCAATATGATTAAATTAATCAAGTAAACAACCTATTACTCTAACAATGCTAATACAGGTCATGGGCTAACCTTTACCATTGTACAAAAAACACAATGGCACAAAACCCATGGGAAAAGCATACGCTAGTAGATCATACGGCATAAGATTATGTGTTAACTTGTAATAAATCCTTAAGTTAGATGGTGTATTATTTATCCTATTCTCAACTTCACTTAGTTTTCTCATGATGATTTTTAACTTGTGTTGGGAAAAAGTGGGGATGTAATAGGATAACTAATACACCATCTATCTTTAAGAAGGATTAGTGTATTATTTATCCTATTCTTGATTTCAGTTAGTTTTCTCATGATGATTTGCAACCTGTATTGGAAAAAAGGGATGTAATAGGGATTCAACTAGTGATGGGTTGAGCATTGGTGGATTGGGATGGAATAGTGGAGTAATGTAGGATTAAATTTAAGGGTTGGCATGTGAAGGGTTAGTAGGTGGATGTGGAGTGGATGTAATGCTATATGAGACAATGAGAGGAGTGCATAAGGAATACGGTTTATTAGTAGGAGAAAACACTATACTTGAATAAGGTTTATTAGGTAAAACAAATATTTATATGTGGTGCATCTAGGTGGTGTGTTTAACCACATTAAATATTTATTTTGGTCCACTTGTAAAGCTGTACATAATATTGGGTTATTTATGTTATGTATGGGAGACATAGAATAATTAATTATTATTTAGGAAAAATATTTAATAATGTGAAAAAATAGTATCAAAAAGTAAATGAGGGGTCAATGGTTTTGAGGCACATGGTTTTATCTTACCACTTGGTTGTATTTGTGTGAGATTGAATCTATAAAAATAGGCACATGTTTAGTGGTTAAGGTTGGCTAGGTCAGTGGGATATCATTGTATTGGGTTTATCTTATGAGTGAATATGTGAAGCATGGAATGTGATGTGTGGATACATGCTTGGACACATGGAAAGTAAATTGGAGGATCTTGATGTTTAATAAGTATTCATGGAAACTCTGTAAGTGCATCGTAATGTTTTATTGGTGAATAATACATCAAGTGTGGACAATTTTGGAGACTACATTTTTCCCTCTTGAGGGTTTTACTAGGGTATATATTGTGTCTTTTATATTTGATCTTTGAATTATGGTTATTATGTAAGCTTTCATGCATGCTTTTCTCTCATGGGGTTATGTAGGAAATGGATTAAACATTTTGGGTACCATGCATTACCTTTCTAACACCTTTGTCTTCATTTTAATTAGAAATATTTTGAACTCATTAAAATTTATCAAGTCTCCATCATGGAGAAACTTCTCACATGCCAATGCTCTAACATCTTGTACAATCTAATTTTCTTCTTCAAGGATCAATGAGGTTCTTTATTGTGGGATAGTAGTCACAATATATCTCCTAGGTGAAGAAACAACTTTTATAATCTCTTATTCTTAAGGGGAATTATCCCTACTTTCTTCTATAATATAATAGTCTACAATGGGTTGAATGACCATTAACTTTGGTTCTTTCTTGGGTGCTCAAATATTACTCATTAATGCAATAGATAACCCTATAATCGAAACAAATAGCTACTCAACCTTCTAAAAGTATAATTCTTGTTCTTAATTGAAGAATTCCATAGGAATGGGCTTTGGGATGAATTTAGGAGGAATCAAACCTAAAATGTCATAATTTTCAAGAAATACCTTCATCTTGTCAATTGAATCCCTAATATCCAAGAATTGATCTTCTCCTTTTGGCTATAAATATGCCTCCAATTTTTCTTCTTTTAATCTCCTCTTGGTCAAGAAAATTATGATTATGTCCTAATTCTCACCATATTAATGTTTATACCCTAATCTACCCACATTCTTTCTAATTATATCAATAAATTGTTCAAGGTCATACTTTCTACAATGGGATGGGATCACCCTACATTCCAACTACTTTGAATCCAAGAGATTTAAACCTATTTTGAATAGCATGTTCAAATAAGAGAAATAAAATTTAGAGTGAAGAAAGATCCCATTATGTGTTATAACAAATGAATTTTATCAAAATTGTTGAGATACCACATGGTACATTACAACACTTGAGGAATCTAGGGATGGGTTACATGGTAAAGACATTCTTGATGCCACTTTGTATGTTGCATGTAAAATTGGGATAAATATTCAATTTGGGTTACAAATCAATAAAATATTTTATTATGAAAAACTTGGTATCAAAAATTAAATGAGGGGGATATGGTTTTGTAAGTTCATTTACTAGAGACACATGGTTTATGTAATATCACATGGTGGTTTTGTGTAAGTTATTTTCTATAAAAAAATGTATGTGTAGTTATTGAGGTTGATTATCATAACCTTTGAAATTTTGGTTAAGTTATGATATTTCTATTAGAATTCAACTTTTTAATTTTTTGAGTCAAACTCATTGACCCATGCTTCATGAGTAATGGTTCAGAAGAGACTGTATCTCATGAGAGTGAATGGCCCAATTAGCACTCATTGCATCTAGGTGATGCTCATATAGGTGAAGAATTGGGCCTTTCTGGGAGGTCACCCATCCCAATACTACTCCAACTCAAGCATGCTTAACCATGGAAAATAACTCCTACTTATCAATTATTGGCTAAAGTTGATTATCTCTTTTAAGTTTCATATGAGAGGAGAGGGAGAATAAATCAGGATGTTTAGTTAAATTATTCTCATTTGCTTGTTTCCATGGAGTGCGATTAGATATATTGATGTTTTAGAAGCTTCATATGGGGAGTCAATAAGTGTATTGCAATATTTATTCATGAGATGATACATTGAGTGTGTAAGTGATTTTGGAGGCTATATTTTATTTTATGGGTTTTTAGGATACATCTTGTTTCACTTTAATAGTATGTCTATTATTTTTTTCTTTATGGACTCTAAATATTTCTTTGCATATTTTTCTCTCTTTGGGTTAAATGGAAATATTTTATATTGTTGCAAAAAAATATTAACAAATACACAATTAAACTAGATTAATTAGAGTATGCATAGGTGGAAATTACATAAGAGGATTATGGTAATTATATCTAGTATTAGTGATGGAAGAATGATGCAGATAATATGCTTATTTATTTATCATTGTCCCAAAAATTATGCATTTGGTTTGATGATAGTTTTGGAACTTGTGTGTCTCAAAAAATATGTGGTTCATATCTAAGCATCATGAGGTTTATCTCAATAAATGCAAGTTTAATATAATGAACAAAGGTAACTTGTGATGCATGGGATCAATATATCAAAATGTGCACCTATAGACCTATTTACCTTTGTCTTCTAAATAGATAAATCTATCAAGGTGGTGTCTAGGGACATCATTAGGGAGATTGCACTTATTGGGTGAACATGTTCTCCTAATCCAAGATCCTTGGAAAACAAAATTAATAACAATGAGTGATATCAAAACAAGATTCATCAACATATAGATGATGTATATGCAAATGATTTGGATTTTATTCTTTGTTTCTTTCAAAATTAAAATGTGTGTTAGGACTAGTAAAAATGTCTAGTGTTTATTGCATATTTTATTAAGTCTTATGCTTAAAAACTTAAACCCAAGGGTTCTTATTTATTCTCACCACTTTATTTTCTATTTAGTCGGTGACTTGCTCATCCCATTACCAATCTCTTAAGTTGTCATGGCAAGCCTTTATATTCATTAATTAATCGACCTATTTTCCTAGTGACTACTCATGAGAATAAATAAATGTGCTTTTAAAATCACTTAAGCATCCTTTTTATGAGCCCATTTGGTGGTCCCCTCATTAATATTTGTTTGTACCAAATTTCATGCCCCTATTATATCACCTACTTTTAGTTCATCACACATTCTCCTTTGCCACAAAGCCTTCAAGTTGTGATGGTGCGATATGTTGACATATGTATTTTTGATGCTATAACTTTGCTAGTTATGTGTGACATCATTATTATTTGTTGTACTTGTATTGGTATAGCAAGAAATTAGTTCATTTCATATTCTTGTTAAATGTGAAAATCCAAAGTTGCAAGATTGTGATATTATGACACATGTCCTTGACATGCCATGGGCCTAGTATTTGTCTAAAATTCTTTGAAGAGACTGTGTGTTGAGTTAGCTCCACACAACGTTATATCACACACCCTCTTTACATCATGGGTTGTGTTAGACATCTTAGACCTTGAGTCTCAAATGTCACCTAAGTTTTATCATTCCGTCCTCTTGGGAAAGCTTCATGTATTTTTTATAGGCTAAAAGGGAGTAGGGTATCATGTTCTAGTATGGTTCTATGAATTTATAGCATTCAAACATGGGTTTAAAAGTGTTCAAATCCCTTTATTTATATAGAATCACCTTGATAAAGGGAGAGGGAAAAGGAATTTCTTTTTCTTTTACACTTCACAAAGTTTTAGAGGAATTGAAATTGAAAGTATTAAAGAAGTCACTTGATTTAAATCAAAAGTTAATATTCTCCCTCTCATGCCAAGTTTTCTTGCTTCTAATTCCACGTTGTGTGTATAGGGAAGATTTTATATTTCAGTCCTAACTTGGAGCTAGGTTTTTTGGTAGGGTTTGAGTCTTTGTTTTCATTGCAAGAGGGAAGTAGCATGTCAGTCATGGAAAGTTTTCAAGGCTATTCCAAGCCTCATGGAGGATTTGACATGAGATCACCCAGAGTTAATCGTTGCAACATCGATGTATTTGATGCATCTTCAGGTGTTAATCAACTTCCAATGTTGAAGAGCAGTTTCAGGAAGAAAGCACGTGAGGAAAGCCTTCAACTTGAAGACAATTCGTTCAAAGTGTTTTCAATAACCATGCATAATTTTCCTTTTGGATAGGTCAAATTTATCTCATTCAAAACCTCTTGTTACCATTTGCAAGGGATGAAAGCTTTTTGTTTGTATCATAGGAGTTTCATTGTTATGATATTGAGTTAACTTGTGTCATGGAAGATCATTTACCAATACAATGTCTTTGAACTGTGACAGTATGGTAGAAGAAACCCTTATTATTTTTCCTTTGTTTGAGGTTTCCTCAAAACCTTTAGGGTTAACTCATGTGTAAGATAGAGGATAACAACAAACCCTAAGACAATTGTATTTCCAAAGACATCCATACATGAGAGGTTTTGAACTCACAAAGGACAGTCCTTTGATCACATTATTAGACAGTCCATTGAAGAGTAGCTGAAGCCATATACAGGAAAATAGATATGAAAGTCATCTAAGGGAGGTTTAAATCTATGACAATCATGATATTAAGGACAAACCTTCCATTATGGTAGTCATGGGGTGAAGGAGCAATCTATTATCATTCACAATGAAGAATGACAATCTAATGAGCTAAAGAAAATGATAACTCCTAAAAGGATAATAGATTATTGTCACAGTAGGAAAGGGCTATCACAGTGCTCTCAAAAGATCATCAAAGAATGATAGTCACAAGTATGACAATAACAAATATATTAAGACATTCATAACAAGAGTAGAGCAGGACTTATGCAATGAACTCAACGATATAACATGAAAGATATCATGAGACAACAAAATTAAGGAATGAAGAAATCAGAATCACAATACAAAGGAGACAATCACCAGATGACAGTCAACAATGCAAAAAAGGAAATGAACATGGGGTAGCAACAAAACATGAAGAATGGACTGTGCATGGAAGATTATGCATAGCTACAAGTGAAAATTAAGCATACAGTCATAAGAGTTTCCTATAGATAGTCAAAGAGGACTGTGTAAAGTGATGAGCATCCATCTTTAAAGACATTTAAAGAGCAACAAAGGATAATCATATGGAATAGGTTTTAGAGGTATAAGAGCCCTTTCCAAAAGATTTACAATTCATACCATGAAGAAAGGAAAATATAGAGCACCATGTAAAGATGATAGTCTATTTCATTGTGTTTTGTGAAGAGAAGAGGCTATGACAGTTAGATAAGATTATATATGCTTCTAATAACTCAAACCCTAGCTTGTGGAATAGAGTAGTTAATTATGTAAAGATTCTATTAAGGACTATCAAGATCCTTAGGGGTAGAGTATAGTAAAAAAAATTTCATGCATGGAAGAGTATAGCCTAAAAGGGTCACAATTTAAGGTCAAGTTCATTGACAGGTCATGAAGGGGTAGTAGTGAAAGGCAAGTTGCAGAACTAAAAAGGACAACACACATACATGAAAATCATGTCAAGTGACAATCCATTTTGATGACAGTAAGCTCAATGCAAAGGTTTTAAAGGGAAGTGATAGTCAAATGTGAAGGGGCAATCATCTTAGTTCAAAAACACAGTCGTGTGAAGAAGGACTGAGTTTTAGGAAACCATGATGTGTCAAGATAATAACAACCATTGAAGGCTCAAGAAAATGGTAAGAGAGCTTTCTGAAGACAACCAATTGGATACAAGGAAGCATAGTTCCTTAAAAAATTAGATGACCATCATACCTATGAACCAAGAAGATTAAAAGTTTAGAGGGGTAATCCATTCAAAAGGAAGGAGTTTTCCTTAATAGCAGATTAAAAGGTTGAGATAAAAAAGATTGATGAAGTCTTAAAGGATATTTTGCAAGGTGTCTAGAGTCATCACAAAGTTTCTTGACAGTCCAAGGATAGTCCCTAAATATGAATGGAAAATCAAGTGAAGAGCCTTAAGGATAATCAATCCATGTGAAGGAATGATGCAAAATACAATCAAAGGTTAGTCATATGCATTGTGAAGAACAATCACCATGAGGTAGTCAAGAGACAAAGCAATTGCAAGTAAATGCTAAGGTAAAGACAACTAGTTATGATGACAGTGCTCAATACTTGTAAAGACAAAGTACAAAGGCAAGACCAATGTGAAAATGATTCCATGACAATACAATGACAACCTCATGAATTGGAACCTTGGACACTTATGATAAAAAATAGGTGGAAACCAAGAGGCTATGAAGTTTCTAATGGAAAGGGGGTAGTGCTTCTTTATGTTGATAAAATGCAACATACAATGAGTGCAAGTCTCAACCCCATATTTTATATGCATAGGAAATAACCTTGATTGGGTTTACATTGTCAATGCTTGGCTTTAGTACTTTGAGGGTTCATGAGATAAGGCTAATGTCATTGTTCAAAAGGTAGATACTGCAAAATCCAATATAGGGACAATTAAATATCAAGTGGCAGTTTCATGGAATCATGAGGTGGTTTTATCAAGATCAAGGTGTCATAATCATTGGAATAGGGGAGACACCTAAAAAATAAAAAGGGAAAAAAAATAGCCATAAACCTACAATGCTTTGGGATAGTGTTTATCACCATGTTTTCAGTCACCATGCATAGGACGAAGGGTTCCCTATTAAGAAGGCACAAAAGAATAGTAGTAGTTATGCTTTGAAGGAAAACCTATGCAATATTCCTTGAGGGTAGTTTGTGTGTGAAATTTTGTTAAGATCCTTCAAGTGTAGGGACAATGTTCAAGGGTTAAAATGCATGAATTTATGATTTTTTCATTGGACATCATATTCTAGTGCATTGGGACATTCATCATGTTGTGGAAAAATGTTTGGATAATTTTGTCAGAGCTTCCATCCTCCATGTGTATTTCCATTTCACATGAGCCTGCTAACCAGGAGACAGATCTCAAGTGGGATTACTGCAGAGCAACTCATAGAGACAAGTTTAAAGAAGGTTCACTTTATAGTGATAAAGGTGGCATGAGAATGGACAAAGGATCTAAATATGATGCTAATCCAAACCAACATGTTATAAGTGACAGTAGATAAAGTTCAACTTGAGTGTAAACAAGCTAAGATCATTCAACCTATGTCACAATAAGCTAAGATCATTCCTTAAGGGACAATCATTACTAAGATGCATGTGACGAATTTGATTAAAGAGAATTATTTGTTTCTTGAAAAGGGTAGATTAATAAAATGTGGGAGGACAATTAGTCATCAAAAGGGCAGTTCATAGAGAAGTGATGAATTAAAAGATCTAAAAAGGACAGTCAAGTGCAACAATGTTGAAGACCTAGTCATCTTTCAATCAACCCTATACGTCTATTATCATGTAATGTGTGTAATGAGTTCTACAAGTTGAGTGGAGTCTTCATGCTCAGTTTAGTGGTAGTTAGATGCCTAAAAAGGAGTTTTAATAGTTCTAGTTAAGTTCAAGACCCCACATGGGTGTAGTATCAGTCAAGGAAAGTTTTCAGCCTATAAACCATCAGTTAAGAGCAGTTATAAGGCCTCTTTTGTAGGGTTTTCTCTTGTGCACGAACCAAAGGTGATTCGTCATGCAAAGTGGAGAAGATTTCAAGGAAGACAATCAGTTCAAGTTCTAGTTGAAGTTTATCACAAGTTCAAGAGCTGGAGTTCACCATCGGTCTTCTTTTTCAGTTAGAAATCAAGCTTCTCTTCTATAACTTCTTCTATTCTTCTTTTCTGAAGTGAGTTCTTTCTTTCTTCTTACATAGACAAAAAATCATAGAGCATTGTAACTCAATTTTTCAAAGAATTTTTAGTATTTTAGAAAATTTTTCAGTTGTAACAGTGAAGATTCCTTTCAAGTTCAATAAAAAACAACAGTTCTTTCTCAAGCATATTCTGTTTTAAGCATGGAAAATGAATGATCTGATGCATTTATTGTGTTTTCCTTTATAAAATGTTTAAATCTATCTCATTTATGCACTATGGAAGTGAAAGAATACTTGTTAAATATAGGTTATGAGTTGAGTTAAAATGTTCTAGTAGTTGAGGTTGTGAAACTAGTTTTCCTTCAAACAAAGGTTGAACAAAGACCTCATAGAACATTTATGTATTTTCATGATTAGTTTTGAGTTATGAGAAAACTAACCTCTTTATTTTAATTTGATTGTGAGTTTAGAGTAGCTCATAGAGTTTAAAAATTGGTGAATCACCTCCTAGTAGCAGTAGAGTTTCATTTGCAAAGCAATCTCTTTACCTTTTCCAATTCAAGTAGTAGTTGTAGGAGGTCTTCAAAGGGAACCAACCCATAATATGGAGGTTCATCCTCATCTTAGGCAACCCAAAAGCTTGGGGATATCCCATGTTGCACAAGATTTCCAAGATTTAAAGCTTAGCATTTAGGCGCAATACTTCGTGACAATAGTTTTTGACATTCTTAGTGGGACACTGAAACTCATTTTAGTCAAGAAATACAAAGTTTTCACTATTTTTTCTGGTATGTTCAATAGTGTTTTTGACCTTTTTGAGGTTATAAACATATAGTTGGTGACTCTAATATCTAATTTTGAAGCAGATCTAGTGCAATTAGCATAAGGGAAGAGTGCAAACAAGAAGAAGCTCTTGTCGCTTCAGGTATTTGCAACTGTCACCACCAAGAAGAAAGGGGAGGGTAGTAAGGAGTCTTAGCCCACCACCTAGGTCATGTTCTACACTTCCAAATTACAGGCTTGCAAGTCCTGTTTAAAGAGTTACAATACCAAATATACAAGTATCGTTATATCCAATAGCAAGGTAGTTTGCTTTTGCACCATTTAATGGGGGTAGCCCATTAAATATTGATCAACATGATGATATTCCTATGGAAGCCCTTAGAAGCTTACCCTCTTTCATAGGAGAAGATAAAACTACCCCTATTGAGCATATTAGGGATGTAGCTACATTATGCTAAGTTCACAATATCATAGCTGAGAATGTGGCAAGTAGACTCTTGGATACATCACTGAAAGGAAGAGCTTTGCAATGGTTCAGGAGTTTGGAAGTTAATTCAATTAGAACATGGGATGAACTAGGTGATGGCTTACACAAGAAATTTGAAGACAAATAAAATCATTTGTCTTTGGTAGAGAAACTAACTACCATCAAAAGAGCTCCACATGAGCATATGTCTAATTTTAACTACCATTTCCAAAAAACTTGGGATAGAATTCCAACAACGGTAACATCTTCATCGCAACATGCATTCTTGTATTTCCTTAAAGCCTTTAATAGTGATATATTTTTCATGATTCAATTAATGGGTGGAAATACACTTCCTAATGCATATGACATCTCCATTAGAGCAAAAAAAACCTCATACAAGCTAGTAAAATAGCCGCAAGGCCTCCAATGCCTATATTTTCTGAGGTACAACCACCTATACAATTTCCATTATCTCCAATAGCTATTTTCCTTGCTATACCAACATGAAATTATCTAAATATTATCCAAGGAAAGGCTGTCCTAGCTCCATCTCCTAAATTTCAAGAAGTAAAGGGAATTTTGTAGACCTTTGGTAATGAATTGGTCAACATAAAGAAGCAACAAGACTAGAATTTTAGACCTTATCAGCCTAATAATCCCAATAGACCTCCTTATCTAGTTGATCCTCAAGGTTAGAGAAGGAATTTTAATGCAAGGCCTTATCAACCTTACAATCAAAACATAGCCAACAATTCTAATGAAGTTGTATCGGTACAAAACAATATGGCACAAGATTATGAGTAGTGTTTTCCATGTAACCAACCTCAACCAATCCACATGTTCAAATGAAGTGATCAACAAATCCCTCATGGTACAAAATAACACTACTGTCCCACAAGATACAATACAAGGGACTAATGGACACTAAGGTTCTCAGATAGAGCAAGGTGCTCCTGATGTTGCATTGATGAATTGGTAAAGTGAAAATTTCTATGAAGTGAACCACTTGCAAGGAAAAAATCAGTCTTACACCTCTATAGAGACCAATACAAGGTTAAAGAAAAGAGTTGTTGACAGAGGGCAACAAGCTGATAAAGGCCAACAATAAGCTGATAAGGGAAAAAATCAAACTTCTACAAGCCAACAAGGCCAAGTTGGGCCTTCATCTTCACAAAATATTTAAATTTTTCCAAGGAATCAAGTGGTGACAAGAACAAACAAAATTACAACCACAACCTCTACAACTACAAATAGATGCTATTGTTTTTGAAGGACAACAAAAGGTCGGTACTAATCCATTTAATATTGTGTATCACATGAAGAACGCTACTGTTAGTTTGTCAATGTTGGATTCTTTGTGTATTCTTGGACAAAAGGATTTGTTGCAAGATGCCTTAGATAAGATCTCGTTGTCAAAAGAGACCCCTAAAGAGAAACCCAAAGTTGTGCTTGCAAACAACCCCCAAACAAAGAGTGAACATCCAACTCAAGAGGTTAAACCACCCCCATTGTATGTTAGTCTGATTATTGGCCAACACTTAGTTCACAAGTGCATGATTGACTCAAGAGAAATTGGGTGTATAATGCCAAAATAATTAGTAGATAAGCTGGGATTAACATATGAGCCTCTTCCAAAGGGATTAATTCAGTTGGATGGAACAACCATAAACTCAGTTGGGGTGATTAAAAATCTAAGTCTTACCTTACTCGCTTGCCTAAATTTTTCAATCCCATAGGATTCTCTATGTCATATATCTACCACCTTTTTTTTCCATATGCCTTTCTAGGGATTCCACTACAAAGTTGGGACGATTTCTATCATCTGATTGGTCACAGTTATTTTTTAGAACAAGATATGATGCTAAGGTGACTATAAAAGTAGAAATTCTTACTAAAGACCACTTAGATCCATATGTTCCTAATGCTATAAATGCAAATCTTCCCATTCATGAACAAGAGGAACAATCCATTATCCAGGATCCCAACACTCCCATAGAAGGCCTACTTGATCTAATATTAGATGAGTGGGTAACTAAAAATCATGAAGTGGATCATTTCAATCATATGAATAAAATAGGACTAGGGATTTACATGATTCATGAGCAAGATGCAGTTGTCCCAAAATTGGTAAAAGATGAAAGAAAATAGTGTGAGCAACAGTCTAATCAACTTTGGCATCTATACTTTGATGGACCACGAAGTAGAGTTGGTGCTGGTGGAGGTGCTATGTTGATCTCTCCTAATGGTGAAAGATATTATTCAACTATGAGGTTTTTCTCTCAGTTGTACTAATAATACAACAGAGTATGAGGCATTCATCCATGACATAGAGTGGGTAAGAAAGAAAGGTATCAAGTGCTTACATGTATTTGGGGATACTGAATTGGTATCAAATAGAGTGAGAAATCTAAATTTAACTAAAAATGATTTGATCAAGTTGTATAAGCATAGGATTTGGGATCTACTTGAAGAATTTGATGCTTTTAACTTGCTGTCCATTCCAAGAAATTAGAATAAAGAAGTTGATAAATTGACTACCATGGGTTCACAATTTGATATTCCAAATGAGTTGAAAAATGTTGAAGTACAATAGTATGTAAAGGTGGTGGTAAGGCCATTAGTTCTAGATAACAACAATTGGCAAGTATTTGAAAGTGATGAACAAATTGTAAATTTTTTGATTGAAGAGGCTGAATTTGCAGCTAGGAATCAAAAAAAGTGGTAGTAGCAATAGGGTGACTAGATTCTACAATTGAAGTCAAATAAGTTGCCAAAAGGTTTCGTAACTTTATAATTTATTTTTAATACTAATGATCAAGTGAGGAAAGACAAAACCAACATGTCAATAAAAGAAGAACATTATGAACCCATTGAGATCTTTAGAGACAAGATCCTAAAACTTGGAAAGGTATGTAACAAGGAAGAAAAGCATGCTTTTATTTTACTTTTCCAAGAATTTGATGATGTGTTTGCTTGGGAATATGGAGATTTGAAGGATTTTAACCCTAAGTTGGCTCAACACACCATTGAGTTGGAACCTAATGCACAACCAATGAGACAAAGGCAAAGGCCTTTGAATCCAAAGCTAGAACACCTTATGAAAACAAAGCTAAACAAGCTGATCCAAGGTAAAACCATCTTTTGTATTAAGCACACATCTTGGGTATCTAATTTGGTACCTATAAGGAAAAAGAATGGTGAAATCAGGTTATATTTTGAATTTAGAGATCTAAATAGAGCTTCCCTCAAAGATCATTATCCACTGCCCTCAATGGATCAAATATTACAAGTTGTATCAGGATCCAACAAATTTTTATTCTTAGATGGTTATTTAGGGTACAATCAAATTTTGGTAAAATAAGAAGATTAGTTCAAAACTGCTTTTACCACTAAATGGGGAACCATGGCATATAGAAAGATGCCCTTCAAATTATCTAATGCAGGGGCATATTTCCAAAGAGCTATGGACATGGCTTTCCAAGGCCTCATGAAAAAGTTTGTACTTGTTTATCGCGATGACATAATTGTTTTTCAAAAGATGCTAATGAACATTTTGATCATTTAAGGAAAAGCTTTGAGAGATGCAGGGAATATGGTGTTTCTCTCAATCCTAAGAAGTGTATCTTTGCTGTCCATGAAGGCAAGCTGCTTGGTCACATAGTTTCAAAGCAAGGTATTACAATAGATCCTGAAAGAGTAAGAGAAATTTTATCCTTACCTTTTCCTGCTCACAAGAAGGGGTTACAACGCTTCTTAGAAAGAATAAATTTTATTAGAAGGTTTATACCTAACATTGCAACCCTCTTGAAACCTATGACAACTATGTTGAATAAAATGTAAGTTTCAGCTGGTCAAGAGAACTCAAAAGGAGTTTTGAGGAGATTAAAGAAGCTATCGTAGTTGCACCTACTCTTGTAAATCCAAATTTTTCTAAAGATTTTACACTATATGCCTTTGGGAGCATTGATACCATCTCAGCTATGTTGGTGCAGCAGAATGAAGATGGGATAGAGTAACCAACAACCTTCTTCACCCAAGGTTTGGAAGGTTATGAGGAAAGGTACAATTTTGTGGAAAAACATGCTTTAGCAGTCATTAGAAGCCTTAAAAAATTTAGGTATTTTCTTTCAAATAACAAGATACATCTTATGGTTTCTCATCCAAGTGTTAAATAATTTTTTCTGAGTAAGGATCTAAGTGATAAGAGGCCTGGTTGGATAACCAAATTCATAGAATATGATGCGTTACACCCCAATTGTGTATTTACTATTTACTATTACTATCTAGGGTAAATTTTAATGTAATTTGAATTTTGAAGGTGAATAAATCATGCTTGCACTTTGTTATCAATGGATTTTGAATGAATGTTATCTCATTTAATGATATGTGAAGAAATGCATATATGTGAAATGGATGGTTATTGAATTGATATTCTAACTATGGAGATGTATTATGTATAATGCATATTTTTTTGAACAACTGACTACTATGGGAATGTGTTAGTTGGATACAGGTATATGTTCAATCCTCCGGGTGGAGGGGAAGTATCACTCAAGAGAAGATCTTGGTCGGGTAACTAGTAACATAACCTATTTGAGCTTACACATAGTCACAATAGTAAAATTGAGTCAAGTTATTATGTTGAGAGTTGGTAAGTCATCCTTAGTTGATGTGTCTACATTAGTAAGGGTCTTGATTACTATTGAGTGCATTATTGGGTGATGTTTATTTGTTTGAGCTTGTGAGTTCTTCCTTGTATTACTATGTTTGTATTGATGAGTTGAACACACATGGAATGCATGTATATGTATACATAAGCATGTCGATGATAGACCATACACATGAAGGAACACACACCTGAGGGTACATAGGTAGATGTACCTATGCATGCTTATGAACGGGTTGCTTATGCACATGGAACTATCAAATGGACCTTACAACATATGTATGTATAGATATATTGCACGTAGAAACCTATCAATACAATAGTAAATGTGTATGAGTGTGGTGTGTAATCGAATGTGTATATATATGATATATATACATATATCCATATGTATACATGTATCAATACACACGTATGCTTGCAAAATAGACATGCCCATACACAATATATGTACACAATTGATATAATTGTTATACTATGAGAATGTTAACTTGATGTATTCATTGTATATCAAATATATACATACTTTATTGACCTAAGATATATATATATATATACACACACACATAATGTGTGTGTGTGTGTGTGTTGATAATATATATGTACATGAATATATGCATATATATTTATTTATGAACATAAGATTGGAGGTTGATTAACATATGTAATGCTTATAGGCTGATTGTTTATAACATATACAATCATGTTAAAGGAAGAATATAATACATATTGGAAATGAGTAAGGGTCAAATTATATGCTATATAGTGCACAACAGTTAAGTCGATAAGGATAAATTGAAATAGTCGATGCTTTGAGTTATAACATCTTTGACTTAGTAAACTATAATTTACTTGAGATGCCTTATCATATATCGATGGATTAATACCAGCAACATTGTAAAGTGAAACACATGATAATAGGATGAGTAACAACAAGGTAAGGAAATGGTCAAAGCTGATTTATGAGACAAAGCGATTCATAATTCCATTATTTTCTTTTGATCATAGACTTAGTTGAATATGAGCAAGTGTTGCATTTTAAATGAGGACTGATTCAATGAGTTAAGCTAGAATAATAGGAAGAGTGGCTGCTTGCTTGGCGCCATATTATGAAGTTCTAAATACTGTAGAAATATATTTTGGAAACAAATCGACTGCCACCATTTGATCATGTACAGATTGAAATGGTCTTAATTTGTTGTCAACCATAGAAGTCGACCTATGGAATTTTATGCTGAGTACACTCTTTTCTTATTCACCACCTTTTATTTGAATTGAGTGAGTTGACTAGCATGGATGCTACTATCAATTTACATACCTTTTATGTAGGCTGTGAAATCTCCTTTTAGCTATATAAATAGAGAGGCAAAGCTCTCATTTGGGATGCACTTCTAATTCTGCAAACTTATTCTACTATTTTATTTTGCTGTATTATTTTGTGAGAGCTGAGAGTTTTGTGAGGAGCTTTATTGCTTTGAGTTATACTTGAGAGAAGAATATTATCAACTTGTGAGAGAGGTTTTATTGAGGTTTTGTTTGTGAGGTCAGAATGAAGCTAGTAGGCTACTATAGAAGGTTGAGCATCAATTAGTCAATTGGATAAGCGTTACATAGGCATGAGGATACATCTTCCTTTATTGATCATCTTTGTTTTTGAAAGATTGTTTCTTGAGTGCTTTATTTGATCTATTGAAATTACTTGCATTATGGAAATATAGAATTTACTTTGTAAGGAAATTAGAAGTTATTTGTGTTGTTTTGTGAAGTGCTTGTAATTACTCTTTAATAAGGGGGATTGTTTTTCATAGGTATTATTATACTAGATATGATTAAACAAGGGTAGCTTAAGGGTTACTCATAGCTAAGTTATTTAATTATACTAGTTAGCTAGTGGGTTACTCCTGGGATTATTTGTCCATTGAATGAAAGGAACTTGCACATATGCTTGTGAGTAGAAATACCATAGAGTTTTTGGGAAATGGGATAGGTTAATTTTAGGGTTAAAGGTTGTCCATGGGAGGGATTACCTATGCATAGATTATAGAGGCCTTAACTCAAAATGAGCTTTAAGTAGTGTAAGTGAATAAAATGACAATCACTCCAAGTACTGGGTGAGAACACTTTGGCCAAAGTAATGTGATTTCCTTTGGCTCCATTGTCAATTAATCATGTCCATGTAGTGCATGCTAGTTGCATATTGTAGGGTTACAACTTCTAGTCATGTAGGACACAACACTAAGCTCAGTGTGGTTTTCCTATGAGGTTACTCCAACAATCTCTTTGTCGAAGGGTAGGGCCATCTATCATATGATAGATGTGCAGGGGACCACATATGTGTCTATGGTTGGTGGAAAAGTTCTTGAGTGATGCTTCTCCTCCTTAATAGGCGAAAAAGACCAAGGTTTTGAAAGATAGATCCTAGACCATCTATATCTATTGCTTTAAAGCTCAATTGAGCTATGCATGTACTTGTGCATATTATTAGAATATTGTAAGTTGTTAAATTAATATATTGAAATGGAATCCTTTTTGTATATTTTTATGACATCTTTGTTCATTTTTTATCAATAAAGAAAAGATAATTTGTATTGTAATGGCTTATTACATAGTTTGTTTACTTGCAAAGTGAAAACTTAGGAAAAATTACTTCAATGAACAGTTGGCATATTACATGTGGTATCAGAGCTACCATGTTTAAACCTATGAGCTCATCATACTTTCCATCGAATGTTATCTAATGTTTGGAAATTCTTGTGCTAGGATGGTGCATCTCAGGTTAATGACTAGAAAGTCTATAATAAGAAATGAGCGCTACCTCAAGGCCAAGAAGGGAAGAGAGGCCATCACTAGGAAAATTGAGGGTACCAACCAAAAACAATTCCATTTGGTAAAGTACATTGAAACCTTTAGTCATGCGCTTTCTCGGATCAATGATGTGAAGAGAAAGATGAAGATGGAGGATATGTACAACTACCTACCTTTCGTCTCACTAGAGAAGTCCGATTCATTATCAATTTCAAGGGATATGTCCTTAGAAGGAAGTGTCAGTCCGAAATTTATCTTTAGGGACCCTAGAGTTCTTCCAATGGTAGAAGTAATTGTAATTTCCTCGAGTAATGAGTCTGAGGGTTATGTACCTCACAACTATGTATCAAATGACAAATCTGAAGGCTATTATCCATTCTAGGATAGGCATGAACAAATGAGAGATGAGAAACAATCTCAATCTATAGGATATACTCCGTTAAGTTATGTGTCAGAGAGTGAATCTGAAAGATACTCTCCACTTGACTATCTGAATAGTCACTCCATGTAATCAAAAGATATTGAAATCCTTGAAAAATGAATAAAATCATGTGTTTATCAAAAGTGTGTGCTTAAGTCTTATGTGGAATTCTTTATGTGCAACTGATAGCTCATTTTAATATTTTTCATAAGATAGTCGATAACATGATTAAATATAACATGGATAAACTTTCAGGTAAAAATTGTTCTTGTGAAAATGGTGAGGACACGAACCAATCCTACTGGAAGCCAAGAAGTTGGGCAAGGACTAGTAGTAGTTGAAGCTAGACTGGACCAAATCTTAGCAAGGTTGGAAAACCTAGAACAAGAAAGGGTAAAGGGTAGGGTTGAGAACGAAGTTCCCAATAATGAGCATGAGGGAGAAAACTCTTCTCATGAACATGATCAAACTCATTATCATGAGAGAGAGAAATCACCTTCTCTATCCAAGGAAATAAATAAGAAGTGTATGGCTTATGAACTTTCTAGAGATATGAAGAAAATTACCCCACCCAAGTTTGAAGGAAGTGCCAATGGAGATGAAGTTGAGGCTTGGATAGTCCAAATAGAGAAGTATTTCGAGATTCAAAATTATATTGAGGTCACCAAAGCTGCATGGGGCGCATACTAGTTAGTAGGAGAAGCCTCTAACTGGTGGATGAATAAAAAGATGGAACTCAATATTAACTCATGGAAACTGAAGTGGAGTGAATTTATTGATATTTTCTGTAAGATATGGTTGCCCCAACTCTATTTTGACTAGAAACTCACAAATTTTTAGAGTTTTAGACAAGGTAATATGATGGTCAATGAGTATTGGGAGAAGTTTACCCATCTGCTACGTTATGTTCCTATATACCAAAAAGATGAACTCTTCCATATAAGAAATTTTATCATGGGACTTAACAGTTAGATCATAGGAGAGGTGGATGTGCATGGTCCAATGACTATGGATCTTGTGTACGAGAAAGCAGTTAAACAGGAGAAAAATCTCAAGGCTATCTCCATCCGTCAAGAAAACATAAACCGTAAGAAGATTGTGGGAGTTCAATACAAACTAACTCCAAAGAAGGTGGAAGTTGTGAAAAATGTACCCAAGCAAAGGGAAAAAGGATCCCATAATGGTGGAAAAGAATAAAAAAGGGAATGTAAGAGGAATGGCTCTAGTTGTGGGAATACCAATAATGTTGGTGGAAATGCTAGTAAATCTGGAGAACCCGCAAGGAAGAGAGGACCGAATACGAGATGCTTTACATGTGGAGGGGACCATTATGCTAGAGAATGTCCCAATAGGTCTTTTGGGTCAAAAACTATTATAATCCACTGCATACCTAGCAAGCGATGTTCCAACAAAAGATACATGCAGCTGTGGATGATCGCCAAATGGAGTATCAAGTGACTCCAATTGAACCTCTAGGTATTTTGTTTGGCTTACCCATTTTTGTACTTATAGATACTGGTGCAATTGAGAATTTCATTTCACCTAGATTAACTAAGAAATTATCTAGAAAGGTTGGATACATGGAAAAGTATTGGGATGTAGAGTATGCAAACTATACAAGAGAAAAGATGGAGCTATGTTTGTTCAAAGCTAGGATAGAGCTACCTTGTTTTTCTATAGAAGTGAACCTATATGTCATGCCTTTAGGATCCTATGATGTTATCTTAGGTATGAATTGACTATGGAGACATAGGGCTAAGGTAGCTCTATAGAAAGGAGAATCGGGTTGTCGACGCCTTATTGCTTCATATAGTGATGATTCAAACTAAATTCAATAGTGATGATTCAAACTAAATTCAAAGGTCAAGTGTTATAGAAATGCAAAGGGGATGAGTACTACTTGCAAGACAAGCATGCACTTACTAGTAATCCACAAGATTCTAGGTATGAAGGTTTTCATTTTGAACCTAATGGATTACTTAGATATAAGGAGAGAATGTATGTACTTGACATAGAAGAGTTAAGGAGCTTGGTATGGAAAGAAGTACATGAAGCATCATACTCTCAACACCTTGGAGCGACTAAAATGATGGTAGATGTGAAGCCATTATATTTTTGGAAGGGGATGAAAGGAGATGTTGCTAGATTTGTGGCTAGGTGTCTTGAATGTCAAAGGGTGAAAGCGGAGCATCATCATCCAACATGATTATTATACCCACATGATATACTAGAGAGGAAGTGACAAGTCATAAGTATGGACTTTGTGCAAGGATTTCCTATGTCAAGAAATAGGCATAGTTCTATTCTTGTGGTTGTAGATAAGCTTTCCAAAGTAGCACATTTCATACTCAGGAATCTAATTGATGGAGCACTTATCATAGAAAGGAAATTTGTGCAAGAAGTGTTTAGGTTGCATGGGATTCTTGAGAAGAAAATATTGGATAGCGATGCATGAGTCACTTCTAGGCTTTGGAGAACTTTGTTTTCTGCACTAGGGACTTAACTGAATATAAGTTCAACATATCATCCAAAAATGCATGGAAAAACTAAAAGGGTGAATCAAGTATTGGAAGACCTACTTAGAATGTATTGCATGGATCAACAGTACAAGTGGGAGGACTACTTACCTTTAGTAGAATTTTCTTACAACAATTCTTACCATTCCATGATAAAGATGGCTCCTTTCGAAGCATTATATGGTCGAAAGTGTTGAACTCCTATAAGTTGGGATAAACTTTAGGATAGTTTGAGTCTTGTGCCATAAATGTTGGATGAAATGGAAGAGCAAGTGAAAGTTTTTAAGCAAAGGTTGGATGAATCTAACAACATACATAAAAGATATGCTGATGCTAAGAGAGTGGCCTGTAATTTTTCCATAGGTGACAAGATGTTGTTGAGAGTGAAACCTCATGAGAGATCCATTAAATTTGGAAAGTATTCCAAGTTAGCTCCATGCTATGTAGGACCTTTTGAGATTCTAGAGGAAGTGAATCTGGTAGCTTACCAATTGTGTTGCCACCGGCTCTTCCCAAGATGCATAATGTCTTACATGTGTCATACCTAAGAAGTATATACCAGGTGATAATCATGTGATTGAATGGATTACTTTATAGGTATAGGACTTGGGAGTGGTAACTCTCGAGCTCGTCAAGGTGCTCAGAACACGTAAGCTTCGCTTGCATAACATGGAGGTTATGCAATGCAAAGTACAATGGGACCGGTATGCAGAAGACTCTACCACTTGGGAGGACTATGCTGAGATTCAACAAAAGTTTCCTCATGTTTTAGATGCATTTGAGTGTACTTGCAAAACAATATGTTGTTTATGTGTGTTTTATGTTGCTACATAAAATCATCAAGGATGGCGATTCACAAGGGGGGAGTATGTTACACCCCAATTGTGTATTTACTATTTACTATTAATATGGAGGGTAAATGTGAATGTAATTTGAATTCTAAAGGTGAATAAATTGTGCTTGCACTTTGTTATCAACAAATTTTGAATGAATGTTATCTCATTTAATGATATGTGAAGAAATGCATATATGTGAAATGGATGGTTATTGAATTGATATTCTAACTATGGAGATGTATTATGTGGAATGCATAACTGACTACTATGGGAATGTGTTAGTTGGATGCAGGTATATGTTCAATCCTCCAGGCATAGGGGAAGTATCACTTAGGAGAAGATCTTGGTCGGGTAACCAATAATGTAACCTATTTGAGATTGCACACACTCACAGTAGTAAGGTTGAGTCAAGTTATCATGTTGGGAGTTGGTATGTCATCCTTAGTTGATGTGTTTGCATTAGTAAGGGTCTTGATTACTATTGAGTGCATTATTGGGTGATGTTTATCTGTTTGAGCTTGTGAGTTCTTCCTTGTATTACTATGTTTGTATTGATGAGTTGAACACACATGGAATGTATGTATATGTATAAATAAGCATGTCGATGATAGACCATATGCATGAAGGAACACGTACATGAGGGTACATAGGTAGACGTGTCTATGCACACTTATGAACGAGTTGCTTATGTGCATGGAACTATCAAATATACCTTACGACATGTATATGTATAGATATATTACATGTAGAAACCTATCACTATGATAGTAAATGTATGAGTGTGGTGTGCAATCAAATGTGTATATATATATATATATATATGATATATATACATATGTCCACATGTATACATGTATCAATACAAACATATGCTTGGAAAACATACATTACCCATATGAATGTATTAATATATGTACACATACGTATACATGTATATAGATGCATATATACATATATATATACATACATATACATATATATATACATACATATATATATACATATATATGTACACAATCGATGTAATTGTTATTACTATGAGAATGTTAACTTGATGTATTCATTGTATATCAAATATATACATACTTTATTGACCTAAGATATATACATATACACATATTTATATGTGTGTGTGTGTGTGTGTGTGTTGATATACATACATATATGTACATGTAAATATATGAATATATATTTATATATGAACATAAGCTTGGAGGTCAATTAACATATGTAATTCTTATAGGCCGATTGTTTATAACATATACAAGCATGTTAAAGGCCAAATATAATACATATTGGCAATGAGTAGGGGTCGAATTATATGCTATGTAATGCACACTAGTTAAGTCGATAAGGATAAATTGACATAGTCCATGCTTTGAGTTAGAACATCTTTGACTTAGTAAATTGCAATTTACTTGAGATGCCTTATCATATATTGATGGATTAATACCTACAGTGTTGTAAAGTGAAACACATGATAATAAGATAAGTAACAACAAGGTAAGGAAATGATCAAAGCTGATTTATGAGACAAAGTGACTCATCATTCCTTTATTTTTTGTTGATCATAGAATTAGTCAACTATGAGAAAGTGCTGCATTTTAAATGAGGACTGATTCAATGAGTTAAGCCATGCCAAAATAATAGGAAGAGTGGTTGCTTGCTTGGTGCCATATTATGAAGTTCTAAGTGCTATAGAAGTTCATTTTGGAAACAAATCAACTGTCACCATTTGATCATGTGTAGATTGAAATGGTCTTAATTTTCTATCAACCATAGAGGTCGAGCTATGACATTTTACGCTGAGTACACTCTTTGCTTATTCACCACCTTTTAGTTGAATTGAGCAAGTCGACTAGCATGGATGCTGCTGTCAATTTACATGCCTTTTTCTATATGCTACGAAATCTCCTTTTAGCTGTATAAATAGAGAGGAAAAGCTCTCATTTGGGACACACTTCTCATTCTGTAAAATTATTTTTCTATTTTATTCTGCTACATTATTTTGTGAGAGTTGAGAGTTGTTTTGTGAGGAGCTTTATTGTTTGAGTTATACTTGAGAGAAACATATTATCAACTTGTGAGAGGTTTTATTGAGGTATTGTTTGTGAGGTCAGAACGAAGCTGGTAGGCTGTTGTAGAAGGATGAGCATCAATCAATCAATTGGATAAGCATTATATAGGCATGAGGGTACATCTTCCTTTATTTTTCTTTGTTTTTGAAAGACTATTTCTTGGGTGCTTTATTTGATCTATTGAAATTACTTGCATTATGGAAATATAACATTTTCTTTGTAAGGAAATTATAAGTTGTTTGTGTTGTTTTGTGAAGTGGTTGTAATTACTCCTTAATAATGGGGATTTTTTGTCGTAGGTATTATTATAGTAGTTAGGATTAAACAAGGGTAGCTTAAGGGTTACTCATAGCTAAGTTATTTAATTATACTAGTTAGCTAGCGGGTTACTCATGGGATTGTTTGTTCATTGAATGAAGGGAACTTGCACATATGCTTGTGAGTAGAAATACCATAGAGTTTCTGGGAAATGGGATAGGTTAATTTTGAGGTTAAATATTTCCCATGGGAGGGATTACCTATACATAGATTATAGGGGCCTTAAGTAAAAATGAGCGGTAAGTGAATAAAATGACCATCACTCGAAGTACTGGGTGAGAACACTTTGGCCAAAGTAGTGTGATTGTCTTGGGATCCATTGTTAGTTCATTGTGTCCATGTAGTGCATGCTAGTTATAGATTGTAGGGTTATAAGTTCTAGTCATGTAGGGCACAACAATAAGCTCAATGTGGTTGTCGTACGATGTTACTCCACCAATATTTTCATTGAAGAGTAGGGCCATCTATCATATGATAGATGTGCAGGGGACTGCATATGATTCCGTGGTTGGTAGAAAAGTGCTTGCGTGATGCTTCTCCTCTTCAGTAGGTGAAAAAAAACCAAGGTTTTGAAAGGCGGATCCTGGACCATCTATATCTATTGCCTTGAAGCTTGGTTGAGCTATGTATGTACTTGTGCACATTCTTGGAATATTGTAATTTGTGAAATTAATATATTGAAATGGAATCCTTGTTGAATATTGTTATGGAATCTATGTTCATTTTTCCTCAATAAAGAAAATAATTTTTTTATTGCAATGGCTTGTTACATAGTTTGTTTACTCGCAAAGTGAAAATTTGGGAAAAATTACTTCAGTGAATGGTTGGCATATTACATGACGTTGAAATCAAGGTTACAAAGCTAGTAAGAGACAAAGAAGTATGTGAAGAACTGGCTGGTAGATTAGAAAACATCAAAGATCTTGGAGAGGAAGCTGCCCAAGTGCTAAATAATGAAGATTAAGTTGTTGTCCCAACTCCTCCTTCAAGTTGCATTCAAGAAATGATGTATTACCTCCAAACTGGTGAGTGTCCATAATGATTAAACAATGCAAAATGAAGGTATTTTAGACTTCAAGCCATTCCTTAGGTCATTTTGGATGGAAACTTGTATAGAAAGAACTTTCATGGAGTTTTGTTGAGATGCATAGAATCTGATCAGATTAGCAACGTGTTTGAAGAATTCCATAATGAAGTAGTTTGTGGCCACTTTGCACCAAGAACTATAGGTCTTAAAATAATGAGAGCTGGTTACTATTGGAATAATTTGTACAAGGATTCCTATGCAAGGGTAAGAAAATGCAAACAATGTGCTATATTTATAGGAAAACAGAGGTTAGAAACCTTACATTTGCATCCAATTCAAGTAGAGAAACCATTCATGAAGTGGGGTCTTGATTTAATTGCACCCATAAACCCACCTTCTAGTTTAGGACACAAGTTGATATTGACAAACATTGATTGCTTCACCAAATGGACAAAGGTTGTAGCATTGAAGGAGGAAAACTAAAGTGTAGTACTTAGAAACTTCTATGAGGACATAGTAGCAAGGTTTAGTACCCCTGAATCCATCTCAGATAATTCATTAGCTTTTGTAGGCATGAGAATAACTTAATGGGCTGTTAAAAATGATATATTTTTTAGCACTTCATCCAATTACTATCCACAAGGTAGTGCACAAAATGAGTCCACTAACAAAAAATTGATTAGGATCATCAAAAGAGCAATTGAAGACATTAAGAGAAGCTAGCACAACAAGTTGAAACTAGCCTTATGGGCTGATAGAATTACTCCCAAGAGGTCTACATGTAATTATCTATATGTTCTTGTTTATGGAAAAGAAGCCAGGTTGCCTATCTTAGTAGAGTTACCAACTCTAAGTTTGATCAAAGAGCTGGAAATGATGGAGGAAGAACCAATGGAAGTAAGACTTGATGAGTTGATGAAGTTGGAAGAAAAAAGAAGATAAACACTTCAAAATCTAGAGATTCATCAAGCACTAATGAATAATACATTTGATAGGAAGGAAATCCCAAGATTTTTCAATGAAGGAGATCTTGTTCTCAAATGGGATGAGCTGGAAAGTAGACCTAAAAAGTACACCAAATTTGATGCTATGTGGAGTGGCCCTTTCATGATCAGAAAATGCGAGCCACACAATTCCTTTCAGTTGTCAAATCTTGAAGGAGAGGAGCTACCAATCCTAGTCAATGGAATTCATCTCAAGCTTTGTTATTGAGGTGATAATTCAAAATTGTATCATAGTCAGATATAATTCCCTGTTAAATAAGTCCTGATGCACATGTTTCAATTTAGGTTTTCCCCTTTCTCTAAGTGCTGGTGCACATGTTTTAGTTTAGTTAGTAGGTGTTTACTTCTGTTCAATGTTTCTAGCAGCTGTGTTAAGGTATGATCCAAGTCTTTTCAAGTCATATATTGAATCTATACCCAATGGATTCTAAGGCTACTGGTTCTTTATGTTTAGCAAGGAAACACCCTTGAAAGTCACCAAAATGTTAGCTATTTTAGACCTTGAGTCTCAAATTTCACCTAAGTTTAACCATTTAGTCCTCCTAGGAAATCTTCATGCATTTTTTATAGGCTAAAGGGGAGTAGGGTATCATGTTATAGTATGGTTCTATGACTTTATTTCATTAAAACATGGGTTTAAAAGTGTTCAACCCTTTATTTATATAGAACTACCTTGATAAAGGGAGAGGGAAAAGGGATTTCTTTTTCTTTTACACTTCGTAAAGTTTTAGAGGGAATTAAAATTGAAAGTATTAAAGAAGTCACTTGATTTAAATCAAAAGTTAATATTCCCCATCTCACACCAAGTTATCTTTCTACTAATTCCATGTTGCATGTATAAGGTGGGTTTTATATTTTAGTACTAACGTGGAGCCAAGCTTTTTGTTAGGGTTTGAGTCTTTGTTTTCATCACAAGAGGGTAGTAGCACACAAGTCATGACAAGTTTTCAAGGCTATTACAAGCCTCATGGAGGGTTTGACATGAGATCAACTAGAGTTTATCACTGGAACAACAGTGTATTTGATGCATCTTCAGGTGTTGCTCAACTTCCAAAGTTGAAGAGTAGTTTTAGGAAGAAAGGATGTGAGGAAATCCTTCCTTCAACCTGAAGATAGTTCATTCAAAGTGTTTTCAGTCACCATGCATACTTTTCCTTTTGGACAGGTCAACTCTATCTCGTTTAAAACCTCTTGTTACCATTTGCAAGGGATGAAATCTTTTTGTTTGTATTGTAGGAGTTTCATTATTATGATCTTGAGTTAACTTGTGTAATGGAAGATCATTTGCCAATACAATGTCTTTGAACTGTGATTGTATGGTAGAAGAAACCCTTGTTATTATTTTTCCTTTGTTCGAGGATTCTTGAAAGCCTTTAGGGTTAACTCATGTGTAAGATGGAGGATAACAATAAAACCTAAGACAATTGTATTGCTAAAGACATCCATACAAGAGAGGTTTTGAATTCATGAAGAAGGACAATTCTTTGATCACATTATTAGTCCATTGAAGAGTAGTTGAAGGCATATACAGGAAAATAGACATGACAATCACCTAAGGGAGGTTTAAAGCTATGAAAATCATGATATTAAGGAAAAACCTTCCATTATGGCAATCACAAGGTGAAGGAGCAGTCTATTATCATTCACAATGAAGAATGAATGTCCAAAGAGTTAAAGAAAATGATAACTCCTAAAAGGATGATAGGTCACTGTCACAGTAGGAAAAGGCTATCATAGTGCTCTCAAAAGATCTTCAAATAATGACAGTCACAAGGATGACGATAACAAAGATATGAAGACAACCATAAAAAGAGTAGAGTAGGAATTGTGCAATGAACTCAATAGAATAACATGAATGATCTCAAGTGATAGGAGACTTGAGGAATGAAGAGATCACAATCACAATACAAAGGAGAAAATAACTAGATGACAATCAACAAAGCAAACAAGGAAGTGACAATGGGGAAACAACAAAACATGAAGAATGGATTGTACATGGAAGATTATGCATAGGTCATTGTGTCTTGTGAAGAGAAGCAACTATGAAAATTATATAAGGTTATATATTATTTTAATAAGTCATACCCGACCAATAAGGGTGTGGTTTGGTGGTCAAGTCGCTTGGTTGTAGTGACAGCCACCAGGGTTCAAACCCTCAATGGGCCAAAGTGCTCGTAGACCTTGTGCCTTCGTTGGGCTAATGTGCTTATGGGTTTGGTAGTTTCTTGTGGTTTCTTGTACCTGATTCATAGCTTTAGTCAAAAGTGTTTACCCCTAATAATATGGGTGCATTACACCTTAAGAAAAAACTCAAACCCTAGCTCATGTGGAATAGGGTATTTAATTATGTCAAGTTTCTATTAAGGATAGTGAAGATCCTTAGGGGCAGAGTACAATAACAAAAATTTCATGCATGGAAGAGTCTAGGCCTAAAACGGTCATAGTTTAAGATCAAGTTCATTGATAGGTCATGAAGGGGTAGCTGTGAAAGATAAGTTGTAGACCTAAAATGGACAACACAAATACCTGCCAACCATGTCAAGTGACAACTGACAGTAAGCTCAATGTAAAGGTTTTAAAGGGTAGTGACAATCAAATGGGAGGGGGAAATCATCTTAGTTCAAAAACACAGTCATTGCAACAAGGACTGAGTTTTAGGAAACTGTGATGTTTTAATTTAATAACCATTAAAGGCTCACAACAATGGTAAGAGAGAGATTTTTGAAGACAGTCACTTGGATACAAGGAAGCATAGTTCCTTACAAAATTAGATGACCATCATACCTATGAATCAAGAAGATTAAAGTTTTAGAGGGGTATTCCATTGAAAAGGAAGGAGTTAAGAGTAGTTCTAAGGCATCTTTTGCAGGGTTTTCTCTTGTGCATGAACCAAAGGTGATTCATCATGCAAAGTGGAGAATATTTCAAGGAATTAAGACAATCAATTAAAGTTCTAGTTCAAGTTTATCACAAGTTCAAAAGCTGGAGTTCACCATCGGTCTTCTTTTTTAGTTAGAAATCAAGTTTCTCTTCTATACAATCTTCTATTCTTCTTTTCTGAAGTTAGTTCCTTCTTTTTTCTTGCATACACAACAAAGCACTAAGCATTGTAATTCAGTTTTTTAAAAGTATTTTTAGTATTTTAGAAACATTTTTAGTTGCAGTAGTGAAGATTCCTTTCAAGTTCAATAAAAAGCAACAATTATTTCTCAAACATCTATTTTAAGCATGGAAAATGAATGATCTAATGCATTTATTGTGTTTTCCTTTATAAAACCTTTAAATCTATCTCATTTATGCACTATGGAAGAGAAAGAATACATGTTAAATACAAGTTATAAGTTGTGTTAAAATGTTCCAGTAGTTGAGGTTGTGAAACTAGTTTTCCTTCAAACAAATGCTAAACATAGACCTTCTCATAAATCATATATGTATTTTCATGATTAGTTTTGAGTTATGAGCAAACAAACCTATTTATTTGAATATGATTGTGAATTTAGCGCAGCTTATAGAGTTTAAAAATTGGTGAATCACCTCCTAGTAGCAGTAGAGTTTCATTTCCAAAGTAGTCTCTTCCACTTTTCCAAATCAATTAGTAGTTGTAGGAGGTCTTCAAAGGGAGCCAACCAATAATTTGGAGGTTCATCCTCATCTTAGGTAACCCACAAGCCCAAGGATGTCCCCATGTTGCACATGATTTCCAAGCTTTAAAGCTTAGCATTCAGGGCACAATCCTTCGTGACAATAGTTTTTGGCACACTCGATGGGACACTAAAACTCATTTCAGTCAAGAAATACAAATTTCACTGTTGTTTTGGAAAATGCAACAATTTTTTTGACCTTTTTAAGGTTATAAACATATACTTGGGGACTCTAATATCTAATTTTGAAGCAGATCTAGTGCAATCAACACATGAGAAGAGTGCAAACAAGAGAAAGATCTTCTCCCTTTGAGTATTTGCAACTGTCACCACCAAGAAGAAAAGGGAGTGCACTAAGAAGGAGTCTTAACCTACTGGATAGGTCATGTTCTACACCTCCAAATTACAGGCTTGAAAGTCTTGTTCTAAGAGTTCTAATACCAAATATACAAGTACTGGAAAATCTAATGGCAAGGTAATTTTATTTTGTATTGTTTAATGAGGGTAGCCCATTAAATTTTTCTCAACATGATGAGATTCTTGTGGAAACCCTTAGAAACTTACCTTCTTTCATTAGAGAAGATCAGACTACCCCTATTGAGCATATTAGGGATGTAGCTACATTATGTTGAGTTCACAATATCACAACTTAGAATGTGGCAACTAGACTCTTGGCTGCATCACTGAAAGGAAAAAGTTTGCAATGGTTCAGGAGTTTGGAAGTTAATTCAATCAAAACATGGGATGAACTAGGTGATGGATTACACAAGCAATTTGAAGACAAATCAAACCATTTGTCTTTAGTAAGGCAACTAACTACCATAAAAAGAGCTCCACATGAGCATATGTTTGATTTTAATTATCATTTCTAGAAAACTTGGGATAGAATTCCAACAATGATAAGACCTTCAACCCAACATGCATTCTTGTATTTCCTTAAATCCCTTAATAGTGATATATCTATCATGATTCAATTAATGGGTGGAAATACACTTCCTATAATGCAATATGACATTGCCATTAGAGTAGAAAATAACCTCATACAAGCTAGTAAAATAGCCCAAGGCCTCCAATGCCTATATTTCCTTGGTAAAACCACTTATAACATCTCCATTACCTCCAATAGCTACTGTCCCTACTATACCAACATTAAATTATCCAAATCTTGTCCAAGAAAAGGCTATCACAGCTCCATCCCCTAAATTTCAATAATTAAAAGGAATTTTGTAAAACTTTGGTGATGAATTGGTCAACATAAATAAGCAACAAAACAAAAATTTGAGACCTTATCAACCTAATCATCCTATTAGGCCTCCTTATCAAGTTGATCCCAAAGGCTAGAGAAGGAATTTTAATGCAAGGCCTTATCAACCTTACAATCAAAATGCTGCCAACAGTTGTAGAGAAATTATACTGGTACAAAAAATATAGCAAGGATTATGAGTGGTGTTTTCCATGTAACCAACCTCATAACTAAGCCACATGTTCAAATGGAGTGATCAACCAAGCCCTCATGGTACAAAATAACACTACTGTCCCACAAGATACAACACAAGAGACTAGTGGACAACAAGGTTCTCCAATAGAGATAGGTTCTCCTAATGTTGCATTGATGAATTTTCAAAGTGAAGAGTTCTATGGAGTGAACCAATCACAAGGAAAAAATCAATCTTACACCTCTATAGCAACCAATACAGGTCAAAGAAAAGAGATGTTGAAATAGGGAAACAAGATGATAAAGGCCAACAACAAGCTGATAAGGGTAGAAATCAGACTTCTACAAGCCAACAGGGCCAAGATTGGCTTTCATCTTCACAAAATATTCAAAATTTTCTAAGGAATCAAGTGGTGATAGGTAAAAAACAACCAAAATTCCAACCACAACCTCTACAACTAAAATAGATGTTGTTGTTTCCAAAGGACAACAAAAGGTTAGTACTAATCCATTTAATATTGCGGATCACATGAAGAAAACTACTATTAGTTTTTCAATGTTGGATGCTTTGTATATTCCTAGACAAAAGGATTTGTTGCAAGATGCCTTAGCTAAGATCTCATTGTCAAACGAGACTCCTAAAGAGCAACCCAAAGTTGTGCTTGCAAAAATCCCCCAAAAAAGAGTGAACAACTAGCTCAAGAGGTTAAACCACCCCCATTTTATGTTAGTCTGATTATTGGCTAACACTTAGTTCACAATTTCATGATTGACTTAGGAGAAAGCAACTCTATAATGCCAAAACAATTAGTAGATAAGTTGGGATTAATATATGATTCTCTTTCAACATGAGTAATTTAGTTAGATGGGACAACCATAAACTTAGTTGGGGTGATTAAAAATCTAAGTCTTACCTTAAATACTTGCCCAAATTTTTCAATCCCATAGGATATATATGTCATAGATCTACCACATTTCTTTTCCATATTCCTTTCTAGGGATTTCACTGCAAATTTTGGAGGATATCTATCATTTGATTGGTCACACCTATTTTTTAGAAAAAGATATGGCAAGAAGGTGACTATAAAATAAAAAATTCTTGCTAAAGACCACATAGAGCCATAGGTTCCTAACGCCTTAAATGAAAATCTTACCATTCACAAACAAGAGGAACAATCCATTATCCAAGATCCCAACACCCCCATAGAAGGCATACCTAACCTAATTTTAGATGAGTGGGCAACTAAAATCATGAAGTGGATCCTTTCAATCATATGGATGAAATAGGACTAGGGATTTATATGATTCATGAGCAAGATGTAGCTGTCCCAAACCTGGTAAAAGAGGAAAGAAAATAGTGTGAACAACAGTCTAATCAACTTTGGCAGTTGTACTTTGATGGATCACGAAGCATATTTGGTGCTAGTGGAGGTCCTATGTTGATCTCTCCTGATCGTGAAAGATATTATTTAGCTATGAGGTTTGATTTCAGTTGTACTAAAAATACAATAGAGTATGAGGCACTCATCCATGGCTTAGAATGGGAAAGAAAGAAAGGTATCAAGTGCTTACAGTTATTTGGGGATACTGAATTGGTAGCAAATTAGGTGAGAAATCTAAATGTAACTAAACATGATTTTCTCAAGTTGTATAAGCAGATGATTTGGGATCTAATTAAAGAATTTGATACTTTTAACTTGCTATCCATTCCAAGAAATCAAAATAAAGAAGCTGATAGATTGGATGCCATGGGTTCAAAATTTGATATTCCAAATGAGTTGAAAAATGTCAAAGTACAATAGTATGTAAAGGTGGTGGTAAGGCCATCAGTTCTAGATAACAACACCAATTGGAAAGTATTGAAAGTGATGAAAAAATTGTAATTTTTTTGATTGAAGAGGCTGAATTTGTAGTTAGTAATCAACAAAAGTGGCCGCAACAGTATGATAATCAGATTCTACAATTGAAGTCAAATAATTTCCAAAAGGTTTGGTAACTTTAGAATCTATTTTTAATACTGATGATCAAGTGAGGAAAGAAAAAACCAACATGTTAGTAAAAGAAGAACATTATTAAACCATTGAGATCTTCAGAGACAAGCTCCTAAAACTTGGCAAGGTATGTACCAAGGAAGAAAAGCATGCTTTTATTTTATTTTTCCAAGAATTTGATGATGTGTTTGCTTGGGAATATGGAGATTTGAAGGGTTTTAACCTTGAGTTGGAACCTAATGCAAAACCAATGATACAAAGGCAAAGGCCTTTGAATCCAAAGCTAGAAAAATTTATGAAAACAAAGCTAAACAATCTTATCCAAGGTAATATCATCTTCCCTATTAAGCATTCATCTTGGGTATCTAATTTGGTAACTGTAAGGAAAAAGAATTGTGAAATCAGGTTGTGTGTTGAATTTAGAGATCTAAGCAGAGCTTCCCTCAAAGATGATTATTTTCTCCCCTCAATGGAACAAATATTGCAATTTGTATTGGGATCTGAAATATTTTTATTGTTAGATGGTTATTCAAGGTACAATCGGATTTTGGTAAAAGAAGATTAGTTCAAAATTGCTTTTACCACCAAATGGGGAACCATGGCATATAGAAAGATGCCCTTTGGATTATCTAATGCAAGGGAATATTTCCAAAGAGCTATGGACAAGGATTTCCAAGGCCCCATGAACAAGTTTGTACTTTTTTATGAAGATGGCATAACTATTTTTTTTAAAAGATGCTAATGAACATTTTGATTATTTGAGAGATGTAAGGAATATGGTGTTTCTCTCAATCCTAAGAAGTGCATCTTTGTTATCCATGAAAGAAAGTTGTTTGGTCACATAATTTCAAAGCAAGGTATCACAATAGATCCTGAAAGAGTAAGAGCAATCTTAGCCTTACCTTCACTTGCTCACAAGAAGGGTTTACAAAGCTTCTTTGGAAGAATAAATTTTATTAAAAGGTTTATACCTAACATTGCAACCCTCTTGAAGCCTATAATAGCTATGTTGAAGAAAAAAGTAAGTTTTAGCTGCTCAAGAGAATCCAAAAGGAGTTTTGAGGAAAGGTACACTTATGTGGAAAAAGATGCTTTAGTAGTCATTAGAAGCCTTAAAAAATTCAGGTATTTGATTTCAAATAACAATATACATCTTATGGTTTCTCATCCAAGTGTTAAAGAATTTTTTTTGAGTAAGGATCTAAATGATAAGAGGGCTGGTTGGATAATCAATGTCATGGAATATGACATTAAAATAAAGGTTACCAATCTGGTAAGAGGCAAAGGATTATGTGAACAACTAGCTGGTAGGTTAGAAAATAACAAAGAGCTTGGAGAGGAAGTTGTCCAAGTGCTAAATAATGAAGATCAAGCTGCTGTCCCTACTCTGCCTTCAAGTTGGATTCATGAAATGATGCATTACCTCCAAACTAGTGAGTGTCCACAAGGATTAAATAATGCAAAACGAAGGTATTTCAAACTTCAATCCATTCCTTATGTCATTTTTTATGGAAACTTGTATAGGAAGAACATTCATGAAGTTTTGTTAAGATGCATAAAATTTGATTAGATTAACAAAGTGCTTGAAGAATTCCATAATGGAGTAGCTAGTGGCCACTTTGAACCAAGAACTATAGCTCTTAAAATAATGAGACATAGGTTGCAACATTACTTCACCAAATGGATAGAGGTTGTAGCATTGAATGAGGCAAACGAAAGTGTAGTACTAAAAGTTTCTATGAGGACATAGTAGCAAAGTTTAGTACCTATGAATCCATTATCTTAGATAATGCACTAGCTTTTGTAGGCTTGAGAATTACTGAATGGGACATTAAAAATGATATCTTTTTGAGAAATTCATCCAATTACTATCCACAAGGTAATGGACAAGCTGAGTCTAATAACAAAAATTTGATTAGGATCATCAAAAGAGCAATTGAAGAAAATTAGAGAAGCTGACACAAGAAGTTGAAACTAGCCTTATGGGCTAATAGAATTACTCCCAAGAGGTCTACATGTAATTCTCCATATGTTCTTGTTTATGGAAATGAATCCATGTTTCCTATCTCAGTAGAGTTACCAACTCCAAGTTTGATCAAAGAGCTAGAAATGATGGAGGAAGAAACAATGGAAGTAAGACTTGCTGAGTAGATGGAGTTGGAAGAAACAAGAAGATAAACACTTCAAAATCTAGAGATTCATCAAACACTAATGAAGAAGATATTTGACATGAAGGTAGTCCCAAGAGTTTTTAATGAAGGAGATCTTGTTCTCAAATGGGATGAGCTAAAAATTAGACACGGAAAGCACACAAAATTTGATGCTATGTGGAGTGGACCTTTCATGATAAAAAAATGCAAGCCACACAATGCCTTTTAGCTGTGAATATTGAAGGAGAGGAATTGCCAATCCCAGTCAATGGGATTCATCTCAAGCTTTGTTATTGAGGTGATATTTCAAAATCGTATCATAGTAGGATATAATTCCCTTTTAAATAAGTGTTTATGCACATGTTTTTGTTCAATTTTTCCCCTTCCCCTAAGTGTTGGTGCACATGTTTTAGTTTAGTTGGTAGGTGATTGTTGTTGTTCAATGTTTCTAGCAATTGTGTCGAGGTCTGATTTGAGTCTTTTCAAGTCTTATATTGACTCTATGCCCAATGGATAATAAGGCTACTAGTTCTTTATGTTTAAAAAGTAAACACCCCTAAAAGTTGCCAAAATATTAGCCATTTTAGACCTTGAGTCTCAAATGTCACTTAAGTTTTATCATTCAACCCTCCTAGGAAATCTTCATGCATTTTTTATAGGCTAAAGGGGAGTAGGGTATCATCTTATAGCATGGTTCTATGAATTTATTTCATTCAAATATATGTTTAAAAGTGTTCAAAGCCCTTTATTTATATAGAACTACCTTGGTAAAGGGAGAGGGAAAATGAATTTCTTTTTATTTTGCACTTCATAAAGTTTTAGAGGGAATTGAAATTGAAAGTATTAAAGAAGTCACTTGATTTAAATCAAAAGATAATATTATCCCTCTCATGCTGATTTGTCTTGCTACTAATTCAACGTTGCATGTATGGGGTAGGTTTTATATTTTAGTCCTAACATGGATCCAGGATTTTTGTTAGGGTTTGAGTCTTTGTTTTCATCGCAAGAGGGTAGTAGAATGCTAGTTGTGGCAAGTTTTCAAGGCTATTCCAAGCTGCATGGAGGGTTTGACATGAGATCATCCAGATTTTCTCACTGGAACAAAAATGTATTTGATGCATCTTCATGTGTTGATCAACTTCCAGAGTTGAAGAGCAATTTTAGGAAGAAATCATGTGAGGAAATCCTTCCTTCAACCTGAAGACAGTTCGTTCAAATTGTTTTTAGTCACAATGCATACTTTTCCTTTTGGATAGGTCAGCTCTATTTCGTTCAAAACCTCTTGTTACCATTTGCAAGGAATGAAATCTTTTTGTTTGTATCGTAGGAGTTTCATTATTCTGATCTTGAGTTAACTTGTGTAATGGAAGATCATTTTCCAATAAAATGTCTTTGAACTATGAATGTATGGTGGAAGAAACCGTTGCTATTATTTTTCCTTTGTTTGAGGTTTCCTCAAAGACTTTAGGGTTAACTCATGTGTAAGATAGAGGATAATGGAAAACCCAAAGACAGTTGTATTGCCAAAGACATCCATACAAGAGATGGTTTGAACTCATGAAGAAGGACATTCCTTTGATAAAATTATTAGATAGTCCATTGAAGAGTAGCTGAATGCATATACAAGAAAATAGACATGACAACCACCTAAGGGAGGTTTGAAGCTATGAAAATCATGATATTGAGGAAAAACCTTCCATTATGTCAACCATCAGGCTAATAGGTCACTGTCACAGTAGGAAAGGGTTATCACAGTGCTCTCAAAAGATCTTCAAATAATGATAGTCACAAGGATGACAATAATAGAGATATGAAGATGGTCATAAAAAGAGTAGAGCAGTACTTATGAAATGAACTCAACAAAATAACATGAAAGATCTCATGTGATAGTAGACTTGAAGAATGAAGAGATCACAATCACAATGAAAAGGTTATAATCACCAAATGATAACCAACAATGCAAACAAGGCAGTGACAATGGGGAAATGAAAAAACATGAAGAATGGACCGTGCATGGAAGATTATGCATAACTACATGTTAGAATCAAACATATAGTCATAGGAGTTTCCAATAGATAGTCAAAGAGGATTGCGTAAAGTGAATAACAACCATCTTTAAAGAACTTTAAAGAGAAACAAATGACAAACATATGGAATAGGTGTTAGAGGTATAGGATCCATGTCCAAAAGATTTACAATTTACACCATGAAGAAAGGAAAATATAGAGCACCATGTAAAGATGATAGTCTATGTCATTATGTTTTGTGAAGAGAAGAGGCTATGGAAGTTAGATAAGATTATATATGATTTTAGTAACTCAAACCCTAGCTTGTGGAATAGGGTAGTTAATTATTTCAAGTTTCTATTAAGGATTGTCAAGATCCTTAGGGGAAAAGTACAGTAACAAAAATTTCATTCATGGAAGAGTATAGGCCTAAAAGGGTCACAATTTAAGATCAAGTTCGTTGATAGGTCATGAAGGGGTAGCAGTGAAAGATAAGTTGCAGACCTAAAATGGATAGCACACATACATGACAATCATGCCAAGTGACAATCCCTTTTATGACAGTAAGCTCAATGCAAAGGTTTTAAAGGGTAGTGATAGTCAAATGTGAGGGGGAAATCATCTTAGTTCAAAAACATAGTTGTGCCAAGAAGGATTGAGTTTTAGGAAAAAAATGATGTTTCAAGTTAATAATAGCCATTAAAGGCTCAAGACAATGGTAAGAGAGAGATTTTTGAAGACAGTCACTTGGATACAAGGAAGCATGGTTCCTTACAAAATTAGATGACCATCATACCTATGAACTAATAAGATTAAAATTTTAGAGGGGAAATCCATTCAAAAGGAAGGAGTTTTCCTTGAGAGCAGATTAAAAGGTTGAAATAGAAAAGATTGATGAAGTTTCAAAGGATATTCAACATGATGCCTAAAGTCATCACAAAGTTTCTTGATAGTCCATGGGTAGTTCCTAAAAATGAATGGATAGTCAAGTGAAGAACCTTAAGTATGATCAACCCCTATGAAGGAATGATGCAAATACAATCAAAGGTCAGTCATATGTATTGTGAAGCACAACCACCATGAGGCAGTCAAGAGACAAAGCAATTACAAGTAAATGCTAAGGTAAAGGTAACTAGTTATGATGATAGTTCTTGATACTTATAAAGATAAAGTACAGAGGCAAGACTAATGTGAAAATGATTTCATGACAATATAGTGACAACCTCATCAATTGGCACCTTGGAAACTTATTATCAAAAAGAGGTGGAAACCAAGAGGTTATGAAGTTTCTAACAGACAGGGGGAAGTGCTTCTTTATGCTAATAAAATGCAACATATAGTGAGTGGCAATCTCAACCCCATATTTTCTGTGCATAGGAAATAGCCTTTCTTGGGTTTACATTGTTAATGCTTGGTGGCAGTACTTTGAGGGTTCATTAGACAAGGCTAATTGCATTGTTCAAAAGGTAGAGAATGCAAAATCCAAAATATAGGGACAACTAAATAATAAGTGGTAGTTTCATGGAATCATGAGGTGGTTTTATCAAGATCAAGGTGTGATAATCATTGGAATAGGAGAGACACATAAAAAATCAAAAGGGAAAACAAATAGCCATAACCTATAGTGCTTTGGGACAATGTTCATCATTGTGTTTTTAGTCATCACCATGCATAGGATGACTTGGGTGCCCTATCAAGAAGGTGCAAAAGAATAGTAGTAGTTATGATTTGAAGGAAAACCTATGCAATATTCCTTGAGGGTAGTTTGTGTGTCAAAATTTGTTAAGATCCTTCAAGTGTAGGAGCATTGTTCAAGGGTTAATATGCATGAATTTATGATTTTCTCATTGGATATCATATTCAAGTGCATTGGGATAGTCATCATGTTCTGGAACAATGTTTGGACATTTTTGTTAGAGTTTCCATTCTCCTCCATGTGGATTGCCATTTCACATGAGATTGCTAACCAGGAGACAAATCTTAAGTGGGTTTATTGCAAATCAATTCATAGAGAAAAGTTTAAAGGAGGTTCATTTTACAGTGATAAAGGTGACATGAGAATGGAAGGGTGCAACACAAAGGATCTAAAAATGATGCTAATCCCAACCAATAGGTTGTAAGTTACAATAGATAAAGTTCAACTTAAGTGTTAACAAGCTAAGATCATTCAACCTATGTCACAACAAGCTAAGATCATTCCTTAAAGGGCAGTCATTACTAAGATGCATGTGACAAATCTGATTAAAGATAATTATTTGTTTCTTGAAAAGGGAAGACTAATAAAATACAAGAGGACAGTTAGTCATCAAAAGGGCAGCTCATGGAGAAGTGATGAATTAAAAGATCTAAAAAGGACAGTCAAGTGCAACAATGGTGAAGACTAGGTAGTCATCTTTCAGTCAACCCTATATGTCTATTATCATGTAATGCGTGTCATGAGTTCTCACAAGTTGAGTGGGGTCTTCATGCTCAATTTAGTGGCATTTAGAGGCCTAAAAAGAAATAGCTTTGGCAATTATAATTGATTTCAAGACCCCACATGGGTGTAGTATCAGTCAAGGAAAGTTTTTAGCCTAGAAACCATCAGTTAAGAGAAATTCTAAGGCCTCTTTTGTAGAGTTTTCTCTTGTGCATGACCTAAAGGTGATTCATCATGCAAAGTGGAGAAGATTTCAAGGAAGGAAAACAATTAGTTCAAGTTCTAGTTGAAGTTTATCACAAGTTCAAGAGCTGGAGTTCACAATCAATCTTCTTTTTTAGTTAGAAATCAAGCTTCTCTTCTATAAATTCATCTATTCTTCTTTTCAGAAATCAGTTCTTTCATTCTTCTTGCGTACACAACAAAGCAAAAAGCATTGTAACTTAGGTTTTCAAAGTATTTTCAATATTTTAAAAACATTTTCAATTGTAACAACAAAGATTCCTTTCAAGTTCAATAAAATGAAGTAGTTCTTTCTCAAACATATTTTTTTTAAGCATGGAAAATGAATGATCTAATACATTTATTATGTCTTCCTTTATAAATTTTTTAAATCTATCTCATTTATGCACTATGGAAGCAAAATAATACATGTTAAATACAGGTTATGAGTTGTGTTAAAAGTTCCAGTAGTTGAGGTTGTGAAACTAGTTTTCCTTCAAACAAAGGTTGAACACAAGCCTTCTCATAAAAAAATTATGTATTTTCATGATTAGTTTTGAGTTATGAGCAAAAAAACCTCTTTATTTGAATCTGATTGCGAGTTTAGAGCATCTCATAGAGTTTAAAATTTGGTGAATCACCTCCTAGTAGCAGTAGAGTTTCATTTCCAAAGAAGTCTCTTCCCCTTTTCCAAATCAAGCAGTAGTTGTAGGATGTATTCAAAGGGAACCAACCCATAATTTGGAGGTTCATTCTCATCTTAAGCAACCCACAAGCCTGACTCGGGTGTCCCCATGTTGCACATGATTGCCAAGCTTTAAAGCTTAGCATTTGGGGCACAATCCTTCGTGACAATAGGTTGATAAAAGAAGAGCTTGATGAAGTTGAAATCATGTGTAATGTTGACACTTGTATTTGTTAGTCCCACATGGATGCTAGTTGTCTATTTTCATTTGAAGACCATGTGGTCAATGTGGGCCGTCATCAATGATGTGTAAAGTTAATTCAGACATTGTAATTTCTCATTGGTCCAATTTCTTAATGCATTGTGACTCTAGTAAAAAGTATTTTTGAATAAAGTGAGAGTCAACAATCACTATAATCCCACTTGTGCCACCCAAAGATCAACAATCAACATTCAAACTTTTTAAAAGTTAGTTGAGGATATTTTGTTTGCATAAGTGAGTAGTAATGGTGAAATTGATGGATATCTTCTAGATTTTATTAGATTTTTACATCATAAGCATTTAATTGAGTTTCTAAGAATCCATAAGGCTACTTAGTGTGAATAATTTGTAAATTTTTGAGCTCTCTAATATTCTCAAAAGTGAATTAGGGATTTCAAGCATAATTCAATTAAGTCCTCATTTTTCCCTAATTTTTTGAATTGTTTACAGATTCACATTATTTTTTCATCTTTAGGGTTTTCTTTCTACACCAAAAACATAAAAAGCTATAGGTTTCCATTAATTCTTGAATTTTATGCCACATTTCAAAACCCTAAGTTGTACTTGAAGCCCTAAAAATGAGTCAAATTGGTTCACAACCCTTAAAAGAAAAAATATCATTGGATGAGGACCTCATAGTCCAATTCCTAGGATCATTGAGGAAAGTTAGGAATGCATAGGGGGCTAGGATTTCATTAGACCATTTGAGAGACCAATGCAGAGATTGCAAAGATGTAACAATTCTTATAAATGGATGGTCACTTTTTGAGTATTGATATAAGAAGATATTTTCAAAGAGGCTTATTTCACATGTTTGTGATTTTGATTTGGAAAAATTGATTGTCTAATAAATTTTCATTAATGTGCATTTCATCAGATTAATGGAAGAAAAATATGATGCTGATATTAGGTTACTCTAGCCAGAATGGTGGTGAGTTAGTGAGAATTGATAGGATATACATTGCAGAGGTCTTCAAGCTAAACTCGATAGCCAACAAGGCTATTGACTTCAATGTTTTAACCAAGGAATATTAGAATGTTAGGAGTAGTTACAGGGTGAATTGGTTACCAAATGTTAGAGTGAGAGGTACATATTGAAGACCAGCAAGGTTCACTCCCATGGAATTGGATCCTTGCAATGAAGATATCTTTGAGGATTATTTTATTAAAACATATCACGCCCTATGTTAGGCTCTAGGAGTGGATGTCAAAACTCAAATAACTTCACACTTGATGATGATGGTTGCAAATATATAGAATATGGACCTAAATAGATAATTTGACATTGCCTCATTTATAGTAAAAGGAATAAACAAGCAACTAGTGACAATTAAAAGTGATAGAAGGGTTGTTAATTTAAGATAGTATTCATTAGTGTCATATATTTATATATGGAGGAAGCAATGTTTGGGATAAGGATCTACAAATAAGACTTTGTGATGACAACAAGGTCCTACTTCTTGTGTAATGTTGGACATATATTTGGGATATGCATTTCCTAGATTCAAACTATGTAGTATTTGAAGAATATTTTGTGGGAAAGATAATGAGATATTTAGGTTAATATTTAGATAGGTTTCCAAAGTAAATAATTTAATTTTTAAGGCCAAAGGACAAGGAACTTGAACTAGACATTCAACATAACTAGGGAGATTGGTATCTCCATGCAAATACCACTGTGATAAGAGTTTATGCATCTCCACTTAGGCCACATATCTTACCAAGACATGTACCAAAAAGGGTGGATTTTATCGAAATTATTTGGAAATTGAATGAGTCAAATAAGACTCATTTAAAGAATCATAAAAAGGGATATTTCTTCCTTGCCTATCTTGTTTTTTCAGATTTTTTTCTCACCAATAAGAAGGTTTGGAGCTTCTATATCCAAATTCAATCCTATAAAATGAACCTAGATATTAAAAAAGAGACTATGACCCAGAGAATTTCATAAATCAAGTTAGAATCAAATAAAAGAGGTCAAAATTTTATCATAGGGTGTTATTTGAAGAATATAGCAAATAGAAATTGTTTGGATGAACAAGAGATGAGGATGAAAAGAGAAAAATGGGTTTCTATATATTGAAGGGAGAGGAACAAAGAAAAAAGAAGACCCAAGTCATCCAAGACCTTTCCATGAGATCAAAGATCCTATTGCTAGGATCAAAATTATGATGGAAAATGTAGATGCTAAATAGAATACAAGCCTCTTTTGGTAGTAGAGAGAAAACTAGAGGGGAGACCACATCATGAGGAAGACCCGTAAAAAAATGTTGAGATATTTCAAATTGGAGGAATGGGAAAAGAACCTATGTGTTTTGCAGTTTTCGCACACATGCCCCGCTGAAAGCAGGGACCCTCTTTTTCTTTCGCTCTTTGTGTTTTTCCCCCTTTGATTTTGAGGTTTTTCTTTGCCTTGGCATGCACTTAATATGTTTATCTTTCTTTCCCAAGTGTTTTCCCCAAGTTGCATACTGAAAATATTATGTTTTGGGTGAAGTTTAGGTTTTTACCCTGGTTTGGGATTTTTCGGTCCGTCTAGATTTTCCCGAATTTCATCCAAACTCTGGTTTTGATGCTGCTATTTGGGTTTTTGAGCCAGTTCAGGATTTTTTGCCTCGTCTGGACTTTCCCATATTGCATTCAAAGTATGACTCGGCCTATTTTACACTGCAGTTCAAAGATTTCTAGCCTTTGCGAAATTCTGCCTGGGTCATATTTTTCCTACTTTCCGCCTTGCTGTCAGGTTTTTGAGTTTGGTCGATTTTTGAAGCTTTATGCCATTTTGTTTTATCATTTGTGTTCTCCTAAGTTGAGATGTTCAATCTTGTTGTGCTTTAAAATGTTATAGTCTTGCTTGGGGTTCGAGTTCCTGTGTGTTTGGGCATTTCATGGCTTGCCTTGTGCGTTCATGGTTAAAAACCAAGGTTTCATGCCTAGGGCATCGCCATCTTTTCTTGATTTGTTTTTGAATGAACCTAGAATTCAAAGAAGATCTGTTGAAGGTTCATGTTAGGCAATTTCCATGCTCGGGGTCCTCAAATTTGTGACCTTCGGTCAATTTGAGCGAGGTCACGCCGATCTCCAGGTTTTTGCCTAACTTCGGGACTTTCCTTTCTGGCTGGATTTTCCTAGATTCCTTTAGTTTCATGGAAATGTACTGGTGTTCAGAGTTTTGCACTCTTCAAAAAATTCTAGTCTGGCTAGTTTTCTCCAAAATTTTTGCTAAGTATTGTGCCACTTGAGATGCTTGATGGAGGAATGATTTTGGATGATGAATGCTTGATATTCTATGCTTAATTTAATAGATTACACAATGATTCATGCATTATTTTGTTCATTTTGATAATCTATTGTTGATATTGGTGCCTCATCTGGAGAATCCACCTGGTTCATAATTTTTCAAAATTCCTCCTAGGCTGGTTTTCCCCGGTTAGCTCGAAATCCCAAACTTCTTAGTTTTGGTGGTTAAGGGTTGATTTAATAGTTTTATCATGATTTTGAGCTAACACTTTGATGAAATGTTGTCAAAAATCAGATTTTCATGATGGAATTTGATGGATGCAGGCTGAGTCTAGCAAGGTAGCGACTGGAAGGGCTGGAGAAATTGAATGTTAGAGTGAATTCAACAGTACAGTAGGAGTTGGAGTTAGGAGTTAGTTGTTTTTTTTAAGCAAATATTGTAACAAAAAACTAGAATTGTTGCTACAGTGGATAATTTGATGCAAGCAATGACATTGTGACTTGGTGCCATAATTGCGTTATTCTTATCTGGCATGGTTCTTGTTATTCTATCTTTAAAATTGCTTTGAAAATAGTTGATATATGTCAGATTTAGAATTAGATTGGTTTAATGGTGTTTGTGATTTGATACTTGAAGTGTTTGTAGCAATCTCTGGTCTATACTCTCAACAACTATCTGATTGTAGTTGTTTGGAAAAGTCAACCTAGACCACATATTCATGATGTTTAGTTTGATTGTGAAGATTATTTATTTCAGTTGCAACATGATTGTCTTGAATGAATGTTCATGATTGGAAAATATTTAATGCCTCAGAAGATTGCACCATTTTTGTAAGATTACATATTTATCTGGGTTGAGCAGGAATTGGTTTTTAAGGGATTGGTCCATTTCAAGTATTTTCTCATTTGCATTATTAATCTTAGGAATAGTTTTAAATTTAGATAACTCTTTAAAACCCTTATCTTTTTCATTTTTTTTATCATTTGGGTTAGATCTAGGATTTTAAGTATCACAGTATTGCAAGATTTGATAAGTTATCAAGATTCAATATTTGCTTGTAGTAAGGTCCCATTGTGATTACCAAAATTTTCACATTTATCACTGAGTTGTTTATGCATTGTCAAGACCTAACATTAGAGACCTTGGGGTTATCTCTTGAGTCTTGCTGATAGAGATTTACCTTTCGAGAGAGATAGGATATTATATTCTGTCTGATTTGTTGTGCAAAAACATCATCAATAGATTGGCACTAGGAGGGCCTAAATAAGCAAGTTGGATTGATTTTTGTCTGCCATCTCTCCCGAAAGATTCAGAAGAAGAACTAGATCTACTCTGGGAGAGAAGGAATTTCAAGAATTACTAGACCCTACTAGGTCAAGGAGGACCAACATAAGGGGAGAATCATCATCTGTCCAACCACCTCCATCATCTCCATCATTCTCATCTTCATCAAGTTCATCTTCATCTTCATCTGAGGACATTCCAATCCAACAACCTCAGCCAGTCATAAATCAGCCATTACCACCCCCACCTCCTCCAATGGCTTTCCTAGCTAATAACCCATCTCCATTGAGTTTCGCTAATTACAATGTCATGCCTAAGAACCCTGAGCACTTTTGTTCAAAGTTCCATGTTAACGATCCCAATAGAACTACTGAAGAACACATCATGATCTTTTAAACTAACCTTAAGGATAGGGGAGTCAATCATGAGGATGTAGCATGTAGGATCTTTCCTTATTCCTTAGGAGAGGATGCATTCTATTGGTATAATCACTTACCTGCCAGGTCTATCCGGCATTGGATTGAGCTAGAGACTGCATTTCTATAGAAGTTTAGGATTCCCATTAGTTCCAATGAGCTCTATCGTCAGTTCACTAATGTTAAGAGAGAAGTCAATGAGCCTATAAGGTCCTTTAATAATAGGTTTCATCATGCCTATACCCGACTACAGGCCCCCTTTGCTATTGATGATGCCACTACTTTAGAAGTCTATTATGAGGGTCTTGACAGTCTGAAAACCACCTGCATGAAATGGAGAAATAATCCTCCTAATAACCTACTTGATGCATATGCCGAAGCTGTAAAGGTTAGCACTATCTTAAGACAACATTTGTCTGGAGCTTTTCCATCATTAGGACCTATTACTCACCCTGGACAAGTCCCAACTCTCAATCAGGCTCTCACCAATCATGCACCAATCATGAATCCGGTTCCTTAGTTGCCTATGGTTCCTCACCCAGGGCCTCTAGTGAGTCAAATGCCACCTACAGTTAGCTATCCCCAACAAAGTGCGAATCAACCTCTTCATCCACAATCTCATGCTAGCTATCCCCCATATCTATAGAATTCTAAAGTTTTGAATCAGTCATTGAATACTAGCACTACAGTAGGATATGCCCAAAATAATGTGAGCTAGCCTCTATATAGAAGTCCTGAACAAGAGAGACTGGATGAATTATCTAAACAAGTGAAGAAGAAGTGACTTACTTGAGGAACCAGAACAATTAGTTACAAGCTACTCAGAGAAATATGCAATCCAATTATAGCAGAGAAAGTCAGGAAAATCAACAAGGGAAACATTTTGATAGAGGATACAACAACAACAGAGGATACAACAATGACAAAGGATATAATAATGATAAAGGACAATCCTTAGGCCAAAACTTTGATAGAAGTCAAGTTGGTGGACAAGGGTTTGATAGGAGACAATCACCAAGACAAAACAAGACTTGGAATACAAGGCCTAACAATGGAGGAGTCCCTACTCCATTAGATCAAATAGTCAATCAACCAGTTAATCAAGAGAAGCCTTCTAATGGTGTATTTTTAGTTGAGGCTGCATTATTAGGATGGTGTAGACTCCATAAAATAAGTTAGCATTATGAGTTAGAATGTCTGGAGTTCCACACTGCTGCTTCAATCTTTCAGTATGAGATAGAAAATAATACTAGTGGTCAGGAAATTGTGCCCTCTACCCCTTATGATTCACCTGTGCTAGTGTTGAATCATGCTCCTTTCCCCCTTGATGAAGAAAATGGTCCAGAAGAAGAGTCCAACAGGTAGGGGGATACTATGGATCAAGTGTGCAATGTGGAGGAGGTTGCACAATCGCTCAATGAAAATCCAGTAAATGAAAATGGACCCTTGGATGAAGAAGAAGCTTATGTTGAAGAGGTACAAACTTTCCAGAGGCCTGTTAAGAAGTATGATTTGAGAGACATGCCACATAGACATCCACCGGCTGGAGGCCCCTTCACCACCTCCATTCCACCAAAAAACTTCACCACTCCTCCAGATCCTAATGCCAACAATAATCCATTATATCCTCATGTTTCTAAGCAGTATCTATCAAAGGAAGGACAAGCATAGATGGACATGCCAAAAGGAAGAAGTATTGGAGCAAACAAAGACAGGGTGGTGGAATATTCAAAAGAGACTCCTGCTGATCTAACTGAAGAATAATTGGCTATATATGTTGTAGAAGAACTCAAGAAGCTAAAGGTATTTCTCTTTTCATTTGAGTTATTGAGAGTTCCAACCATTAGGAATGCAGTTCTAGGAGCTTATAATGTAAGTTCCATATCACAAGATAGATCAGTAAGTGAAAGTATTAGTAAAGGATCTAGCTCTCAAACAGTAGGAAGGAAAAACTAGACTCATAATCAAGTTCATGTGCCTCTTGGAGATAAAGGGAAAGAGAGGGATAGAACTCAGGTTGCTCAAGTAGATACTCCCTTAACTCTGTTTCAAGGGAAAACAAAGACTCCTCCATTCCTGATTTTTGTCTGCATATTTGGTAAGCACTTGCATAATTGTTTGTTAGATTCAGGCACCTCTACCAACGTAATGCCATTTGGTGTTTGTTGAGATTTGGGTATTACTCCTGCTGATTCTCAAAAGAAAGTTACACAATTGGATAGAACTAAAGTTAATGTTGTAGGATAATTAAACATGATTCATATGCAGGTTGCCTCTGATCCTAGGATTTAGCAGGTCATTAATATACAAGTGGCTGATGTACCTAATGCTTATGGTTTGGTTCTAGGAAGAGACTTCACCAGAGCCTTGAATGGATATGTATCAACTGATAACTCTCATATGTGTCTTCCTTGGAAGGGAGTGCCAAACCATATTAGAATTGAAAGAGAACCTAGAATGAAGTATATGATCATAGAATATCAAAATACCTCCAATGAAATTCTGATAATAGAGGTGAGTATGGGAAATTATGTGCTTACAGCCCCTTTTGAGGAGTCAGACACAAAAGAGGTCCTTATGCTGCATACAATGCTTGCTGATTTCATGGAAGAATCTAGTAGCACTAGTGCTTTGGTGGAACCAGTTGAGAATGATGATAACCCTGAGGATAATCAGCTCAGCCTACTCAATAATTTTCAATAATTTATTCAACAGTGTATTGAAAACCAGATTCATCTAGGTAGAGGAATGAATTTTGAAGAACTAATCTTGCCCAACTGGTGTAGAGTTCACAATGCTTCTCACTCAGAGTTGTAGTGCTGCTTATGTCAAATAGCAGTAGAGCAAGTGCAAAATTGTATAAAGCCCACTCCAACAGTCAGTATTAACATGCAAAGTACTAAAGAGGACCTTAGAGGGAAGAAAGTGATGCTATCTGAGGTGTCCTCCAGTAGTAATAGTACAAGAGATACAACAATGAAGTTTGCAGTTGCTAGTTGTTGGACTTTGAGATTTGATGGATCCAAGTCAAAGCAAGGAGCTGGGGTAGGATTTGAATTAATCAGTCCAAAAGGTAAGACTTTATTTGCTGCTCATAGACTCCAGTTCCATTGTACAAATAATGTAGCAGAGTATGAAGCTTTGATTCATGGGATGCTTATGGCATTAAGAAAAAAAGGTTAAGATATTGCAAATCTTTGGAGACTCTAAGTTAGTGGTCAAACAAGTCAGGAAGTAGTACTCATGTCATGATAGAAGGGTGACTAACTATAGGCATAGAGTATGGGACCTTATTGAATGATTTGATGCATTCAACATTCATTTGATACCACGTCATAGGAATCAAACAAAAAATTCCCTTTCTCAGGTGGCCAACACTTTGCAACCTTTGTCTCTTTTCGGATTGAAGAAGTTCACTATAGAATTGACCCCGATGCCTTCAGTACCTGACAATGTTACCAATTTCTAGGTATTTGAAGATGATAAGCATATTCTAGATTTTATCACAGGTACAAATGTCTTTGCTTCTCAGATTATTGATGAAATTGAACCCCAAGAAGCAGAAATGGATTTGGAAGGGGTAATTAACTTGAAAACTAATACTATTCCAAGGGGAATGGTATAATTGGAAAGGATTTTCGATCTGGATAAGGTCAAAAATCAAGAACAAGATGCTAAGAAACAATCCATCAGTGGGAAATGTGAGACACACAATATGGGAACTCAAGATGATATTAAGAATGTCTTCATTGGTAAGGTATGTGTGCCAGAGGAGAGAAAAGGAATAATTGATGCAACACATAGATATTAGGATGTGATAGCTTGGAGTTATGAAGACTTGAAAATGTATGACACATCAATTATAACTCATACCATCCCTTTGAAAATTGGAGTAAGACCCTTTAGGTAGAGACAAAGACCAATTAACGCCCTACTAGAGCCTATAATTCAAAAGGAAGTGCAGAAACTGTTGTCTGCTAGGATCATATTCCCAGTCAGACATTCAACTTGGGTTTCAAACTTGGTTCCTATGAGAAAAAAGAACGGGGAAATCAGACTGTGCGTGGATTTTAGGAACCTGAATCAGGCATCTGAGAAGGATAATTATCCAGTCCCCTCACTGGATGAGGTACTCCAGATTGTCAATGGATCTCAGATGATGTCTTTTTTGGATGGCTATTCTGGGTATAATCAAGTTATGGTACAATATGAGGATAGACATAAAATTGCCTTCACCACTAAGTGGGGTACTTTTTCCTACAGAAGGATGCCCTTCAGTTTGATTAATGCTAGAGCCACATTCCAAAGGGAAATGGACATTGCTTTCAAAGACATCATTGGTAAATGCATCATTATCTATATGGATGATTTGACAGTCTTTTCCAAGAAGAGAGGTGATCACATAGTAGATTTATGCAAGGTGTTCCAGAAATGTAGAGAGTTTGGCATATCTCTCAATCCAAAGAAGTGTATGTTTGGAGTTACCAAAGGAAAATTGTTGGGACATGTTATCTAAAAGAAAGGCATTGCTATTGATCCTGAACGAGTGGAGACCATACTCAAGATTCAACCACCAGCCAACAAAAAAGAAATGAAGTCATTCTTTGGTAAAATAAACTTTGTAAGGAAGTAAAATAAACATCACAGGATTTGCTGAGATAGTCAAACCATTGAATGCAATATTTAAGCAAGAAGCTAAAATTGAATGGAATGCAAAGGAAAAATAAGCATTTGCAGAGATTAAAAGGGCCATTGGTGATGCCCCAATACTGGTAGGCCCTAATTATGATAAGAACTTTTACATATATTCATTTGCTTCCGATCATTCTTGTGCTGGCATGTTAACTCCGAAATATGATCAAGGGAATGAACACCCCATAGCGTTTATGAGTGCACCCTTGAAAGATGCATAATTAAGATATCTGAGTGTGGAGAAACAAGCCTATGCCTTGGTTAGGGTTGTGAAGAAGTTCAGGCACTATATTCTCAGGAACAAGGTCCTTGCAATAGTTCCTAATCCTGCAGTAAAGCTATTACTGATGCAAAATGAACTGGGTGAATGAAGAGCCAAGTGGGTGACCATGTTGCAGAAATGTGATATAGAAATTCAACCCATGAAACTAGTGAGAGGACAAGGACTTACCCGAACAATGGCAGAAATGGGTCATGACTTGGCAGCTCATCACTATAATCTTGAAGAGGTCTCTCTAGGAAATTGGTATGATGCAACCCTTCATTATCTGTTAAACCAACAATTCCCAGACCACCTTAATGCCATCCAGAGGAGGGAATTATGCTTAAAAGGTAACAATTTCATGCTAAAGGGAGCTATCTTGTATAAAAGGAATCATGAAGGTGTCTATCTGAGGTGTTTAGGAAGGCAAGAGGCTGACAGAGTGATAACCTTGTTTCATGAGAAGTATGGTATTAGTCATGGTTCTGCAATATCCACTACTAACCAAAATATGAGGGCTGGTTATTACTGGTCAACACTATTCAAGGATGTCCATAACCATGTTAGAACATGTCATATCTGTTAAACTGCAACAACCAAAGAGAAGCATGCAACACTCCCACTTTAACTGGTCTTTGAGGTAAAACCCTTTGCACAGTGGGGAATGGACTTCATTGGTCCAATCAATCTGCCTTCCTCTGTGGGACACAGGTACATTCTTACCGTTACTGATTATTTCACAAGATGGACTGAAGCTCTTGCATGCAAACAATGTACCTCTGACGTAGTAATTAGTTTCATCGAATTAGGTATCATCAATTGTTTTGGGTGTCCCGTGTCTTTGGTTTGTGACAATGGTCTTGAATTTGCATCACTAAGGTTTTCTAATTGGGCCTTTGATCATGGGATTATAATTAAATTTGCATCCAATTACTATCCTCAGGGTAATGGCTTAGCTGAGTCTTCCAATAAAAATCTGTTGATAGTCATTCGTAAACTGCTAGAAAGAAATCCTAAGGACTGGCACACCCAGTTTCGATTTGATCTCTGGGTAGATCATACAAGACACAAGGCCTCCATAGGAACTTCTCTTTATCACTTGGTATATGGTCTTGAACCCATGTTTCCCATTCAGCTCAAAATCCCCACCTTGCAGTTCATCAATGAATATTATGATGAAGGGAACAGACGAGAGGCCAGATTAGCTGAGTTGTTACACCTAGAAGAGAAAAGAGATAAAGCCCTTGAAAACTTTGCCAAACATCAAGGTGCATTCAAGAGATGGTTTGATAGGAGGGCCAAGCTAAAAGCCTTTAGAATCTCTGACTTGGTTCTTTACTAGGACAAACCTCATGACCGTAAGGGAGAGCATGGTAAATTTGACAAATTGTGGCTTGGTCCTTACCAAATTTCAGAGATCCTCGGAGATAATGATTTTCACTTAAAAAATCTCACACGGGAGGACATTCCACTGCCTGTCAATGGGTAGTACCTGAAGCATTATTTCCAGTCTTGAGCTGTTTGCAGCTCCTCCTTTGTATATAGTTAGTTTAGGTTTCTTTTCTACTGTTTTGTTTTGTTAGAGTAGGTTTCCTTTCTGCTTTCTGGTTTGCTTGGGTTGGTTTGGTTGTTTTCTGGTTTTGCTCTTGCTTTTGGCTTCCTGCTTTCTTTGAGGTGTTTTGTTGCATCTGCTAACAGTTGTGGTAATGTCTGGGTGATGTTCTAGGTATTTCCTTTACAAACTTTGATCATTTTCTGGAATCACTTGGTAAAAATCCTTTTTTCAGTGTCACATGTACTTAATGTTCTTAGCAAAAGAGCCGTAGGGTTAGATCAAATTTGAAATACCCCTGGGTCTTACATTTTGAAATAAATCTTAAGAAGTTTTGAGGTTGCATAAGGTCCTTATGAAGTCTGGTCAGGTGAAAAATCCTTTTTTCTACTTCAACACCACTGTGGTTCTCCACCCTGAGTGTGAACTTCAGTGTTCACAGGTTGAAATAAAGTGAAAAGAAATATCAAAAGAAAGAAAAGAAAATTTTGAAAATTAAAAGAATTAATTCAACTTATCAGGAGTATTCAAATATCTCTATCGGGGCTATGGACGTCTGGCTAGTAGTAGAGCTATGTTCGGGAGAACCACAACAATAACCTCGTCGGGGCTATGGATGCCTGACTACAGCGAGGCTCTATCCAGGATGATTTTGAGGTTAGAATTCTTTATGTAGCCTGTTTAGACCTAATAGGGCCTTTATTGTAAGCAAGGAAGGTAATGAATGCACGTGCGCACATTTTGACCCTGGTGTAGGAAAGGTTTACTAACTTGTGGGTTTTGAAGCTTAATTTGAGTAGTGATCTGGTGGATGGATTGAAACCAAAGATTCTGGGTTCATGATTCTAGTTTGTCATCAAAATGCTTTAGAGCATTTCCCCAACAGAGTTGCCATTTGTTGTGCAGTTTTTGCACACATGCCTTGTTGAAAACAGGGACCCTCTTTTTCTTTCACTCTTTGTGTTTTTCCCCCTTCGATTTTGCATTTTTGCTTTGCCTTGGCATGTGCTTAATATGTTTATCTTGCTTGCCCAAGTGTTTTCCCCAAGTTGCATACTAAAAATCTTATGTTTTGGGTGAAGTTCAGGTTTTTACCCTGGTTCGAGATTTTTCGGTCCGTCCGAATTTTCCCAGATTTCATCGAAACTCTGGTTTTGATGTTGCTGTTCAGGTTTTTGAGCCAGTTTGGGATTTTCTGCCCTGTCTAAATTTTCTCGGATTGTGTTCAAAGTCTGGCTTGACCTGTTTTACACTGCAGTTCAAAGATTTCTGGCCTTCGCAAAATTCTGCTTGGGTCGGATTTTTTCTGATTTCTGCCTTGCCGTCGGGTTTCTGAGTTTGGTCAATTTTTGGAGCTTTATGCCATTTTGGTTTATCATTTGCATTCTCCTGAGTTGAGATGTTCAATCTTGTTGTGCTTTAAAATGTTATAGTCTTGCTTGGGCTTCAAGTTCTTGTGTGTTTGGACATTTCATGGCTTGCCTTGTGCATTCATGGTTAAAATCTAGAGTTTCATGCCTAGGGCGTCGCCATCTTGTTTTGATTTGTTTTTGAATGAACCTAGAATTCAAAGAAGATCTATTGAAGGTTCATGTTAGGCAATTTCCATGCCCGGGGTCCTTAAATTTGTGACCTTCAGTCAATTTGAGTGATGTCACACCGATCTATGGGTTTTTGCCTAACTTTGGGACTTTCCTTTCTGGCTGGATTTTCCCAGATTCCTTTAGTTTCTTGGACATGTGCCAGTGTTTAGAGTTTTGTGTTCTTCGCAGAATTCCGGTCTGGCTGGTTTTCTCTGAATTTTCTGCTAAGTATTGTGCCACTTGAGATGCTTGATGGAGGAATGATTTTGGATGATGAATGATTGATATTCTATGCTTAATTTAATAGATTACACAATGATTCATGCATTCTTTTGTTCATTTTGATAATCTATTGTTGATAGTGGTGCCTCATTGGGAGAATCCACTTGGTTCAGAATTTTTTGAAATTCCTCCTAGGCTGGTTTTCCCTGGTTAGCTTGAAATCCCAAACTTCTTAGTTTTGGTGCTTAAGGGTTGATTTAATAGTTTTATCATGATTTTGAGCTAACACTTTGATGAAATGTTGTCAACAATCGGATTTTCATGTTGGAATTTGATGGATGCAGGTTGAGTCTAGCAAGGAAGCGACTGGAAGGGTTGGAGAAATTGAATGTTATAATGAATTCAGCAATAGAGTAGGAGTTGGAGTTAGGAGTTAGTTGTTTTTTTTTAAGCAAATATTGTAACAAAAAATTGGAATTGTTGCTACAGTGGATAATTTGATGCAAGTAATGGCATTGTGACTTGGTGCCATACTTGTGTTATTCTTATCTAGCATGGTTCTTGTTATTTTATCTTTAAAATTACTTTGAAAATAGTTGATGTATGTCATATTTAGAATTAGATTGGTTTAATGGTGTTTGTGATTTGATACTTGAAGTGTTTGTAGCAATCTCTGGTCTATACTCCCAACAACTATCTGATTGTAGTTGTTTGGAAAAGTCAACCTGGACCACATATTCATGATGTTTAGTTCAATTGTGAAGATTATTCATTTTAGTTGCAACAGGATTGTCTTGAATGAATGTTCATGATTTGAAAATCTTTAACACCTCAGAAGATTGCACCGTTTCTATAAGATTGCAGATTTATCTGGGTTGAGCAGGAATTGGTTTTTAAGGGATTGGTCCATTTCAAGTATTTTCTCATTTGCATTATTAATCTAATTAGGAATAGTTTTAAATTTAGACAACTCTTTAAAACCCTTATCTTTTGCATTTTCTTTTATCATTTAGGTTAGATCTAGGATTTTAAGTATCACAGTATTGCAAGATTTGATAAGTTATCAAGATTTAGTATTTGCTTGTAGTAAGGTCCCATTGTGATTACCAACATTTTCACATTTATTACTGAGTTGTTTATGTATTGTCAAGACTTGACATTAGAGACCTTGGGGTTATCTCTTGAGGCTTGCTGATAGAGATTTACCTTTCAAGAGAGATAGGATATTATATTCTGTCTGAGTTGTTGCTGTGCAGAAAATATCATCAACACTATGGTAGTTCAAAAAGTACAAGAAGGACCTAAACAAATAGTTGCATCTCCTACAAAGAAATAAAAAGAGAGAGGAATGTTATGCAACCACCTCTAGTGGAACATTCTATAGATGTGGGAGAAGGTGAGGAGACTGAAGTTATAGTAGAAAATGCAGTGAGTGAGGAAGAAATAAATTAGATTATGTCTGCCCCCCAAAGGGTACAAATTTTTGGATATACCTCTGTGTAAGGGGAATACAAATCATAGATTTAATAACAATGAATGAATTTAAATCAATTTAAAATAAGATAACAAGACCCACTTACCCATGAAATGTAGTTGTAAAGCTTAAGAATCCAAACAAGCAAGGTTAACATAAATGAATGAAACATACAATGAATTCAAAAACTACAATCATACCATATCATGGTTGAGTGTACTCATGTTGAAGATGGATGTTGGATTGCTTGATTCAACACAAAGCCTCCATGATTGCAAAAGCTTGATAACGAGGATGATCTAGAATACAAGGATATGTTTTGCTCAATTTTCTTCAATAGTCAATTTGACTTGACCTTCCTACAAATTATCTAGATTCTTATTATGAGAAGGATGAAGGTTGTTTTATAGATTTATGATTTTTAGATGAACAATCAGGATTCAATAATGAAAGATCAGGATCAACAGTCAAGGACCGTTGAGAGGAAATAGAGTGGTTAGTTAACTCATCTGATTGATCCAATTAAGGGAATTAATTGGATAATCAGTGGGATTGGATTGAATGGTTAGTGGGATTGGAGAAATTAGGTTGAGTGTTTAGTGGGATTAGAGTAGTTGGTGGGATTGGGAAATTAGATTGAGTAATCAGCGGTCATGATTTATTCAATCAAAATACGCGAGGATGATTTAATTAATTAATGTTGAGAGAAATGTGCAAGATGTGTTTGGATTTAATAAATAAAGGTATATTTATTAATTGACCATGTTGAGTGAATTTGGGGAAATTGAATAATTGATTTAATTATTAAAATTTGGAGAAAGAAAAGTAGATTAATTAAATAATTAATGATAATTATTTAATTACTTTGGAAGAATAAGTAATGTTAGATACATAATTAAATAATTAATGTTTATTTAATTAATTAGGAGGAATACAGTTAAATTAGGTGACAACATAGTGAATTAATTAAAAAATTCAAGATTATTTAATTAATAGAGGGAAATAGGGTTAAATGATGGAAATGATGTTAAATGATTCCACTAAATGGAAAAATGTGGTTTTAATATGTGTTATGCATTAAGCTATTTTTACACGTGTCGACAACCTCAAGATAGATTGGCCATTAGCCTTAGAGATGGATGAGATGAAGCAAATGATGTAAGGGCCTTAGCTTGCACATAATCTATTTTGGATGATCAATTTGTTAAATCAAAATAATTCAAGGATTCTGTCTTGAGGTTGAAGAAGGAAGAGTTCCATAAAATTAGTAAGGAAAAAAAGAGGTAAACCAAAGACAAATGGAGAGGATAAAAAAGGAAATTTTGAAAGAGGTTAACCTCAGAGTCAACAATATCACTCCTAAAGAAAGAAGGAAAATGGTGCAAGAAGCTATTTTACTCCTATTACTCGAATAGGATATAGCCTTTTCCATAGCCTTGGATACAATTTTAGGAGATAGGATGAAGAGGATTTTTCTACTAAAGATCAAGATAAGAAAGCATATTTTGGCTTTGTATTTAACACAAGGTATGAAACCTTGGCTATCTGGGTTATGGCCCCATCCATAGACAAGGCACAATGGTAGGAAACATAATGGAATTAACTAGGAGTTTGATCATTAAGAGGCTATATGATACTTCTACTCCCAAAGAAACTTCTCTTGCTATGAATAATACTTTTTTTAGTGAAGCTACTACAAAGAAACTCCAAGTTGATTATGATAAGACTCATGTAGATCATATAATGTTGATGGAGTATAATAAAGTGCACTCATTGTTGCCATCTCCTTAGAGTACTGCTACACCTCCAAGCTCAACAACCACACCAATGCAAGAAAAGGAAGCTTTGTCCTTGAAAATAATGGAGCTTGAAGACCAGTTACAAGAGGTAAATGAAGGGTGATTAATTTGGTTGATGATTTGGTTGGATATAGATTATCCAAAAATTTTAGAAGGCTTGAAGATACATGGGAAGGATATAACAATTTGAGAAGAAATTTTTTTGAAATGTAAAAGTGCACTTTCCATGTGGTTTGGTTATGACATGTGCCATAACACTCCAATGAGAAAGTAACACCTTTTCCCTCTTGTTCGAGCTAATAAAACTCTCCTCTTGACCATTTTCAACAATAGTTTTTGCACTTTTTTGAAATATAACTCTCTAAATTCTCTTCTATTGGGGACACTCCACCAAAATACTCACAACCATATCTCAAAGATTTTTGTGACCATTTTCTTCTTCTTCTACAACAACTTGAGCCTCTCAAAGAAGGAATTTTATCTCTACATATTTTACATTCATTAGGAGTAACTTGGTTGCTAGTAACACTCATTGTTCTCTTTTATTTTTTGTGTTTGTTACAAGATAATTTCTTTGATACATACATAAATCTATTGTCATTATCTTTAGTTTCATTTATGTGCAATGGTGGTTCTCCCCATAGATTAGGGTAATCAACATTATCAAGCACAATAATTTTTCATCTATTTTCAATCCTTAATGCAACAAGGATTTGAAATTTTTTCTATCATTTTCCTTTTTGGCTATTCATAGAGGTCAAAAGACCAAAATGGGGATTTGGCTAAGGCAAACCCCTCAACAACCCCACCTATTTTTCTTGTCTTTGTGTGTGCAAGAAAAAACAATTCTAGAGCCCAAACCCAACATTTTAAAATTTCTAGAATGATTGATGAAGGATGATAGTGCTATGTGAGGATGTCCATGCTACACGTTGGCATCTTGGACAAAGAGCCTTTGCATATGGTTCTAGGTTCCTCCACATTCTTATTTCTATATCTAGTTAAAATTAATTTTTTTATTTCCATTATTCTTTATAAATTTATATTTTCTTCATTTCTTCTATAGTTCATAGCCTAGATCACATTTTAATTTTAGTTTATATATGCTCTTTATTCTTGTTTTATAAAATCTCTTATTTTCATACCTAAATATAGAGATTTTATTTTATTTGAGGTATTATAAGAATTTGTTTGCATAAGGCATTTACCTTTTCCTATATCAAATTCCTTATCATACACTTCCATGCCTCACGATTGAACCTAATCAATCTTGAGTAACATGGAAGCAAACCTTGTGTCTAAAATGATACTTTTGAAGCATTAAATTAATTTATGGAAACAAGCATAAATGGTGTTGAACTAATGATGGTTAAATAATGAATTTATGAAAAAAAATAGTAAAAGAACCAAACAAATATGAATATGACTTATATCATAAATCAAACTTAACATAAGAATGATCACTTATAAATATATTAATTAAAACAAGAATATTCCATCAAAATAGACACAAAATTAAATAAAAAATGTCCTAATAAAATGATTTCACTTAGGACAACATGAAAATAGTCCCTACACATTAAATTCAATTCATGGGTTTTAGGAGCACACAAGTGGGTAACAACCAAATCCATTTCTCTAAATTCTCAGCTTATAAAATCCTCCAAGCAAGTTATTTACTACATCACCAAATTGGCACATTTCATTTAACTATTAACTTAGATAGAGTGGAGAGAAGTTAGGAAAGCGGCTACAAGAGAATGACCAATATGTTACCAAACCTGTCACTAAAACAGTTTAAATCAATGCGTTTCTTATTCAGACTGGCCATAGAAAAATAATTCTAGACATTAATATAGTACAGGAAAATGGAAACATGGTACACTGTGCAGGAAACATGAATCATATTCCATGGCCTTCAGAGGAATAAAATTTTGTTCACTTGGGTAGCTATTTTAGTTTTGTATTAGCCACCATTTTTGTGAGTATGAATATTAAAATCTACTCCTGGTACTAGTTATAGCTCACTGAACTCAGCTACAATGAACACAACCCATATGTGATCAAAACTTCAAACATTGAAGAGAGAATTCATTGAGAAAGTATGTCATTGTGTGATATCGATGAGTTAGAGGCTCCCTGTATTGAGATCAAGGTATGGGTGAAAAAGAAGAGGGCGGTTGTTCCAGCAGCCTCAACTCCCACCCATTCTCTCTATCTCTCTAATCTGGATGACATGGTAGGAACGCGCTTTCTTACACCCACCATTTATTTTTACAGTAGAAAAGAGCCTCTTCCTCATGATGGCCTGAGCGCAGGGAAAGTGATGAGGAGGGCTCTTTCTCGCGTGCTGGTGCCCTATTATCCTCTTGCTGGAAGGCTGATAGATGCAGGTGGAGGAAAACTAGAGGTGGCCTGTACAGGAGCAGGAGCTTTCTTTGTCGAGGCCACTACTGATTTGGATTTGGCAGACTTGGGATCTCTTGCCATGCCCAATGCGTCCTGGAAGCCCTTCGTTTACTGCTTTCCTGGGGAGGAACATCTCACCATACTCGACATGCCTCTCCTCATTGCTCAGGTTTGAAATTAGCATACGGAATAACATAGTGAGAGTACAGTTTTAGGGTTTTCGTTTTTTTTTTAATTTTAATGAGTGTCTATATTGTCATTATAAAAATGGGTTCAAAGAATCACATTTCAAGAGTTTAAATGGGGTAGCAGTTTGGAATAAAACAAAAATTAATACATGTTATACATGTTATATGGTGAGAGTAAGAACATGGGGAGGAAATTTTGGCTTAAACAACACTCTAAGTTTTGACTTGCTTAATGACTCATGAAATCACACTAGCTTCTTTAGTAGGACTCACCTAGTAGTATGATTTCAGATGAGTCACCTAAGCAAGTCAAAGCTTAGTGTGTGTTGTTTGAGCTTGTCTAAGGAGGAGGAGGTGGGTTCTAGTCATCCAATTTATCTCATATATCGATTGGTCCGAAATATCTAGAAGAAAATAGATTTACCATTTTTCAGTGTTTATAGATCAATAAATTTAACTCTAAACTATACAATTGAAACTTGATAAAACAACATAATTTAAATTGATCATAAATCTCTTTTAATATACTAACTAATCTTGATTTAAAGAACTATAACTCATACACGATTTTAATTATTCATAGATTTTTTTGTAAGTATTGTCTAACTTTTGAAAATCACTCTTGAACATATAATATCAATTGGTTATAAGTTCTTTGGAGACTAGTTTTTGCAAATACTATCTAACTTTTGAAAATCACTCTTGAACATATAATATGTTTATAAGTTCTTTAGAGACTAGTTAATCCTTATAATAAAATATAAATTGGTTATAAGTTCTTTGGAGATTGGTTAATCCTTATAATGCTCATTTAAGAGATTTGTTAATTTGAAATGACATTTTAATATTCTATCTTTTATAACTTGTATTCTTGTTTGTTTTTAATTAGTTTTGAAGTTTAAATAAGGTATACTTTTATAATTAATTTTTAAATTAAAATATTTTTTATTCAAAAAATGATATTTTTTTATAGTTAATTATATTTTTAAGATAAATAATTATTTATATTTTTATTATATTATGTGATCTATATTATTATTTTTTATTTTTTATCAATCAATTGAAGGTTAATATTTTTTCCTCATTTCATATACATATCTCTTATGAATTGGAGATCTATTAAAGACTAGATGTTTGATTATAAAAATGTTCAAAGTTGTAGACATTTACTATGAGAAAAATTACCATAAAATATCTTAATAGGTCATGTCCAAACTCTTGAAGAAAAAATTTGATTTCTTTTCCAACTCTAACAATATTAAAATTCTCTTGATTTATATCTCTCTTAAATGATTCAAGGAAAGTCATGGAATCGATTTCCAATTTGTAAAATCCAACCCTAAGTTCATGAGGAACTCTTGATTCATCATGACCTCTTTTACTAGATACACAAAATGGTCTACAATCTATCTCATAGTACCCATTGAAATAAGGCCACATAAAAAAATAGAATTGTCAATTGTGGCATCAATGTTTTTCTAGTGATTTTATCATCTTGTCCCCAATAATCATCAAAATGTTTAAAATAAAGGCAGTGGATAATTTTAAATTGGCTCAATGATTCTCATCTTCCTCCACATAATCCTTGTTCAAGACCTCATTAATAGTGTTTGGAATATCACCACCTTGAAAGAAGAATACTTTCTTCATCCTTAAGTTACTTCAATACTCATGATAAATCCATATGTTGCTACTTTCTTGACGTTAACATTGTTTCTATCTCTCTTGAGCTTTGGATGATGTGAAACTAAGAAAAGAAAAGAGACAAAAATTTCAAAATAGCACTACATATTATGGAAGAGGATGTAGTAGTCTCATATAAATCCTCGCTTGAGTTGCATAAAGTATATTGATTGCTAGTGATGTGTATCATGGTGGTTTAATGTGTTTGGGATTCAAGTGTGATATCCCATATTATTTCCAAACCTAACCATTTCTCCAATCGATGATCAATAATTAATTCATCCTACTTCTCTATACTTTGGAAAAATAGGTAGTTTGCTACCTTATTTCCTTCATGGTATCAATGTTTTATATTTATTTTTTTATGTAGTCTAGAATTGTCCAAGATTTATTTAAGATGTTAATCTTCCAACCCATCAATTTTCTATTCTAAATGTTGAGAATGATGGCCATAGGGTCTCCTTCTATATCTACTAAATTTAATAAGCACAACTTCACTAGATGGAGTTCAAGAAAAAATGTGGAGACATTAGCCTCCTTGTTTGTTCTTGGAAGGAGTTTCTTGGATGTTGACTTAATAAACTTTCCATTTATATTCTTGATTACTTACTTAACACTTGAAATGCCAAGATTCCCCTTTGAGGGCCCATAAAAACATAACTTGTATCTCTTTAGTGGAGGTGGCAACCATCTAATAGCATTTTTTATGAACTAGGGATTGGCTCAACCCAGTTAACCCATAGATGGAGATAATATTTTATAATTATTAAATTATTTTATATTATAAATATGTTTATCTTTTTGATTTTTAGTGATATTGTGTGCATATTAAATTATAATTATGAGAAAATTAAATCAAAATACTTATTTTTCAACTCATAGACTAGACAACAAACTCACTTGAATAAGTTTTATATCAAATATATAATATCAAGGAGTACAACCTATACTTTTTGCTAAGTTAGGACCCACAAATAATGTAAGATGAATTATTTTGAAATAATATTTGAGAAAAATTATGTAATTGTACTTAATTAATTATTTTAATTAGAATACATATATATTTGAATATTTCTTCTATGATTCAGGTGACTTATTTTAAGTGTGGAGGATTTGCATTGGGATTGAGAATTTGTCATTGTATATGTGATGGGATGGGAGCAATGCAATTTATGAATGCATGGGCAGAGGTGGTTAGGGGAGCAACATTTATTTCAATCCCTCCTTGTTGGGAAAGAGAGAATTTGAAGCCTAGATCTCCTCCTATTGTTCGATTCAAGCACATGGAATTTGAGAATATTGAGGATAATTCTAACTTAACAACCCTCATATCAGAAACACATTTGATTCAAAAGGGATTTTGCTTCAACAAAAAATGTCAGTTATCTTTGAAGGAACAAGTATTCATGGAGTCAGGGATGAAATGCACTACCTTTGAGGTGATGGCTGCACATGTGTGGAGGTCATGGGTAAGAGCTGTACAAATCACTCCTAGAGATCAAGAGATCAGGCTTACTTTTGCAACCAATGGACGATCTATGCTTACATCACCCATTAAAGAAGGATTTTATGGCAACTTTATAGGTGTAGCATGTGCCATGAGCACGGTTAATGAGTTGACCACTAAATCATTATCTGAAATTGTTCATCTTGTCCAAATAGCAAGGAAATCTATCACAGAGGAGTACATAAGGTCTACAATAGATTATTTTGAGGTAAAAAAGCCCACTAAGCTTGAGTTCTCAGGAAAGCTAGGAATTACTCATTGGACTCGATTTTCTTTGTATGAGACTAATTTTGGATGGGGAAGTCCTATATATGCAGGGCCTATTGATATCTCTCCTTTTCCACAATTATGTTTATTTTTACCACATCACAAAGAGAGTGGATCCATCATTGTATGCATATGCTTACCTCTCTCTTCAATCTCTAGCTTTAAGTTTTACCTCATGCAAAAATGAAGTTGGTACATTATTCAAAGAAATAAAAGCTTGCCACCTAAGGTGTTACATGATCCAAGCATTTTATTCCTTTGAAATATGAATGATGAAGATCTTAATATAGAAAATAATATTGTATCTTGAAATCCCATTCAATTAGAATGAATGTAGATATAATTATGATATGTTATCACATGTTGATAAAGGGAAAACTAAAAAAAACTCTTAAAAGAAGAAGGAAACAAGGTGTTACATCCTAACATTTTATGCCTTAAAAATATGAGTAGAGGATCTTAATATAAAAAATAATATAGTATCTCACAATCCAATTAACTACACTTAATCTAGAATAGTGATATTCTACCACATGTTGATAAAGGATAAAATATAAAAAAATATATATATTTATTAAAAAATAAGGCAATCTTCTTCTTCATTGTAATCATAGATAAATTTCATGAGATAGATAGAATAATGCATAACTAAATTTTGTTTATGTATAGTATTAAAAAATTATTGATGCCTCTTGAAGTTCTTTTCTAAGAGCCTAAATTTTCATTGAAAGCTCATGCAATTTGTAAGTGTAAATATATTAATGCGATGAAGGCCAAGTATAATGAACCCTATAAGTTATACTATAATTGATATGTAGTTGTCCCTAGAAGCATGGTTTCTCTCAAACAATTCATGTAATACTTTTCTTATCTAAGCTACAAATTCCTCCTTTATGAGGAAAATTGGATGTGTTGTGAAATAAAATAAATACTAATATATAATATAAGGGATTTTTATACAAATATTTTGTTCTCCATTCAAGGCCATTGAGGAAATTTGTGTAGTAAATTAATAAGATAAATAATAGTACTTCTCACACCACCCTCTCTTTGGAATGAAATAAAGACATAAAACATATACATTTTTTGAACTGATCTCTTATTGTCCTTTAGAACAAAATTTATTTTAAATGAATAGCATGATCTATACAAACCTTAGAAAATTGCATTGTGTGTCATAAGTAAATTGTTGACATTTATACCTTTTTAAAATATTAATCGTATTAATTTTATAAATGTACACAATTTAACATATAAAATTCACTTTAATGATTAATAAGAAGGACAAAGTGAGGGGAAAATAAATTAAGATGTAGGTACTATTAAAAAAATGAACCTAGATAAAGAGTTGAAATTACAATGGATGTAACATAAGAGGAGAGGTATCTATGTGGTTCCTTGGTAGCCCAAGGAAATGTGAAAATCACACAAACCATGGTATTGGAGATGGTAGCCTCTATGGAGGTGGAAAAAGCCATGATATGGAATCTTCTCAAATAAATAGATCTAAAGATAACCCTATTTTTCCTAGGATTGGTAAGTTAACATCATTCATAGGAATACTTCTACTATTTTAAACTTTTAAAAATTGGGATATATTTTTCCTACCACAAGCATGAACATTGAGATATTGTTACATCCTAGACTAGAATTATGGTCCCACTTCTACTAAAAATTCATAAAATTTCATATTGGTCCAAGTATATTCATCCTTAGTGGTGGATATACCAATTGATGTTATTACTAAGAAGAGTGAGTTTCAAAATTAAAATGCATTGATAGGATCTAGATTAGAGAGTTGAGTTTTTGTCCAATTGATAAAAGAATAGACTTTTATAATTCTTGGGCCAAGATAACACTCTATATTCTCCCTTTTTTTATTATTATTTGAAAATGAGGCAACCTAAATGTCTACTCTAAAAATTTGAGATTGTTCAAAGACAAGACTAGGTTGTCAACTTATACCATTGATGTTCAAGGTTTTCTATTGTAGCTTTCTCCTCTACTACATTTGATATATGGATTGGGATTTATAGGATCCTTTGGAATTTTGGATTAAGAGTGGCCTTGAAATAAATCATCAATATTTAGGAAGATTAAAATAAATAGATCTGAAAAATATTTATCCAAGTCCCATACAATATATTGTTGAATAAAAAAACTCAAAAGATTTGGATTTACCTCTACGAAAATAAGTTTATCTTGCTTCTTCTAGGGATATATATATGAAGATGTGTGATTTTATTTCTTTTATTTTCATAAGGTAAGTCATGATGCTTATATTTACAAGTCAAAGAAAGTTAATAACAACAAAGGTTTCCAAAAGTTAGAGCAAAAGAGTAAATATCTATATGTATGGTATCTGTAATAGATGCCCCAAATAAGATAAGAGTTTTTTTACTCCAAAAAAAAGAATGTCCATCAAATCATTAAAGTGGATGGCATCTGAGGGGGGGGAAATTGTAGAAAATAAATTCAAGCATAAATCTAATGAAAATTGGAAAATAATTTCAATTGGAGTAGATTTGGAGCACTCATTAACACACTAAGAAGACTTGCTAGAAGAGGTTCATAGTTCTTAGGTCCTAAACAAGCTTATATATAAAATCAAATAAAAGAATATAGCATTTAGTTTTGAAAATAGTAATGAAACATTCTATATTGAGAAAAAAATTATTTATTTTAATATATGAATTTATTACTAATGGTTTGAGTGAAAAATCAAAATAATTTTGAAATTTTATGATGTTTAATTTGAGCCTTTAGTTCAAACCTAAACCACACAACTCTAATATGTGGTATGGATTTGAACCCATACAAATGATCCCCAAAAAAATGAATTTTGGTAACTTTAGTAAATTAGTACATTCTAACTTTAGTATTTATAAACAATTTAAAAGGGATTGCTAGATCACTATGTTTAATTTCTTATAGGTAAAACCCCTAAATAAATGACCTATATGATTCTAATGCATATTATAATATATCCATCTAGAATTTAAAATGCATGTGCTAATGAATTTTCTCTTAGTCATATATGAATTTATTACATAGTGGATATCTTTAAATATCAAGACATAGTAACAATTTGTGGAAGTGGGAATACAAAAATAAATTTTAAGTTTGAAGTTTAGAAATCAATCTATAACCACTCAAGATTATCCTAGGACAAAAATAAAAAATTTAAAGTAATGAATAAATGTGTAGACATAATTGTAAATGTAAACTAATAAACATGAAAATGACAAATACATAACAATGTATATAAATAAAAATGAAATAAAACTAAATACATGAAAATTGGTGCGGTTATATATAAAATAGATAAAAAAAAAACAAATAGTTCATCATTAAATAAAATTAATACTAGAAAGTACTACTTATTTTAAAATAAATTATTATATTAAAACATTTCATAAAAATGAATTTAAAACCAAATAAAAATAATTAATATATACATTTTAATATTTCAAATAATATTAATATTAGGATCTTTCACTACTATTGTTATATATTAACTTTAACATTATTATTAAAATCTCTCTTTGATATATATTAACTTTGATATTATTATTAAAATTTATTTTTCTTATATATTCTAGCATATGTCTAGCCCTTCCTAAATATTGTCTAATCCTAGGAATATGGCAATCTTGGAGTGCATCTTTCAATCTAGCATTGTTGAACCTAGTATTCTAGATTCTACATGTAACATGTCCACCAAAAAGAAAGAAATTGGATGGTCTTTGGTAAAGAAGGTCATCTCATCTTCTTCATCTATAAGGATGAGTAGCTAATTCAAGTTGACCTAAAGATCAATTTCAAGGTAAAGATCCTTCCTTCCCCCCCTTGAATTCAAATCACTTATCCTATTATAATATGAATGCACCAAAGGATAGAGAACTACCTCACATGAATATGATTTCAATAGACATTTTCTTCTTCTCCCCCACCATATATAGAATACAAATAGGAATTTGCAACTAGGTCCTTACAACAAGACTATAGATAGTCTATATATATAGAAGGGATGGAGAAAGGAACCACCTATAGTAAGTTAGTTGTCAAGGTGACTACACAAAATCAAGTTCAGCCTAAAAAATGACTACTTTAAATAAATGCCTTACCCCTATAAATAATGATATTGAGTAGAGAATTTATATTTTTATTATAAAAATATGTTTAATTTTAATATTTTCTATACTTATATTTCAATTAAAACTCTACATTTCAAAATAAAATCTCTTCCTTGTTTTACCTATGAAAAATAAGTGCAATTGTCTATAAACATCTTATTTTAGAAAACTATTTATTTAATATTTTAAAATTAAAAACCAACCAATATATCACAGTTTTTATATTGCACTAAATTCTACAACTCTTAAACCACTTTTTAAGTTATAAATGCCCATTTTGAGATTTTCATCCAATACTGAATAAAAGTTAAAAATCCATTTAGCAAGTTCCTACCACTGTTTTCTATGGGTATTGTTGGCATTGTATAAGCTGCTAATTGTAGAGGATTCAAGAAATGCGGGTTTAATTTTTAAAACTAGAAAAGCCTGTGATTTGAATGAGCATGTCACAGAATGGTTATTAGTTGTGGCTGAACAACTCCGAGATTCTCACATGTGAGTTTTTCAGATGAATTTGAAGCCATGGTTGAGTGAGTTTGAGTTTGAGTTTTGTTGTTACATCTTAGTTTAATTTTGTTCAAGTTATAATTATTTGTGTGTATCATTAAGATTTTAGTTTTGTTTCAGAATATATATTTCACTTTGTTTAAAAAATTAAACATTATATTTAGATCATTCATATTTTTCAATGAATTTAACTCAAAAACTACACAACTATATTGAAACTGAAAAAATCATTTGAAAAATGAGGCACCAAAATTCAAATTCCATGATAAAATAGGGCACTAACAATATAACATGCACTTACAAACAGTTATTTAAAACTAATTGAAATGCAAACTAACTGTCTATAACATGCACTTACAAACAGGTATTTAAAACTAATTAAAATGCACACTAACTGTCTAAATATTGATAACTTTGCATGGCATGCTCAATGAATTACATGGCCACGAGACTCATTCATCACTTCACACCAAATTGCATTTGCATGGCCATGAGGCTCATGCATGACTAGTAGACATTGAAAACTTTAAATTCTTGAACATAAAAAATTACAACTAGAAAAATTATCAAAATACTATCACTAACAGACATTGAAAACTTCAAATTTTTGAACATAAAAAATTACAAGAAGAAAAAAATGATCAAAATACTATAAAGTGCTATTTTCGCCATTATAAACTAAGATTACAGACAACAGTTTTCCCATATGTTTGCATGGCCGTGAAGCTCATGCATCACTTCATACTGGTATAACATTTTAAAATAAGCAACATTGAAAACTTTGAATTCTTGAACATAAAAAATTACAACCACCTGGAACTACAAGAACTTTGAATTCTTGAACATAAAAAATTACAATCACCTGGACTACAAAATACTGCCAAATTCTTGAACAACCACCTGAGACTACAGTCCAGATTGGGAATTTTATACCTAGCACCTGCACACGAGACAACATAAAGTTACTTTAAACAAAACTAGAGCAGTGACAGCGAGGCTTCACAAAAGGATGAGAGGAGGCGGCGCAGAAGCGAGGGATGCTGTGGGAGAGGGAGAGATCCGGGATTTGAACTGGGGAGGAGGCGGCGGAGAAGAGAGGGATGCTGTGGCAGAGGGAGAGATCCGGGATTTGAACTGGGGAGGAGGTGGAGAAGCGAGGGATGCCGTGGCAGAGGGAGAGATCCGGGATTTGAACTGGGGAGGAGGTGGCGGAGAAGCGAGGGATGCTGTGGCGGAGGGAGAGATCCGGTATTTGAACTGGGGAGGAGGCGGCAGAGAAGCGAGGGATGCTGTGGTAGAGGGAGAGATCCGGGATTTGAACTCGGGAGGAGGCAGCGGAGAAGCGAAGGATGCTGTGGCAGAGGGAGAGATCTGGGATTTGAACTGGGGAGGTGGCGGAGAAGCGAGGGACGCTGTGGCAGAGGGAGAGATCTGGGATTTGAACTGGGGAGGTGGCGGAGAAGTGAGGGATGATTGCGCGGGAGTAGTAGGGCGTGGAAGCATGAGCTGAGTCATAAGCAGAATCATGAGCAGAGCTATTAGTACCAAAAAGATGATGAAAAAGGCATCCATAGCAGACAAATCCCAAGCGGCAGACAAAGCAAGATACGCCAGAAAAATCAGGATAAGCAGAGTAATGGGGATGAAAATATATTGTGGAAGGAGAGGAGGGAGAGAGAGTGTTGTTGAGAGTAAAATACTCACTCCAGTTTCTGTCTTTTAAGTGCCCATAACTGTCGGTGAGTGAATTTTTTCCAATAAATGAATTGCGGTGACGCGTTTACATGCATCTTAGGGGCTCGATAGACTTGCGAGGGAGAGTGTCGGTGAGAGTAAAAAACTGAGTGCAGTTTCTTTCTTTTTAGTGTCCAGATTTGTATTGAGAAGGAGATAAAGTTTAGTTGAGTGTGTTTATGCTGATCGTTTAGTTCTACGTGGCATTCACCGTCATGTAAGTTTTCAGATAGTTAATGTTAGAGACAGTTTGTATTATTTATTTTATTTTATCAAAACTATATATATATATAATTTTATTTTATTAACACTTTTAAAATATCTTTATTTATTATATTATATTTTATTTTTCATGTATTTATGAAATTTGTAATTATTATCTTATATATATATATATGAATAAATAAAATATTCTATTGCATAGTATATAAATTACGTATATATGTAGAATATATATACATTTGATGTGTATAATTAAAAAACCAACTTGTATTGAAAAGAGTCGGCTTCCATGATTAGACAAAGTTTAATTGAGTATCGTTTATGTTGATCATCTAGTTCTACATGCCTTTCATTGCCATGTTGTATGCCTTCTCTACAACATATAAGTTTTTAGATAGTTAATGTTAGAGACAATTTGCATGAATATAAGTGTAAGGGAAAAAAAACGAGCTCATCACATAATGAATCAAAAGGTGAGGAAAGCAAATAAAATCAATAAAAATTTAAAAAATCAAACATTTGATAAGGGGTTGTTTCAGCGGTGTTAGATGTCATTGTAATAATGAATGCAATGTGTGCATAGTAATTATGTCACATTGTGGATATCTAGGTACTTACCTCTAGGTTGGTGTAGATGATTTCTTGTATTTTCATTTTATTTGATGTGTTTCAAGAGTCTGATTTTCTATAATGGTGTTTTTGATTGGTACATGGGGATTGGGGGTAAAAAGCATAGAGGTTTTAGGGACAAGAATGTTCTTGAAAAGTTTCTCAAAAAATTGAAATGGTAAGTCTATGGTGAAGAGACGATAGCAAATTACATGGTTTGTGTGGATAAGGATATCTCAAACCTTGGTCTTCAATTCTAGATGGTGAGAATGTGAGAACTTGCCAAAGACATTGATAGGTCCCCTGGAGTAAGTATCTAAACAATAACGGTGAAGCTCCTTATGGATCCTAGTTACACTTAGGGTAGGTGGAATATGTTTGAAGTAGCATAGTCCCTCACTTGTGCATCCAAGTTGTTGATGGTGGCTAGCTCCTTCCTACTCCATGATGACATTGGAGATATCATCCATCAATTAAAGTTCTATTTTGACTATTTTTTGTAGCATCTTCATGCTATCAAAAGGTGTCAACTCTATCTCTAGCATGCTATGGAAAAAATTGCTTTGTGCCTAAAGGTTACTCTTCTTGCAAATGTCATCCCTACGGACTAAAATTTTTGTGAAGATGATGAGGTAGATGAAGAGGAGGTTGTAAAGAAGTCTCCTAGTCTGAATATGCATTGTGATAAATGTAAATTCTTGTTTAGATGGTTGTGAGGCTTGTGTAATTTTCCTCAAACCCCATTTCCTTCCATATAGTCTGCTTATGGACATAGTTTATGGTTCATTTTCTTATAGAATCTTTGTTACTATACATAGACTAATAACATATAATTACACCCAATTATATTTTTTGGTTTGACTTCTCATCAAACCTATTTTTTGTGGTATTGATGTCTAGTTCCCTTGGGAATAGTTTTTGGTTCCTAGATCCTAATCCAGGTTATATAATAAAGGTAAATAAAAGAAGACAAATATAGTTTTGAAAATAATAATGAAAATTCTATATTAGTACTATGCAAAATTTATTTATCCTAATATGTAAATTTATTACTAAGGGTTTGAGTGGAAAGTAAAAAACATTTGAAATTTTATGGAGTTAAATATGAGCATTTAGGTTCAAACCTAAACCACACAACTTTAGTATGTGGTATGGATTTAAACCCATATAAATGGTCCAAAAAAATGTGAATTTTAGTAAATTAGTCCTCTCTAATTCTCTAATATGTTTTACAAGGATGGAAAAATCTATATAGTTTAAAAATTTCTTTTGCTAGATCATTATGTTTAAGTTCTCATAGGTAAAGCCCTTAAATAAATGACCTATAATTCTAATGTAGATTACAATACTCTTATCTATTTAGAAAGTAAAGTGTATGTGCTAATGATTTTTTTTGTGGTCGTATATAAACTTATTACATATTGAATATATTTAAATATCAAGACAAAGTAACAATTTGTAAGGGTGAGTACAAAAATAAATTTTAAATTTTAGGTTTTGAAATCAATCTATAGTTGTTCAAGATTGATCTATGAAAAACAATAATTTTGAATTTATAAATAAATACATAGACATAATTGTGAATGTAAATTAATAAAGATACAAATGATAGAATATAGAACATGTTGTCTCATTCATTCCTATGAGGACACTTGTCATGTTCTAATCTAACCCTAATCTAGGGTTAGCTTTCATCCTTTTCATAAAGATTGATTCATTGTAATTATTTTTCATTCTCTACGGCAACATATTCAATGTGGCAGTTGTTCACATAATTTAGGTTATTTGCATCAATAGAATTCTCGAGTTGTTGAAGATATTTTCTATTGTGATAGGTAATTGCTTTCAGGTGTTTCATGGGAGCTGTGGGTTGAATTAGTCAATTTCAACAAAAATAAATAAAAATTAATTAATATATAAATTTGAATATTTCAAATAATATTAATATTAAAATATTCCATGACTATTGTTATATGTTAACTATAACATTATTATTAAAATCTCTCTTTGCAATATATGAACTTTAGTATAATAATTAAAACCTATGTCTAACCTAAATTTTAAATGTAACATGCCAACAAGATAAGAATTGGATAACTATTGGTAAAGAAGGGTATCTCATCCTCTTCATCTATACAAAAAAAGTGATAAATTCAAATTGCCCCAAAGATTAGTTTAAGGTAAAGAACCTTTCTTCCTCCCCTTGAGTTAAATAACTTTTCTTCCTTCCCTTGAGTTGGGACCACTCTAATCTGAATGCACCCAACGATGGAGAACTACGTTGTATGATTACGATTTCTGTAAGAATTTTCTTCTTCTCCCCCACTTTATATAGAAAAGACATGAATTCACAATTGGATCTTTGCAACTAGACTATATATAGTCTAGATAGTCTATATATAGAAGGGTTGAAAAATAGTCCATCCATAATATAGTTAGTAGTCAAGGTGGATATGAAATCAAATTCAACCTAAACAAGACTACTTTAGATAAGATCCTTGTCCCTATAAATATTGATATTGGGTAAAGAATCTTTAGTTTTATAATAATTTTTTTGTTTAATCTTAATATTTTACATACTTATATTTCAATTAAATTTTACATATCAAAACAAACTATATTTCTCTTCCTCCTTACCATTAATACAAAAGAAATGTAATTATCTTTACATCTTATTTTTTAAAATTATTTATTTAATATTTTAAAAATAAAAACTGACCAATATATGACATTTTTTTAGTACTAACTTCATACCATAACTTCTTTTAACCACCTTTTTTAAATTGTAAATGACCATTTTAAGATTTTCATTAAATACTGAAGAAAAAAAAAATTCATTAGTTCCTATAACTGTTTTATAATGACATTTTTTTATATTGTACTATTGTTTTATAATGACATAGTTTTATATTGTACTAGTTTCATACCATAACTCTTTTTAATCATTTTTTAATTGTAATATTGAAAAAAACAAAGCATTTAACAAGTTCCTACAGTTGTTTTATAAAACCACTTTTTACCATTTTGAGATTTTCATATAGATGAAAAAAAACATGATTTTATAATTGTAAATGACCATTTTGAGATTTTCTTCTCGATGGAAAAAAATAAAAAAATATAATGACATTTTTTACATAATTAGAGCTTCATACAATAACTCCTTTTAACTAACTTTTTAAATTGTAAATGATCATTTTGAGAGTTTCATCTAGTACTTAAAAAAGAATAATAATAAAGAAAAAAGCTAGTACTTGTAGAGCATTCAAGAAATGTGGGCTTAATTTTTAAAACCATAAGAGCATGTGGTTTGGACGAGCAAAGTCATAGAATGGCTCAGTTTTCGCTGAACAACTCACTTGAGGGTTAGAGATTAACACAGATGAGTTTTTCACTTCAATTCGAAGTCGTGGTTGAGTGGTAAACAAATGGTATCTACTCTGAGAATTTAAACTTCTAATTTTATTGTTGCGCCTTGTAGTTCTGTGTGAGCTAGAATTACTTTTGTATACAGTAGTTAGGATTTTAGTTCTGTTTCAGAGCATATATATTTCACTCTGCTTATAAAAATTCAAACATTACATTTAGATAATTCATGGTATTCAGAAACAAATATTTATGAAGCACGATTCAATGAATTTAACTCAAAGAACTGCACAGCTAAATTGAAACTTAAAAAACCATATGAAAAGTCGGGCACCAAAATTCAAATTCCATGATAAAAAACATCACTGAATCAAAGCTTTCACAGTCATTTCCAAAGGTGTCTCTCCGGACGGAAGAGGCCGCATGACAAAACCAATGTAAAACAGGCATAATTCTATATACGTCAGAAGAACAGAAGCAGAAAAACGAGCTAGCATAGAGATTGAGAAGGCGGAGGGAGGGTATGAATGGAGATGAGAATCTCCAGCATCCTACTTACATTTGCCAAAAAGAAACGACCTCATCACAGAACGAATCGAAAGGCAACGAAAACAAATAAAATCAATGTATATAAATGAGACCCAGAACAATCCACAATAAAACCAATAAATTGTGAATCAAACCGGAGGAACCCAAGATAAGTGAAGGAAGGGATCGTAGCCCTCTGAGTACCACTTCTTCAGAGCACTTTCGTCCGTATGAAAGGCATCGTCAAAGGCATGAAGCTCATCCTCCTTCAATTCCTCAAAAGACGAAAACTCCACAGTGCCCACAGGGTGGTCGTCCCATACGGGACTAATTGCAGTAAGGGCTTGAGAGGGAGAATCCAAAAGCTCCCCAAATGGCTCCTCCAAATCGCACAGCTCTGGCCCCTCCACGACCCGGCCTTTTGAATCCTCTTCCTGAAACTTCGACCCCTCGTCCTCGACCTTGGAAGGTGAAGAAGGACCGGCCTGCGAGACTCCATGATAGTTAGATTGATCTGGGGAAGAAGAGCTTACAGAGTAGGGCAGATTGAGGCGGGCACAGGAGCCATAGAGAGCGCGGGCGGTCGCATCGTAGGCAAGCGCGGCCTCTTCGGCTGTGGCGTAGGTGCCGAGCCAGAGGCGGGCGCCCTGGTTGGGCTCCCGAATTTCGGCCACCCATTTTCCCCACGTACGCTGCCGCACACCTCGGAAAGTACAGAGAGCATTCTCGGGCCCGCCCTTGCCTTTCATGCACCCTTTCTTCGACCCCTTCCCCGCTTCTCTTCTCCTCTTTCTCGCCTGCTTTGGCATCTCCTGCGAACCTCAACCCTAATACTTGGACTCGAATTTGCATTTGCAATGTGGGTGCCTGCCTGGCCAATCCAATATAAGCCAACATGCCCAGAATCTGATCTGCCCGCGCTGTACCCTAAACAGATCGAAGCTCGTGCAGCACAGCTGTCTGTTACGTCAACAGAGGTGCAGGTTGTGAGCCACGCGTCCCCTGCGTGCCACTCATTAGCTGAGTGCTGATCCAATCGGATTGCGGAGATACGTGGCGCGGATATCCAGTAAAACATGGAAACTTGAGCAGCAAGAAACACGGTAATGCAGCTTCATCTTGCTTGTCTTAACCCTAAACATGAGACGGGACACCTTATGGACTGCCAATCCCACGTCCTCCCGTTGAAACCCGTCCACTTCCTGGAGATTTGCGGAACGGTTGTTTCCTTAAATATATCTGTGATGATAACTCTGACAATTTCGATCCTCTGCGCCGCAATGTATGTTCTAGAAGGGCTCAAATCGCTCTTGTACGGGTCAGCGTACATGCAGTCCGAGCTCTCGCGAAGGACCTTCAAGCTATGGGGAATGAATCTCCACCTTACATTGTTCAGTTTTTTAAGCTTCTTTAGTGAAAGCCGTTTCATAGAAAGTGTAATTGAGAGACGAGCGTGAGCAGTGACTGGGTGAGCAGTGAGGCGTGTATTCACCGAGTTCCAACAAATATGCCTTCGTTGGCACTTGGCAATTCGTCACAATGGGATGCTAGCATATGCTAATAGGGTTCATTCAATATTATTCAAAAGAAAATATAAATAGTTTTTTAATATTATTTAGTGTGTAATTTGAAATAGTGATATTGAAAAATAAAGTAATTGTCAAAGGGTTATAGTGTTAATTGAGTTCAAGATTATTCAAAAGAAAATATAAATAGTTTTTTAATATTATTTAGAGTGTAATTTGAAATGTTATATTGAAAATTAAAGTAATTCTTAAAGGGTTTTAGTTTTAATTGATTGAATGTAGAGTTGGCGAAGATGATGGTATGTGATAAAAAAACCATTCACCAAGGTTCAAACCTCCTAAGGCATATTTGGGCTAGTTTCAAACACTTGGATGACTCTCCAAAATACTTTGAAATACTTTGAAATCTCAACAATTCCTTCGGTTTATATCCACAATGTTGATACTAATTAGATTGCATGTTATTGGTAGGTAGTAGAGGTTCCACATATAACATAATATTTTCTTATATGAAATTATCATATATTGCAAAAGGTTCACTATACCGCACAAAGAGAGCTAGGCAATGCAAAGGTTATGCGATACCACACAATACATTAAAAGCCTTATGATATCACATGCATGCATTAGACACCAATTAGATAGATAGAGAAGGTTGTGCAACACTACACAACCTTCACACATATCATTTGGACTCATATGTTACACCCCATTGTGTATTCACCAATTACTATTACTTTTTATGAGTAAATATGTTCTAATCCATTATTATGTTTTAATGAATTTCAATGAATGAATGAGATGTATGAATATGCATTATGATGTGACTATTTTTTAAGTGCTTTAATGATGCAAATGATATATGATGAATATGATTTTCATGTTATCGACTAACTTCATTCATGATACACTAAGTTGGATGCAGGAAAGATTTGACCCTCTAGTGAGGAGCGGGAGAGTATCATCTAGGAGAGGAAGTTGGTATGGAAACCACTAGTGTACCTAATTGAGTAAACACACACACTCACTCCCTAGGTTAGACAAGCCTTGTCAAGTCAGTTTGAGCTATGTGTCGGTAAGTGTTAAACCTTGGTGATAGTTGTTCGGGTTGGTAGGAATGTTTGGGTAATTGTCTTTGATTCTCTTTGATTATTTAGTTGATTTGAGTCATAGTGTTAAAATCCTTTTATTGAGCACGAGATATATTTTGTGTGTATATATATATATATATATATAATAAATGGATGTGTACATATATTAAATATATATATGCATATATATACGATAACTCATATATATGAGTGTATGCATGTATGAGCATGCATAGGTAGAAATACCTACATATACCCATACATAGATACGTCATACATATGTGTATTCAAATGGATATATATATACACTTTATATATACATATCGATATATAGTAAGATATTAAAATAATGATAAATATGTATACATTAATATATATACATATATAGATTGGGTTAAGGAATATATACATATAATTATGAATATATATTGATACATATATTATAATAAGTTATTATAATATATATATATATATATGAATGTGAATTTTTATATATTGAAATACTTTACTCACGTATTATAATGCAATGGAATATGAAATGTTATAACTGAAATGTCAAATGCATGATATAATGTGATGGAAAACAAAATACATTATCACATAGGACAAGAAAGTAAATGTTGTTATAAAAATATACAAACAACTGCATATATGGCTGAGAGACCATGCCTTGGAATAAGTCAAACTGCCACACATTGGAAAAGGTGGCATAAAAAGTCATTACTGGTTTGTAAACATTTAAAAGGTAACTATTTGTTGGGTGAAAATTCTGTAATCCCTTTTAACATATTACAAAACTTAATTTCAACTACAGTTATGTGAGATAGAATCTCTCCTCTCAGAAAGGGGAGGCACCCTTCTTATTGCTTATTGAAACTAAGGAAAATAATCAAATATTTATAGTAATGTACACTACAATAATGATATGGGGGTGTGTCACATTCATGATTCTCTCTTTTTTCTAAGAATATGTTTTACAATGTTTCACAATTTTAATCTTTGTATGCAATACAACTTCAAATTAAAACTTAGTAATCCCAATACTCCTAACTTGTCAAAGCAAAGTCTAGGAATACCAATATGATAAATAGAAGTAACAAACAAGAAAGCTCACAAAGGCACAATGTCGTTCCATAGTTTTTGATAGTGAATTCTTCAAAATAGTAACTAGTGTTGTAAAAGAAGCACAAAGTCTTCAATATACTTCACAATTAGATCCACGAACAACATGAAAAATTATAAGCACAAAGTCTTATAAATAATTCACCAATATTATCTTCAATTTCTCAATTTCAAGCAATGGGTGTAGCTGAAAGTCTACATAGATTTACTCAAACGCCCTTCAATCCCAATTACTAAACACTGCCAATTCAATCAAATAACAAGATAATTGTCCCAACACAAAGTTTTGTGTGCAACTTAGCTTCTTTATTGATCAAAAGTAGATGAACACAAAAATGAACTCAAAGTTTCAATATTGCTTCACAATTGGGCAACACTTCGTTGCATAAGATAAAAGGTAAATAATACAAAGGAATCCTCTCATATTTATAGATGGGAGAGGAGAGATAATTTAGGAAAAAACCTAAATAACTATTGACTTATTCAAAAATGTTTCCATGAATGTAGGGAAACATCTATTTTTTTACATGTAATTACATTTTTCAAAATGACATGTAAAAATTCAAAACCTATCTACATAAAGCATAGAAAAAAGCATGAGAACTATCTAACTCTAGAGATGTAAGAATATTTTTATGGTTCCTTTCTCTTGGCTTGGAAGTCTTCATATTTCTTCTTGATCTCCTATATGATTGCCTCATCTAGTCCAATGGTGTAGTCAATAATTGTGTGAAATTTTGTGATCGACTTTCTTACAGTAGAGCAAATCTTTTTGCACCTTTCCATATGCATTTTGAGGTTGTCCAAAGAAAGTTGTACATCACACAAGGCATGCATTGAAGTATTTGAAAAAGCTTCATCTTCCACCTACTTTTGGATAGCTTCTTTGAATATTTGGGCAATCTAACTTACTGGGAGGAAGGTATGATTGCCATCAAGGAGTTTACCTGACAACTCTTCAATCCCATTCACCATAATAATACAATTTCCTTTGACATCTTCCTGCGCTTGTTGTATGTCCTCAATGAGGGTCTTGATAACCTGTATGCGGTTCTTAAGTGACTCTTTTATTTCCACATACTTTTCTTTGTCGAGAATAACCCCAACTTCCACTAGCTCGCTCAATTTGGCCTCTTTCCTTTGTAATGAAAATTTAAGACTTTGTTCCATCTCTTTTTTCTCCATGGAAAGTATGCCCTCTGTTTTATCCAATTCCAACTTCATCTTTGGATATTTGGGTAGTCTTTTCATCAGCAATAGTTATGAGTTGTGAGCCCTGCTTTATTATTTCATGAACAAACTCATACAACACTTTAACTTTGGAGTAGTATTTTTCCACTTTCTACACTACTGGTTCTTCAACATTCACCATAGCCATTGGCTGCACATTCTCTAAGGTACCCACAAATTTTCTCAAAACTGATGCATAACATTCAACCTTCTCTTTATACATATCCCTGGCTTGTTCCATCTTATCAAGTCTGTTTGACAATGCATTTAGAGTCACTTGTGCATCTTCCTTGGTGCTTACATTAGCGACCTTCCCAAGTTGAACCCTAGTCACAACATAATCTTCCATACTTACATCACCTTTATCTTGTGGAGGTACTCCAATATCCACATATTTATGGCTTGATTTGTCCACATGTAGTCTAGAATGAATCTTTTCCTTTTTCTTCCCTTTGGCTTTTGGAAGTACTATCTCTTCAAGATATAGCTCATCTGGAGAAACCATTTGTTTCTTACACTTAGATACTTGTGAGACTAACCAAGGAGGAAGAAATGAAGTATTACCTTCTTGACTCACTACTAATTTTTGTGTGGTAGGTACCTCTGTAGGAACAGGTGTTATGGTAACAATTGACGTTGTGTTTGTCATGATTGCACCAGGAGTTTGCAAATTGGAAAAATCTTGCAATGATTCCTTCATAAACCAATCAAACTCAGCTTGGGAAGAAATTTCATATGATGGAAAGGATAGACTTGGGATAGATGATAGGAAACTTAAGGAGACATCAATACTTTGCATGATGGATCCCACAAAAGGTGTATAAAGGATTGACTGTGCTAATGGAGGAATGGTTATATTTAGTGCATGTAAACCAACTATAGGTGGAGGTGAAGTAGGAAGAGGTGGTGTAGGTGAAGTGGGAAAAGGAGGAGTGTGAGGCATGGTAGAAACAAATGATGATGTATGAGGGAGATTGTCAATGATGTTCTCATGGGGAGATAACTGCATTTACTCATCATGCCTTTCAAGATTCTTCCTCATTATCTTCCTCCTCTCCTTGATCCTCGTCTATCTGTTCATCTTCTATAGACCATTCAAATTCTTCATTCTCATTTCCTTGTTCTTCTTCTTCTTTTGGTTGCTCCTCAGATGCAATTTCTTATTCCTCTCCAAATGGTTGTTCTTCCTCAATAGCCTGCTCCTCTTCAGTTGTCTGTACTGTACTTTTTCCACAAGTGAATTTGATCTTAGGACCTCTATGTGAAGAAGAGGGGGTAGTAGTAACTCTATGTTTTGTTTGGAGTTCCTATTGGTGGCTAGCTTCACCTTCTGATGTCTCTCCCTCAGACTATGTTCTAAAGGACTTCAATCAAAAACCATGCCTCTATAACCATTCATTTGTGTTTTGTAGAATGGGAGAAAGTCTTTCCCTAATGAAAATTCTCTCCTTCTTGGACCACTAAATTAGAGTTAAAGGCATACTAGAAATATCATTTTCTTCATATGCAAAGTCTATAATATCACTAGGATCTTCAAAATCCTTTGGAATATCAGCCAATTCTAGGTCTTTGATTTTCTCCATAGTTAATCTACAAAAATCCATTCTTCGGATATCCTCTTCATCTCTACACTCTGCCCATATGTTCTCAAAATGGTAGACATGGAAGTGATCCTTCTTGATTTTTCTATTTAAATTTTTTTTAGTCAAAATCAAATCTATAGCTGTATGATCTTATGGTCATAATTTGCATCTCTACTGCTACTAATTTTGAGTTTTGCACACTATGAATAAAATACCTTCCAATAGCAATTCAAAACTTAAAGCTTGTTTTGTGCATTGCTTGGCATTCCTTGTGGATTGTAATCAACTGTTTGCATAATTCCATTAATACCCACTTGTTGGAGGGATATTTGGGAAACATATATTGGCATCCAATGTATCACCTTACTCTTAACTATGTAAAAGTAGGAAACTGCAAGAAAATACATCCAAACTTACTGGTAACTTTGAACGCTTCGTCCAATACTCTTTTCTTCTCTAGAGTTCGATCAAATAGGAAGAGAAAAGGTGCAAATAAAGTTCCATTTACTCTCCTAAAATGCTTGATAATTCCTCTCAAAGTGATATGAAGGTAAAAATTTGTTGGCATATGGCTTATGGTGTTGTCATTGATGGCAACCTAAGTCATTGATCTAGTCCACACTTCAGTATTTTCCCATATCGGAAGGCCGAGTGAAGAACATGGTATCCAACTAAAGTTGAGTTTTCGATCCATATGCATTACCAGATCATCAATTTGGGTTGTGGATCTCAAGGAAGGTCATTGGGTATCTAGAATATCTTATACTTGAGTTTTGTGTCATCGCATCAACTAGTGTACGAGTTAGGAAATCTGGTTGTTTGATTTTTTGTTTAATAGTGCTAGAAGGCTGACTAAGTGATTGTGGCGTGTTACAGATGTTTGAGGCAAAATCATTTGGAGTATTTTTGGGTTTGAGGATTTTGTTTTGGGTCCTCACTATGCTGTGGCCGATTTTGGGTGGTGCGCATTGAAAATCATTTATGATTTGAGCTGATGGTTGGAAAATATTTTATGTTTTATTGAAGCTGACATATGGTTGATTAATATTTTGTTGTGGATATATATAAGTGATCGATTAAATCATTTTGATATATGTTCGAAGTGTGTTGATGTATGTTGCAAATATCAGAAGGGTTGTAGAGCAATTATGCATAGTTTCACTTGTGCATTAAGGATTTGTGATGTGAATGAAAGCATATAGAGCAGAAGAGAAAACTCAAACAAGTAGGTCATGAATGTGACTGATGAGCTTAATTAGAACTGTAATCTAGCATTTGTAGATGCTACCTTCTTATTTCAAACCTCTAGATCTAATCCAAATCTTTTGTAAGATAGTGAGTCTTCTTTTTGTATCTGAGTAGTGAGCTCTAGGAAATGTTCCTGAATGCATGTGCATTCCCCATTTGTATAACACCTATATTTGAGTACTCAAATTATGGATTGACCTCCACCATGGTTTTTCCCCTGGGTGATCCCACAAAGCTAGTTTACAATTTCTGGGAGATTCTGATTTTTGCTGAAATCACATATTTTTAGAAAATATAATGATTTAAGCCTTAAAAAGTTCCATTTAAAGAATTCCAATTGAAGAGGGTTTGATCAAACTACCTTAAATCAAACCCCCTTGGATAGAACACCGCTAGTTTTAAACCATACCTATAACAAAGTCTCCTTTACGCCTATCAAAATGCTGATAAAAAACCACTTTTGATTTACTTTTTGGGGGATTAAATGAATTCATTTAAAATTTATTTTTTGTATGTGGTCCTTATTATAAGCTTCCCAAAAATTATAATTTTAAATAAATTTAATTTTATTATTATGTATATTTTTTATTTCTTGTGAATGTAGGTTTTTCACCAAAAATCAAACTCTTTGTTTTGCACATGTGGAAAAATAGCAGATTATCAAAAAAAAAATTGAAAAATATGAGTGCACCAGATATTGAAGTCCTTTATCTAACAATTTTTTTTTTTCGATACATACAAAAAAGTTATGCATTATATGGTTGCGCTATGTCTGAATTGTAATTGGTTTGACTTCGAAACTTGATTAAAGAAAAAAAATTCAATAAAAAACTATCTAACCAAGTGGAAGCACTAGATATTGGAGTTACAAATCTAAATTCGAAAGAATTAGAATTTTATCCTTCATGGAAAAAAAGTAATGCATTATATGGTGAGTGTCACTTTTTAAAAATGTTGTTTTTTGAAAAAAACTAGTTTTCGAGAGAGATGGAAAAAGAAGTGCAATCTAATTCCAAAAAAAATTGAAAAAATATATTTAGAATCTATAGGAAAAATTTCACGAAACTCTATTTTGCATCATCTTCAAATTCCTCATGGTTTAGCCACTATAGGTGCCCGAAAGTGAAGATTTTGTTAAAAAAAATCATTTCAGTGTCCAGTTTGGACAAAAATTATAAACTACTATTGTGAGATCACCCCCCTAACAAGGTTTCCATGTAAAAATCCTTGTGTTATGGTGTTGTGAATGATTGGTTTATGTGTTTGCATCTTTCTCTTGGTTGAATATTACAAGTGGTTTAAATATCAAATTAATAAACTTAATTTTTGCATAACACTGATTCACCCCCCTCTCAGTGTTCACTGATTCCAACAAACTCATATATTATACTAGCACACCACTTTTGTTACCTTTTGTTGTCAATCCTGGAAATTGTCTCATGACATTAGCAACATACATTGGAGGAAGGAGGTCATGTAAAACTTCAAGGTTGTTTGCACATTTATTAGTTTCTCATGAATCTCATCACTAATATGTGTACCCTAGTCTATGTGTTCCTTCTTCCTCCTGATGATTTAGATGTACTCATACATCCAATCTTGGAAATTAAACGAGATGAGTAAGCCTTTCACCTTGCTAAGAAGAGTGATCATGTCTTGAACATCTTCCTTGAAGTCACTTCGTGGAAGACCTTTAGGCCATCTAGAGATAGTGGGCCTCAGAGTCTTCAACCATTGTGAATTGATCAATTGTTTGGCTTTGTTCGGATATTTTTCATAAGCCTCTTGTCCTTGTTGAATGGAAATAGTTGTATAATTATCCATGTGTAGAACCATGAAAACTATATCAAAGAACTCTGGATCCAATCTCATCATAATATGCCCAGAAGAATCTCCAACACTCCTATCATCCTTGATATAATGCGAGGCAACTTGAAGAAAAAATTTCGGGTAGTGAGCAACAACTAAAAATGAAGCCACTTGATGTAGGTTGCTATGAACGATTGCTTGCAAGTCTTCTTCCAATGGGGCCTTTTCTATCCTCTTTACAAAGTTTTCCAAGTTCTGGTGACCAGTTTTCATGTCCTTGATCTCATTGATCTTAGACGTCACAACAGTGGGCAGATAGACACCTTGATACTTGTATTTCATTTTCTCTTTTTTGGAAGATGATGGAGATTCTTTTGTTGTCATTAAAATTACAAAAAATCACTAAAAACCACCTTTGGAGAATATCATATGAGAGCTGAAGGTAACTGCAAGGAAACATGAATTTATTAGATGTTTAAGAGAACATGCATTATGGGAGAAAATGGAATGTGTGAAGCTAGGAAAGAATTTTGGAATGAGTAGACATGAGCTATGGAGCGTGGAAAATGAAGTAATTGCAAAAGGAATGAAATTCATAAAGCAATTCAGAATGATTCTAAGCGTTTAGTAAAGATATTGTTGTTTGTGCAAGGGCACTAAAAATCAACACCCTTACATCTTGAAGGTTTTGTATTTCTTGCACAAGTGCTAAGAAACAATGCTCCAACATATTTTGAGAGTTTGGAAGATTTTATTTATGAGCGCTCTTTTTTAGCACTTTTACAACTTTTGGAAGGATGACTTCATGTAATAGCAGCGAAAAATGACGCCATTACATCTCTTTTGATACATATCATTTTGGCATACAAAGGAAGTGTTTTCTAACGCCTATTGATGAAGGGAAAATAAATCATCTTTGTAGGAATGGTGATTTTCACCACTCCTACACCTGGAGTTTAGAAAAAATTGTACATGTTAAAGTGGTGAAAAACCCTGCTTTCACAAATGGGAGTTAGTTGTGGTAAGATATGTCGAGGCGGTAAGAAACACTGCTCTAACATCTTAGGAAAATATTACACATGTGAAGAAGCATTAAAAATCATCACTTCTTCATGTGTCACTCTTGAAATGTTAAGGCATTAAAAATTGATGCCTCTTCACACCAGAGGGAAGGAATGAAAATGTTAGTGGTAAAACTTACTGCAGATGCACGCGTGACATTTGGGAAAGACATGTTGGATTTCAATTTTTTATTGTGATTGTTTTTCGTTGATGTCAAAACATGCTTTGGTGATATTGATATTGACCACAGTTGATGTACATGGTCTCAGATTTCATATTTTGGTACATATTGATTGGCTTGGGTAATACATGATACATAGACGGTCTACATTGTTGTGTTGGTTGTGGTTATACATGTGTTGGTTGGTTTACACCTGATGATATCTTCAATGGTCTGTTCAGTTGTATTTATAATGATATCAGTTCAGTTTGGATACTCTTGCATTATTCAGTATTTATTACTTTGGTTGGACTAATTCTTCTGGATACATGTGTAGTTCATTCAGATAGGGGTTTGTCTTCATTTGCAGATGTTTATCACATTTTGGTTTTCAGGTGATTACTCATTTTGCATATGATATTCAATTATCATTGAGCTTTCACATGACACTCTATTGGAGGTAAAGTCACACATGGCTTTGATTTGGCATTGTTAGTAATCGAGTTCTTCACATTTCACATGAGATATGGTTTACATTGTATATCACACAGTGTATTTTGACCTATACTCGGGCTTACCATATTACATATAGTTCATTTGAACTTTTATTTGTATTAGCTTTGATATTTCTTATCTTAGACAGTTGACATTGGTTATCACATTGGCACTATGTTTATTTGTGTTGGCTTGCTTATGCCACACATATTTTAGCCAACCTTGGTTTAAAGTTTCAATCATTTTCAGTTTGTATACATATCTAACCATATAAATGGTTGTCAGTGTTTTATTGAGTAACATGTATGGAAAAGACTATGTGGAATATGTTTTTACATGAGAAACATGTTTTAAATAGCATGGAAATGATGTGTAATAGACACATCATCATTTCAGGTCTCAATTGTGGGTTGACTTGGTAGTGACAGTATAATGGTATCTCAAACTTTGAAATGCATTCATTATGTTTTTTTTATCGGACTCCAAATGATTGTTTTGTTTGACAAAAGAGCATTGTAAAGCTTAACTAAGAAGATTGAATAGGGCTAGGACAAACCCTAGCTGCTTGGAGCTAACATGGAATAAAGAATGTTGGGTAGCTCAACAGTTTGAAAGAGCTTGAAGTTGGGTAACTTATTTCTGATTCTTTGCATTCATTAACAAGTAGCATTGGGCCTTTATTCTTTGGTTTGTTTCAAGAAATAAAAGGTTGTTATTGGGTTCAAATGTGAAAAATGATTAAGACGTATAACAATTTTTTTAAAGGGTTTTGGAATTTGTGTTTAAGAGCAAGTGATTAGTTATCAACTTTCATAATTAGGGTTTGCAAGTTTTAATCTTTTATAAGGGGTTGTTTTGAAACCCTAATGGCATTTGATGTATGGATTCTGGGGTTGTTTGGAAACCCTAATGGCATTCATTGATTTGAGAATCAGTTATGAGAAAGATAGTTGGAAAACAATTTGACATTGTTTCTGTGCATATATATATATAGGTCTTCGAACCTGAATGTGAGAGATGAAAAATAGAGATTGCTATTAAGCCAATTAGATTATATGTATTTGAAATATTGAAAATATTTGAGAGGCAGATCATTATATTGCTATACCTAATATTTTAAGGATTCTAATTTTCTTTTGAATTCTTAAGGTATTGTGTATATTATTCAATTTTTGTAGGAGGTTTTATTGAAACAGAGAAACCCTCTAAATCATTGATATTATTCAGAAATTATAAAAGGCGTTGGTGCTCCTAAACCGTAAAGAGTTGGTGCTCTTGATTGATTTGGTGCTCTAATAATAAAAGGATTTTTTGAGTGGTTCTTTATACCCCAAGAGGGTTTTTCCACTTAGGACAAATTTGGTGTAATGTGATGTGTTTTGTGAGTGTTCAAATTGGTCTACATTATTATCATTACTTGATCAATTGCATAATTCTTGTCATATCTATTAGTTGCTTAAGATAATTAGTCTGCAATCAAAAGCACTTGTTCAAATGTTTGAGTAACAAATCTGTTGTCATAAAGTATGTGTGTCTCAATGACAAAATTTGATATATGAAGCAAACATTTATTTTTTGAATCTTGCATTGTTATCATTGTTTCATGTTATCACTGCATAAAGTTTGTTCAAAAAAAAAATCTTGTTATTGGCCTTCTTGAATTTTTTTAATTTGTGACTATTTTTGAATCACTGATTCATCCCCCCTCTCAGTGATTCTTTTCATTCAACAAGACAAAGCTATAGCCTCAAAATAAATGCTAATATAGAGGAATAACATAGGTATATGACCTTAATCATGGATACCCTAAAACGAAGACTAGGGTAAAAGAAGAAATTGGATAGGGAAAATGAATAGAGGAAATGAACTTGGAAATAATGAAAATATAAAGAAAATAAAAGTAAGCAAATAGAAACCTAAAACTCTGCAAATAATGGTGAAAAGAAAACTAAAGGAAATGAAACTCACTTGCAGAAATGGAAGAAAAAAGTGAAAACCCTAATCCAATAGCCCATGAAATCTTCCAATGAAAATTTGCTTGGTGAAATCTTGAATGTAGAGGATGAGGAGAAAGGAAGAAAACTGGTTAAATGAACATAAAATGATCTTACAATGGCTTAAAAATCCATTTAAAAGACTTAAAATACGAATCATTAATGACCACATGTGTTGAGAGGGAAAATGTCGGGGTGGTGAAAATCACCGCCCCTACATTTTCAAAATTGTCAAAGGTGTAAAAGCGATAAAAAAGACCACTCCAACATGTCAAAGAACAAAACATAACTTCACATGCAATAACACTAAAAAATAGTGCTCTAACATATGATAGGTGAGAGAGAAGTGTCGGAGCACTGAAAAATAACACTCCAACACTTAGAGAAATTTTATAGCCCTGCTCATGTAGGGGCATTGAAAATTAGCGCCCTTACATGGGAAATTTGTTTTCTAACTCTCGGATATTGAAAATCGACAAAACATTCATTTTGAAGGTTTTCGAGAAACAAAGAAGGATGAGTGCTCGAAGGGATGAATCGAGGCTTAGGACCACACATGATGGTAAATTGAAATTTTCCTTGTTGTACATGCTTGGAGTGTACGAGTACAAAACAAACAAGTTTTGTAGGGGGTTATCCCATGAACCAAGCACATCTAGATTCAAGGATACACTATTATGGAATAGGAAACCACCATTATAGGTGTTGAATAGCCAACAATAAGGAAGGTAAAAGCAATGATAGGAGTAGGAAGGAAAACAATACTATGTAAGCCCAAATGTATCTCCAAAAAGGGAGTTTTGATTGAGTAAAAGTAGCATGTGTAATGCTATAAAAACCATGGCTTGGTAGAGGAACAAACTAAATAAGTTTGGACTCCATGTGCACTATGAGATGGGAGCTTTTTATTGAGTTTTTGCATAGAAAATCATAGGAAGGGAGAAGTCAGCTGAGGTGTGGCAATTGTGAGAGGCATGTGATAGATTTTGTGAGATAAATTTGCAACCATTTCAACTAGCTAAGCCCATGGTTGGCAAAGGGAAGAAAGGTAGCATAAAAATTAGCTATCTTTTAGCTAGAAACCACTCTCCAAATCTATATAAATATAGGTAGATGTAGTTTGATGTTTTGGCGGTTGATTGCTTTGTTCATTTTTTTGTGTTTCTTGAGTGCATTCGTGAGAGTTTGAGAGAAATTTTATTATGAGTGTAGTGTAGAAAAATGTACTCCTTTACATTCTCACACTATGTTTGGGTCCCTTAATTAAATTGGACTTAATTAAAATTTGAATTGCCTAAATTATGTATTCCTAAGACTTATTATTCCCATTTTTTGAAAGGGAAACCAACATTAAACAAATGGTAACATTATTTTAATTGCCTTAAAATTGTGTGTATTGGATTTAGGTCCCAAGACCCATACGCCCAAGGGTGAATGGTTCCTCTTTAAGTGATAAGACCCAATTTTTACTATGTTTTTGGTGGCATTTTAATGATTCAAATTCAAGTTTCAAATGTTGGCATATAGAATCTAATTTTTGGAAATTAGATAAACACTTATAAATACATAGATATTTTATCAATTCAAACGTAGAAATAAGAGCACACTTTAAGCAAGCATTCCTATAGAAAAAAGTATTGTCAAGAGCATTGAAGAGTAGATTTATCAAGCATACACAACATCAATCAAGATCATATCATCATGTCAAAGTTATGTGTGTTCATGTTAAGTTTTGGAGCTAGAATTGTGGCGTAAGTTTCAAGCATTCAAGCATCAAATCAAGCAATCATAAAAGCCAATTCAAGCAAGATCCAATTTCCTTAGAGAGATGTGTTAGACTTTAGTCCTCTAAGGGAAACCATTGAAGGTTTAGTGAGTTGTGACATAGATTTTTTCATTCATCATTCCTTTCCATTTTTCATTATCTTTAATTATTAAGGTTTAATTACCAAACTGAGGTTTAACCAAGACAAACCCCTATTCACCCAAAAAAAAAAAAATTTCCCTCTCTTTGTGTGTGCAAATTTGTAGGTGAAGAAGGATTGAAGATTGATCAAAAGTGCAATTTTACAAAGTTGTCATCAAAGTTTTCAAGCCATGGAAACTCACCTTCATATTTTATTTTTGACTTTTTGATAGTGGAATCCAGAGGAATCGAGAGTGCAAATCAAAGATCAAAGGACTATAAAATCATATTTTGGATCCTTGTAGAAAGACCCATTCACCCTAGGGAGAATCCGTACGTGCAGGAAACTCAACAACCACTTTTGGTGATGGGTGCACATCTGTTTCCCTTTCTTGAATCTATTGGAAGATTGTAATTTATATTTGTGTTATTCTTTATTTCAGAATTTCAAGTTTTGCATCACATAATTGAGTTCATTAGGCATTTTATTTTCATCTTCCAAAACTACATTTCAGTCATATTTGTCATAAAGAAAATAGTAGATCCTCTAATAGGGTTGACTCACCTAAAGGTTAAAAGCCAATCCTACCTTTTGGAGATCTCTTTTCCTAATGAAACTAAAGGAAAAGTGTTAGTGTAATTAATTATTTATTACACTAGCATAAGTTAAATTAGGTCATATATCATTTAGTCCTAGGTTGCATTTTAATAAATCATTTAATAAATGGGATAATATTCCCTTCCTTGTTTGTAGAGATAAGATTCCTTCTAGAAGATGAGTTGTCCTTCTAGAACTTATCTCAACATTTAATAATTTCCTAGATAGGGTTCACATGTTGTCAAATGTTGTTAGATCATGACACATGGAAAAATATCTCGCATCTTAGGTTTTCTCTCTTGCCTATATAATCAAGCATTTTGTTCATTTGTAACATATCAATTAATCATATCAATAGAATCTCTATTGCGCATGCCTAGTTGCAACACTTTCTTTGTGGTTGATTATCTTTCCTGGCAAAGGTCATCCATTGAAGATTGTAGCTTTAGGGACCCTGTGCATCCATAATCTCAACATGGTATTAGAGCTTGTCCAATGAAACGTCAACCCTTGATCAAGAAAGTTGGTGTGCAAGATTCTTTGCAGGCTTGAAGGTTTCCATTGAAGGCTACTTGACTCCACCTAGGGACCAAGCTGATTTTTGAAGCAAATAGAGTTAGATCCAAGCTCGCCATTGTCTTCAAAAGGCCTCGAAACCATAGGATTGCTTGTCCAATCATCAAAATTGGATACATCAACCCGAGAGCCATCAAAGGTATTTTTTTGGGTTTGCAAAATCAACCGTACTATCTATACAATTTGCAGTATAAAATCACCTCAGTCAGTTGTCCTCTGAGGATTTTTTTTTTTTAGCAGTATGCCACTTTACTTTTAAGAAAAATCAGGCTAATATATCTTTTGTTTGGAAAAAAAATTATATTTTCTATAGTTGCAGGAAAATAAATCTAATTGACCTCCATTTTTAATATTCTGTCAGCATTCGACATTGGAGTTTGATTTATTTAAATTCATCGGCATCAAGTTTTTTCTATAGATATATTTTTATAGTCAGCATCTTATTTTTACCAGCATTGTAAAAAAATTATTTTCAATTGCCATATTGGCAATATTGAAAATAAGGGTCTCAAATTTTATTTGAAATTTGTTGACACTTTATTTAAAAATTTGCACAATTGTTTTTTGTTGGTCGGCAACATTCATTGTAGTGGAAGGTACTTGTGTCAACTGCATCATCCCAACCGCCGTCACCATTCACCATCAACAGTTTCCTCCACTTGGTCTCGCCCGTTGATTGATTGCTTATTGTGGTCTGTCGGTCGCTTTTCCCTGCCGGAGTTTGCTCCTGCTCGCCGGTGTTTTCTTGTCAGCCCGTCAATCATTGGAATTTCTGGAGTTATCCCCGACGTCTACCTCCCCTCCAACTGTTGGCCCCTTATTCTCTATGCCAATGGTAATATTCATTGGAATTGGGAGGGTTCTCTATTACGAGCGACACCACCACATATCACCAACTCCGCCCAAGCTTTTCAGCCCCACCGCCACCCTATCTGGAGGCGTTGTTTTTTTGCCACTTTTTCTGCCTAGGTCATATCGGTGACCAGGTGCTAGTGCCCAGGGGGCTAATTTTTTGACCCTCGTTAGCATACAGAGTGCCTAATCTAGGCCTTTTTTTGTTTTATCATAACTTTCACCCATAGTGTCAAAAATTGACAAACAAGATACTGTCGGAAAGGGAATTTCGAGTACTTTCCAGTGGTGACATTTTTTCTATGAAATTTTTCTCATAGAAATTTATACAACCAACTAAATAAAAAACCCTAATCTGGACTCAGAGGCTCATATCTTCGCAGCCGTTCATCGAATTTCGATGATTCCAATGGAATCAAGAAGGTGATTTAGAGATTTTTTCATCCATTCAGATCCGTTGATCATTTTCAGCTCCAAGTACTCTTGCATTGATTTTTTCAGTTTGGTGCATTTGTTCAATAACCTGGACATCCTAAAGCTTGGGATTTTTTTTTTTCCAGGTAGCATCTCTTTAGTTGCACATCATATAATTTGGAAGTCTTTCTTTGTTGTTGAAGGTCATTTGTCTCTATGTTTTTGGAGAAAGTTCATTATGGGGCTTGCATATACTCCTTTGGTTATGTTGCATAAGGGAAACTATGAGCAATGTCGAGATGGGATCAACCACCATCTCCAATCACTTGATCTATTGCCTCATCTGTATGGTATAGTTCTCATCCAAGTGAAGGTATTCATGAACTTGCTTGGAGTTGTAGCAGATACACTATCTTGGAGATCATTTCTATGCAAGTTGATTGTGATGTTCTGGGTACTATTGATCATTGTGATTGTCCTCACATCCTTTGGAATAAGATTTGGGAGATCTATGGAGATTCAGATACTCCACCATTCCTTGATGGTCATGATTTAGAATGTCATTCTTCATATCAGGTACCCCATAGTGATATTGTTGTGCAGGAGGTTGATTTCCTTGAATCTTTTGAAGAGGTTGACAAGGTTCCCTTAGATGCTTCTTCTCCATCAGAGACTATTGGTATCCCTTCACATTTAGTGATTCCTTGTCCAGATTCATTGATTGAGGCTTCCACCATCATCATTCATCAGAACACCTTCAGTTTTCCATACTTGATATCACAAGATGGCTTCATTTCAGGTATCACTGACTTGGCTACTTCTATAGGTTTGGAGGACATTCTTGAGGGGATATCACTCCTCTATTCACATCCTCCTTTGGAGATTTTTCTTGAGTCTTCTTATTCCTTTGTCTCAACCTTGATTAGAGATCTAGAGACTATCTTGGAGACACTTTTTTTCTCTTCAGATATTTCATGTATGAGACTTCTTCCCTATCATTCCATTCAGGATTCGAGGTTTCTTCAACATCTACTGTTGGATTGGCTTCAGGCTTCTTTTAGTGGTTTTGAGGACACTTCATTCAGGGGGAATATCAAGTCTCCATCACATTCATCATATCCATCACACTGTCTTTGGATATTGTTCAACATCAATTTTTGCATCGTCCTAGTTTGTCACCCTCTTCATTGATTGTGGCGTCTTCATCTTTAGGAAAGAAGACATTTGTGTAGAGTTTAGAGACATCATCGACATCCATTTTCATCATTCCTTCCTTCAATTCCTATCCAGAATGGGAAGCATCTCTACACTTGCAATTGGTTTTGTTTCTTTCGAAAGGGAGACAAGTTGTTTGTCGACATTGGATCATGTTTTGTATTTAGACACTTACCATCTTTGAAGGTGATCACATCTTCTAGGGGGGATATATAGTCTGTCTATTTCCTCCCTATGGGGAGGCTAACGTATTATATCCATGTGACAGATGGTGTTCTTGGGGGGTATTTGGAAGTCCTCCATCCTTCCCATCCTATCTCACATTTTTTTGCTTTTTTCATCTCCTTTTTTGAGAGGGGTTTTGTTCCCACTGGTTTTTCCCCTTTTCTCTAGTTGTGGGAGATTTTTTTCATCTTCATGTAAATGGGTACCTAACATGGCCTCGTAGCCAGGACCCATCATCATCTTGCATAATCATTGCATTTTCCTCCCTAAGTTGAACTTATGGGGGGGTGTTAGTGTAATTAATTATTTATTACACTAGCATAAGTTAACTTATGTCATATATCATTTAGTCCTAGGTTGCATTTTAATAAATCATTTAATAAATGGAATAATATTCCCTTCCTTGTTTGTAGAGATAAGATTCCTTCTGAAGATGAGTTGTCCTTCTAGAACTTATCTCAACATTTAATAAATTCCTATATAGGGTTCACATGTTGTCACATGTTGTTAGATCATGATACATGGCAACAACTCTTGCATCTTAGGTTTTCTCTCTTGCCTATATAATTAGGCATTTTTTTCATTTGTAACATATCAATTAATCATATCAATAGAATCTCTATTGTGCATGCCTAGTTGCAACACTTTCTTTGTGGTTGATTATCTTTCCTAGAAAAAGTCCTCCATTGAAGTTCACATCATCTATTATTCTTCATTTCATTTTGGTGAACCTGACATTCTTGCACTATAAGCTTTACTATTTGGAGATCTTTCAAACCCTAAATCTAGGATTTTGCATTAGTTTGCATTGCATCTCGTTGATGCCTAAAAATGTCAAGCAATAGCCTTATGGGAAACTCAGTTAATAGGGGGACCAATTGAGCTAAACTGAGTGACCTCTGGGTTTTTTAAAGAAGTTGACTCCTTCTGTATTTGGGGGTTTGGAATGGGAAAAGGAAGCAAATATATAAAATAAAAATATAACCTAAGGCAACATGCCAAGATGTAGGTGTGGGCATAGTAGATCTTCCTTTCAGTTGGGATTTAAGTGCTCATTCAACAATCTGCATGTCCGGAAATAACAGAGAGCATAAATGAAAAGACTAAGAAGTTTATCAAATAACATAAAATAAATTCCATACACATTTACTAAAAAGAAGAGTCCAAGACATGGTCTGAATTAGAAACTTATATTGAAATTATAGAAGTTCTGCAAATAAACTACTCAGTACAATAACAACATAGTATAATGTTTTTTTAACTAGCTAAGAAACAAAAAGGCCGAACAACAATGGCATAGTTTGTGAATCTTAATACAAGAATAAAAAACAATACAAAGGCCTAGTGTCTTTCCACAATTTTTTTGTGTATTCTTTGAACTCGGGACCCCTCTTTAGAAAGCTAAAGCAATATATATAGAAAATCATCTTTCTGCCTAAGAGCCAGTAATAGAAAAGATTCATTAGCGTGAGTAATGATGTCTGTCGCAATGATCTCCCTGGCCGTTGCAATAGCAAATATTCTGAAGCATTGAATGCAGTCACCTTTGAACTAGATGCATCCCTTGTGAATGATGACTGTGGTCCTGGTGTGGAAGCAACAAAATTTCCATGCAAACATGTGTCGCTCACCCACATAGTTGGTTAGGACACCTGGAGATAGGATGGGGTTGTTCGTTCATTCCTTTCTTCCTTGCGATGAAACTCCCCATAGAGAGGACATGTGGAGGAGTCTTCATCTTGAGTGCTGACTGTGGGGTTTTCCAAATGATGCTCCTGGAATGATGCTACATGCCATGTGGGCAGAGCTCGGTAGTGAAGCAAAGGGGAGTGGGCTCTTAAAGGCCTGCACTACTGACATGTGGAGGCATAGCGGGGCTCGATAAAGAAGCAAGGGAAGAAATATTTGCAAGGAGTGTGTGGAGGAAATGTGGAGGTAGTGAGTGAAACTCTTCAAAAAGGGCCCAAAGATATCCAAATATATGAGGCATGGACCAGGGCAAAGCAAAACAATATTATCAACCCGAAGGGAGCTTTAGGGATTTTAATCCACAGCTTTTGGCAACAACCAGGCGAATTTCGCCTGCAGAATGGGAACCCAAAATTTTTGGTTCGAAGACTAGAGCCTTATTCATGTAGATCGATTACTTCCTTGAAGGGAAGCTTCATGGATATCCTAGTCCCAGACTCAAGTTGAAAGAGTAGTCATGCTATCTGATGGATGATGCCTTCAATGTCCTCAGTAGTAGGGGGTTGACTAAAATTCTGAAAGGCGATAAATCTCACTGCCTTTCCAAAAAAATTGTTGCAATGTGCTCCGCTATGGCCACTGAATCATTAGAGAGAAATGGGGAAGGCAGGCCCATTTAAGTCAATTTGGAGAATTTAGTCCATCTATTGTTCATCATTCAACTCAATGTTGTTGAGTACTCGCTAGCATGGAGGATGGCCCCATGACATCTGATGAATTTTTTTGTCATCTAGGTTGCTGACCTCTGGTCTTCAATTCCTGCATTCACCAGGTCCTCATTCGCCACCATGTATAAATTTTCTAGAAACTTCTCCACCTAGGGCACCTTTTTTGCAATGAATTGTGGGAATTGTTCAATTGTTCCATGGACCTCTTAGCTCAAATTTTTTTCTTCCACCATGAATTGAAGTGTCAACTGAAGAGTTAGATAGAAATTCTTGACTTTTTCCCATGAGGAGACATATAGTTGCTAGGATACTAAAAGGAGGTCCAACTGAGTAGCAAGGGGTTGGGGAGGATTCTTCAAAGAACCAATATCCATCTCCTTCGACCCGACATCCTACGTCAACTCCTCAATTCTCTTGTCCATAGTGGAGATTCATTCTTGTAGAGTTCCCAACTCAGCAAGCAACTGTTCCTCAATCTAGCCTCTAGTTGTGGATTATTTTTCCAGGGATAGCTTTACTTCTTGGATCTCCATTTCAAATTGAGCTTGTTGACCCTGGAACTCCTAGTCCTTCTGATGCATTTCCTGCTCCAATTGAATTCACTGCTACTAAAGCTCTTTAATTTTTTGCTACATTTCTCCCTCTACCCGAGCCAATAGGTCTTATAATTCCTAGTTTTTTTGTTGTAGTCCAGCGACTAGGTTGGAATCTAGGGACTGAAACTTTGTGAGTTCCACTTGTAGTTTAGCACTTTCTGCCTGCGAATGTTGACACAAGCATGTAAATTTGGTGTCCCTTACCTTGTACTTCTTCAGTAGGACCTGAGCCATCCTTTCCTTGACATTATTGAGTTTATCTTCCTTCTTCAGTTTGTGACTATGCTTGAGGAAGTCAGTAGTCACCACTCACTGGGTCTCCTCCATTAGCTCAACTTTTTCTTGTTATCGGGCTTCATATAGATCAATCCCTATAGCATGAATTGTGTAATCCTCGGGTTGCATCTCCCCATGGGGTTTGATGGTGTTCAAATGCATGGTTGCAAAATGCAATGACTGTTGAACATCATTGAAAAGAGTCTGTACGCATGGCTCGACCGGTTTTGCAACATCTTTTTTTTTTCTCTTCTGGATCTTGATAGCTCATGTTGCCTTCATTCTGTCACTTTCTCCAATAAATTTTGTTTGTGATCTAATCAGCTCGCTAGTGAAGGTCACACTGGGAGGAAGATAAAAAGGGAATGAGATAGTTGTGGTCCCGGTTGATGTCTTATTTGACAGAGAGACCATTAATGGGGAAAATAGAGGAATGTTATACCACAGCCCAGTTTGGGAAGCGACGAAAGGACTCATGGGGAGCGGTGGTGGTAGTAGGGATGCAGAGGACACCATCTATTGGAAAAATTGAGTCAGAGCTAACATAGTGGGAGTGAAAGGAGTAACAATGGCAGTTTCAGATTGGGTTGAGACAAAAGTTGGAACAAACCGTGGGGGAGTAAAAGTTGCTTGTCCAATTTGGTACAAGGATAAATTTAAGAAACCTCCCCCCAGTGAAGGTGTAAAATCCTGGTGAATCTTGTATACTTTCCAATAAAAATATTAATTTTAGTGGCAATTTTTTTCATTTTTTGGGAAAAAAACAATCTCAATTAGCGAATCTTTTCTAATCAGTAGAAGTCTATGGAAAATCTTGGCGAATTGCAATTTTTTTTAAACCGATAAAATATTTTCATTAGCAATTAAAATTTATTTTCAAACCTATAAAATATTTCCATTGGCGAATTAATCCTATTTTCAAAATAGATAAAACAATTTTGTTGGCGATTAAAACTTATTTTCAAACCAAAAAAAATTCATTGGCGAATTAAACTTATTTTCAAAAGCATAAGAATTTTTTTTTGGTGAATTAGCATAATATCAAACTAAAAAAAAAAATTCAGTGGTGAAATGTCAACGCAAATCAATATAACCATAACCGTTGGATGAGTTTTTGATGGATGGTTGTAGTTGAATTTCGGAAGTAAATCTCTAAAGCACTAGATTTGTGAATTGAAACCTCTAGAATTACACTAGAACTGTTAGATGTGGACATGTGGCGAGATCAAGGCTCATCATTGATCATGGTAATGAACCTAATGGATTGAAGGATTTTGGTGATGAGCGATAGAAGAACTTAAGTGGAAGAAATATGCACATACATAAAGTTTTTTTTAAAAGAGGGACCACCTAGGAAGAACCTAGGACCAGGGCTTAAAAACTTAATCTTCTATATGTGTGAAGGATATTCCATATCTATAGTCGGATGTTAGCACAAATCAATATAACCATGATTGATGACCATTGGATGAATTTTTTATGGACAACTGTAGTTGCATTTCAAAAGTAAATCTCTAAAGCAATAGATTTGTGAATTGAAAACTCCAGAATTACACTAGAACCATTAGATGCAGACATGTGGCGAGATCAAGGCTCATCACTCATTAATTCCATATCTTAGTTTCTGAAGAAAGTGTGGCTACGGTACGATGGGCGGCAGTGCAAATTAATGCCATATGAACATCTAGAGTGATTGATTAGATAGATTTATATTGAAAACTACATGATGTATTGTAGAATCGTAGATGATAAAGATTTGTAATGATTTTTGTTTATGCTAAAAACTAAAGAAGCTAAATGATTTAATCTATAAATTCAAATCAAAATTTCAACATATCATCAATAAAGCCTTTCCAAATGAATACAAATGCAAAAATGAAAACTTAACTATGCAAAACTAAAATAAATGCATTCAAAGAAAAATTAGCTCCATTGTTTTCCTATTTCACCATGATTCTTGATTTGTGCATTTGATGCTCTCATATTTTTATGAGCACAAGTGCAACAAGAAGCTGTGATGAGTGGAAGAGAGATTGAAATTGAATTTTTAAATAAAAATGTGTATCCCCAAAAGTGAGAAGGAGGAGGTTTTTATAGATGAATGCATAATGTGAAAATGAGAAATGAGAAATGAGTGGAGTGATTTATGCCATGATTCATATTTGGAAGCTCAAATTGTGCAATTTTGAGCTAATTCCATGGAAATTGATTTATGAATTTTAAATTATTTAATGAAATATATATGAAAGAATTTTAATGATTAATGCAAATGAATAATCATGCAAATAGTCAAAGTGAAATGATTTATGTAAATGGATGATGAACAAGCATGAGATGGTTTAATGGTTTGATGAAATGCATGAATAGAAGAAAGTATTGAATGAATTGATTAAGTAAATAATAATATCTATTTAATCAATAGATGAATATCGTTACGATTGTGAGGAAAAATTTGAGTGTACATTTTGCCCCTCTTTGAGACAATGTAGCTCATTGCGTTCTTTGAAAGAAAAAGATTGAACAACTGATACATGCCCCAAAGATATCCTGGTAAGGATTATGATAAGAATGATATCCCCCTCAAGAGATTGATTGAATAGATTGTAAGAAGATTAATCTCTCGATAGATGCCCAAAAAATGATTAGATACCTGATATGGTGCAAGTGATAAAGTGATGATGTACATTTTGATGAAAATGCACAATTGATAGGCACAACTGAACAATTGATGGAAATGATCAGTATAGCCAAGTTGATAAGCTAATGAAGTTGATTGAGCTAATTAAGCTGATTTAGAATGATGCTTATGCAAGACAAGGTGTTGCAATGATGGATTGATTGATTGATTAAGGGGGTGTGAAATTTTGAGAAGCAGGTTGATTGATTTGAGATTTGATTCAAGAGATATATATTAGTGAGTTGAGCAATTGATTGATTTCTCTATAACAAGAAAGATGAAGAAAATGAAATGCAAGATGGAAGAGAATGAAGGTGATGAAGCATCTTGTGCCTTTTAAGTGCTTTTATCATCATCAAGTTTATTATATCACAAATTAGTATAAGTGTCTAGATAACATGAACATCTAGACAATCTTAATATTGTTTGCATTTTTATTTAGTAATGAAGTATAAGCATCTAGGACGTATAAGAATCTTAGATGACCTAAATACTTATTGCATGGAAGACACTATCAAACAAGGAATTCTCTCATCTACATTAGAATTATAGGTCCTCGATGGTTTTAGACAACCATGTGTTAAGACAAGTCATCCTATGAATAAGAAACAATCCAAAAACATCAAACAAATGAACATGCCCCATCCTTTCCTCTCTAGTCAAAGACATCCTAAAGAAGCTAAAAGACATGTCACCAAAGATAAAATCATAAAATAAGCAAAGATCAACAAACAAATAGGGGTCCTACTTCGATGCATAATTGATTCTTGTTACAATTTATGTGTTTGGTTGGATTTGTAAGATGGGTTGATATATATGTTATAATGTTTGCTTGATTGTCAACACTTGCATGTTTTGATTTTGTTGAAGTTCAAAGTTGTGTGGTGATCTGAAAGTGTCATTGTATTTTGGCATTTTTGATTTTTGATTTTTGGAATTTTTGGAATATTTGATTTTTTTGGATTTTTTCAGGACATTTTATGGTTTTTTTTGGATTATTTCAGGACATTTTATGGTTTTTTTGGATTATTTCAAGACATTTTATGATTTTTTTGGATTATTTCAAGGACATTTTATGATCTTTTTTGGATTTTTTAAGGACATTTTATGATTCTATGATTTTTTGAAGTTTTAAAGATGGAGTGAGATGAAATGTGATATGACTAATTGAAGAAACTAGATGCCCCACACTAGAGCTAGTGCAACCATGGATAAATGATAGATCAAAATGAAAGATTCACTGCAAAACATGTCACACAAGCAACATATCTTTTGTCAAAAGATGATAATGGTTGGTTGATTAAGATGTCGGGAATGATTGATTCCATAAGGCATGATGATGGTAAGTACTTAGGATCATTTATTCCTCTAAGTATGATAATATTGATGATTGATGATGTTTTATTAACAAAATATATGTGGATTGGATAATGTTTTACAGCTAGGCTTAAATATGATTTGCATGATAAGATTCAATGTTGCAAAGAGACACGATGTCCAACGTTGGAGGTAATTTAATCATGGATAAATGATAAAGATGTGAACTATGATGGAATGGTAACACATAAGGATATGAAAGGGAATCCAAAGCACATGTTTGTAATTTTTCCCCTAATCTAGAAGGAAGGAAATGGGACATGGATTTTGATAAGCTAGGAGATATGGAATGAAATAATGCAAGGATAAGGCTAATAAATAGGATGATCAAGATAAAATAGATAAGATATGGACACAATTCCTAAGTACTTTTCCCCTATTCCCCATCAATACCAAGGAAGGGAAGAAATGATGCATTAAGATAGGATGGTGGAATATGGATATGATATGAAGATATGGATAAAGTGTATAGGATAAGATATACGATGTTCAAGAAGATCCTTAACCTTGTAAAGATCAAAGGTGGAAAGGTAAAGGATGACTGTAAAGAGGATCATGAATATGCATGATAAGAGGGACAAAACTTTCCCCTAAGTGTAAAGTGCGAGAGGAATATGGAAGATAGAATATGGATAGGGATAAATGAATATGGAAGGTAATATATGCATGATAGGGAGATGGAGGGAGGAATAAAGCATAAAGGTTCATAGCTAATATCCCTTGAATATGTGCTCTAGTAAACCATGGAAAGGAGGATTAGACTCATAAGTGTTGGTAGATCAATGGTATGATGGAAGAAGCTAAGGACTTATGCAAAGGTTTGGATTAAAGGAGGATAATGGGGGATGGATGTTGGATAATGGATAGGAGGTTGGAAGGCTTGTTGATGGATAGATGGAAAGGATGGAAAGATCAACATTGACACACAGCTTGAAGGGTGGTGGAGTGATGTAGGAAAAATGAATTTGGAAGGTTATAGGTTTTTAGATGGATGATTGGAGGAAGCTTTTGGATTAGCAAATTTGGATGCCAATTTAGATTTTATTGCTTCTACGAGACTTTTAGGAATCCACATAGCTTTTGACTTTGATTTTTGATTCATGGGCCTTTGTGGCCTTTGAGATTCTTCCTTTTGCTTTATAGGCCTTTGTGGCTTTTGAAATTTTCCTTTTTGATTTATGGGCCTTTGTGGCTTTTGAAAATTTCCTTTTTGATTTATGTACCTTTGTGGCCTTTGAATCTTTTTATTTTGACTTTGGATCATATTTTCTTTTATTTTTTCATGTCTCTTCGAGGAGACATGTTGATCCTTTGATATATGTGGATTTTGATATAGAAGCTTTTGACATTTGGCACCCAAATTACCTCCAAAAGAAATGGGATGGGTGGATGGAGATGAATGATATGGAGGTATTATGAATGGGTTAATGTAGGTAAAATTTTGAGAGGGCATCAAGGATGTGTTCCTTTGTTGTTCTTGATGAATAGGAGATGGAGGGATGTAGGGCCCCAATATGGATGGAAGGGTTGATGAACTAGGATACTTAGGTTTATTTTGATGGATTGTGGACTTACGATGGGTATCAATGTCTTGAGCATGAGGTGTATAACCAAGGCCATGATAATATGGATTTTCTTGGATATAAAGGGGTTATAGGATACCTTGTTCATGAATGTCTAATCCTTTTCCTTTGTAGTTAATACTTTGAAATATTTGTTTTCCAACGGGGTATGTATTATTTATGAAACAAGATGCAAGTCTATCATGAGGTGGACGTGATATTGAAGGAATAAAAAAATATTGGAGTAAACCACCTTGGATAAAAGTGAGGGAACCAATTTTATAGGTAAGGGTCTCATGTATAGCTTGAATAGGGGTGATAGAATCTCTTGGAGGATTGTAATCATGAGGAGAATTACGATGGGTGATAGGATATTGACATGGGGATGATGGGGTACTTTGATCTTGACTTGGAAAAGGATCACGAGGTGTAGGAGATGGATTAGCTTGCTCTTTATTAGATATGGAATCATCATGAAGTGGTATGAAAGGCATGTATTGATCGTGAGAAGGATGAACATCATCATGGAATGAAAGGGTATCCTTGAATGGATGTATATCTTGATCTTGACGAGGAAGGGAATCCTGATATTTTGTGGAAAGCATATCTTGATCATTGGATATGATGGAATCATGAGATGATATGGATTAATTAGATGAGGTGGAAGGAGGATTTGGAAAGATAATTTTCTCTTGTGATGGAAGGGGATCATCTTGGATGAAACAAAAAGAGATAAGGGGATCATCATGAGGTTCTTGAGAGATGGGATCTTGGTCAAAGATGGGAGAGCATTGAAGATTTTTGGTATCATTGGATGGAATGAAAAGAATACTTTGATCTTGATTTGTAGGGGAGTTTATGCTAGCATGCTTTGGACTAATAGATTGTCATGACTCATTGGATGGAGATGGTATGATGAGAGAGGATGGTTGGATAGATTAGTTAACTTGGGTGAAAGAATCATGAGGTTTATTTTGACTTATGGGAGATGAAGATAGGTGCATGACATAGTATGATTGCTCAATATTATTTGTGTTTGAGGACATAGATTTAGGTTTCTCATTTAGCCTTTGCAAAAATTCATGGACATTGAACTTGGATGATGTAGTTTTGGATGAGGATAAAGGCTTATGAGATGATTGCATCACTTCATTCAAATGTTGGGATTCAAGTTGTTTTTCAAGCTCTTTCAAACGATGGTCAAGATATTCAATCCTTTGGTTTCATTCATAGGTCAAGGATGAATATGGAGGATAGCGATTAGAAATATTTGGTTGATGGTTTTGGAAATGTTTTGAAGTGTTGCAAGTTACTAGGCGTGATGTTTGTTTGAGGTATATTTTTGAACAAACAAGCAAGAAATAGTAGACAAAGTGTTTTTGAGTTTGTTTTCAATCGTGAATTTTTGCAATACAAGCACAAATCCTAAGGTTGGAAAGGACAATATCTGCTAGATTCCATGTGGGTTTCCCCAACCGCATATTCTTAGCGCGTGAATCCAAAAGCTTGGCCGCACGAGATCCATCTTATAGTGCACTCACTTCTCAAGCCAACCAAGCTTCCAACCCCCATGAAACTCCCATGGTGGATTGATCACCTCTACTTAAAACTATGAAGATGTGGATGCCTTCACACTAACTGGTGTTGCACTAGCAAATAGAAGGTTGTTGGCTACTACACAAAGGTGTTTAATTTGGGACCCCTATCCGAGTGGCCATACATGGGGCACAAGATTAATCTCTATATAGGAGGCACTCCATCCTTAAGAGGTTACACTCAATAGGGTTTTGGGGAGTACTACTTGGTCCATATGACACATCCACATTCGTAATCCTAAGTTTTCCATTAGGATTCACATTTATATACCGGTCGGGGGTAGCTCAACCAAAGAGATCCATTGCTAGTTTGAGTCACCTTGGGGTGAGTAATTTTTCCCACCAAGGAAGGCCCAAGTCCTAGGGTCAATAACTATTTCTCTTGCACCCAGGATCACACAAGTGCATAAGGGGAGAGGATACTTCGATTATTGAGTCAGGGTGACACATAAAATAGATTTTTATGAGCACTGGCAATTTTGACAATTGGAAACTTGTTAGCTTGAGGTACAATTTGCATGTAGCTAGGCTGTCAGAGTCTAGACATCAATCAAATTAAATATTTATATTGTAAATGTAAGTCTTAAGTTACACAAATTGATTAAGTTGGTTTTTTGGTTTGTGAGATTCGTGATTATGAATATACCCAACCTCACACATGACACATGTGAAGGTGTTCACAGGGACCAGGATGGTAGTACTACTGGAACAATTATCCCATAAATAAGGATAGTGAGCACAACTAAAATCATTCGTTGAAGGCTAAAGGCTATATTATTGAGTGCAATGTTTGAATTATCTTAAGGGTTTTCATTTTGTAGGGTTAATAAGGATTCAAGAAGAAGATGATGCAGTATTATTAGGGATACTCTAAATTCTCCTGCCTCTAGTTATGTAGTTATAGAGTAAAAGACCAATTTACTTCAAGTTTAGAATGGGTGGAATTGGAAAGAAGTTGATTTGGTTCACCTGACTTCTCAAACAGGTTTTGAACTAGGACGAGGAGCTCTTATGGAGATAAGTGTTATCCTAGTGCATGGAGGCTGCAAGTAAAATATGGGAGCAATTTTACTACCCATCATATTTTGTATGAATTTGATTCTCAAAGGGGATAAGTGCATTTTGTATCTTCACAACTCCCATTACCCCAGCATGGTTGGCCAGGCAAGCCCCATGCATTTATTTTAAAGTGCATCTTCTACATGGGAGCAATTTTACAACCCCTCATCTTCTGCATGAGTCTAGTTCTCAAATGGGATAAATACATTTTGTATCTTCATAGCTCCCATCTCCTCAATTTTATTTTCCCCCCATTCCCCATGCATTTATTTTAAGAGGGCATTGTTGACCTAGCAAGTCCCGTGCATTTATTTTTAGAGCGCATTGTTGACCTGACAAGTCCCATGCATTTATTTTCAGACACACATTTTTATTACATTTATGTTGTCACCAACGGTCCAGAAAAAGCTTGGTGCTTACATTTGTATTTGTACTATGTAATAATATGACATTGTAATTCATTTGTAATAAAATAAATGGTTGTGCTATTAATGTGACATTATAATTCATTTTATTAAGTCCTTTGCAATGTTAAGCTACCAGCCCCTTGTCCTTGATGTGAATCCTAGAGCATTAAAGTTTAAAGAAAATTTAAAACACATGTTTACTATTTATATCATAAATTACTCAACCATTCGATGAAAAATTGATGTATGGTTGTGGTTGCATTCCAGAATGAAATGCACAAAGCGTTAGGCTTGCAAACTTAAACCTATAGATAACCCTATAACCATTAGATTAGCACAAATCAATGGTTTAGAATTTTCTGTCAATGTAGGAGTAAATCATAAATGGATTTCTTTAGATGTTGTTAGCCATGTACTAATTGTGTATTCTGGAAGTAACATGTAGATGTTTCGGTTTCATTCACTTTAATGTTCGAAAAACAACACTTTCTATTGCTAAGTGATTTTATTTTGAAGCGAGAGGATCAACACACAGGGAGATTGTAGTCTTTAGTTTTCTCATTGTAGTGCACCACCCTATTCTAGGTTCCACAGTTCCACTTCCAACAAAGCCATTCCAGTAACTCGGTTTCAAGAATCAAAATCCAGGTAAGTTAAATAATTATTGCAACTACGTTTCATCATTTGATGTTTCTTAAAATCTTATTTTGTCAAACTTTGAATTTTAGGTTTAGGGTTAAGAGGCCTAAGAATTAAGAAAAAATAAGGAGGAAAAATAGGGAATTCATAATTTCACATTGTATCAACATGTCTACCACTAGTACCACTAGAGCAATGTCGGATAAAAAAATACATTATGCAAAATTGCTTAAAACTTCAGGTTTCATTGTTGAATACCATGATATTTATAATCATGAAACCTATGGTAGGCATACCTCAAAACTTAGATTTTCATCTCAGAATAAGGATGAAAATAAAATGGAAGTTAATAGTATCAATGCACCATGGGTAACTAGATTAGGGTGCATGATGTTACATGAGGTTTTCCCTTGCCCAAAATTTATCATGGTCTGTGCCCTAAATTATGATGATAACAAAATAGCAATTGTTAATAAAGATAGAAAAGAATAATTGTTATCCATTAATGCAAAATAACTTGGAAAGTATTGGGGTTTACAACCAAAGAATTTGGAAATGTATGCTTGACCTAGAAAATCTTGCTAGTGATTATGAAGTAGTGGATGAAATGGAGAAAAATTCTTTCTTTAATATAATAGTTCAGGATAGAAAAAAATTGAAAAGTGATGATAAGCCTCCTTATGATTTGGGTATTTTTAAACCATGGGTTCAAGATACTATTTCCATGCTAGCATTTTGTCTCAGACTAAATAGCAATTTGGAAGTGGGTGCAAGACTCCTTGAAATGGTATATAATATCCATTATGGTGTTCCACATGTCAAATATAGTTTTATTGGGAACATTGTAGAATCCATGCATAACAATTTTTAATGATTAAAAGAGGTTCCACCAAGACATTTAGGCTCACAACCTACTTTTGCTATCTTTTTCTATTCAAATTTAGAAGAATGTTTCAGACCAACAAGCCTCAGATTCAACCCTATAGTAATTGTTGCCCATTTTTCATCCATGGGCTCACAAGGGAGACAATTGTGTTTCAAAAATTCTTGAAGGTCTGGATGGGTCATTTGCATCAAGGGATAAATCATGCATCTAGTTCTAGGTCATAAGGAATGCAGTTGGAAAGCTCGCCTAGGTCAGGACCGACATGAAAACCCTCAAAAGAGGAGAGTCGCCAAGACCACATAGATGTCTCACTGACTAAAGGGGCTCTCGTTGAGTAAAGGCATCATCACCATGAGCTCCATCTTCGGTCAAAGGTCTTACCGATCAGGTCGAGTCTCATTGAAGTGAGGCAATTTCAGCCAAAGGATAGAAGTCTTGGCGAGGGGTCTTGTCGAGGTGGTAATGTCTTCCCGATCGAAGGGAAAGTAAACGCATTGCCGGACAAAATGGAGGATATCGCCATAAGGTCTAGCCGAAGGAGTAGAGTCACATCGAGACGGAATGCTCCCGATTTAGGTTGGTGCCTTCGTGAGGATGTCACACTGATCTGTGGGAGGTCTCACCGAAAGGATACCTTTGGCGTATGTCAACAGGCTTTGCTAGGAGGTCTTACCGAAGATGAGAGGTCTCGCCGAAAATCATTCCTAAAGTGGCGTCAGCAAAGGGAGCGAGCTTCGGAATAAGGTCTGGTCGATAGTGTGATGTCTCCCCGACACAAAAGAATGAGGGCCCTCGATATGACTAAGGGACCTTGATGAGTTGTCTCGGCAATTATAAAAAGTCTCACCGAAAGAAACTGATTGAGCTCAAAGAGGAAAGAAGGCCTCGACAAAACAAGATGAGTTCATCAAGGGGTCTTGCCGAAGTCATAGGGTCTCCCCGAAATGAAGAGCTCGACAAAAAGAAAGGGGCTCAACATAAGGTCTCAGCGATGCAACGGGTCTTGCTGATAAGGGAGCCTTCTGTGTAATATTCTAAGTCGGGGGGAGGTCTCCCCGACCCGACGATGTCTCTCCGACATGAAGTGTGCTCGCCAGGAGTAAAAGTCACCGCCATGATGTCCCAACGACCAAGTAAATGTCTAGCTGAACGTTGGGGGCTTCGCCCAAGGAAAGCTAAGTAGACATGATGTCTCACCGACGACTTAGTGTCTCATCGAAAGGGATGAGCTAGCTCGGGGTGACTAAAAATGAGCTCACTATGAGGTCTTATCGACCAAGCGAAGTCTTGCCGAAGTAGAGCCAGCTCGGGGAGAAAGATCCAACATTGCTATGAGGTCTTGCCAACCCGGTAGGGTCTTGCCGATGAGGATGTGCTCACTGAGAGAAGTTGATATTGGCAAGATGTCTTGCTGAGGGATTGGTGTCTCGCCGAAAGGATGTTTGAGCCCGAGGAAGGCAGTTGAACTTCGCCATAAGGTCTCAACGGCCCGGTAAGGTCTCTCCGACATAGATAACATCGACATAGCCTCCAACAGTCGCGGTAATGTCTTGTCGACATGGTGTGGTCTCAGCAACAGAAGTGGATATCGATATAACAAATGAGCCTCGCTATGAAGTCTCTTTGACTTTCCAGAGTCTTGTTGAAGGAAGTGTAGAGCTCGATGGAGTGGAATATGTTTGGGGTGAGATGAATGAGCTCTTGTCGACAGAGGGGTGTGTTCGGTATAGCATTTGGAGCTCGATGAGAGGCCCTGCCGATCTGAGGAAGTCTCACCGAATCAAGTCTTTGAGCTCAAAACAATAAAAGGAGCTTGCCACGATGTCTCGTCGACACAGGGATGTCTCCCTGAAGCAATGTGAGTTCACCAAAGGATGGGGTTTTCGACATGATATCTCAGCGACATGATAACTATGGAGAGTCATAATCGCATCGGTGAGACACTTGAAGTGTCTCGCCGAGATGCGATTCTGACTGAACGAGCTTTTGACCATAGGGGAGTTTGCATGTAATGTGCCCAAGCAATCAGGGAGAGCTATGGGTGAATCATTGGTAGCTTGACTAGTGCCAAGAGAATAGACAAAATGTGAATCAACATGTATCTATTTTGAACTCAGGAGCATTCAAGGCGCTCAACAGGGGGATTTAGTAGTTGGACACAAGGACCAGAAGTAAATGCATCTGGTAGCTTCAAAAGATCTAAGGGGCTTCTCCAGGAAGTAACTCTTCACCGAAATACACAACAAGGACATGCAGGGGTGCAACATTAAATTCAACCAAAAGATCTTAGGATAGTTTTTCTGAGACTGATATTTTTGTAAGCCCTAAGGGGGGGGCGACACCCTTATGATATATAAGGCATTTTTTTCCTTTTTGTAAACAGTTAGAAGAATGTATTGAAGAGAGTTAGTGTTTTTATCAATCCTCTCTCGGCAGGTGTATGTTTTGTAACTCAATTGGATCTTGGAATATAAAATACAGAGTTTCCTTGGCCTTTGTTGATGCTTCAGTTTTCTATCACTATTCTTGTAGAGTGTTGTGCATTTCAGGTTAATGATTAAGTTATCTTGTGAATTCTGTTAATCCTTTATGACTTTATATGATGTTCATGCCTTCCTTTGTAAAAGAGCACCATTATATGAATTACAAGTTGTGTTTTCATAATTCTATTCTATGAAAGTAGTTTCCTTTATTCAAAACGTGTGTGTATCAAGCCTATTTGTGACATATTAATGTGTAGCTCATAGATTTTGATGTGTGTCCTTCTGATCATTAACAAATTTAAAGTGCATTCCAAGTTTCCCTTTGATCTTATCAAGCTCGGTGTATCACCATAGTTTAGTTTCATTCATGTACTCTTTCCCCCTTGTCCCATTACAAGATCATTAGTTTAGGTGACACCAATGGAAGCCGACCTTCTCTGGAGGTTCATTCCAATCTCACGTGACCCACAGCCTTGGAATGATCCAATGTTTCACTAGAAAGCTCAGTTTTATAACTTTGCATAGGGTGCATTTCTAGGTGACAACAGTAATGTTGAGGAAAAGAAAATGGCTCCAGTATATGAATGGACCACTGTGATAAGGATGCATGATTCTCGAAGGAACTATAGTCATTTTGTAGACTACTTTTTGGCTCCATTGCATCAAGAAATTACAAATACTCCAATGCCTAGATTGCCTATGTCATGTAGAAACTACATTCAAATAGGAAAAAAAATACAATTGGCTGATTGGTACTTAATGGAAGAATATACTGTGCTAAGATTTTATGGATCGAAAGTACAACCATACAAACTTCCAATACATGTGATAGAAAGGGTTTTTTCTTTGGAATATGTAAGGAAGATGAAGAGCACTGATGAACTACACTTTATTGATCAACAAAAGAAGACCTTATTTCCTTCTTTACCTTTTTCATGTGGAGGGATCACAAGATGAGATAATTTCATCTCCAAGTTCCTTTCTCAAATTTTTTAGGTTTGTAAGAATTTTATTACATGGGGAGCATTCAGAAGGATTGAGAGAAAAGCATTTAGTGTGGCACATAATCTTTTGATTTTTTTTTTATTTTGATGCTATTTGTCACTGGAAGTATGATCCATGTGACAACATTAAATCAAATATTGTGCTCAATAAGAATGTTGTAAGTAGAATTCAACATCAAAGTAAACCCTTTCTTGAAAACTTGAGAAATAAGGATTCTTGGGATGTGGTCAAAATAGCAATGAAGAAAAGTGTTGTTGAGAATGGTATTTATTTTGAACAATTGTTAGCAGAAATTATGACATTGCATCGAAAGACAATTAAGAGATACAACAATTTTTATGAAAAAATTCATAAACCATCTAGTAGAGTAAAAATTCCAAATTCTCTAGAGAAGGAAGTTACAAAAAAAATTTGGTGATGATAAAAAATTATTGCCTTTTGGTCTATGAGGAAGGAGCTAGGTGATCCAAGAGCACTTGCAGAGTATGGAGATAACGAAGAAGATCACGAGTTTAGAAAATTGCGGAATATAGAGCATTTGGATGAACAAGAAGATAAAGAAAGTGATGATGAATCTAATTATGATAGGGAAGAAGAAAGCCGTATCAATTTCAAACTTGGTTTAAGTGAGGCCACAAAAGAAGCATATACTATAGGAGAAACTATAGCTGAAAAAATGGGTTATGAAGGTGGTCCTTTGGGGTCCCAAAGATAAGGCCCTTGGACGATAACATATGTAGAGCATAGAAAAATAGTTGATAAATCTGGCATTGGGCTTGGAGGTGAAAAAGTTGACCTATGGATTACAAGTCAATTTGTTAGAGCTTCAAATCCTCATCCTCATGGTCAAAAACAATCACAACTAGGACATGTCCATGGTGGAGAGCTTAGTGCAACTGGCACTACCTTTTGTGGTGATGGTATGGGTAGTAGTACTAGTAGTGATCAACATGTGCTGCAACGACAAATTACACACAAGAGGACAACAATACAATATACCATAGAAACACCAAGTGATCAAGGCATATAGAAGAGGCAAAGGATTTTGATAGGTACAAGTCACACTACCAGTGGATCCACCACAAAGGAGTTATTTCCAAGCACTCCCACACTTCTAGTTAGTCTGGTTGTGACATCATTAGCAACTCTAATTACTCCTATTATTTCACCATTCAAGCATTCCATTGTTCCTACGTCCCTAGGTTTTGATTACATTGAAGAGTTTAAAAAGAAATTAGGCATGAATAAAAAATAAAAGAAGCAATTGATGGAGAGTGCGTCTGATGTAACTTTAAATCCTACAACAACCATGGTATTATCTACATTTGAGACAAATAATGAAATCATGGAGTACACAATTCTTGTTCCCACAGTTCAAAACAAACCAGCAAATCAAATGGCTCGATCTTAATTCCAAGTGAACAATAGTCAATTAGATTTTCTAGACTCAAAAATACTAATTTTTTTTAATGTATCAGAGAAGAACAATAATTTTACATCATTGCTAAAGAAAGATAGAGAGAAAAAAAGGTTGTAGACTCAAATTGAAAATTTATAGGAAGACCTAGCAAATGAGAAAGCAAAGAGGAAAGTAGTAGATAACAAGAGAAATGAATTAGAAAAAAGAATAAAAAATATGCTTCTACTTCAACAAGCAAAGAGGATAAGCAAAATGAGACTACAATGAACGAACTAAAGCAAAGGCTAGATGAGAGAAACAAGAAATATGATGAGGAAAAATCCACTTCAAAAAAATTAAGACTAAGCATTGCAAATGGAAATGAACAATGGCAACAAAAATTGGAGAGAAAAAGAAATGAAAGATTGGAGGCAAAGCTGATGGATGCAAAAAATGAAATTAAGTCTTGTCAAAATAAGTTATCTACAGTTTGTAGAGAAACAATGAGGATTATGAAGCAAAAGTTCTAGGATGAAATAATGTATAGGATTGATCATTTGTGTGACATGTTTCAATTGATTGATGCTATCAGACATCATAAGAAGATCAAGAAATATTTATTGGACAACAAAAATGTGTTGGCATTAGAGAAATCTGCAAATAAAATTCAACAAACAATCTACAAAGCTAGTGAAATTGTTTTGAAATCAAAATGGATTAATAATCGGCTTGCTACATCAATGACATCATCTATCATTGAAAAGTGTTTGAGAATGCGTGAAACAAAGGAATATTTTCATTTGGATAGAAACAAGATGAAGGTGGTGGATGAAAAGGTAAGGAACTTCATAGAGCTTGGTTTGCCAAAGGCTTTGACACAAATGAGCGATTCATTGGAAAGAATGATTTTAGAAAGAAGATGGAGGATGCAATGAAGATTGATTTGGGTCAATTTCCTCAGAACCCAGATGTGGTGAACTATTTGGATTCCATCAAACCATTGCTAACCTTGAATGCAAAATTGACTAAAGAATCCAAGACAGGTTCCAATTTGAATCATGAATTGTTAACAAATCTTCAAGTCAAACAATATCAGTTAGAACAAATGACAATTCCACCACCTGAACAATGGAAGTTGCTAGAAAAGGTGTTGCAGTGATTTGATTTTTGATAATGAGTTTCCAAGTTCCAACCCAGCTCTGTGCAGAGTTGTCTTTAAGAAATATTTTACATTGCCAATGCCTCTATGTATTCCTTCATGTGATAATCAATAAAAAAGCTCAAATTCAGACTTCAGTAATGTGTTGATGTTCAATTATTTGTATTATTTATTTTATCATTTGAAGAAAAATTTTGGTAGTGGTTTCAACTACTGGATACACTTTAAATGATTGTTTGTGTTCATTTTTGTATATGCTACTAATACTATTGTTAATATGTTATTAAGCATTGAGTTGAGTGATAAATCGCTGAGTACATGTTCAAGTTTTACTTTTAACACAATTAAAATATGAACTATAAGGTGATTTTAATTTCAGGAATCCATAATCTTAGTGAAATTGCATTAAAATTCACACATCAATACTCAATCTACATGACTACTTATCAAATCCACTAAACATTTATATGAATTCATGCTTTAATCAAGGTACTTTAACTGTTTCATTAAACTAGAACCAAAATTAAAACATACATCAATGCATAATGACAAAGAAGATTAATAAAAGATCATTGATCATATTTCATTAATAATTCATGTAAAATGTTACAGTTGGAGAGATGATGAACTTAAAATAAGGGATCAAAACAAGCTTAGTTGCTAGTCCTCCGAGTTTTATAAATTTTCACGGAGTTCTAAATTTTCATAACTTCCTGATTCCCCAACTTGGTTCACTTTGTTGAGTAACTGAGTTGCAAGTCTTTGTTGGTAATCTTTGTAGTCAGTGGATGATGAGAGAGTTATTTCAATATAGAAATACAATGGTGAAGTTCATGCATACGTAACCTTTACGTTATGGTGTGTGGATTTATTCTACTTTTGTTGAATAGTTTTCCAATGGATTATCTATTATTGGAATTGGAATGATAGATTTTTGGTTAGTTTCATTGTTGTGGTTACTATCACTCAAAGTTGCAGTTTAGTGCTTTTCCTAACCTTAGTTGCTAGTCCTCATAGTTTTATAACCTTTTTGTAGAGTTATAAATTTTCATAACTTCTTGATTCCCTGACTTGGTTCACTTTGTTGAGTTGCAAGTCTTTCTTGGTCATCTTTATAGTTGGTGGGTCAGAGGTTTTGAAAACTTTGAAACTTCAGACTTTGGTTCTAAGGTTCCAAGTTTTAGAGACCACATGACATTATGGACTTATCTTGCCTTTCAAAGGTGTTTTCATCTAACATCTCATTGAATGTTATGTACGGACTAACCTTGAGTTGTCTTTTTAGGAATTTATCTTTCTTGGTCATCTTTGTAGTCGGTGGGTTAGAGGTTTCGAAAACTTTGAAAATTAAGACTTTGGTTCTAAGGTTCCAAGTTTCAGCGACCACACAAAATTATGGACTTATCTAACATCTCATTGAATGCTATGTATGGACTAACCTTGAGTTGTCTTTTTAGGAATTTCAAAAAGCATGGAGGTTTAAAGGTTATTTTTTTGAGGAATGAAATTGAATGCTGCATTTAATGTACGTCCTATAAAAAACAACATAAGTGGGTGGCAAAGTTTTACTCAGACATTTAGTTTGCATTCTTGTTCTTTTCTAAGGCTAGTACTTCTCAAGTGCAAACATTCTATCTCTATGAATTTGTGCTCATGCAGAGTGGAATTCAAAATGATTGGTTTGGTATTAAACACACGTCTTGTTGATGACAACTTGAGGTGGCGAAACTTTTGCTATGTTTTTTAGCTACATTTCCTTCTTCTGCAATCTACTCTTCTAGGTGTTTGTGTGTTTCTTTATGTGCTGGGAGTTCATGTAGTCCAAAATTGGAAATAATTGGCTCGGAGTAAGGGATACGAAGCTCAAACCTTTTAAGTTAGAAGGATTTTGGGTGCGCCTGGAGAGTGACGAGAAGTATGAGTTAGATATAAAACTGTTAGAAAGCAGGCTAGCTCACACTGGAGGGTTTCAAGTAGTTGTGTTGAGTGTGGACCTAATAAGTGCATGTGTGAGAAGGTACATTTTGGAGACATAGGAAATTAAAGCCATAGACGAGACTGTATTTGCAAAAATTTCTCCTGAAGTTGTTTCCTGTGCGTTGTGGATAAAAGAAAGGGAACCTATAAAAGAAATGTCTGTTGCAGTGGCAGGTGAATTTTTCAAAGAAAATGAAGACTAGTGTAAGAACTCCATGGCCAAAACTTGGTTGAAGTATGAAAGGAAAGGTAAGTTGCAACTGCCAACTAAACTCAAAAGAGTGCATTTTAAGGAAGAAATTGCAGATGCTATTGCTTTATTGCACCGCATTGTTGGGAATGCACAAGTTGAGTTATTTGAGGATTGGATGTGTCAATTTATCTTGATAATCTATGATGAGAACATTTTCATTGACTAGGTTGAATTTATTTGCTTCCATTTGAATGAGCAATTAATTAATTTGCATAAGACTGCTACTTTCTATATTTGTTCTTGCCTAGCATATAATGTAGCTAGTCATAGGTACTTTTGGCTTGGGTTGGAACCACAAGGAACCATAGCTTATGATATTCCTGTGTATATATGCTTTCCTTGGTTCACTAAACAATTTGGAATGGGTGATTTTTGTTGTGTTAATGATGCATTTTTAATGGAGGCTATGAGGAATCTAGATGGAAATATAGAAATGCGCCTTTCCCCTAAATTGATTTCTCTTGTATCAAATTTTGGGAGTTTTTATATCCAATTTGATAATTTTTCCTATTTGGGAATAGGGGGTTTTGAAAAAGCCCCATTGAAATTACCTTGGTATCCTGAAGATTTACTGATATTTCTGGAAGTTTGTTGACAAATGGTCGTGTTTAATATTAAGTATATGAACATGGGGAAATGAGGTTATGTCTTCCAATTGAAGACCCATTCTTTCATGTGCAAAACAAATCAGGTGGCTAAGGGAGGTAAAGGAGTTCTCAAGGAATATAACCTCCAGTATCTATCTATGAGAGCTAATTTTGATATTAATGGTTTTGTGAAGTAGAATCTCTATGGAGGGAGCTTATAACAACATCACCCATCTATCAAAGATTTCTGGGAAGATTGTGTCAATGAGAAAGAAGTTTTGAGAAGAGATTATATGGGGCTAATGCTAAAATAGATACAGGATTTCAGTTTGTCATTTTAGATTCCTAAAAATGTAGCTGAGGATTCAACAATCATAGATCCTGGATATGAAAAATTGTTTGATAAATCCCACCCTAGGGTTGATTGGAGTCAAAGTGAAATTTTAGATATGAGGGTGTGTGCTACCCCAGTGCTTAAAAGAACCCAATACTAGTTGGATGGGAAATCATGGCAAGTTGTTGGTACTGTTCAGGAGCCAAGTCATCATAGAAGAATGAACAGGGGTCTACGCAAGCATCTGGTGCAAGTGTATTGTCAGGGAAACCCTTTGTTAGGTCCTCTAGTGCAAATTATTAGTTAGGAGGTGATGGTGATAGGCCAGAAGAAATAGTCAACTTGAAGACCATTTGTGAACAAGATAGTGTGCTTTCTCCTACCCTTAAGAAGAAGACCAATCAAGAAAAACTTGTGCCTACAGATTCAGAAGCTATCTTTCAACAGATCACTAAAGATAATATCTTTCCTCCTCTATCTGAACTACCCTCTTCTCTGGTTGATACTCCAAATATCACTCCTAGCACTCCTAAAGAAACTATAAGTGGAAATAACAATTTTGGTCTGGTAGTAGCCTCTCTAGGATGGCTGAAAAAAGCAATGGACAACAAGAGAAAGCATATTCCTACAATGATAGTTAGAGTGGATACAATTGCAAACTTACTTCAAAGCTCTTCAAAACCTAAGAAATCCAAGAGGACGTCAAGGATGGTGACTGATGCTACTTCTGGAAATCAAATGTTAGAAATTGTTAAGTTTATGAAGGATTTAAATGAAGATGAAATAACAGAGGAAAACTAAAAAGTCACACATGTTGATATGGGGCCTCCAACACTAGAAGGTGATGTGTACCATGCCAATTATTCAGTCAATGTCTTGATTAAAATAGTGAAAGAACAGAGGAAAGAAAATATAAAACTTCTATCTCAAGTCCTCACATTGGATAACTTTATTTCTTCCATGGCCACTCCTCCTACATCTGATGAAGCCTCAAGTTCTTAGCTAGAGGGCATCGATGTGCTCACCCTATAGAAAATTAAAAATAATTTGAGCTATTCTAGAGCTGCTTGTGAGGGGATCAATAAAATATCTCAAGAGGCTATCTTCTTCTTGAATAAATTTGTGCTCTTTTACACTCAAGTTATTAACAAGAGGAAGGAGTTAGTAACAAAAATTCAATAGGTCAGAAAAGATCAAACTAGTCTCTATGTGCTCTCTCAGGAAATGAAAAATTTGATCTCTATGGATCGAAAGATATTAATTGGTGAGAAAATTGTGAATAATCCTAAGGAGCTAGATCCTTCCTAGTCCAATTTATTAGAATGGAAATTGAATATGTATGATAATCTGGTGAAGGAAATTAATAAAATACTTGATCAATATTTTGAAATGTTGGTGGAAATTAAAGAAGATTGTCGTATTATGGGAGTGGAAATTACTGATGAGTTTGATGAAAGGATTCTAGATATAAAAGAGATCTCTCTGAAGTTTAGAGAGATATTCAATAAAGAAATAGTTGATCCTGCTACAGTGACATGGGAATCCTCAAAACTCAGTGGAATTCAAATCCACTTGAAGTCTTATAAATCTGGAGAAGAGAAAAGATCTAAGATGTTGGTTTAGACTGAAATTGCTTTGGGAAAATGGAGAACCAAGTTACAAATTACTACAACACCAGGGAGCAAAGACATATTTGCAATTGTCACTAGATATTGAGATTATAGGTCCAGGATGAGGTTATAGGAAAAGGAGTTGGAACATGAAGTGGTTGAAGTTTTGGAAGATGAAAAAGATGAAGCAGAAAAGTGATGCATAGTTATTTTTAGCATTTCATGATACTTTCTTTAATTTTAGTTCTTTTAAGTTAAAGACTTTTAATTTTTGGGTGCGGTTGTCTTCAAGAAACCATTACCATAGACAATTGGTTTATGCTTTAAATATGGGTTTGGCCGATGCAGTTACAATCTTTTGGGAAAAAATTTGATTTTCCTCATTAGAGAAAAAACTCTTTTATGCTTTCAAGTTTGTTTTTCAATTATCTTTCAATATAGAAACTCATATGGTGAAGTTCATGCAGACATAATCTTTGTGTTGTGGTGTATGGATTTATTTTGTTTATTTTGAATATCTTTATTTTGGTGTTCTAAATGTTTAATAGATTGCATTGCTATTGGTGTTTATCTTTGAATGAATTCTTATGGCAATGGTTGAGTTTAGTTAAAGAAATTTATTAGTTATGAAGTGATTCAAGTCTTTGTGCTTTAGTTTATAGTTTTATATTGGCATGCCTTTCAAAGCTTTTTGGTTAAAAGCTACACCTTTCTTTTATTTCTAGTTAAAAGAAGCTTGAATTTTTATTCATTGCATATCATAAAAGGTAGCTGCCACCTTGTAAAATAAGCAAAAGAATTGGTATGAAATTTAGGTGATTTGGTAGTTTAAGATTTTATTATTTAAGTTGTGTGGATGCCTTTATAAGTTATTTATGTTGAACTGTTAGCTTCTGTTAGCTTATAAGTTATGGATGTTGAACTATTAGCTTTTATTCAAGGAATGGATTAATATTTCTTTTAGTTATTTATCAAAGATTGTGCGAATGGCAATGCAATAGGAATTTATAAGTAGTGTGATAAGTGTTTTTCTTTAAAAATGATGCAGAATCACATATCAAATTCAATACCGTGGAATACAATATAAAATTTAAAATATCACAATTTCATGGAATATAATATAAAATATCATCAACTACAGTTTGGAATATGATTCATGAACTGCAATATAAAATAAAATATCATGAAATGTAATGATTCACAATTTCAATTTTCATTGAATACAATGCAAAATATCATCAACTACAATTAGGAACAATGGAAAATGATTCATGAATCATGAAGTGCAATATAAATACCTAAAAGTTGCTAATTCTCTTCCATTTCCCAAATAGAGTCAGGGTCCCCAAACTGACGTTCACCTTGAGATAAAGTAAAAGAGTCATCTTGATTTTGAGTCTGCTCTACATTTTCTTCGACCTGTGTCTCAAATTCAACATTCATTGTGTGATTTTTGTTAATGTCATCTATCCCAGTCCCATTGCCACTACTAGTGCCACCAACACCATTGGAATTGGATTGTTGCACAAATTAGTCCTTCTTCTTTCACATGTGGACCTCTAGATTGCGAGTTACCTTTCAAAAGGAAAATTAAACACATTATACTCAATTCATTTCATCCTCAAGCAATTTTCCAAATTATTGTCTAGTTTGTTTCATAACTTTGATTCCAAAACCCCAATGTACTAAAACCTCTCTCATCCTCCACCAACCCCAATATCATTGTTTGACATAAATCAACAAGTTTGAAATATTTTGATATTGAATCACGCAATATTTCACTTTGAGTTAAGTTTGTCCAAACCTTTTTTATTGATCCCAGTTCAAAGGCCTTGTCCATGCCCATGGATTTATACCAGTCCCTCATAGCTATTGCAAAACTCCTAGATTGTTTTATAAGCTTAGCTTTATTTAAAATTCCTTCTATTTTCTACACATTGTATGTTATAGTTTTCAAAAATTGTTTGATCAAGATTTTTACTTGATCATGAAAATATTTTGGGTTATCTCGGTTTGCCTAAAATTGAGGATACACAATACCCCATGGCTTCAAGTATTTCATGTTGAGGGAATCTTTCACGAATCTCTAAGGAAAGAGATTTTGTAATTTCCTTCAAATTATCACTAACATATTTAACAATTCCTTTAAAATTTTCCTTGTTAATAGCTACTTCTCTGCTAGAGTGTCTGGTTGTCTTACATTGGTACATTTGTATCTCATATCCACGTACACAGATACATAAGTTTCTGCTTGCACTAAATATAAATAATTATCAAGATCATTCAAATCAGTAATTTTCTGCCACAAGAAATAATTTGGGCCTTCTTGTGTTAGATCTAGATATAGATGATCGAGATCCAAGCATGTATGTTTACGTAGATTGGAATATTCATTAATATACATAGTTCTATCTTGGGATTTCTTCACAAGATTGTTCATCACATCCAACATGGGGAGAAGACTAGCTAAAGTCAAGAGTGTCTCTATATCGTTTAACCTATGTAAGAGGTCGGGAGCTTTGTTTACTGTGTTGCAATTTTCGTACATCACTCCAATCAAGGATTGATATTATGAAAGAAATCATTGTGTTGGTCCATGCAGGGAGATCCATTTGGTATCAACATTGAAGCTTTTTTCCTGGTGTTATCCCCTCAGCAAAATTTTGAAATTCTACAAAATGTTTGGGACTTCAGTAGAAGTATGCATGGATCTAGTGGACTAGATTTTTGACTTTTGATACTATAGGAAACTTGCTTACAATTTTGAATGCTAAATTCATTCTATGGGCCATGTAGTGAATTCCAAGCATGTATGTTGAACAAGTAGTTTGTAACTTTATGCAAACATTGGTCCTTTGACCTTGCATCACTATAGCTCCATCAGCTTCTACACACACCAACTTTTTGGCAATTGTTAACTCATCCATACTTGCAATTTCATTCAAAGATTTCTTGACTAGTTTAAATAGATTTTGTGATGTTGAATTGTCCTTCAATTTATGAACACAAAGAAGATGAGCTTGGTGAATATGTCATTCTACAGTATACAAATTCCTATAGACCGAAGAAGTATTGTCTACCGCAATAACTTCATATAAAGATAATGCAATAAAATTTGACTCTTTTATTTTCTCCTTTAAATCTTCCTTTTCAACTGTAGCAAGACAATTTTCCCATTACCATCCAGCGTTTACTGACCAATGTGAGAAGGGATAGTGAGGAACATTCAAATAAGTTAATAAACTAGAATATTTTTGGTAGTCTATCATAAGATGCCCTCTGGACAAAATATGAAAAACAACTCATCTGAACAATTTTTGACATATTTGTTGCTTCCATTGCTTTTCCAAATTGAGTCTCAAGTGTACCTTTACATGTAACAAGCTTCAACATTCTTTGGTCATGCTCTTCATAATCTGCGGCATACCTAATATGAATAAATTCTTCCTTTGATTTCTATTGTATGACTAATTGTTCCTTTCTGTCTAAGATTTTTTTTCATAAACTTTACCAATATGCTTTTCTATAGTGTCAATCTATAGCTACAACATCTTGTCTCTTCCATATTTCAGACTACAAATCGTACATTTAGCCAATGTTGCATTTTCAATATTGTTTGCTTTCCCAATCCCCACTGGTACAATGAATGGGTACTTTGAAAACCAACCAAGTTGAAAATTCCTTGTCATTTCCCACTTGTGCCCCATTTTTTATTTGCTTCTTCTTTTCTTGTTACCAACATCATCCTCGTCCAAGTCAATTATCTCATTTTGGCTAACCAGGGTATCCCTTGGAACATCTTCTGCAGTATTTCCATCCTAATTTGATACATTTTGATTTAACTCAATGACAATCTCAACTTGACCTTCCAATGTAGTGAGGTATTGTGAATTCATTCATTAATATTTGGTGGAAGAGTTGATGATGTAGCTCCATCTTGATTTGATGGATCAAAATCTTTAGAAATTCCAACGTAAGATTGTATGGTACCTCTATTTATAAGTTTTGGTCATTTTGATGACCTCCCAATCTCTTCACCACCCTAAGGAGTGGCAGGACCCTCACCCTTGCTGCTCGACATATTGATCTCTCACTTCAAATAAAAATTGGAAAAAAAAATCTTTTTGTTTAAGGACAAAGAATATAGATCCCATTCCCTACTCAATGTCATCTTTAACTTTACTACTAAAGTGAGAATGGAAAATAGATAAAGAAAAATTATTATTATAACTAATAACACTATGAAGAAATGATCACTCACCTTTAAGTCTATGTTTTTAGCTTTCGCTGACTTCTGAATCGAGAATTAGAACCTTAGAATTGAACAAAATGTGTAAGAATAAATGACAATTTCAATTGTATTTATATCAATCCATATTTGTGAATTTTTCAGGATTTTTAAATGGTATATTAAAAATTTGGAAAATCTCGCAGGCTTATAAAATGATACATTATAATTTTCAAGGCGAAATGTGTCCTCAAATGTAATTATTTTTAAAATGTTATTGGTGGAATAGGTCCTCATAAGCAACTATTTATAATTTTTAATTGGCGAAATGGGTCTTCACAAGTAACTATTTGTAAATTTTAAGTGGCGAAATGGGTCCTGATACAATTTTGTTTTAATAGTATTGGTGAATATGTAGGTGTTTTATTACATGCTTCCGGGATTCCAAGTGAATTTTAGTCAGTCCATTTGAAATGCATAGTTTGTTATGGTGAATTTGTTGCTTAAATATGCCTCATAAAAAAATCATTAGCGAATGGACATGCATTGGACCTATAGTTCATAAAATCTGGGTGATTTGGACGCCCTGTTGGTTTGTGCAAATTTTCCAATTTCGAATTGGCTGATTTCTAGAATTCGCTAATTGGCGAAGATTTTCCACTAAAATTTTCCCTAATTTGGGAGAATTGGGAGAAACCTCCCACAACCATGGAAGTAGCAAAGGAAAGGTCGACACTTGAAGTAATTGGGAGCATGGATACAATAGAGGTAATCAAAGATTGTGAAGTGAGAAAAGGGGGAGAGAAAGATACTTGGGGTACGAAGGACTTTGATCCCTGGCTCGTTGCAGGTTCTTGTGATCCTTCTCTAGAAGTTGCTTTCGTGTGTGGCCTCTTAGTGGGTGGAGAATTTTCTGCCTCTATGACCTCTAAAATCTTTTGGGAAACCTTGGGTCTTTTCGTAGCCCATGTACATGGCTGTGAGGTCTTCAACTGTGATGTAGTCACTCGCACTCTTCGTGGAGCCTTTCCAGACTACTCTGTTGCTTTTCTAGTTTTCTGTATTGGGGCCTTTTTCACCTCCTTTTCCTTTGATGTATATTTTCTAACTTCCTTTGGATCTACATCCTCATCATTGTTAGCATCAGTGTCTTCATGCCCTATGTTCCAGAGATCATTGAATATTTCATTTGTTTTTGTCTCCTGGAACAAGGCATTAAGGAATTTGGTCTCCTGGGGATAAATCCAGAAGTTTGTAATTTTCTCTTCACTCCACTGCCAATTCTTGACCAATCCATTGCAAAGGGTGGCTCCCATTTGGCACTTCTCATTAGCCTTCTCCAAAGGAAAATAGAAAGAGAGCCATGGCAACCTCTTATCTTTAGTAGGAACATAAACCAAGTCCAGAATTAAATCATCTTGCTTCGACTGTGGATTCCGCCAAGCCTCCCAATAAGGTCGGGATCTGTGAGTCATCTTAACATTTAGGTTTTCCAAGTCATCATCGAGGTTATATTGCCACTTTTCACAAATTAATACTATCCCTAGATGAGCCATCTTTGCTTCTAGCAGACCATGTTTTTGCTTCTTCACCATTATCATCGTTTTGAAGCTCAAAGGACAAAAGAAAAAACCCTTCTTATTTTTCCCTCTGCAAAAGTTCTTGTCAATAATCAACAATTGTTGAAACACCTTGAGGGAAAACACCTTGTTTGTGATGCATGATGGGAGTCAGAATCGCTCCTTAGTAAAGCCATGCAGCCTAACAAATGTGAAGTCCTCCTTGAGAAACCAATCACAAGGAGGATAGAAATTTTGCATCCACCCTGTTTTCTTAGTGGAGAGTCGATAAAGCTTTTCATCCTCACTAAAATATTGCAAAATCAGAGTCAAGAAACACTCTGAAAATGAATAGTAATCATAATTTGTAGAAAGGAGGGGAGCCCACATATAAACCGGTCTTCTTACTCCATTTTTCATCAAAAATAGCCAAGCCCATGTGGTTTCTAAAGAATTCAAGGTTCTAGTGTAAAAACATGTGAGAAAGGATTGAAGAAAATATAAACTTATGTTGTGTGCTATATTCCTTGATTTGGATCAGCATTTCCTGGATGATGACTTCCATGAAGTCATACTAGAATAAATAATGTTTCCTTCTAACCTGAGAACCCAAACCCATTTGAAACTCTTCCAAATTCTTTTCACTTTCCATGCTACAAACAAAAGCCATCATAGAGAAGGCCTCTTGCAATTCTGAGCTAAAAGCGTTGTGCACAACTAGAATCTGTGGAAGATTTGCAAAATCTTCCTTAGGCCTTTTGGTCTCTTGGATATAAAGGCTCAGAGCAAGATCCGTGGTCTTCCAAAACTCTTTTGCTCTTTCTGGAGTGAAAGTCTCCATGTTTTCTGCTCTAGAGCCCCTTCCGGGGGGATGCATAGCATATCTCTTATAGCCTCCAAATTGACCGCAACCCTCAATTCTCGGCCTTCAAAGGCGCCAATATCTAGGTTAAAATGTTGCATGCAGTCATGGACTAGTTTCAGGTAGTAATACACAAAAGGGACCATATACTATAGGAGACCGTAGAACCATAGCTTGTATGCCAAAGATTGTTGACTGGCGGACTATTTCATTCTCTCACAAGCTGCTTCCCTAAGACTCTCAGGGTTGGTTTTAAGGATAGGGTCATGAATGCTATCCCATTACTCCATTATCAGGGTCCGGTTCCTATGATCCTTCTTGTACATGACCTACATGCAAATCCACTTTGGCTTCTTTGGTATCCTAGGTGAAGCATAAGAGATGTTATTGAAAATATTGGCCACTAGTGCCACATGCATGGCATCAAATAAGCTTTGGGTCACCTCTCCATTTGCTTCCATCTGAGGATTTTGGGCCATTTCAGGATTTTATGGACCTTTGCAACACTCAAACTTTTTGCAATTCACTTGGGCTCTTCAACAATTTTTTTACTCAAAACTCTTTGCACTAAATAGCGTACTCAGGAAGCTCTTCATAGTGTTGTTCTTTCTCATGCAACACTTAGCCTTTTCTCTACTTGAAGTTGGAGACAATAGTTGCCTTTTTGCAATAAATTTGACATGTACTGCCAACTTTCTTGTTCATGCGAAATAAATTCTTTGCCTTTTGAAAAGACAATAATTCATAATGACAATTAGTCATTATGTCCTACAGCGTGATTGAAGGTATATAAAACCTTTCGCATGCTTTGCAATTAATAACTTAAAAATAATGATTAAGCCAAAGGTGTAATGAGTACACAAAAATATTTGGGTTCATCCTTCGAGAATGAACAATTCCCATAGTGTGACACATTGGCACTTGACCATGCAGACAATTACCTAGGATTGCCACCAGTTTTAGCTAATGAATTACTTCTTCTTAACTTTGCACAACAATTTGTACACAGTAGACACAACTGGGTGGGATTCTCGAGTTTTCTCTTGGTGGGAATTTTGAGTTGGCTCTTAGTGGGATTTTTGAGCTAATACTCAATTAGCATCATGCTTATCGCACACATGTACCTCATCTATTTATATAAATAGACCCAAAGACAACAACAAAATTGCACTTGTTAATTGGTAAGAATTAGCATTTGGTAGTTGGGATTAGAAGTAGGCACAATGAATACTCCAATTAGGCTCACTAGCAATAGGTTGGAGGCAACTTTCCTTGGAGAAATTTCTAGTAGGCGTCTGAAATGCATGACAAAGAACAAGAATTATTTGGCAATTATAGCAATGAAGTGGGTATTGCGTAGGGATTTCCTAGAATATGAGGATAAGTATAGGGTTAATATTGACATTTTCTCTCATTTTGTTGCCTCCTTGCTCGATATAAAGGTACCTAAGAAAATGATCATGTGACGCACAATGTAAATCTTCTCAAAGTACTACAATGGTGTCCTAGGCGAAGTGGTGATAAATGCAGTATACGGCCTTGGTCTTCCCACGACAAGTGATCTCTGCAGACACATTGAAGAAAATACAATGGTGTCATGGGTGCCATTCTTGAGTGGGTTCCACATTCTAACCATCAGAGAGCACCACCAAAGAGTTACTTGTGCTTGTACTTCCTCTTGAGATGCTACAATGTGGTGCTATTCTATTATGTGGAATGATACACTAATTTTTGAAACCTGGTGTTTCCTCTACCACTTTCCATTGTTGTTGTTGATGCTCCTACTGTCGTTCCCGAAGCCGTTGATGAAGTTGTTCCAGATGTTGTTGATGCTCTTGCCTCCTTTTGAAGAATGAAAATTTGTCTCCTATTTTTTGTATATATGCCTTGAAAGGCTTTAATATGTGCTTGAAAAACTATATAGTATATATATACTTGAAAAGTATGGCCTAAGAGCCATTTTGGAATTATAATATCAAAGTATATAATACCATATAATGAATATACAACTTTTTAATCAATTTTCTTTCTCTTTTTCTTTCTTTGCTTCTACATTATGGGTTCCTTTCTCTACTTCTTGCACTATGAGTTCCTTTTTGAAAGACCGACCAAACTCAAAAAACATAAAGAAAATTTACATAATTACGTATCTACATTAGAAAAATGATTATTAAAGCTTAATTGAACAATTTGAGATGGATTTCATTAACTAGGATCCCCAATGCTTCTTTTTCCATATTGTCCAATTCAAATCCATTATGTTGCTTGCATCGAATAATGTGAAAAGGGCCTTTCCACAATGTATCAAATTTTCCGTGTAGGCTAGGCTTTGCAACCCTTTCATTGAATTTTAGCACTAGGTGTCCACATTTAAGACCTTGGTTTGAGGTCTTCTTGTCAAACCATCTTTTAACCACTTGTTGGTGGTTAGTCATGGTTGTTAGGGATTTTCCTCTTTTCTCCTTCATCTCTAGTAACTCAGCCAACTGGAACTCCATGGCTCCATTATGTTCAACTTCTAGAGACTTGAGCAACTATAGTGTAGGAATTTCCATGGAGATGGGTAGCAATTCCTTCCCGTATACCAGCTCATATGAAAAAGTCTTGAGGACTTTCTTAGGAGTTATTTAGTCTACCCAAAGCACTGCCTGAAGGTTCTTATGAAACTCCTTTTGATGCTTTGACTTGGTTCTTTTAATGATTTAGACTAAATTTTTATTAGTCGACTCAGCGAGACCATTTCCCTACAAGTAGTAGTTTGAAGATGTTTTTAAGAATATGCCATGATTGAGTGAAAATTGACATACCTTTAAGCCTATGCAATCCTTAGCATTGTCAGAGATGATGGTCTTTGGTGGGCTGAACCTTGTCACTAGTTCTTTGAGAAAGTTCACAATCTCTGCCTCTGTCGCATTCTTCAAGGCCATGGCCTCAGTCCATCTAGTAGAATAGTTTATAGCAGTGAGGATCCATTTGTGTCCAACACTGGAGGTTGAATTAATCAGCCCGATAAAATCAAGGCCCCATTATGAAAAGGGTTCCTCGCTAACTATTGGATTTAGGGGCATTGTTGAGTTCTTCCTTCTTCCTGTGAAGAATTGGCATTCTTTGCAGGCCTTAACCAAAGAGTGTGAGTCATTAAATAGTGTAGGACAAAAATATCTGACACACATAATTTTAATGGTGGTTGTCTTTATAGAGAAGTTTCCACCCGCCGGATTGTTGTGAAACATTTCTAGATTTTTTTTTCTTGCTCTGTAGTGATGCATTGCAACAAAACGTCATTGAAGTTACTTTTGAAAAGGACTCCTTCGATAAGCACATATCTGCTATTCTACAATCTATAGAGTCTTCTCTTCGAAGAAGGGAGGCTTGACAAATATTTCCTAGTTTGCATGAATCTCATCCAATCCTCCAACCAACAACCTTCAGACTCAAAATTCATTCGTTAGAACAAGATCAAGTTGTTCCTCTTTAGCTGCCATTTCTTGATCGTGCGCCAAATACTCACACAGTCCTCTCCCATGGATGGTCTTTGTGGTTTTGACCTCAATGTCATATTCAAGGATTTTAGTAATCTAATTGGCTCTTTTCTCTATGATTTCTCCTTCCATAATGTATTTGCGCACACTGGAATGCATGACATATACTATCACCTTGTTGCAAGATATGAGGTTTTGAAACTTCTTAAGCCTCTTAACAATGGTGAATGCTTTCCTTTCAACGAAGTTATAATTCATTTTATAATACCTTAAGTTCTAGGAGTGGAATTCTACTGGATGTTCTCCCTTTCCTTCATCATCCTTTTGGGTCAAAATAGTATCCTTAACCAGCACAAGAGCTGAAGAAATAGCATCCTTAACCTTTTCAAAGGATTCTTTGGCCTCTTTCCTCCATTTGAATAATTGATCATTCTTAAGAATTAGGGTAATAGGTCTAATTATTCCTACAAAATCAGAAATGAATTTTCTCACAAAATTTACCTTGCCCAGAAAGGACTAGACTCCCTTCTTATTGACTAGTAGGGGAAGCTCCCTGATTTCCTTTACCCACTCCAGTTACATTGCAATTCCATCTTTTGACACCACGTGTCCCAATAGCTTTCCTTGTGGAACACTGAAGACACATATTTTTGGGTTCAAGGATACCCCGAACTCCTGGCATCTTTTAAAAACCATTTCAAGATGGTCAAAATGATCATATTTAAACTTAGAGAATATAGTCAAATCATTTAAGTAGATTAAGATAATCTTGTTGATTATCTGAAAGCAATATCCATTTCCCGTTGGAAGGTAGCTCTCGTATTTGAGAGACCGAAGGGAATTTTTCTGTAGGAAAACATTCCCCACTTGATAGTGAACATTGTTTTGTGTTGGTCCTCCTCTTTTACCTAGATTTGGTTGTAATTGGAGAAGTTGTCTAGCAGAGAAAACATCTCTGAGCTAGCCACTAGTTGCAAGATAGACTCCATGGAGGGCAAGGGGTAGTGGTCCTTCAGGGATGCTCTGTTTAGGTCCCGAAAGTCAACACATAGGCAGATGTATCCTTTCTTTTTCTAGATAGGAACCGGGTTGGACACCCATGTGTTGTGCTTGATTGGGAAGATGATCCGAGATTGAATTAAATTTTTCAATTCTTGTGCCATTAATGCCTCAATCTTTGGATTCACTGGTCTCTACTTCTAGCGGATAGATTTTTCTCCTTCTATTAGTTCTATTGTATGCTGGATGATTTTGGGATCATATCCCTTGAGGTCATCGTATGGCTAGGCCAATATGACATATTTTTCACAAAAATGGATGAGCCTTTCTTTATCATGTTGTGGGACATCCTTTCTGACCTTGAGCTTCCTTCTATCACCAACTTGAAGATCTGCATAGTTGCTTTTGTCGGCTACAAACTTTCTCTTGTCATTCCTTGCATCGTCACAATCGAATAGGTTTTCGAGAGTGACCAATCCTTTTGGAAGCTTGTTGGACCTTAACTAAATAATTTTCCCTTCATAGGCCTCAACAATTTTCGGTTGGAGTTGCTCAACAAACTCTCTTGACTGTTGGATGAATGAGGCGATGTGTTCATCACTTTCAAACACTTTCCAACTCTGATCATTATCGAGGATTTTCGGTTAGACAATCACTCGCACATAGTGTATGTTATAAATTAGGTCGGAAGCAGGGTCAAATTGAGATCCAATTTCTGCCATGCGATCCACATCTACATTTTGCTCTCTAGGCACTGTTTGGATATTGAAGGATTTAAAGATTTCAATTGGGTCCCAGACTCTATGTCTATAGGATCTCATGCAGAAATTCTTGGCTATGGAGAGCCCTCAGACTTGATTGACCACTAGCTCAGAGTATATGAACACCATTATTTTTTTAACACCCATCTGTTCTATAAGACTTAGACCTTGCACAAGGCCTTCATATTCAGCTTTGTTGTTCGAATAGGTAAAATGAAAGAAAAAAGACTTGAGTGTCTTCTCATTGGATGGGGATGTCAAAAATATCTTGGCTCCTACACAAACTTTACATCTTGCTGCATCAAAATGTATTGTCCATAGCTCTAAGGCTTGACCACCCTCAAATTCCTTCATGACCTTCAAAATCATTTAATCGTCATCATAGATGACATAGGTTGCCAATCTGCTAGCATGATAATTGCTGAAAGGATCATTGTCTATATATTCACTCAAGACTTGGCCTCTTCTCGATTAGCCTAGTCTCCAGTCACCTTCTCATCTTCTATTAGCTCAGTTAATACATTTCCTCCTTGGTGATAGAGGTGCGAGCAACCTCAAATTTGATCATGACTTCATTTGCCACATGTTCTGAATGTAGAGGTTTGGACACTATCTTCATTTTATCTCCATGTTTGGTCTTGAGGTCAAGTGTGACTAGTCCAAGGAGATATATATGCCTATCTTGGAAGTGAATTATTGGGATAAGCAAATACTGAACATGGGGGGAATGTCTATGATCATGATATCTTGTGGAATTATGATACGATGACAAGAGAATAGAATCAAGGGGAGGTCCTTAATGACACCTACGGTTTCAACCTTGTTCCCATCAAACTACATAACCCCTCTTTTTAAAAGATTCATAGCTCAGTCCTAAGGCTTCAACTATCTACTTGGGCATGACTGTGGTACTAACAACCGAGTCAATCATAGAATTGTGCAACAACTTCTTACTGACAATGAGATTCAAGAAGAAGGGTTTCAATTTAGGCTTACCTTTATTTTTAGTGGAGGATTCCTCTATAATATTTGTAAGGACTTTTTCCAGAGGTGGAGAATCGATGGCCTTTCCCTGGGTCTTTTTCTCTATTGGCTCCTTGTTGGTATCTTCGAGTAGGGCCTTCTGCAGTAATGGATTATGCTCTTGAATGGCTAAGATATCCCAAATGGATACATTAGAAAAATATTTCTTCAATTGTTCCACCACATTGAATGGGGGTGAATTCGAAGGATTCTATTCCTTAGCCCTTGTTATAACAATCTCCTTTTGCGGCTTAATTTGGTGTGCCATTATGGAGGAACTAGGAGTTTGGTTAGAGATACTTTTGGGCTGTAGGATGAATGGGTCACCTGTGAATCTCCTCTTGGAGTGAGTGTTATAATCTCATTACACTTGCGGGACCTTGGATGTGGAGGTATCATTTTCAAACAATGCTTCCTCTTCTTCCATCCATGGGAAGAGCACGTGGTCTAGAGCTATATTTGTCTCTTGCTCCAAGGACATTCCTTGCATTTGTGTGGTGAGTCCCACGTTTTCCATTTGTGGGAAGGCATATACATAACCTCCTGAATCTAGCGAAATTCCTTGACTGCGTTGTTCCACCACACTTTGAGGTAGATTATCATGAGAGAAATTTTGGGCATATGCGCTTCATTCCAAGGGAAGCACCAGGGATTGATGTTGTCAGTGAGATTACTTTGTCCCACTGTTATCTCTCTTCTCAAGCTTGGGTGAACTTTCTGCAATAGAGTAGGCACCAAAACCATCTAATTACTTGTTTGAATTTTCCAATTTGTGCGCGACCCTCCTTGGAACTGGTTTTGTTGGTAGGAAGATCTTTTGCCTTGATAATTTTGGTAATTTGGCCTTGGAGGCACGGATTGGTTTCGCTTGATGGTAGTTATTTCATTTGAGATGCTTCAGAACAATTCCTTGACATCGCTCATCTAATCCTTTGAAGAATTAGATGTAGAAGCAACACTCTACGACACACTCAAATATGCATACATAGATTGAGGAGGAACAACCCCATTGGTAGAAGCTATCTCCTAGGCAGGAATTGACAACTCTACAAATATAGCTACACTGGGCCAAGGTGGTAAATTTTTGGCATCGATCAAATTATTCTCCGCCTGAATAGCAACACTATATACATCTGGCAAGGTGTTCCCACCAAGGGACTGGATCATCATTAAAATGTCAGCGTTGAAAGAATTCAAATAGAACATGAATGCCAAATCTGCAAGCGGATGGATTGTAGGTTGAATCCTTTTCCAAGTTGTGTGAAACTGGGCATTAAAGTTAGTCATGGCTTCCTGAGGTTCCCACTTTATAGTTTCCAACTATTGATATAGCAAAGACCGATCTCCATTGTTTGAGAACCGCTCGTAGAAAGGATCTTTGAGCTGATCCTAGGTACCAATAGTATTGGCTCCCAAAGTGTGATAGCAATCTAGCACTTTTCCTTTGAAAGGGGCTATGAACAACCTTAGCGTGACATTTTGGTCGGTAATACCATGCACCAAACACACGTATGCCACATCTTGTAGATGTTCGGATGGTGTTTTCAAGCCTTCCCCAGTGAATTTTGGTACAACTTTTAAAGCATAAGCTAGGATAGGGGCCCAAATGGTGGGTGTTATTGGTGCTACAAGAGGGATTTCAGCATCCCACGCCACATAATTTCATTAGCAATAGAAAACATAGTTGGTGGTGGGATCAAAATGTTCACAGGATGAGTTCTTGTTCGTACTATTATTAGCGGTGGCACTAGTAGGCCAGGGTTGTTCACGGTTTGGGATCTAGTAACAAGTCGATGGCTCATACACCCACTTTAGATTTAGATACATTTAAGCAGTCCCACCAGGCATGCCAAAAAAAGAAACTATTGATGCCTAAGAATGTTAAGCAACAGTCTTATGGGAAACTCAGTTAACGGGGGGGCCATTACACTAAAATGAGTGACCTTCAGGTTTTTTGAAGAAGTTGAATCCTTCTATATTTGGGGGTTTGGAATGGGAAAAGGAAGTAGATATATATAATAAATATCTAACCTAAGGCGATGCACCAAGATGTAGGTGTGGGCATGGTAAGTCTTCCTTTCATATGGGATTTAAGGCCTCGTTCAACAATCTGCATGTCCAAAAATAACAAAGAGCATAGATGAAAATCCTAAGAAGTTTATCAAATAACATAAAATAACTTCCATACACATTGACTAAAAAGAAGATTCTACGACATGGTCTAAATCAACAAACTTATATTGAAATTATAGAAGTTCTGCAAATAAACTACTCAGTACAATAACAACATAGTATAATGTTTTGTTAACTAGCTAAGAAATAGAAAGGCTAAACAACAATGCCACAGTATATGAATCTTACTAAAAGAATAAAAAACAATACAAAGGCTTGGTGTCTTTCTAAAAAAAAATTGTGTATTCTCTGAACTTAGGACCCTTCTTCGAAAAGCTGAAGTAGTATATATAGAAAAGCATCTCACTGCCTGAGATCCAATAACAGAAAAGATTCCTTGGCACAAGCAATGATGTTCATCACAATGATTTCCCATGGAAATTGAAACAGAAAAGATTTTGAAGCATCGAATGTAGTTGCCTTCGAACTGGATGCATCCTCTGTGAATGATGACTGTGGTCCCAGTGTGGAAGAAGCAAAATTCCCAGGCAAACATATGCCACTCACCCACAGAGCTGGTTAGGACATGTGGCGATAGGATGGGGCTCATCATTCATTCCTTTCTTCCTTTCAATGAAACTCCTTGCGGAGAGGACACTTGGAGGATTCATCTCGAGCACTGATTGTGGGGTCCACCAAATGATGCTTGTAGAATGATGCTACATGGCACAGTGGTAGAGCTTGATAGTGAAGCATAGGGGAGCGGGCTCTCAAAGGCCCAGCCTGCTGCCACATGGAGGCATGGTAGGGCTTGATAGAGAAGCAAGGAAATAAATCTTTACAAGGATCGTTTGCCGAGGCAGCAGGAAAAACTCTTCAAAAAGGGCCCAGAGATATCCAAATATATTAGGTGTGGGTTGGGGTAAAGAAAAAAAATATTATCAACTTGAAGGGAGCTTTAGGGATTTTTTAATCCACACATCTCATTTAGGGTTTTTCAAAATTGCATTAGTTTTCATTTCATTTAGTGTTTTAAAGTTCATTTTGCATTTTTAAAGCTTCAAAAATCAAAAAATTGCATATATATTGCATTCATTTCATATAGTAGTCTACATATTAGTATTTTTCTATCATTTACATCAAAAAATTCAAACAAAATTACATCTAGAAAGTTGTCATTTTTCTCATTTTTTGTCATTAAATTACACTTGTATTTCATCATAAAAAAATGGAAATTTGTAACTAAAAATGTGTTTTTTAAAACCTGAATCAGAGACCTTAAATATCTACTTAGAAACCTAGATTTTAATTTTTCCACCCCTATGCAAGGACCCATTCACCCTAGGGTGAATTTATCCTTATATAGGTCATTTTCTAATTTTTTGGGCATTAATCTATCTCTATCCGCTTTATATCCTTTTTTTTTCATATCTCAGTTTCAATTTTTGGAGTTATAGTTTTCTGAAATTGTTTGCATTCAAGTTAATTGGTCAAAACAAGTGCATAGTTCAAACATAAAATTTGCATTCAAAAGACAATAATAACATGAGTATGCTCAACTTTGTTGATTTTCAACCCCATAAGGGCCAAACCAAAATATCTTTTGGCATTGCTTTCTCACAAAATGACATAATTAAACATGCACTTGATGGTCCTCTTGAAATAGCCGAAAGAATCAATGACAAGCTTAATAATGGGATATTAATTGATCTTGTGTGTGTAGAGAATATGTGCTGAGGAATTATTATTTGTGCATGAACTTTATCAAGATTCTTATGAAAAATCAAAAGCATGGATCAAAACATATAATGGTTTTGCTTTCCCTACACTAGGTTCAATCACTCTCCCCTTAAAAGTTGGACCAAAGAAATTAAATGTCTCATTCTCCATCATCCCGTCATTAGAACTCTGTGTGAAGCTAGGCTATCCATGGATATTATCCCCTTGGTAGTGCATAAATGCTTAAAATTTCCATTTGATAATGAAATTTTCACTATGCATCATAGCTTGGTTATAATCCTATGTCTTCCTATGGAAATTTCTCATTAGATTTTTTTTGGCTTGAACCTATGGAACCTATTAAGCCTCGTGAGGACCTTTTTTTCCAAATCTTATCAAAATTTTAAAGCAAAGCACATTGAAAAATTATCTCTTAGCAATATCCCTCAACCCATGCTTGAGTCTCCTATCATTCATGAAATCATGATTGAACTAAAAGCCATTTCAAATAACTAAGACAAATCCTCCACCTATTTCCTATCAAAGACCAAGAGATAATTATACAATTCTTGTTATGCCTCCTAAGTTCGAACAAGTTTATAAATCTAAAGAGAAAGCGGTTGACCAACCCTTGATGGTTTCTTTCATTTGTCCCTTGCACAAAGAAAATAAACCTATGGTTGATAAAACCGTTCCTACACAATCACAACTTCAAAACCCTACAAAAAGAGATAGAATTTCTAAAGATCTTAGGTGTAAATATCATGATATTGCTCATAATTTAAAATAAGAGAGCAAAAAAAAAACAAGATCAAAATTTAACTCAAACAAATCATGATGATTCTCCACCTTCGCCACAACAAGCACATGAAATCTCTATGGATATTATCATTATGCCTCCTATTATGATTAACCTAGATGATGATGAGAATGCTAAGATTGAAGAGGAAGTGCATAATGAGCTAAATTTTTTATTTTCCTCTTCTATGAGCTTAGATGATAACAAATGTGATGATCCTCCTAACAAGAGTGCATCACCACGTGTTGAACTTGGTGATTATCCTAGTACAATACTCATTGTTTTCCATTTTTCTAGTCATCCACCTTTCATATATAATGAAAAATATTGGGATGTGGACGAATTGCTTTAGGTTAGCTCACATGTGTCATACTAGCTTTACGTCTTTTCATGTTCTTTGTGTGGTTGTATGTGTGTTATGTGATATCTCATACTATGTTACTTGGCATGTCTTTATGTTTGTGAGCCTACTTTGGATGACCCTTGTCACTCCATTGGTGCAAGGATACAAAGGAATAAAATCTAATGTGACATTCTTCTATTTTCTTCATTCTTCTATCTATCGTAACCATTGTATTTTTCATTTGTCTTGTATTTTATTTTAGGGATGATGCAAAAGAGATGAGACACTTAGGTCTCTTCCATGTTGACCCAAAAGGCTTCTCCTTTGTTTTCATTTTCTATATATGTCATTCTTCCTCTATGCTCATTGTTCCATGAGTTATTTGGGGAATGATGATTTCATTTTCTAAAATTATACTAAATTCTAGATATCATAATTAAACACAAAACTTTATTCTATTCTAATCCTAACCCTAGTTAAACCCTAACCCTATTTGGACTCTAACCCTTACCCTAATTGAACACTAAATCTAATTATAATTGACCACTAAGCATAATTGAATTCTACCCCTAACCCTAACCCTAACTCTAACTAAACCCTAAACCTAACTCTAATCAAACCCTAACCCAAACCCTAATTGAACTTTAAAACTAACCTTAATTAAGTATTAATCCTAATTGAACATTTATTGAATAGTAGTCCTAATTGTACCATAACCCTAACTTTTAACTATAGTTGAACTCTAACCCTAACCCTAACACTAATTCTTATCCTAATTGAACCTTAACCCCAACCCTAACCTTAACATTGACCCTATTTGAACTATTATTGAATTCATAACCTTAATTAAATCGCAACCTCATCCTTAATCCTAACCCAAATTGAACATTAATTGAACCCTAAACCTAACCCTAAGTGAACACTAATCCTAATTGAACACTAACTTTTTAGTTGAAAATATTAAAGTTCCTTAGATTTTCCCATTCATTGTCATTTATCATTCAATTCCAAAAAGAACTCCAAAAATGTATACTTTTATAATGTTTTAATACACACCTAATATTAAGGGTTTAGAGTTTAAGGGTTAAGGGTTTAAGGTTTAGGGTTAAGGGTAGAGGGGAGAGAGATAGAGAGAGTGAGTGAGTGAGAGAGACCTAAGAGAGGGAGAGGGGGTAGGAGGGAGAGACTTGAGAGAGAGAGAGAGGGTAGAGGGTTTAAGGGTTTGGGGTTTAAGGGTTAAGGGTTTAGGGTTATGGGTAGAGGGGAGAGAGATAGAGGGATTCAATGAGAGAAAGAGGGAGGGAGTGGGAGAGAGATAGAGAGTACGCAGAGGGTTAAGAATAGAGGGTAGAGGGTTTAAAGGTTAAGGGTAGAGGGCAGGGAGATAAGAGTGAGAGAGAGAGAGAGAGAGAGACCTGAGAGAGGGAGAGGGGGTAGGAGGGTGAGACTTGAGAGAGAGAGGGAAAGAGGGAGGGAGTAGGAGAGAGATATGGGGTAGAGGGTTAAACATATAGGGTAGAGGGTTAAGGGTGTAGGGGAGAGAGATAGAGGGAGTGAGTGAGTGAGAGAAAGACCCAAGAGAGGGAGAAGGGGTAGGAGGGAGAGACTTGAGATAGAGTGATTGAGTGAGTGAGAGAGAGACCTCAGAGAGGGAGTGGTGATAGGAGGGAGAGACTTGAGAGAGAGAGATAAATGAAGGGAGGGTTAAGGGTAGAGGGTAGAGGTTTTAAGGGTTTAGGGTTTAGGGTTAAGGGGAGAGAGATAGAGGGAGGGAGGGTTAAGGGTAGAGTGTAGATGGTTTAAGGGTTTAGGGTTAAGGGTGGAGGGGAGAGAGATAGAGGGAGTGAGTGAGAGAGATAAATACCTAAGAGAGGAAGAAGGTATAAGAGGGAGAGACTTGAGATAGAGTGAGTGAGTGAGTGATTGAGAGAGACTTGAGAGAGTGAGTGAGTTAGTGTGAGAGAGAGAGAGACCTAAGAGACTTGAGATAGAGTGAGTGAGAGAAAGACATAAGAGAGGGATAAGGGGTAGGAGGGAGATACTTGAGAGAGAGAGAGAGGGTAGAGGGTAGAGGGTGTAAGGGTTAAGGGTTTAGGGTTTATGGTTATGGGTAGAGGGTAGAGAGATAGAATGATTCAGTCAGATAAAACCCCAACCTTAGGATTTTCCCAATACCATAAAAGACTAGTAACATAAGATAGGATAGGAAAGGAACATAAGATATGACAGGAAAGGAAAGATTTAAAAGATGCAACATATTGTGTTGATATGTCCTTCAATCTTCTTAAGAAGATCCATGATCTATTTATAAAGGAAGTGACTTCATAGATGCATCAAGTTCAATTATGCATCTTTTAAACAATGAGGAAGCATTTCAAGTTGTTGTCAAGCACCTCTCACCATAACCCTATTGGACAGTCACACATCACATAGGAACGTGAGTTGTTAGGTCACCCACATATGTGACAAGTGGTTGTCCAATAAAGATAAAACGAGGAGACTATGTGTATTTATTACACATAACAAAAGAAGAGAAATGGTTGAATCAAGTTCATTATACAAGTACTAGGGGAGAGATAGACGATAGAGCGTTTAGAGTTTAAGGGTTAAGGTTTAGGGTTAAGGGTAGATAGGAGAGAGAGAGAGAGAGAGAGAGAGTGGGGGTAGGAGGGAGAGACTTGAGAGAGAGAGAGGGTAGAGGGTTTAAGGGTTAAGGGTTTAGGGTTATCTGTAGAGGGGAGTGAGTGAGGAGTGAGAGAAACCCAAGATATGGAGAAGGGGTAGGAGGGAGATACTTGGAGATAGAGTGAGTGAGTGAGAGAGACACCCCAGAGGGAGTGGTGCTAGGAGGGAGAGACTTGAGAGAGAGAGATAAAGGAAGGGAGGGTTAAGGGTAGAGGGTAGAGGGTTTAAGGGTTTAATGTTTAGGGTTTAGGGTTAAGGGGAGAGAGATAGAGGGAGTGAGTGACCCATTTACATATTATTCTTTTATTCTTCATTAGTTAAATATTTAGTTACCCATTTACTGTTAGCAGAAATGACCCAAGAATTTAATAGAATGGAATACTCATATAATACCTTGCATTATGGAGCTCAATTCTCTGATATATTACTACTTATCAAATCCTTTGTAAATAATTGTAAACTTATGACTCCATTTAAGCATTTAATTGATTTTCTTGAATCAAAGAAAAAACATACACACACAATTGAACAAATTCTCAAAATAAGAATGACATCATTAACATTTCATTCAAAATTCATTCAAATCCACATAAGGAGAGAAAATATATTAGAATTATATGTTTATTCATGCTTATAAGTCATATCTACATACAATTTAAGATAATTTTCATATATTCATCCAAAACTCAAAATAGGCTATCTATTCTATTCCTATCTTTCTACCCATATATTCAACTCAAAACCTAGCTAGAGATTTCATCAGTTCTCTCCCTACAAATGAGCCTTGAATTCCCTTTTATATGACAAGAGAGCAACAAGATTTGAGCTCAAATATAATTTCACCACAAATTTTCATTTGAACAAAATCTCCATTGCATTTGACTTTCATTTCAAAACTTCCTACACATTGAATCTTCAAAACATAGTGCAACTGGGGAAAGCTAAAGTTGTAACTACCATAAAAAAAGGGAACACAAATTGTCATAAAAATCCCCTTTGTCACTATCCACACCAAAAAACCAGGCAACCAAATTTCCATGAAGGCACACAATTGACATCAAAATGTGCCACACATGCAAAACCAACACCACCAACAACAACAACATCATCAACACAAAATTTTACATCCCACACAACAACTTCTTATTTACCCACCACCCTGCCCTTACCAACACTCAGACCCCGGTATACACACCCACTTCTAGTTGTTGCTAGAGGGGGAGAGGAAACCTCAACCTCCTCTTCTTTCTTGTCCTTTCCCAATACGGTTCTAGTCCATCTGCTTGGGGTTTTAACTGCCAATGGCACCACATATATCACTTCCTCATCAGAGGGCAGCTATGATTGAAGCAAGGTAAATACTGATAGTAGTCGGAGTCGGTCTTGGTTACATCATCAGAAGTGTTGCTCGTAAGGTCAATGGGCGAGTGTTGGCATCCAAATGAGCCATTCCCATACCTTATTTTCTTACTGACACTAGTAATAGAGCACACCGACTGCTTGCCTTTGTCATCTACCATTTGAGCAGCAACGTCTTGGAATTGCAACCTTCTACTGCATCTAGTGGGCACAAGCCTAGGATTGTCAACCAAATCACTTTCCTAAATAGCTAGACCGAGCTTTTGTGAGGTCAAACGAATAGACCTCCTTATTGACTTACTCATTTTCTCTTGTCAAACAAGCACTCAAACTTGATTAGACTCAGCCTAGAAAGTACTCTAATTGCTACAAGAATGACACAATTAGCACTTCATTCCTCTTGTATTTCTTGTGCGAGGTAATGGCAACCTTCATCAATGCTTAGTAAAAATGCATGTGGAAACATGGCAATTTGGCAGCATATGTATTGTCACCGTCTAAATTGAGCTACATGAGAATCCACATATCACCCTTCATGATTGCCAACAACAACATCTTCACACAGATTGAGATCGATGTGACTACACAAGCAAGGAATAATTCATTAATGATTCACTAGTTATACGATAAAATGACCACCATGTGCCATTTTCCAACTTTGAATATTGCCCGCTTATCTCCTGAAGAGTTGGCAGATCAAACAGTTTATCTCGGGCTAACTCGGTTTGACATCCAACGAAGCATCATTGACCTTCCTCATGACCAATAACATTAATCTATCTCAGAAACCAACTACCATGTCAACAGGTCCTATGCACTTTGCAAACTAAATGGTTGGAGCTACGCATTGCAATCTCGTTGACCTCGTGGATTTTAACCAACCTTCATCTTCCTCTTGCAAGATAGTAGGAAACAACAGAGATTTATATTATCTTTTGATCTTAGTTGTCGATCTAAAACCACAGGTTATGAGCTCAATAGTGGAGATTGGGCCCCACATTCCATACATGACACACATCTACCTTTTACTGACCTTGCGCCAAATAACAGGGCGACACCTTAGGTCTATGAGTTGGTAGGGTATGATCAAGATCTTCTCCCATATCTTCGAATCTAAAAAACCTACACATTGCACAGTTAGTATTTAATGAAAGGCTTTGGCTAAGCCGTCGGTGACATGACCACTGGGGTTAATGGCTTAAGCTTACATCACCAGATTAAAATTAAAACCCAACTTTGATTTTAATACTTTGTTTCCTCTATAGGGTTTTATTTCGTAAGTCTCGGTTGGCCTCTTGTTTCATCTTTTAAAAAACAACTTATGTCAGTGTTTACCATTGGCCTAGTGATGTCCCCTCATCCTTTTTAATGAATGTTTTATTTTGCAGAAGGGATCAAATTCACACTACCGTTGATCAAATTTCCTTTGGATATCAACGGTTGTCCACCATCACGTGATAGGAAGTTGCAGGATTTTTACCCATTATGATATCATGGGCGGGTGCCACGTGTCCTTCTGGGGGATGAAATTGTGTGACCGCTAACCAACTACTATTTGATCTCAGCCATTCCCTACCATCCCACGATGGCCCCACCGTCTATTGGAATATCACGAGTGGTCACCACGTGTATCATCTAATGAAGCCAAAAGAATAAAGGAAATACCATGGAACATTAATCAAACCTTAAATACATTAAAAGGTGACTTACTAAAGTGCTCTTAAGATGCACGTGATTCAAATCGACGGATGTGTTATAATCTTGATGGAAAAGTTGCTCGAGGGTTAATGATAGCTCCAATGACTATGTTGAAGGAACAAGATCATTGATGCTCAAGATCTATGGTTGCCCGCCATCGTGTGATCTGAAGATGCAGGATTTTTACCGATTGTGATATCGCGGGAAACCGACACGTGGACTTCCTTCACAGTGTATGGTATGGTGAGCCACTTATGGACATGTCTGTGATTGTGTCATCCTGTTTTAAAGGTAGCCATCAATGATTTAATCAAAATGAAGGATCAATAGTTGAATTTAAATCTACATCAAATATGGTTGGAGTCATTCGTGCAACGTGCGAGTGATCTTTAATGGTGGATGAGAAATTTACTAGCACAATTTGATTGAAATAAAATAAATTCTCCTACTTTATGTGTGTCACAAAGCATTCAGGCATTTTGTGAAGCAGTTTCAGAGCCAAGAGCAAGGTTGTGAACCCTGACAGCTAGAATTTGGGAATTCTGCGAAAAGAGCCATGAGTTAATTTATGTGTTTCTCGGTCACTCTATGCTTGAATTAAGGAGAATATTTGTTGTACTTATCATAGGGCTTGTTGATAAAAATTTTAGGGATATAGTTTATTTAAATTGTGAGAAATTGCAATATTTTGTTTTTTAATTTCATATCTCTGGTTAGTCCTAGCTATTTGAAGTCTGAAGTTATAAGAAGCCCTAGTTTGTTTGAGATGGAACCACCCAAACAACATTCTATCTAGATTGACTATTTAAAAAGAAAATTATATGATGATTTCCTGGATCAATTGCCCTTGTCAATGAATGATAGAAAGAAGGGATTGGTTATAATGTGGGAAAATCTTGGGGGAGGGGTTAGTATACAATTGTTCCAACATAGCTAATGCTAGGGTTCCTCTCAAGGGTTTGGAAATGTTCAGATTGTGGTATGGATAGAGGAATTTTCCTCACCCTTTTTCAAATGGATGGATGTATAATATGGGGAAGCTAGTGGTACCAAATGTTTTCCCTGATGTAGACCTGCTTAGGGCAGTAGCTGCAAGATATGACCCTGTCACATGGGTAATTAGGGATAATGATGGAAAGGTTTTGTTAAGCATTAACAGAGATGATATTCAATAGATTTTTGACTTGAGTGAACTGAGTGAGGACTTGGTGCCTATCAACTTTGAGGAAATGAAGCAGGAATATGCAAAGTTGAAGTCTCTTTTCAAAGCTAAATTGCTTCCACCTCATCTGGCTACGGTAGGAGGTTCAAGATTTCATATCAGCCCCAGCGACCAGGAACCTTTTAGATTAAATTATTTTGCAAATAATTTCCTGGCCACTTTTTATTCATTGTTTCAAATTTTGAGTTTCAGTCCTGGTGCAGTGATTCCCATTGCATACATGTTCATGGGGGTGAAAATACAACACCCTAGATTCTCTATCACATATGACTTTGCTTCTTTCTTGGCTGAGAGGATACATGAGGGGCTGTCAAAGCTGCAGAAAAATGACATTGAAACTCAATTCTTTTGGTATTCTATGCCGATGCATATGTTTTTATTCAAGAATGCTTACTTCTTCTCTGAGAAGATGAAATTAAGGCAATTGGTTGATGGAGAAAGATTTCCAGTACAGATATGGGCTGCAGATTTATCTTGTAATAAGGAAAGAACTAGTTATGTGCAATTTGATAATTGTTTTGCTTCTAGATTGAGGGTTAGATTGATAGTGAATGTACCTAGGATTCCTAAGGAATTACATGATTTTCTTAGGCCAAAGGGGAGGAAGCCAGAATTAAAAGTCAACCATAACTGGGGTGACATTATCCCATACCCATTCAACATTGTTTTGAGGGTATATGGTTTTCAAGGATCCCCTCATATACTGCCATACAATGTGCCATCAAGAGTGGGGTTTGCATAAGTTATGTAGTAGATAGGTTGCATCCATGAGGACAACCTCACAGGGAGGGGTAAGGGAACATTTTTCCCTAGTTATACAATGGTATCTGATTTTTCCTTTTAAAAAGGAGGCTGGGTGCACTTTGAGAAATTCTTTGAGGATTATCATTTGAGATGTGGTTTAAAGTGGCAGCATGATCCTGAGGGTTTCTTTACCCTTTTTAGACAAAGAATAAAGGCTAGCAAGTTTGTGAATGAGTTTAACTTTCCTGAGGACCTGATAAAAAATGAGTTCGACTTAAATAAGCAGGAGTTGAACAAGGAGAAATGGATAGCTTATGATAAACTATTAGATATTGTGCACAACATGGATCCAAAATATGATCCATTATTGGAGTTCAGTCCCCACCATAAGAAAATTGATTTTCTGATGGAGAACTTTAAAAAGATTATGGGCACTTTGAGAACCAAAAAAGTAAACTTAGAGTTGAGTCTGCGTGTACAAGAACAAGGTGCTAGACCATTTGAAACAAGAAAATCATACCAGCCTATAGAAAATTGGTCCATTTATAGGAGAAAAAAGGATAGCAGTAGTGATGAGGAAGAAGTGGACAGAAAGGGGAAGCAAATTATGAAGTTTCCTTCACAACCAAGTCCAAAATTCAAAGTGCCTGGGAAAATTAAGATCATTGATTTAGAGTTATCACTAGAAGATAGTCCCCTATCACCACCATCTAAGCCAAGCCCTAAAAGGAAAAGAACTGATCAACCACAGGAGAGTTTGATGGATGAAATTATTGTTACTGATCAAGACATGTAGGTTGGTATGTCTTCCCCTCCTAGGGAAACTAAATTGGTTTTATTTGATTTAGATATGAAAGGAAAAAATGTACAAGATGCAAGAATGGAAGTATGTAAGGAGTTTCTAGATGACAATGCATTTGTAAGACTCATGTATTCTTGCAATTGGTATGGAGGATGAAGTTTGAAGAATATAAAAATAAATGTAAGGAGAGAAGAGAACTAAGACCTGATAGGTCAGACCAGGAGAATGATGAGGAAGTGAAAGCTGAGTTAATGGAAGAATTTAAGAACATCACTCCTGAGGAAGGTAGAAAATTGGTGAGTCAGGCTAGTGTATTGATTTTGCCTAAATGGGACATTGCAGATGCAATTTCCTTTAACGCTATTATGAATTCCAAGCATCCCTTGCAAGAATATGAAGAAGAATTCAAGGAAACATTTCAAGATTCTACTTTCAATGAAGAGTATGAAACCTTGGCAATTTGGGCATTGGCCCCACAGGGGAGAAAGCCAAATAGTACAAACATTAATCCAAATTTCTGAGGGGAATTAATAATAAAGAGAGCTTCAGAGACCTCAACCACCGAGGCCACTAGTTTAACTATGAATGTGGCCAAATTGGCCCAAATGACTGTTGAAAGGGAGGAGGCTGAAAAGAAAAGCCTAATGGAGAAGTACAACCTTTTGATTGAAGAATACAACAAGATGAAATAGAGGAATGTTGAGTTGAAAACTGAGGTGGAAAGGTTCATGTATAAACAGATTGGGGAGACATCAATTTCTCTAGGGACCAGTACATTACCTTCCATAGCAAGGTCAATGCCTCTTGCTTCTTCAATTGTTTCCACATCCAATCAGAATCCTACCTTCACCCCTTCTTTAGAGGAAATTGATGAAGAAATAGAGTGCTCTATTGATACTACAAAAAAATAGCTCTTGCAAAGAATTGATGAGTTACATTCATCTTTGAGGGTAAGTGAGGAGGGATCTCTTTCAAAGAAAAAATATATTGTTATTACTGTTTTAAGGCATTTGAATGAAAAGATTGATAATAAATTGTTATCTATACATTTTTTATATTATTTTCTATTAGATGCAATAAAGAATATTGATAGGGATTAGGAGGTAGTGACACCATTGATTGAAAATTGGATCCCTAGGGTAAGTGATTTGGATGTCATGTATAAGGCCTCAAGGTTTGATACAAACAATAGGCTCCAATAATTAAAGCCTACTCATGTGTTAGTAAAATCATTGCAAGGTTTTTAGACCTTACCAGATGACTTGAGTAGGAAGATTAGGGAGTTGGTGAATAATTTCAATGATTGGGTTAACACATTGTTACCTGATATAATTGATGAGTAGGGGAAAAAAAGGTCATTCCAGTAGTAGTAGGGTCAGGAATGTGAGGTCATTAATGATAAAATTAAATTAATTTGTGATGACTCATATTATGACTTGTTGGTGAGCTGTATGGATAAAATCATTAGTACCAGCTCATTTTTGGAATCTTTTGAAAGAGATGCAAATCAGGTAGTAGTAAAACACACACCTTAAAATGCCAAGGTGAATGAGGTAATTAATTTTGACTGGCCGACTGATGAAGAATATCAAAGGTGGGTAGATAAATATTTGACTGAGGAGGAATAAAAGAATGAATTACTAATGGGTGGTAAATTAGATGATGCGGTTACAATGGCCTCCATTTTTGCTTTGATGGCGGTCTTGGCGTGGGTTTCTTGTGGTTTTTTGTTGTTGCCTCTATTTTCCTCAACTGACATGATGAATGAAAATATTCTCCAGGGTGATGGCTGTTGTAAAAGCTTTTTGGAATAACACCAGATGCTTAATTTGGCTGGTGACATGTGTACTTTCTGGCCCGATGCTTGTTTGCTCCTTCATTTTCTATAAGAAGGATTTCAAGGCTAGAATTATGGGTTAGTAAGTTAGATAATTTTTGGTCGAGTCTAGGTGAAGTTGCAAAGCAAATTGTAAAGTCTGATAGTTTTAGAGAGAAATACAATTTAGGTTTTGAGTTATTCTATAATCGGTTTTGAATTCATGGGCATTTAATGTTGTCTAACAGTACTAGCATTTGAGTTGAAATGATAAATTCAAACTCATGTCTCTCCATTGTACACGCATATCCGAATTTTGAATAAGATGACTAAGGGTTGTTGCATTCATCTCACTATTGTGGTGTGTATAATCCTTATTTTACCTTTAATTCAAGGAATTAATTAAAATACTTGAATGGGATTATAGGCAGATATGTTTTGTATAAGAATTCGATAACTAGTATTTGGTGAGAATACATACTAATGAAATTGTAATGCAATATTGTCAGGGATCTTATAAGTTATATGTTATGTATTAAATATGTCATAAACTTTTAGATGCTTATGAATTTGACTCCTACATGCAATGGATATATGGCACTGATCTAAGTTGTACTTATTTGTGTAGTTCAATAATTGTTTGTCTTTGCCTAGAGCTTGCTACAAATTGCAAATTAATGACTATATTTTACTATGGATTGTGTTGTAGTTATCTCATGCTCCACATAGTTGATATTATTGGTGATAGCCAATTTTATTCAATATTATCCTATTGTGTTGAACTATTCAATGGGATTATCTGTTATGTGTTAATATTGTTTATGATATTGGTGCAGAGCTTGTAAACATATTAAGGGATCACCCTCCCGGGTCTTGCAGAGCTCAAAGTGTAGGAGAATTTTTAAAGTCCTCATCAGTTGTTCCAAGTCCTTCGAGCTGCCCTTGATTGGAATTGGCAATCCCATAGGTAGATTAGAAAACCAACCTGGTTACAGTGTAAAAAAAAACCAACACCCTCTACCTTTAACCCTAAACCCTAAACCATTAACCCGTAAACTCTAAACCCTTAAAATTTCTACCCTCTATCTCTCTCCCACTCTAAACTCTAAACCTTTCCTTGTATTCTTTTATAATTTTTATTATTCTTATTTATTTTACACTTATATTTACAAATATACATATATATGTATTTACTGTTTTCATTTATTTTCTCATGTAGTTTAATAGTTTGATCGATTTCATATTATATGTGTTGAAGACTTTAGAATTTCAATTACATTAATTTATGGATATGTTGTATCTATAATACTACAAAACAATATGCTCTTTGCATTTACACTTGCATTTAGAAATACACATTTATATACATAGATATAGAATTCTTTAATGATATGTTGCATTTATTGTTCTAGGAGAGCATCCAGTAATTGTATTTACATTTATATTTAAAAATACATATACATACATACATACATATATATATATATATATGTTTTGTTGAAACCTAGACTTGAACCTCTCATTTCACATGCTTTTCTTCACAAAACTCTTGAGGATAGTAGCTATACCTTCTTTATTTCTCATCCTACGCCCTATTCATGCATCCTACAATTACAATAGTATTGATGGGGCCTCTTACACAAGCCACAATAATCACAAAAAGTGTAAGATCCTCTTTATATCATGTTTCAACTACAAAACCCTCAAAAATAGGGTAATCGGGCTATATGCAAATAAATGAAACTTTCTAACTCAAATCAATGTATTAAGCCCTCAAATCAGATTCAAATCAAAGCTAACCCATATCTTCATGACCTGTAATTGATTTCACAACAAAATATGGATGCATGTGACTATACAGTGCTGCATAACAAGAAAAATATAGAAATTTTGAAGAAAAACACAGATTTTTGAATGTCAAAAGCTTGTATTTTAAATCTTCAACCATCCACAACCATTACAATCATCACTTTATGCCTTTTAAAAACCTTTACATGTCAACCACTGAACAACCACCTCTACAACTTACTTTTTAATCTTTTATGATCACATGAAACATAAAACACACTAATTTCAAGGTTGTTAACATAACTATTGAAATGTTTTAATTTTTTGACCATTCAAAAATTAAAAACATCATGAATTAATTATGTAACCACATAAGTCAAATATAATTCTATCAAGAAATTAATATCAAATAGATAATATAATCGCATAACTTATACATTTCAATGTCATTGATCTTCTTCTTCATCCAACTCTTTGTCTATATCATCTAATCCAGATTTGACATTGTAAGGATTGGTCATATCATCATCATCATCATCATCAATATCAGTTTCAATAATGTATCATCCACACAGATATCATCTTCATGAACATTAACTCCTACATCACCATGATCTAGTTCCTCCTTTTTGACATCTTCGTCAAGGACATCATCAACTAACTCTTGATCCTGATCATCATCTACATCATCTTCTAGTTCTTCGGTATCTTCTTCTTCCACCACATTATACTTTACCGAACTTCCTCTTGGATCATGTCTAACAACAAATAACCAATCCGGTTTACTTGGAACCTCTAAGTAAAATACCTGCTCACATTGGCTTGGAAGAACATAGGGCTCATTTCCAGCTCATTCAATCAACTTTGTATTAACCATGGTAAATCCATTATCATGTTTAGTAACAGTTCTCTTAGGATCATTTTCATTCAATCATAGTCTGTACCATAGGACGATGAACAAAATTAATTTGAAGGACTTAAAGTCACACTCAATTATATCATCCAAAATCCTATAGTATCAATTTTCTGAGACTTCTAGATGTATGCCGCTTCTAGTTGAAACATTAGTCACCTGAAAGACTACAGTTATACCTGAATCACAAGTTTTCTTCATGTTATCCAACATTTTGATTCAAAATTTATGACCATTGCACCACATAACCTTGTAGTGTTTCACCTGAAATATGTCAAACATGTAAAAATTATTGCAATATCATCAGTTGATAAACATATTTATTCTTCACCGAATGTATGCAAAGAAAAGAATCTCAACATATATACATCAATATACTTGAAAATAATTAAATAATATGGGTGATTAATATATTTATGCATACATGTTTATCTCTTAAACTATATTCTAAATCAATTTCACTTTGTGTAACATTGGAATTTCCATTACGATGAGCTTCTTTAACCAATGAAGCCACACCTTCCCATGTTAATGCGCGACTAGATTGTTGACACTATTCAATCCATACCGTCATCCAATCAAGATTGTTGGTGATGTACAGATGTAGTGCATCCCACTCTCGACCAATTGTATAAAAAAAATTAAAATTCACAAATGACGTATAATTAGTTAAATACCACAATATACGACCTTAATTTATAATTGATGTATATTGAAGATTAAAAATTAAATAAGTACTATATACATAAAAACCATATGTAAAATGTATTTCAATTAATCTTCATGACCATCTTTTAATTACCTCTCACTTTCCTCAATCTACCTTTCCCCATCAGGTACTCCCCTTTGAATTTGTTAATGGAGTTGGGATTCCAAATGCGATCTACATGAATCTTTGCTGCAAACTTAGGAAGATATTCACTAATGTACACCATGGTCTGGTATACCATATATCCCTCCACCATAGAACCCTCAGGATGTGCTCTTTGTCTAACTAAAGCCTTCAAAAATTTCAAGTGTCTTTCAACCATCCACATTGACCTTGTACGTATAGGTCCACACAATTCAATCTCCTCAACCTACTATATGAGGTAGTGTTCTTATGCATTGAAAAATGTTGAAGGTAGACATTTTTGCATTTCACACTTTAGACACATAATTTTTCTCTTCCAATAATTTATATCTTCTTTATGGATTTCTTTAGATGACAGTCATCTACAAGTGATTCAAGGTGCAAATATATTAACGAGATTTAACAAAAATATACAGTATATTACATAACAAGTAAAACAAATGACAATTATAAGATGTATACAACGAATTGAACAAATCTCGCTACTTACCTCATATATTTTCCAAGATCATATATAATTTTTTTGACATTGTTGTCAAAGTTGTCTGGGAGAGATAGAGGTAGAATGTACTGCAACAATTATAAAATGATCTTTTCATTATTTTCCAAAAGTAGTAAATACAATGCACTGAAAAATACATGCATTATACAAGTGTATATAATATACCAGAATAATTACCTTAATGAATGTATTTCAATCATGCGTTTTCATCCCTGACCCAAATTTACCTTTCTTTGTTATTATATTGTTTATGTTCGCAGCAAATCCTGTGGGAAATCGAATTTTTCGTATGACTTCTTTTATAGCATTTCTTTTTTGCTTTGTTATTAACCAAGCAAGTGCCCTTATATTAATTTGGTCTCCATCACTATTTAATTAAATGGAATTTTTATTGCATGATTGGCTTCCTGAATGTCACTAAAAATTTTGACAAGTTTTTCTTTGTCATGTCTTCCATCCAATATTTTCACTTTTTTGTTATATTCTTTCTGATATGCATTGTATCAAACAAATGCACAATTTGTAGCTGCTCATAGTAGGGCAACCTACTAAATTTTCTGGGATAATTTTTCAATCCTTGTGGAAGTCGGTCATTAATGCCTTTACAACCTTCATAAAGTATATAAGTTAACAAATTAACAATGACAATCATTGTCAATTACAACATGAGTAAACACAACACAATATAAAAATATAAATTCAAAATATATCATATATGATAGATAAACAATTTCATCTGATGTATAACTTTGACGATTAATTCTATTATATTCCAACTTCCATAGGCGAGGTGTCATTCTTTGTGGTTTTGATGTAGTCTCATCTTTCCCATTGAAAATATGTTTTTCAGTAGTTCGATACTTATGATTTTTATGGAGGAAGTGTCTATACTCATCAAACACTTGCTTTCTTAAACTTGTTGAATGATGAGATTTTATCTTGGGACTACAAATTGGACATGAAAATTTTCCCTTTGTTTGAAGACCTACAAGATCATATATAATTGGATTAAATATGTCAATTTTTATAATTATATATAATGAATAGATTATTTTAAAAACATGCATGATATCTACTTCATCAAATTAAATATTGTTAAAGTGCAGTTGAATGTTATAACATACCAAAAAAATGTGTTAGCCTTGGGGTATCATGAATTGTCCATATAAGCATTGCATAGAATTAAAATTTTCCTTGTCCTATTGGTTTAGAGACGTCATACATAGTGATGTCATTCCATAACTTTAGTAACTCATCGATAAGAGGCTCGATATATACATTCATATCTTTAACTTGGTACTTACCTAGTTGAATGAACATAGACATTATATAATTATTATAACCATTTTACTACAATATATATAAATTAATGTACATGACTATTGAATGAAAAAAATATAAGTCATGCAACAAATAAAACAAATGGGATGCTACTACATTAAAAAAAATTGATGTAAACAAATACCTGGAACAATCATTGACAACATTATGTGCTCCCTCTTTATTGACATCCATGGAGGAATGTTATTGTTGATAATAAAAATAGGCCACACCGAGTAAATAGATCTCAGCTCTCCAAATGGATTGACACCATCCACTCCTAATGAAAGCCTGAGATTACGAGGTTCTTCTTTAAAGTGTGGCCATTTTTCCTCCATGCCCCTAAATGCAGAACCATCCTCAGGCATTCAAAGAATGTCATCTCCACTTTTATTCTGTGCATGGTAATCCATAAATTGCGCTAAGCTTTCACACCTAAATAATCATTACATATGTAGAATAATGGGAATATAACGAAGAACCTTACGATAAACCTTTTTTGTTAGTTGATCTGTTTGATATCTATTGATATGACATTCTGTGCATTCTGTTGCAAATTCCTATTGTTTATGATATATAATATGATCATTGGGACATGCATCTATTGCTTTATACTCCATTCTGGTATCTTTCATAATGGAAAATAAATCTCGGTATGAGCAAAGTAAAATATTTGATGGTAGTAACAAAAATTCACCAATCAATCTACAACAAAAAATATTTTTTTAATATATAGAATATTAATAGTACATATTTCATCATTTATTTACTAGTGGTGAACTAACAACAATTAAAATAGATGAAAAAAAATGACATATATGACATACATTAACATCCGTGAGATTGCTATGTTTGATAAACCATTCATAACCTTCAAGTTTAACAACAACAATACAACAGAGAGGAGTTGTTTGAGAGCCTTCATAAAGGGGCTCGTATGCTTTCTCAAGTACAGGTAAATCATGAACATCATGATAAACTCTGTCATTAAATGTTTCATAGATCAATGTATTCATACCATCATCTTCAACTAATTTTTCTAGCACATGATCATCTTCTTCCATAGGATCATTGATAGGGAGGTTGGATGAAACAATCATTGTTTCATGCTCTGGGTCTTTCTTGGAAGACTCCTAAGGTGTGTTCACTCCACCATTTCAACCTATAGGACCTTCTAGTACTTAGGATCCCTTGGTCTTGCTTTGCCAACCCCAACTATCAACACAAATTCCTTCTACCAAGTCAAACCTTGGTGCAAACTTGCACTCTACCTTAGCCCTTAATCCACCCCAAAGGCTACAAACCTCCAAATTAAAGAATTAAACTTTGCAAGAGTGTGGAGGTGCTTCAAAAGACTTCAATCCATCCTACTGTGGTTCTTGAAGGTCCACTTGACTCCATTTCTTGGTCACTTTTACCAAACCCTCATTAGGGTCTTAAAAAGGCTACTAGCCCTAAGAGCCCCAATTAGGCCTCCTGCTCCGAGAAAAAAGGTTGATTCTCTAAATCTTCCCAAAGAACCCTCAATATTTCTTTGACATTCCTAGTTCATGTGGACACCTCTCAAAGATTTTTGAGGTCTTCGGTCTTAACTGCCCATACAAAGCCTTAGCTTGAAAATGGGCAAATACTAGGGTTTCTTAAGCCATTTTCTGGTTACTCTCAAACTATCAAGTCTTTCACTTACCAAATGAGTTGGTGGAGTTTCCTCCTGATTACCAGACCTTGGAAAGACTCCCACCTACCTTCTCCAAAAGGAAATTTGTTAAAAACTTGTCACCCCTACAAATTATGTGCTCTGCATTTAAGTCTTCCTAGCCAGGCACCTCCCTGGCTCGCCTAGGGAAAGACTTCCACAGTGGCTCCTTTGCTTCCAAAAACCCTAAATCCTACCATATATACACACATGGAGTCTAGTCACTGTTCCTAAAGGGTCGTACAATTTGTACGGTGGGAAAGTGAACTAATACTCCATTTTCTCAAAACTGTCTGGTTCAGACCAGCAACAGTGTGGAATCAAAAATTATTTACAAACAAAGCTTAAAACTGCACAAAGGAACTATTTAATGCTACACAAAGCTTGAAGAAATACTACCCTACATTCTACACAGATTTTAGTGCTATGATCAATCCATTAAAATCTTTCTCCAAAGAAAAAAGCAAAAAATTCACTCAAACACACACTGTTTTCTTCAATTCACAAACCTCAAAGCAATACAAAATGCTTCCAACCCTTCTCCACTACCGAGGCATTCCTTAAATAGGGTTCCTCAATCAATTATGCTCCCTTGGGCTCTTCTTGGCCTTATGAAGCTCTAATTGAGCATTATTTTCCAAAATTGAAAAGCAATTCCTAAAAATCCTAAAAAGGTCAAACCTTACAAGCAAAACCCTTAGGCCTAATCATTGGTCATCATGACCTTCACTAGATGATCAACATCGAATCCAAAATTCCATGAAGGCTTACATCTAAATAAACTAAGATTTATTGCCTAGTTGTCCTAAACAAAACTGTCCTAGACAATACTAAGATAACTTATGGGTGCTCCTGCACCATTCTCCCCCTCAGCCAAACACTAAGGATTGTGGGGAGAAATCAGAGATGAATCAATACCCTGCTTCTTGAATTGAGCTTCATCCACCCATGTAGCCTCAGATTCTAGTTTGTCCTTCCATTTGATGAGATGCTCCATGTATTCCTTATATCGGGTAGACTTCTTCACCCTTGATTCCAAGATCCTCTCTGCTTGTAGCTTGTCTTTAGGAGGTAAGGCTATGTTACTTACATCCTTCAAGAAATCCACACTTGTCTGATCCAAATCAGTGACTGGTCCTTTATACCTGATCAAATCAGCCACATTAAACACTGGTGAAATGCCTAAATCTGCATGTAGCTCCACCTTGTAAGCATTCTTTCCATAGTTGGCTAACACCTTACATGGTCCCACTCTCTTCATCTACAACTTGGTTGATGTTCCCTTCTGCAATCTAGATTTGTTGAGATGGACCATGACATAGTCTCCTACTACAAATTGGAGATCTTTCCTAGACATATCCACCTTGGCTTTCAACTTGTGAGTAGCTTCTGCAATTGTATTCTTCACTTGCTCCTTAATCTCCTTCATGGTCTAAGAGAAATATTCAACATGACCACTCCTATTCTCCATAGCTCCTAAATCTCTAAGTTCACACACACCTCTTAGGTGCATTCCATACACTATTTCAAAAGGACTTTTGCCTGTGGTCCGATTCACACTGTCATTGTAGGCATATTCAACTTGTGATATGACCAAGTCCCATGTTTGTCCATACTCCTTGGTGAGGCACCTTAGAAGGTTACCTAACACTCTATTTATCACCTTAGTTTGTCCATCTGTTTGAGGATGGTAGGCTGACCCAAAAGACAAATTAGTACCTAATCTGCTCCATAGAGTCTTCCAAAAATGACTTATGAACTTCACATCCCTATCTGAGACAATGCTCAATGGCAATCCAGGGATCCCCACAATCTCTTTGAAGAAAAGATGACCAATATAGCTAGCATCATGGGTGGTCTTGCAAGGAATGAAATGACTCATCTTACTGAACCTATCTACTGCCACATCTACTATCAAACGTTGTCTTAGTCTTAGGGAGTCCTACCACAAAGTCCATGCTAATACATTCCCATGGTCTATTGGGAATAGGTAAAGGTTGATACAAACCTGCATTGTTGGCTCCCCCCTTGGCTTTCATACAAACTACAGACTGCTCCACATACCTTCTGACATCCCTTGGCAACTTAGGCCAATAATAGAACCTATGCACTAGTTCCATTGTTTTGTTGATACCAAAATGACCACTAAGACTACCATTGTGCTTTTCTTGGATAAGATTCTCTCTCATTGAACCTTTTGGAACACATAACTGATTCCCTTTGAACAAAAGTCCACTCTGTAATGTATACTCTGATAATTGACTATGAAAGTGATTCTCGAAATCAGAACATACCTTATATGCCTCCGAGAAGTCTTCATCTTCACCATAGAGATCCTTGAAACTATCTATTCCAATGCTCTTTATCTATATCTCTTGCACTGTCAACAACCTCCTACTTAATGCATCTGCCACCTTGTTCATCTGTCCCTTCTTGTGCTTGATGGTAAAAGTGAAAGCTTGGAGGTATTCCATCCATTTCAAATGTCTATTGCTCAACTTCTCTTGTGTGTTGATGTAGCTAAGTGTCTAGTTATCAGTAAACACTACAAACTCTTTAGGTAGGAGATAGTGCCTCCACTTTCGAAGTGATTTTACTAAAGCATATAGTTCCAAGTCATAAGTAGAATACTTTTGTTTAGCTTCATTGAGCTTTTCACTAAAGAAAGCTATAGGCATGCCTTCTTGGCTTAGTACTCCTACTGCAATTCCACTGGCATCACATTCCACAGTGAATAAATTATCAAAACTAGGTAACAAAAGGATGGGTTGAGTTGCCACTTCTTGTTTCAGTTTCTCAAAACCCTTCTTTGCTTCAAGAGTCCATTTGAACTTAGTTTTTAGGCCACCTTTGATTGTATCAAGTACTGGTGCACATATGCCACTAAAGTTCCTTATAAACTTTCTATAAAACTGAGCTAACCCATGAAAACTTCTTACCTCTGTCCTCGTGGTTGGTGTAGGAAAGTTTAGGATAGCTTCCACTTTGCTTGGGTCCATTTTCAATGTTCCTTGGGATACTACAAACCCCAAATATACAAGCTCTTGTTTGAAGAACTCACATTTTTCTAGGTTGATGGCTAACCTCTCCTCCTGTAATCTTTTAAGAACCAACTCCACATGCTTTAGATGTTCTTTTGTTGTCTTGCTGAAGATGAGTATATCATCTAGATATACCACCACAAATATACCTGTTAAATCCTTAAGCACTTCATTCTTGAGCCTCATGAATGTGCTAGGTGCATTTGTAAGGCCAAATGGCATCACTCTCCACTCATACAACCCATCAGTTGTCTTAAAGGCTATTTTCCACTCATCCCCATCTTTTATTCTGATCTGATGGTAGCCACTCTTTAGATCCAACTTGGTAAAATACCGAGCTCCCCCAAGAAAATCCATCAAATCCTCAATCCTAGGAATAGGGAACCTATATCTGATTGTAATTCTATTGATATCCCTATAATCAATGCATAAACTCCACTTACCACCTTTCTTGGTTGCTAAGACCACTGGTACTGCACATGGATTGATGCTCTTCCTAATTAGTCCTTGGTGTAATAACTCTTGCACTTGTCTAGCTACTTCTAGTTTCTGATTTCGTGTAACCTTGTATGCTTCCTTGTTTGGAAATGAAGCCCCTGGTATGAAGTCAATCTGATAACTGATAGCTCTCTTTGGAGGTAAGGTTGTTGGTGTTCCATCACTGACTATGTCCTTGTACTTTCCAAGCAACTTTTGGACTGCTCCTAGTATGACTGTTTTCTTAGTCTTATCTTCTTCCTTAGGTTGTACCATGACCATATATCCTTCCCCTCCTTGTTGTAGGGTATTGATAAAATCCTTGCCACTACTTAACAAGACACTAGGGGTCTTTTATTGTCCTTCTTCATCATCTGACAGTGACTGCAGTTTGAATGTCTTTCCATCCTTCTTGAATGAGATATTGTTCTCATTTCCATCATAGATGGCTCCTCTGTCATACTGCCATGGTCTGCCCAATAGAAGATGGCATGCGTCCATGGGCAACACATCACAAATCAACTTGTCTTTGTACCCTCCAATGGAGAACTCCACTGTTGTCTGCTCATTTACAAGAACACTCTACCCTTTGTTCAACCATGTCACCTTGTAAGGGTTAGTGTGGGGTACTTTCTCCAACTTCAACTTCCTTACTGCCTCCTCGGAGATAATGTTATCAGTAGACCTTGAGTCCACTATAACCTTGCACACCTTTCCCAATATTTTGCATCTTGCCCTAAATAAGGCTCTCCTTTGCTTTGGCTCTTCTTTGACTTGTTGTCTGATTAGAACCCTACTAAACATCAAGTTCTCCCCCATTTCTAACTCAATGTGACTAACCTCTGGTGACTTGACACTCATAGTGTCTTCTTGATCATATGCTACTCTCTTTTCTGTGTTTGAAGAAGATGCTTTCTCCGGGCACCTATAAGTTGGATGTCCTACTTGACCACAGTTATAACATTTCATATTGGAAAAGTATGAGCTACTTCTTCCTGCTCCTCTCCCTCTATTTGAACCTCCTTGAGGTCCTCTACCTCTTCCATAGCCTCCTCTAGAAGTTGTTTCACTTCCATGCTCAGTGAGTTTAGACTCTCCCTAATTTCTTTGTTCACTCCCTCTACCTTGGTATCCACCTCTATGTCCTCTTTGATCTCCGCCTTTACCTCTACTCTTAGAGGTATGGTCTTGTTTCCTCTTACTCCTTTCTTCAATATTTATAGCCCATTGATAGCATTGGTGCACTGTTTTGGGACTTGGAAGAGTCATCTCCTCTTGAATGTTCCACTTCAAGCCGTTAAGATACCTAGCTACCTTAATACTTTCATCCTCTATAACATTAGACCTCATACAAAGTTTTTGAAACTCCTCAGTATAAGAGTTCACATCTTGGTCTCTTTATCTCAAGCTCTGTCTTTTCTTATGCAACTGAATCTCATAATCATCTGGCATGTATGCTTCCCTCACTTTGGCAACCATTCCCTTCCAAGTAGAGATAGGCTGCTTGCCTTCCTTTTCCCTCTCTGTCTGAATGAACTTCCACCATGTCAAGGAAGAACCTCTTGATCTTGACTTTGCCACCTTCACCTTGCGTGCTTCAGTGACCCCATCACACTCAAAATGGTTTTCCATTCCCTCTATCCAATCCATAACTAGATCAGCTTCCATTTTCCCACTAAACAGTGGTATGCCTTCAAGTGCTTTTCCACTCAAAGCCTTCAATGCTTTCAAGAAAGGCTCTTCTTTCAAAATAGGGTCAGGTTCAGGGATCTTTTCTTCCTCTGCAATCTCTTCTCTCTTTGGTATCCTTCCTTCAAACTGCACATCATTCAATGCTTGCTCAAGTTGGTCTATTCTTTCCTTCAATAGCCTATTGTCTTCCTCCTATTCTTTGACCTTCTTGGCCAATTCTGCATTTGTCACCATGTCAGTAGAACCACTAGACTCAATCTCTGACATAAAATGTTCTATCCCAAATCTTTTGCTGCTCTAATACCAATCTGATAGGGAGGTTTGATGAAACAATCATTGTTTCATGCTCTGGGTCTTGCTTGGAAGACTCCTAAGGTGTGTCCACTCCACCATTTCAACCTATAGGACCTTCTAGTACTTAGGATCCCTTGGTCTTTCTTTGCCAACCCCAACTATCAACACAAATTCCTTCTACCAAGTCAAACCTTGGTACAAAATTGCACTCTACCTTAGCCCTTAATCCACCCTAAAGGCTACAAACCTCCAAATTAAATAATTAAACTTTGCAAGAGTGTGGAGGTGCTTCAAAAGACTTAATCCATCCTAATGTGGTTCTTGAAGTTCCACTTGACTCCATTTATTGATCGCTTTCACCAAACCCTCATTAGGGTCTTAAAAAGGCTACTAGCCCTAAGAGCCCCAATTAGGCCTCCTGCTCCAAGAAAACAAGTTGATTCTCTAAATCTTCCCAAAGAACCCTCAATATTTCTTTGACATTCCTAGTTCATGTGGACACCTCTCAAATATTTTTGAGGTCTTCGGTCTTAACTGCCCGTACAAAGCCTTAGCTTGAAAATGGGCAAATACTAGGGTTTCTTAAACCATTTTCTGGTTACTCTCAAACTATCAAGTCTTTCACCGACCAAATGAGTTGGTGGAGTTTCCTCCTGATTACTAGACCTTGGCAAGACTCCCACCTGCCTTCTCCAAAAGGAAATTTGTTAAAAACTTGTCACCCCTATAAATTATGTGCTCTGCACTTAAGTCTTCCTAGCCGGGCACCTCCCTGGCTCGCCTAGGGAAAGACTTCCACAGTGGCTCCTTTGCTTCCACAAACCCTAAATCCTACCATATATACACACATGGAGTCTAGTCACTGTTCCCAAAGGGCCATACAATTTGTATAGTGGGAAAGTGAACTAATACTCCATTTTCTCAAAACTGTTTGGTTCAGACCAGCAACAGTGTGGAATCAAAAATTATTTACAAACAAAGCTTAAAACTACACAAAGGAACTATTTAATTCTACACAAAGCTTGAAGAAACACTACCCTACATTGTACATAGATTTTACTGCTATGATCAATCCATTGAAAGCTTGCTCCAAAGCAAAAAGCAAAAAATTCACTCAAACACACACTATTTTCTTCAATTCACAAACCTCAATGCAATACAAAATGCTTCCAACCCTTCTCCACTACCGAGGCATTCCTTAAATAGGGTTCCTCAATCAGTTATGCTCCCTTGGGCTCTTCTTGGCCGTATGAAGCTCTAATTGAGCATTATTTTCCAAAATTGAAAAGCAATTCCTAAAAATCCTAAAAAGGTCAAACCTTACAAGCAAAAACCTTAGGCCTAATCATTAGTCATCATGACCTTCACCAGATGATCAACATCCAATCCAAAATGCCATGAAGGCTTACATCTAAATAAACTAAGATTTATTGCCTAGTTGTCCTAGAAAATACTAAGATAACTTATGGGTGCTCCTGCACCAATCATTAACTTCATCTTCGATATTGATAGCTCCATGTTCGTCCGCTTGCAAAACCACATTCTTTGATCCATGATAATTCATATCATCTTCCCTAGGGTGCCCCATATTTATAATAATGATAGACACAAAAAAACCATGATCATGATCAAGTGATTATATATATATATAATGTTAAAATGATATAAACATTTACAAATTCAATCAATATAAACACATATAATGAACAACTTACCAATGTACGATAATCATGCCCCCCTTCAACGTGACCATGCTACCTACAATGTTTCTCAACTGTTGTGATTAAAAGTCATCTTGTCTTTAAACCCTTGCAATTATTGCAAGGACAATAACATTTCCCATCACCCTTTCTTTTCAATCTAGCCAACAATCTATCAATTGTCTCTTCATTTTGTTCTAGACTAATATTATTTGACATGATTTTTCTTTATCAAGCTTGACTATTTAGATCTTCAAAAAATATCAAACTCACGCTCCAATAATTTTTATTCATAGATAGGTAACATAATCTAATAATTCCAATATTTTACACCAAAAAAATTTGGCATGCAACCACCCCTGCAAAAGAGAATATAGTTTGAAGTTAATGACCCCAAAAAATACTTTAAAATGCTAATTCCAATTCTTATTAAATTCTAATTTTACTATAATTTCCAACCGTTAAGACTCCTAAAATCATAATATTGAACTTGATCGCAAACTTCCTACAACGATGGAGGTAGTGAGCTAGTAAGAGCAAGTGACACATTCCTAAGGAGCAACAAGTCAGAATCATCATTGCTAATGTCAATACGGATTTATCCTTTTAGTTAAAGATGCAATGTGTCACTTCTTATGATGAGCTTATCCCTAAGGCCCTCAACATTGAGAGAGCCCTAATAGAAAATAACAGAAGCATTGGTAAGATCATGATTAAGGTACAAACCCTAGGCCTCCTAGAAACATAAACAATAACTATGGCAGATTAGTGAGGTTGCAATACCAAAAAGATTGAGACATTGTAGGTAATAACAAAATCTTGCAATCTAAAGATTGTAGCCAATAACAAGCACACTATGTAGCTTAGTGACATTTGTAAATGCAATCTATAGTAAAAAGAATGACAATCACTTGAGATGTGACAGTGAAAAAGAGGTTGAGCAGTGACAAGATAATAAAACTCAAACCTTGCATAGTAAAGTGGAGATTTTAATAGTGAGTTTCCTTACCCCCTTGCTGACCTTAAGGGTTTTTCAAATGCTTTTGGTAGTGTTAGACAAGGAAAATGCAATCAAGGAATGACTATCCAAATGAATTAACAATGGTAATCATAGGTTCAATGTTTCTTCTTATCCATTAATGTATAATGGAGGTAGTGGATTGCATGTTTGAGTAGTGTTTTGAGACTCATCAAAAATGGGAGAATAGTGAATAATACCTTGTGGACTATGAAGTAGTGTCAATAAGGTTGAAGGATTTTAAGAACTACAATACCATGAAACAATGAGTCCCCTATAGTAAATAGGCAGTCTATAGGGCATGGTTTGATTTTATAGAAGGATGCTCATGAAAGGAATCTTCAAGTGATAGTGAATGAGCTATTTGAGATTGTAGCTAAGGGTGCAATACCCAGTCTTAAAGGAAGTTAGCAAAGTAGTAAATGTGCAATAAAATCAAATTGTACTCAACAAACAATTCAAAATGTTATCTTCCATAATTCCTTGAGTTTGAAGACAAAAATCTCATCATATGTTCATGATGAAAGTGGTGACCTTAATGGTCAATCACTGGAAACCATGATTTTAAAACATGCTATTGCACCTATGGAGACAACATTTTAAGTAAGACAGTGAGTGGTGGTTTGGAACAATGGTAGGTATGAAGGACTTGCTTTATATGCACACTATGCAGTCTAGCTTAAGTCACCGTTCTTAGAAGACATTGAAGGTGTATTATGGAACTCAAGGGTTACCATGAAAAGGATTAAAGCAAAGACTAAGATCTATTTAAAAGCCATGGTCATGAAGATATTAAAGATGTCACATGCAAAACCCTAGTAGATGGAGTAATGAATACAATGGAAAAGAGGAGTGTGTTGGGGCAGATTTAGAAGATCTCCACATTATCTAATTACAGGGAAATACATCATTTATTTATTTTTTTAATTAAAAGAAATCATTCTAAACCCTATATAGGATACATTGATACTTCAAAATCCTCTGAAGGAATTTGAGATTATGTAAATATATGTCAATCAACATTCATAAGGTTTAGAAAATATTGATCACTCTCTAGAATAGCCCATTAAACATGGGTTGTGCTTGAATGCACTACATAATTGATATAACACAACCACTCTGCATATCAACCAGAGTTATAGGATCTTTATTGCAGCAAGAGGTAATCACTCTTCGATCATGTTATAATTACATTCTAACCTGTTAAACTTGAGACAACCTGAATACACCCAATGATGATTGACACCTACATTATACAACCTGAATTAACTACATTATATGAATTCCTCCATTTCTATCACAACATAGCCACATTAAACTTGGGACACACATGAATGCATCATGTAAATGTTATAGCATAACTGTGCTACATGACCAATAGAGTTATGGATCACATAATTACAATCACAAGAATTTGTTCCTTGGTTGTGATCTTATGGTGATTCCACACAACAAAATTTGGACATGAAATTCTCAAAACCCTAAACCTCTAAAAATGAGATTTGATGAGATGTTGCTTTAAAATATGATTTTCAAACCTGAAACTACAAATCTGACTTCACAATTGAATTTTGCAAAAACATAATGACTACCCTCAACCTGGCGATATCTTGAATTTTTTCTAATTTTTTCCAAGAAAATTGTCCTTAGTTCTCCACAAACTATCTCAAGTAGAGAAAAACATTGTCGCAATAAATCAGGCGTGAACTCACTTTTCTTTATATCGGCCACAATTTTATTTTTTTCTATTTTTCATGTTTGTCAAAAATTCGATGAAAATGATAGCTGACATTTTGACGAACCCTAGGTTCATTGAAATTTCGACGAAGGTTGGGGATAAAATTTCAAAAAATTGAAAATTACACATCAAATTTTACAAGCACCCAACGATACATCAAATTATACATATTTCGTCAGATAGTTTCATCCAATTTTGTAGTCAAATGAGTTAGTGAGAGCTTGAACACCTTTGGTTTCAATTGTGGGTTGTTGGGTTTTTTGAACTAATCCATATTTGAGTGGGATCTTCTACAAAAAACACTTTGTAATTTTGTTGTAGGAATTTTTAGATGGAAAGTTCATAAGGGAGAATAGAGGTGGAGAAATTTTCTAAAAATAATTTTGAGATGTGGAAGCTAAAGATGGAAGATTTGTTGACAGATCGAGATTTGTGGGATGTTGTTGATGAGAATGTTTCAAGACTTGTAGATCCTAATCAAGCTGCTCAATATGATGTTATGGAACATGAAGCCAAAGGTCTAGTTAGATTATACTTGGAAGACTTTGTTTTAATTAATTTCCATGAGGAGACCTCTACACAGAAACTATGGAAGAAGCTTGGTGAGATGTATTAGGCCAAATCTTTAGTGAACAAGATTTTCTTGAGGAAGAAGTTGTATTTTTTAAGAATGGAAGAGGGTGGATGAATCATAGACCACTTGGAAGCATTCAATATGTTGGTGGCTTAATTGGCATCAATTGGTGTCAAAATGGATGAGGAAAAGAAATATCATATCTTGCTTTGTTCTTTGCCTGATTTGTGGGATTTGCTTGTTATGGCTATGGGAGTACTTCCATTATATTGAAGACTGGAGATGTGGTGGGTTCTTTTCTTTCTGAAGAAATGAGGAGGAAGGGATCCATCACTACTAAGGAGGCCCTAAATGTTCATGGAAAACCTAAGGAAAAAAGAAAGAATAATGAGAAGTGTGGCAAAGCCAAGTCCAAGGGGATATCTAAATCTCCTGGAAAGTCCAAAGTTATTTGTTGGAACTATGGTAAGCCTGGGCATGTTCGTAAGGAACCCAAAGAATAAAATAAGAGGAAAAAGAAGAAAGTTGATTATGATTCTTAGTCCCAGAAGGAAGATGACAACACATTCAATGCAGCTTTGGAAACTCATGCAGGTAATGATGCATGGTTAATTAACTCAGGTCCATCTTTCCATATGACCTTTAATAGAGATTGGTTTTGTGAATATGAAGAATTTGATGGAGGTAAGGTGTACTTGGGTGATGATTGTCATTTAGAAATTTTTGGTCATGGTAAATTTAAAATCAATTTCTTAGTGATAGAATAAAAAGGATTAATGGTGTGTTCCATATCCCTGGATTAGAACAAATTTTTTTATCTATGAGATAACCAATAGATGCAGATGTGTATGTAGTATTTTCTAATGCAGGATGCAAGATGGTTAGAGGTGCTATGGTGATTGCTAGAGATGTTAGATATGGCACATTGTATAAGCTTGATGCTTGCACTGTTATGCACTATTGAGTGCAATAGTACCTTTGTGAAAATCAAGTCTATGGAAGAAGTGAGGGTTTCACCTTCAGCAGATGAACATGAATTTTGGGTACCCAAGGGTGCTCTTTCTTTTGAAACAAAGTTACATGCAAAGAAAACTATGTTATGGCACCAAAGACTTGGCCACATTGGAGAAAAGGGTTTAAGGACCTTGAAAAATAAAAACCTTGTTGAAGGTTTGTCTGATTGTAATCTTGAATTCAATTTATGTCAGCATTGCATTTATGGAAAACAAAACCGCGTTCATTTTTACTTGAGTTCTCATAAATCTTATGGTGTATTGGATCTTATTCATTCTAACATGTTCGGTCATCTAGATGTTCCTTCGATTGGTAAATCCACATATTATGTTTCATTTATTGATGATTATAGTAGGACATGGGTATATTTTCTAAAGAGTAAATTTGAAGTTTTTAGTTGATTTAAAGAATTTAAAGCAATGGTTGAGTTGCATACTAGAAAGAAAATAAAATGTTTAAGGATTGATAATGGCAGTGAATTTTACTCTAACTATTTTGATAATTTTTGTAAATATCGTGGTATTCATAGACAAAATACAACTTCGTATTCTCCACAACTTAATGGAGTTGCAGAAAGAATGAACAGGACATTGATGGAGAAGGCTAGGAGTATGTTGAGTGGCATTGTTCTAGAACAAAGGTTTTAGGCTAAAGTTGTTGTCACTTCCTCTTACTTGATTAATAGGTCTCCTACATCAACTCTTGTCAACAAGACACCTATAGAAGCATGGTTAGGTTGGAAGCCTTCATTGAGACATCTTATATTTTTGGTTGTGAGGCATATGCACGTGCCAAAGGAGAAGCGAACAAAGTTGGAGACAAGGATATGAAATGCATCTTCATTGGATACAGTTATGGTGTGAAAGGATACAAGCTTTGGGATCCTATTACACAAAAGATAATACATAGTAGAAGTGTGATTTTTAGAGAAACTAAGTCTTCTTCTAATACATTGCAGCTAGAACAAAGTAAACAAGAAGATGTGATTCAATTTCCTCCTACACTTGAGAAAGTTGAATTGATGCTCAAGGATAGACAAGAAGTTGAGGAGAGCTCATCTAGCTCTGGATCTTTAGAAGAGGAGGAAGAGCCTCCAACTCAACTTTTTTGTAGGTCTACAAGACATAGACAACCACCTAAAAGGTATTCACCCAATGATTGGAGATGTATTTTTTCTTTGAATACTAACATGGATAAACCCAAATTTGTAGAAGAGGCACTAGGTAAGAATGATGTAGAATCCTAAAAGATTTCTATGGATGAAGAAATGGAATCTTTGAAAAATAATGATACATGGGATCTTGTAGCATTTCCTAAAGGATGAAAACCTATTGGTTGTAAATGGGTGTTCAAGAAAAAGATTGGTTCGGATGAAAGTATTGAGAAATACAAAGCAATCTTGATTGCAAAGAGTTACTCTCAAATTGAGGGTGTTGATTATGGTGAGATATTTTCTCTTGTTGCAAAAATGAAATCCATTAGATTTTTGCTTTCTATTGTTGTTGATTTTGATTTAGAGGTTGAGTAAAAGGATGTGAAAACTTATTTCCTTCATGGTGATTTGGAGGAGGATATTTATGACATGGCCAGAGCATTATGTGGTGAAAGGTAAAAGTAAATTGGCTTGCAAATTGAAGAAATATTTGTATAGGTTAAAATAGAGTCCTAGGATGTTGTACCAAAAATTTGATACATATGTGTTGAGTTTTGGATTTGAGCATTATAAATCAGATCATTGTGTTTATTATAAAACTAATGGTGATCATTTCCTATTTATTGCATTATATGTTAATGATATGTTATTTAATGGAAAAGGGAAAGGTATGATTTCAAAATTGAAATCTCAACTTGCTTCTAAATTTGAAATGAAATATCTTGGTGAAACTAAACACATTCTTGGGATAGAAAATAAAAGAGATAGAGTGAACAAAAAGTTATGGCTTGGAAAAAGTAAGTATGTGAATTCAATTTTACAAACGTTTGATATGCAGGATTGTAGACCATTGTGTGTTCTTGTTTCAGTTGGAACAAATTTATCTATTTCAGAATGTCCAACATCCCCATTGGAGATAGAAGACATGAGAAAAGTGCATTACCAAAGTGCAGTTGGAAGTTTGATGTATGCTATGGTTTGTACTAGAACAAGCGTTTCCCAAGCAATGGGAGTTCTTTCCAGATATATGTCTAATCCTAGTAGAGTTCATTGGGATGTAGTTAAAAGAGTCTTCAGATATTTGCACGGTACCTCATATTATTCCTTATGTTATCATAGTAATATGACTGAAGATGATATTTCCCTTAATATTCATAGTTATGTGGATTCAAACTGGACAAATGATGTTGATAGAAAAAAATCCACTAGTGCTTATGTGTTTACTTTATTTGGAGGTGCAATTAGTTGGATGAGTAAGTGATAGGCTATGGTTTCTTTGTCCACTACTGAAGCATAGTATATGGTAGCTACTCATGCTTGTAAAGAATCCATTTTCCTTAAGATACTTTGTTAAAATATTGGTATAAAACAAGGTGCAATGACAATTTATTGCAACAGTCGAATTGCGATATGTCTAGCCAAGAACCCAACATTTAATGCCAGGACCAAGCACATTGATGTGCAGTATCATTTTGTTAGAGATATGGTCAAAAATGGCAGGGTGAAGCTGGTTAAGGTAGAGACTTTCATGAATTTTGTTGATTTTTTACCTAAGCCTATGAGCACAAAGAAGTTCAGATGGTGTTCAAAGACTATGGGCCTTTCAACCCCTAGAAATTAAAGAGACAATGTTTACACCCTCATGTTGCTCGACATACGTTAAATAAAGGATATATTGTAAATCTAGATTGTTCATTATTAGGTTTTAGATCTAATGGCAGATATTTTATTGGCCTGTCCTTTCCCTAGAATGTAACTCTATTTTATGAGGGCATTGTGTTACAACTGTGGTAGAGATTGTGATGATTTTTTAGAGTCTGATAGCGGTTGTGTTGTCTCTTGATCTCTGAGTGGTGATACTCCTGTGAGAAGCTTGCTCTACAAATATATTGTAATATTTGTGATTTATTGAATAAAATATTGGGCAGATTTTGGAGTGTGTGGTTTTTCTCCTGGAAGGCTTTGCCCCATGTAAATCATTGTGCTGTGGTATGTATAATATTTATTTTTATTTTTGTTTAAGTTTTTGTAACTGTTAAAGACCTGTAAAAATTTTGCATTATTATCCTCTCAAGATTAGTGTAGGAAGTTGTTCCACTACCTTATCTTCCTTACACAAGATAGGTATCACCTGCAAGGCTTGAGGAAGCCAAGGAGAGAGACAAAGTTGTGAGAGCCAAGAGAGTTGCAAAGAGTGTTGTAAGAACGTTAGAGTGTTTTTGTAGCAAGCTATAGAGATTTGTGTAAACAAGAGAGAATGTCCAAGAGAGAAGCTTGAAGACCAAATGATTTGGAAAAGAAGTTTCTCAAGCCATTATAAGGTATCATGGATCGTTATCATAGACAAAAGTAGTTGACAAGTGGAAAGGTTGTCGAAAATGGTTGTTTGAATGTCAAAATTTCATAGGATGCTAGCTCATCATGTGAACATCCACATGACATGCTATTGTCCAATACATCCTGCTATAAAATGATGAGAACAAGAAAATGTAAGGTTTGATGCAAAGCTAACACATAAGAGTAATTGTTGAAAAGCGGTCTTGAGCATCCTAAGAGGGGAAAGGGATAATGTAGGGACTAAAATAAGCCTACACAAGTGCTAAGGGAGTGGACACTAAATTGGATACAAGGATGTATGTGAAATTGCAAGGGGTGCAATTTTACGACATTACAATTCTACCCAAATTTCATAAGGATCAATCTCTAGAAAGTGTTAGAAACAAATATACTGAGGTGGGGTGAATCAATATATCCCTTAGAACTAATTCAAATCAACTTATCCAACTTATCAATCAATATATGTGGCTATCTTTAAAAAAAAAACACATGCAAAAGCAAAAGAAAAAAAATACAACATTAGAATTTATGTGGAAACCCAACAAGTGAAAAACCATGATAAGAAAAGTTTCTTGGTGTTACTATCCAAATACAACCTCACAAATGAATCAATGATTATAATATATTTAAGGTCTTTAACCTAAGGAAGTTTACAATTCCCTACTCACTAACATAATGAGGCTACAACTCTTTGAAGAATCAAATGACAATCACATCTGCAACACTACTATTTCCTTTGAATCACTACCTTCAACACTTCTACACTTATTTCTACCTTTGGCTCACTACCTTTGGAACTCAAACTTTCACTTCTTCCTTTGCCTCACTTCCTCTAGTACTCACTCAGACAATTAGGTTGGCTCATTTCCTTTCGCACACCACTTAAACTATTTTTATTTTGGGCTCACTACCTCCAACATACAATAAACACTTTTTCGCAAATTCGCTCACATTACTGTACCTTCAACACACTATTGACAACACATTATATTGATCACACAAGGAAAACTTGTATTTCTCAATCACACATTTGATCTTTCTTTTATACCTTCCACAAGATTCAAAAAATTTCTCCTTGTCATCATCCTAAAACATATGAACATGAAACATGCAACAACCATAAATGAGTTGGCTTCAATTCATCCACAAGAAAGGGAAATCAATTTTTTTCCAAGTCAGGAGATAAGCGGGACCTATTTAAAATATGCATGCATCCCTATTTTGACACACACCACAAAAACTTGGTGTAAGCAACTTAGAATACTAAGTTATCCCAACAAACACTCAACCCTTGAAATATTAATTTCTAGACCACAAGCAATATTGGAAAAGCAAGTTAGAATCACGTGGATCACATAACAAGTATCAAATGATATTCAATAATATTCCCATGCCATTCTTTTGAAAAATTATGCAAATTTCAATTGTCGCAATCAAACAAACACATAACTAGTATCTATCACAAACCTAGACAACATAGTCTTGAGATATATGTTGAAAGCTCAACTTGCAATAAACAAAAAAATTCAAATATTGACAGCTCAACTTGTGGTACACCACATAAACTAAAACTTGAGAGGAGACAATAGATGAACATTGTAATAACTCCCTCTGAATCGCAAGACCTCAACACAAACTTCAGAGAAATGTGGAGCATTTCTCAGAACCTTCCATGACTATAATAGTATAGTCACCACTCTGCTTACCCAAGAAACTTTTGTGATAACATACTATGTCGTAGAAAAATTTCCCTTTGACATTTTCATGGTCTTTTAGGTCTTTCTTCACGATGCTTGGTCCATTTTTCTTTGACTTAATATTGAAATGTAACTTAAACATTCACATTAGGTCCTAAATATTCAAATTATGGTGTCTTGTGAAGGTGTTGTGAAGTTTTGTAAAACATTTCTACACTTTTCTAGACTCTATTCATCACAATTCACCTAAAAGTCACCTTTTCATCACTTATCAAGTCCTTTTTTGAAGTGTTGTAAAATCTTGTAACAAGATTTCATGCTTTTCGAGGATTAATTTCACTATTTACACCTTTCTTATGCTTTTATTTGACCCCTTTATGCACTCATAAGGCTTAATTAAGTTTATTTTTGAATGTAAATGTGACAAACAACATTAAATGTAACTTGATTCCTAACACCCACTTTCAAGTCCAAGGTGGGACCCATTCACCATGGGTGGTGAATGAGTCCCTCTTGGGCCAAAATTCATTATATTTCAAATTTTCTTTTGCGTTTTTATTAAAAATTACCTTATGTCGACATGTGATGAGGTATCATTGGGTTACTAATGCACAAGTGTATAAATAAGTGTTTTCTCCTCATTTTACATCTCCTAATATCATAATCCATTCAAGCATTCAATCATCCATTCAAGCACCTTCCATCATGCAATCAAGCATCAATCAAATATTGTGGAGCAGTCATTGATATATCTTCAGATTTATTCAACAAGGTTGTGGTGATTTTAGGACATTTGCATGTTAATTATTCATCTTTCCTTGTTCATTTCATTCATTTTCTTCATTAAGGGTTTGATTACCAAAGTGAGATTTGACCAAGGCAAATCGCTATAACCTAACCCTTAACCATTTTCCCCCTTTTGCATGTGTGTTTGCAGACTTGTGTATGCAAATTTATCATGCAATTAGGTGTTGAAAAGTGGACAAGAAGTCAAAAAAGTGTTTTAAGTCAACTAAAACCTCTTTCAAGCTTGGAGACATTCTATAGTCCATTTTCTACAGATTTGACTGTCAACTCGACAAGAAGACAAGTAGGAGAGTTATATTTTGTCAGATTCTAGATCTCGACAATCATAAACCAGTTTTCAAGACTTTTTGCCAAAAGCAGGACTGATTCACCATCAATGACGAATGAGTCTCACTGGTGATTTTCACTGATTTCTGCCAACATTCAGGACACTCTAGATTCTTCATTCCTTCCTAGGTGCACTCTGATTCAGCCTTCTTCATTTTTGGTTTGCATTTTTCATGTTTAGTTCATGCTTGCATATATCTTAGGTTTTGCATTCAAAATCAGTAAATTACATTACTTAGTTTCACTTAGATCATTCCATTTATTCATAATTCCATCTTGCATTCCTTTAATTGAGTGAACCACAGATTTTGAGTGAGGTTATCTCTCTCCTTTTAGGTGAAACATCTTAAGAGTGCAAGAGTAGCGTATAAACTTCACTCCCAAAAATTTATGGTTCATTTTGGTGAACCTGCTTATTGAGCACTTTATCTTTTGGATTTCAATTGCATCTTGCATCCTAGGCTTCATTTGCATCAACATTCAATTACGTTTTGTTTTTTTTTGCATCCTAGGGTTTCTTAAAATTGCATTAGTGGAAGACTCATTTAGACTTCATTTTTGTATATCATATCATTGAAAAACTGAAAATATGCATTTGCATCTGAAAATCACTAAAATCACTTTTCTTTTTTTGAAAAACACAAAAAAATCTCATAGCTAGACTCATTCACCACCTTGGGCGAATCAGTCCACTTGCACATTTTATACTGCATTTTCAGGCATTTTTTTGGGCATTTACTGCACTTATGTTCTTTGTTGTTATTTCTCTATTTCATTTTGCAAAATTCCTGTTATTTTTATTTTTCACTCCTAGATTACATTTGATTTGCATTCACCCCATCTTTTGTGGCACTTGTATGAGTTTTTGGTGCCCCATTGATAATACTTTAGTGAGACGAAGTTCTAGACTCATGGCTTCCCGGGATAGCACTTTTATTGTGGACCTTGGGATCTCAAGACCTCCTACTCCTAGTATGGACAATGGTGCATTAGGAATGGATACTACCACTGGTAGGTCTTCACCTTTCCATCCAATGAATGTTGACACATGAAACAATTTCATTCTGCAAGAAAAATTCATTAGTTTTCATGAGGATTTTGCACATTTAAAACAAGATTTATCCCTTGAAAATATTTCCACCACTGTCATACCTAAAATAGAAAACCTTCATCGTCTAATTAAAAGTGATGATGGCTTACAAGTTATGAAAAGAATAGCTGAGATATGCAACAAAAATGTTCCTTTTACTTCCCAGTCAGCCAAAATTATTGTAAGCCAAGGAGAATCTCACAATCATCCTCCTTCAACCATAGCATCCATACCAACTTATACCACTCAAGTTACAACAACTATGCAACAGGTTAGTCATGTGACTTTTTTTTCACCATTCCAACTAGCATTCCCAGTTCTTTTGTGGCATCACATATTCCTTCTTCCATCTTCACCCCTTGTAGTGTCCCTTTCACTTCCCCTAACATTACATATACTCCATCACCATTTTCCCTTCCACCTCATACCACTTAAACCAATCCCATCATTACACAAGTCTTTAACATTGTTTCATCCATGCAACAAAAAATATCCACCATTATCCAAAGTAAAAATGCTCAACACACATATCATGTTCGTAGTAGTCCATTATCCTTAGAGATCTTACGCACAAAAATGCCACAAGGAATTAAAATGCCTAGGTTTGAGAAATACGGAGGTAAAGGAGACCCTACTAATCATGTCAATCCTTATACAACCTTGTGCAATGACTTTGTCCTTGATGATAAGTTGTTAGCCAATTTTTTTCCTAGGACCTTGAAGGACACTGCATTGGAGTCATTTTCAAACTTACCCAATCATTCAATCCGATCATTCAATGAACTTGTTGATGCCTTCATAAGTCATTTCCAAGTCCATATGACTCCCAAAAAGATAATGGCTAATTTAATGTGATGTAAAAAAAATGTTGATGAAAAAGCAACTGATTTCATTTCACGACATCAATCATTGTATGCTCAAATTGATGTCAAGATTCCTGATTCACATCTACAGAAGATGTTTATCAAAAACTTGCACACTCACCTTCAGGATAAGTTAACTATGATGAAATTCCCTTCGTTCATGCATTTATGTACGACCCTTTGTGATTATCACAACTCAATTTCTAGTTGTGATTCAAATTCCACTTCTAACCGAGCTAAGAAGTTTGAGCAAACCAACCAAAACAACTTGCAAAACTTTAGAAAACCAATCAGAGGCTTTTTACAGTTCAATCTACCTTCTCCACAACTAACCCAACCTATTCAAAGTCAAGTGGCAGCTGTTAAAGCAGTGATTCCCTTTACCTATGGGGACCCTAAGAGACAATTTACTCCCTTACCTAATACCCTCCATAATACAATGAACCAATTGTTCCAGCAACAAATGATCACTTTTTGTACCGTTAAACCACTTGATACCACCAAGCCTTTACCACCCACATTTAAACCTAATGCTTACTGTCATTTTCATCACCAAAATGGACATGACACAAAAAAATGCAAGTGTTTCAAACACTTAGTTCAAGACCTCATTGATTCTGGTCATTTGTCCATTGCAGGTGTTAATGATCAAGGCAATAAGTACGTTGCACCCCCTAACCATAATTTACAATTTTTTACCAACTTTATGCCTAAACACATTTTTTATATAGGCATATGGCTTATTTGATTGGAATATGGATTTTGGTGTTGTCATTGATGGCAACCTAAGTCATTTATCTGGTTTGCAAATCAGGATTCATTCATACCGAAAGGTAAAGTACAAAGTATTTCCAGATGAAAGAAGATTGAAGAACAGGGTATCTAGTTAGTTTGTTGATTTGTATGCTTCACCGAATCATCATTTTGAGTTGTGGATCCTTGAGATATTTTTCTAAGCATCTATATTATCTTATTTGTTAAGTTTTGTGATGTCGCACTAATCGATGTATGGGTTAGGAGATCTGGCAGGATGATTTTCTGTTTATTTGTTCTTGAAGGCCGACTAAGTGAATTTTGCATGTCGCGGATGTGTAAGGAGAAATTGTTTAAATGTATTTGTGTTCGTGAATTTTGTTTCGGGTCCCAGCATAGCACTAGCCAACTTTGGTGGGTGTGCATCTAATATAACTTGTGATTTCAGCTGACTATTGGAGAATATCTCATGTTTTTTTGAAGCCGACTTGAAGCGATTGAAATCTTGGTAGCAGATATATATATGAGTTTGGGTAATTCATTTTGAAAGTGTGAAGTGGTGTGTATGTGTGCGAGCGGATGTGTGAGTGTGAATATCAAAAGATCAGTTGAGAAAATTTTACTTGTACAGAAAAGAATTCTTGTGAAAGTGAATTAGGGTAGAGCAAAGTGAAGTGTAGAATTAGGCAGCAGGTCCAAAATCTTATCAATGAGATTAAACAGAACTATACCCAGGAATTTGCAGATGTTATCTTCTCAATTCAACCTTTTGTTGAAATTCAATCATTTTTTAAGGCAGAGAGCCTTCATGTAAGCAGTGAGCTTCTTGAGCAATGAGCTCTAGGTAGTGTGCCTGAATGCATGTGCATTCCCTTTTTCTCATACTTTTAACAGAGTATAAATTATGGATTAATCTCCACCGTGGTTTTTCCCCTAATAGGGTTTCCATGTAAAAATCTTGGTGCTATGGTGTTTTGATTTTCTCCTTATTGTGCTTGCATATTTACTTATATTTATGTGCTATAAATGGTTTAAGATCCAAATGAAAGTTAAATATTGTTGAACACTAATTCACCCCCCCTTCTCAGTTTTCTCTTAAGTCCAACAATTGGTATCAGAGCCTAGTTCCTCTACGGAATTTTAATAGATTGAGGTGAATCTTGGAATGCAATGGACTCTAGTGGTCTTCAACAACAACTTTTGGTGGCACTTGATGATCTTGATTAGTCTAAAGCAAAAGTCATGGAATTAAAAGAAAATCTTTAAGATGCTGAAAAATTCATTCAATCTTTGAAGGATAAAATCAATGAGTCAAGAGAAAAGATGAAGGAACTATGTGATCAACTAAACTAGAAAGAAAGTAAATGTTTGGAAGATGTTCGTCTAAATTAGAACCTAAAAGAGATAACTAAAGAATGTGAAAATCTTGCAAGATACAATGCTACTTTGAAGCTTGAGATAGAATCCATGGCGATGAAGATGACTAAGGAGATTGAAGAAAGGAAAAAGAATGAGGAGAATCTGGCCTAGTCCTTAAAATAAAAATCTGAAGAATGCAGCAGAGTTGATAGTGGATTCATTCAACTCGAGATTGAACTACAACAATCCAAAAATAATGAATAAGAGCTTGAAAGACATATAGTTATTCTTAGAGACGAGTTCACTACTGTAAATGAATACATTGAGAAGTTTAGGATCAGTTCTGCTAAGCTTAATGAATTAACTAAAGGACAAAAGGATACAAATGACAAGTGAGGTCTTGGATATGAGAAGGGAGAAAGCTATGGATCTAAACATAAGGATTCTAAACAAGGAAAACAAATGAACAAAGGCAAGAGGTATCTGGTAAGACAACCCAATGGTCAAAAGTTTAATGGTCACTATTATGTTTGTAATAAAATTGGTCATATGGCTTCTCAGTGTAGAAGTAAAATACATTCAATCAATCCATCATTTCTCAGTCAGTGTTTTAGTTGCAATAAGTTTGTTCATAAATCAATCGAATGCAAAAGTGTATCTGTCGGCATACAGAATATTAAATGGTACACCTGTGGTAGATTTGGGCATATTTCTAATCAATGCAAATCAAGATGGAATCAATGGAATGAATAGTCTAGACAAAATCCTATGTGTTACAATTGCAACAAATTTGGTCACATTGCAAGATTTTGCAGGAACAGAAACATGGATAGAAAAGGTCTAGTGTATAGAGGCAAAATTTCATAGAAAGATGATAAGGGAAAAGGGAAAGTGATTGTGGAAGAAATAAGGGATTAGATGAAGAAAAATGGATAAGGAAGAGTGATTTTGATGAAGGAAATAGGCCCACAGTAGAATCTTCTTCTAGTAATTCCTCCAAAAATTGATCTTATGCCATTGGTCTAGGGGGAGTTTTTCAAGAAAATTATTTGTCCCCCTATCGGTAGCTGGCACTAGAATGCAAGAAATTATCAGAAGTTGTGCTAAAGGTTTGCAAATATATTGGTGATCACTTGTGCAGAAGTCTGAGGAGTAGAAGGTCTGTAGAAGAATTCTTCTTTTGATGTCTAAGAAAACAAAGTACCTAGAACTCCTAGCTAAGGAAAAAAAATTAATGTCATAAAAAGGGTAGATGCAAAGTTATAAAAGGGTATTTGGAACCCTCATTTGTCACCTTTCATTGTAGAAGAACAGAAGGAGAGCCTCTACGACATAATTTCAAAGGAGTAAAGGTCAATTCAGTGGAAAATACATTAGGTATTTTAGTTGTTTGCAAAATTATCACTTAATTTTGTGCTCAGTAGAAACATGTTTGGTACAAAAAATGAAGCAAATCAAAGGAATGGTGAATTTGGATGAATATAGTAGTGGGAAGGTTAGGGATGTGAGAAATATGTTGTCGACCGATGAATTGAAATGGCTTGAAGGTGTGAAACATAGAACTTTGGATATTTGCAGTGAATTTCCTTATTTTTTCAATATGAAAGTCGTTAGGTTTATCTTGAATAGATTGAATGAGGACATTCTAACTCTAGATAAACCCTATCACATTTCAAAAGAGGTAATCAAGAATTTAACTGGTTTATGCAATGTTGGGGATATTCCAAAAAAAAAGTTGATTCAGAACAAGGAAGTCGAAACCCTAACCAAATTAATTGGAGATCAGAGGGCTTTGATAATTTTTACAATCAAAGATTTGTTAACAAGGTACATTGTGCATGGAATTTCATACAAAATATTTTTTAGAAATAGGGAAGGCACAACCTCGGTAGGCATAGTTTATATTGCTCTTAAAATGAGAATGGAGGATGAAGATTTTGATCTGTGTGGATTGCTAAAAGATCAATTGATGGAAAATGTGCAATTAACAAAGGAGGAAAATTACCCCTTGAAGTTTGGTACCTTGGTCATATGTCTTGTGATGTATTTTTTGAATTGCTTTCCACAAATAAAAATGTTGTGTGGAAAGAAAATGAGCTGGTTTGTAAACAAATTTTTGAGCATTCTAATACTTTGGAAATCTATGAGCATGAATATGCAAATTTCTTCAAGAAATTGATAGGAAAGTTTGGAGCAATTAGCATTTCCATTTTGGTAAAGGAACTTGAGGTTGGATCCTCTTCCGGTGAGATTGAAAGAAAGAAGAAAAGAGCATGAGATTGTTGTTTACACCCCTCCGACACTCAAGTATCCAAAAATTGAAGGAAAAGGTAAAGAGCAAGTAATTGTGGACATTCCAAATGAGGAATTTGATGAGTACACTCCAAAGGAAGAATCTAAATCAATTGAACCAAATGTAGTAATGGTAGAAGGATGTGAAGAAGAAGACATTTTATGCAAAGCAAAGATATTATAGCTTGTTCAGGAGAAAGATGGGATGCATAAAATTGCTGAATTATGGTTTGAGACACCCTCATTTGAGTAGGACCTGATTGAGAGCACACTGAGTACTTTATGGAAAATAACATTGGATTGGAGAGTTTGCAAAATGTGTTTCCTGAAGAGATGATCAAATGCATTAAGGAACCTATGGTCTTTGAGTCTGAGGATAGGAAAGAAGGAGAAATTATTCTACATCTGAAGGAGCAATTTAGGCTATCCCTTACCAAACTAAAAAAGCAAATGAATGTGTTGAGGCAATGCATAAATACAACAAATAGCATCTACAACTTCGTTGGCATCAAGCAGTTGGGAGATACAAGGATAAGCTGAAGCAAATTGAAGTTGAGTTGAACAAAATTGGTCAGGATTACAACATGTTTTAGGATCAGGATGGTGCAATCAAGAAAATAATTCAAGAGTTGTAGTTTGAGCATGAAAAAGTTCAATTCACCAAAAACAGCCTTGTGGACACCTTTTGGAAAGTAAAGGATTTAATTGAATGCAGGGTAGAGCAGCTAATTGAGGTTTTGAGGAAAGGAGAGAAATTAGAAGAGGCAATTACAAATCCAAAATCTCTCATTCAAATTATTAACAGGACATTTGAGAAAAAAATCTCGATCATAATCATTGGGATTGCAGTGGAAGCATGGAAACAGTTTCTTCTAGAATGAAAGAGAAGTACGAGATAATTTTCTGAACTAAGTAATAGTTCCATTTCTTCAAATTTTGATCAAATTTTGAATTTTTGAAAAGGGAGAGAGAGTATAATGTGTTTTTCATTGATGTCAAAGGGGGAGAGAGTGCAGTGAAAAATTCCTTATCATTCTAAGGGGGAGTTTGAGTTGTGTTTTGGAGCAGTGTTTTGAATCTTGAAATTGAGTTGTGTTTTGGAGCAGTGTTTTGAATCTTGAAATTCTAAAATGTAAAATGGGGAGAGAGAGTGTAATCATATTGTAACTGACACTTATTCATTTTTCACTAAGTGTTTCCATTAATTCCAAAGGGGGAGATTGTTGGAATATGGATTATTTGATTGGCATATGGCTTTAGTGTTGTCATTGATGGAAACCTAATTCATTTCTCTTGTCCAAAAATTAGGATTCGTTCATACCAAAAGGTAGAGTAAAGTACAAAGTATTACCGAATGAAAGAATGAAGAACAGGGTATCCAGTTAGTTTGTTGATCTGTATCCTTCACCGGATCATCATTTTGAGTTGTGAATCCCTGGAGAGTTTGCTAAGCATCTATATTATCTTATTTGTTAAGTTTCATGATGTCGCACTAATCAGTGTATGGGTTAGGAGATCCAGTAGGATGATTTTCTATTTATTTGTTCTTGAAGGCCAACTAAGTGAATTTGGCATGTCACGAATGTGTAAGGAGCAATTGTTTAAATTTCTTTGTGTTCGTGACATTTTTTTTGGTCCCAACATAGCAATAGTTGACTTTGGTGGGTGCGCATCTAATATAACTTGTGATTTGAGCCGACTATTGGAGAATATCTCATGTTTTGTTGAAGTTGACCTGAAGCGATTGAAATCTTGGTAGTGGATATATATGAGTTTGGGTAATTCATTTTGAAAGTGTGAAGTGGTGTGTAAGTGTGCGAGCAGATGTGTGAGTTTGAATATCAAAAGATTAGTTGAGAAAATTTTACTTGTACAGAAAAGGATTCTTGTGAAAGTGAATTAGGGTAGAGCATAGTGAAGTGAAGAATCAAGCAACAGGTCTAGAATCTGATCAATGAGCTTAAACGGAACTGTACCCAGGCATTTTCAGATGTTATCATCTTAGTTCATCCTTTTGTTGAAATTCAATCATTTTGTAAGGTATTGAACTTTCCTGTAAGCAGTGAGCTTTTTGAGTAGTGAGCTCTAGGTAGTATTCCTGGATGCATGTGCATTCCCTTTTTCTCATACTTTTAATAGACTATAAATTGTGGATTAATCTCCATCGTGGTTTTTCCCCTAACAGGGTTTCCACGTAAAAGTCTTGGTGTTATGGTGTTTTCATTGTCTCCTTAATGTGCTTGCATATTTACTTTTGTTTATGTGCTATAAATGGTTTAAGATCTTAATGAAAGTTAAATATTGTTGAACACTGATTCACCCCCCCCCTCTCAGTGTTCTCTTGAGTCCAACAATTTCATTTTTCAAGGCTAGTGAACCTTCAAACATTGATGTAATGAATGTTGATACAAATATTGAACAACATAATCTTAATCCAAATGTTACCCATGGTAATCCTATGGATGAAATTGTGGGTACGATAGATGTTGTCCCTCGTAAGGGTTGAACCAACAAATCTCTTGATATTACTTTTTCTTCTCATGATATACTTAAAAAGCTTCCCAATGGTCCTCTTTACATAGCTAGTAGAATCTATAATAAGCCCACTAATGGGATATTAATAGATCCCTCATGTGGCGAGAATGTGATCATGAAAGAGTTTTTAGTATTACACAATCTTTATCAAGATGATTATAACAAACCATCTACATGGATTAAAACACATATTGGTTTTGTATGCCATACAATCGGATCAATCGTACTCCCATTACAGATAGGACCCAAAACTTTGGAGGTAACATTTTCTATCATTCCACAATTGGACCAATTTCATCTATGGTTGGGATATCCTTGGCTCCGCTCAATGAAAGCGGTCCCCTCAGTTGTTCATAAATGTTTAAATTTTTTGCATGGCAATGAAATATTTAGCATACATCATAGTGTTTTTACTCCATTATCCTCTAAAGGTAATTTTTCCTTAGAATCCTTTTGGCATGAACCTATCACCCCTCAAAAGGACTTCTTTTTCATAACCTATCAAAATTTCAAAGCCAAATGCATAGTCGAATCGTCTCTTCGTAACATGACCATGCCCACTTCCACTACTCCTATCCTAGATGAAACCATGCTTTAGCCTAAGTCAGACATTGTAAATACAATACAACCTCATGAACAACCTACCATAGACACTTCCCCTCCATCATTTAAATGACCAAGAGAAAATGAAAAAAATCTCGTCATGCCTTCTCACATTAAACAAGTGTATAAATCCAAAGAGAAAGTGATTGACACATCTTCTTCAATTTCTTCCATTCTTCCCCCTCCAAAAGAAAAGGAACCTATGATGGATCAACCCACTCTTACACCTCAACAACTTCAAAATAAAATAAAATGAAACCACAGTGCTAGGGAGTGTAGGTGTCGTCGTCGTCTTCTTGCTCGTTAGTCTTGAATGGAAGAAAACAAAGAAAACCAACCTCTTCCTTTGATAGAAGTAATAGATGATCACCCTCTTCCCCATGACCTGCCACAAGATAATACAATCCAGACCTCACAACAAAATGAATTGATCCAACAGGCACAACTTTTGATACATCCTTCCGGGAAATAACCCTTTGTCCTCCTGTCATAATCAATCTTGATGAGGATGATGATGAGGAGATCACAAAAATAGATGAAGAAGTGCATAACAATATAAACTCTTTATTTTCATCTACCATGAGCTTAAATGATAAATCTCCTATACCAAGTGAAGAACCTAGTACATCTAGTTCAACACTTGTAATTATTCCTTTGGAATACCAACAGCCCTCACAATACACTGAACATTAATGGGAGGTGGATGACTTGTTAGATAGTTGACTTGCATTCACCTTAATAGTCATTTATATTCATTTTCCTTTTTCTTTTTCTTTTTCTTTTTTTTCTTTGATTTGCTTTTATGTGTGTATTGTGTTCCCCCATAACGTGTGTTTGATGTTCTCTCTCTTTGTACACTTCCTCTATTTCTACCTCTATTCTTCTATATGTCATCCATTTCCTTTTTCGCTTTTCCTTTTATGTTTTCCTTTTGGGGATGACACAAAGCATTGAGACACCTCATGTCTCTTCCATGTTGACCCAAAAGGTCCTTTTCCCTTTTTTGTTTTTCCTTTTGTGTTTTCCTTTTGGGGATGACGCAAAGTGTTGAGATGCCTTATGTCTCTTCCATGTTGACTCAAACGGTCCTTTTTCCTTTTGGGGATGATGCAAGGCACTAAGTCCGAAATTTCTCCTTCATGTTGACCCAAAAGCTTTTTCTTTTGCATTTTCATTTTCTTTTCACTTTTGTTTTCCTTTTGGGGACGATGCAAAGTGTTGAGACCGAAATGTCCCTTCCATGTTGACCCAAATGGTCCTTTTTCCTTTTTGTTTTGTGTTCTCCTTTTGGGGATGATGCAAAGCGTTGAGACACCTTATGTCTCTTCCATGTTGAACTAATCGGTCCCTTTTTTCCTTTTTTTTACTTTTTCTTTTTCTTGTGTTTTGCTTTTGGGGATGACACAAGGCATTGAGACTGAAATGTCTCCTTCATGTTGACCCAAAAGATTTTTCTTTTTCCTTTTCATTTTCTGTTCACTTGTGTTTTCCTTTTGGGGGCGATGCAAAGTGTTGAGACCAAAATGTCCCTTCCATGTTGACCCAAAATGACCTTTGTTGTCCTTTTGTTTTCGCTCCCTTTGTGTCATTCTTCCAGTTCTATGTGCTTTGGGGAATGATGACAGTTTTGAGCCCTTTCACAAAAACATTGCAGCAACAAACATACTAACCCAAAATCCATAGATCTTTTATGTGTTTGGTGTGTTCCTTTTTGTGAGGAAACCTCCTCTTCTTTTGTTCTATTTTTCTTTCACATGATGCAACCTAACTTAGAAACATATGACTTGGCATACGAGATTTCCAATTTGACTCTCATGTATTGTTTTCTTTTTTCATTTTCTTTCCTTCGCTACTTTAAAGCAATTGCTCACAGAACGGTGTGTAGAAATTCCTTTAAAGTGGGGGGCATACATTGGCATAATTCCATTTACATTTTTGGTTCTTAGTGTAGCCTTGTCACTTCATGCGATGCATTTTTCACTTTGTGGATGACATTGGGTTTGATTTCCTTCATAAGTGTGATCTATCTTAGCATATTACATTCCTCTTAGTGGCCCGATGCGACGCACTACATCCCCTAAGTTGTGAATATTTTATTCTTTAATCGATCCTCTCTTAGAGATGTTAGACATAATGTTCCCTAAGTGACAGACTTTGCATGAACTTAACTAGACTCCTTTGAACTTTCTTTTACACTTTTACATTTTACATTTTTGCATTTCTCATTTTACACTTTTGCCACCTTGCATAACATAGCTTGCATGCCTATGGTACCTTGATTTTTTTTCATGGGTTCTAAGCATTCAAAGCTTTTCTTGTCTCATGAAGCATGAACTGACATTTTCCTTTGTGGCACCTTGTTAAAGTTATAAGGAGGCATAACTTTAATATGGTTGAGCGGGAAGCCCATTCAGTGGTATGAATCTCCCCATAGCCACCTATGTGTTTGTGAGTGCATGCCAACTAGTATATGTACTTCACCTTTTTGGGTTTTCTCATCCGACAGACCACCATGAGTTATGTCGCCCCAAAGTGAGTATGCATTCTCTTTTTGTTTTCACAAACAGCCTAGATCCAATCCACAGCTAGTTGGACAAATGATTGAAGCTCAATCCAATTCTCCCTTTTCTTCTCTTTCTTCTCACTTGCATTCCTTTGTTCTTATGCTTAGTTTGTCATGGAATCTTCATCCTAGGGGCTTGATCATCCCTCTTGATCTTTGTCATTCCATCTTGCTAATATAAGTGCATTTGGTTCCTTCTCAATGTGCATGGCTACTTTAGTGTGAGTTTGAAATAAGTCCATCCTCTCACTAATGTGGGGGCTAAATGTGTCGTACAAAAATGGCCCTTTGAAATTTTCATGGTCTTTTAGGTCTTTCTTCACGATGCTTGGTCCATTTTTCTTTGACTTAATATTGAAATGTAACTTAAACATTCACATTAGGTCCTAAATATTCAAATTATGGCATCTTGTGAAGGGGTTGTGAAGTGTTGTAAAACATTTCTACACTTTTCTAGACTCTATTCATCACAATTCACCTAAAAATCACCTTTTCATCACTTATCAAGTCCTATTTTGAAGTGTTGTAAAATATTGTAACAAGATTTCATGCTTTTCTAGGCTTAATTTCACTATTTGCACCTTTCTCATGCTTTTATTTGACCCATTTATGCACTCATAAGGCTTAATTAAGTTTGTTTTTGAATGTAAACCCAACAAACAACATTAAATGTAACTTGATTCCTGACACCCACTTTCAAGTCCAAGGTGGGACCCATTCGCCATGGGTGGCAAATGAGTCCCTCTTGGCCCAAAATTCAAAATATTTCAATTTTTCTTTCATGTTTTTATTCAAAATTACCTTATTTTGACCTGTGATGAGGTATCATTGGGTTTCTAAGTCACAAGTGTGTATAAATAAGTGTTTTTCTCCTCATTTTACATCTCCTAATCTCATAATTCATTCAAGCATTCAATCATCCTTTCAAGCACCTTGCATCATTCAATCAAGTATCAATCAAGTATTCTGGAGCAACCATTGACATATCTTCATATTTCTTCAACAAGGTTGTGGCGAGTTTAGGAAATTTGCATGTTATTTATTCATATTTCCTTGTTCATTACATTCATTTTCTTCATTAAGGGTTTGATTACCAAAGTGAGATTTGACCAAGGCAAATCCCTATAACCTAACCCTTAACCATTTTTCCCCTTTTGCATGTGTGTTTGGAGACTTGTGTATGAAAATTTATCAAGCAATTAGGTGTTGAAAAGTGGACAAGAAGTCAACAAAGTGTTTCAAGTCAACTACAACCTCTTTCAAGCTTGGAGACAACCTACAGTCCATTTTCTGTAGATTTGACTCTGTCAACCCGACAAGAAGACAAGCTCAAATCTGGTGTTACAGAATTGGTCCCTAATTTCACAGAATTTTGGGAGAGGACTAATTCACCATCAGTGGTGAATGAGTCCCACCTTAAGGCTAGAGAGTTAGATTTTTTCAGATTCTGGATCCCAACAGTCAGAAACTGATTTTCAGGACTTTTTGTCAGAAGCATGAATAATTCGCCATCAATGGTGAATGAGTCCCATTGGTGATTTTCACTAATTTATGCTAGCATTCAAGACACTCCAAATTCTTCATTCTCTACCTAGGTGCACTTTGATTTAGCCATCTTCATTTATGTTTTGCATTTATTCATGTTTAGTTCATACTTGCATATCACATTTTGTTTTCAATGATTGCATATATCTTAGGTTTTGCATTCATAATCAATCAATTGCATTACTTAGTTGCACTTAGATCATTCCATTTAGTCATAATTCCATCTTTCATTCCTTTAGTTGAGTGAACCATAGATTTTGAGTGAGGTTTATCTCTCTCCTCTTAGGTGAAACATCCTAAGAGTGCAATAGTAGCCTATAAACTTCACTCCCAAAAATATATGGTTCACATACATGATTTGAAAACTAGAAAATACATGCTTCATACTTTATGTTGTGTACTATTCAAACTGTAGGACCAAATATTAAGATGAGGAAGAATGCAGAACATTCTCCAAAGCCTTTTTTCTGAGCACTTTCTTGAGCCACTAACTGAGAAAGATTCTTCCACAAAAATTACAATAATCAGATGGTGAATATAGTATCCAAAAATTCATACACACATTCATGAGTAATAGAAATCAACTCATGACATTCAACTGCATACATTATACTTAATCATCTTGATTACAACATATGCAACCAACCACACACTGCCACCTTGCTAACAATAGACACAATATAATTAGCAACCTCCATATAATTTCATAGCAATGACAACTAACAAAATAAACACTATTTACATCAATGAAAACACCTACAACATACTTGCAATAGAAAGGTATTGCTAAAAGAATATCACCATGAGAAATTGTCCTATTTCACCCTTCTCATGCTAGGGCATATCTTGACATTGATCTGCATCTCCTTGCAAGTACATATATTTTGTTGGGGATTGGAACACACATTCCACAAAGGAATGTGTACACCATACCCAAAACTCATGAAGAATAGAACAGGTTCAGAAAAGATATCATTGTTAGAAGATGATTGTGTTAGCCTTTCAACGGCTATTTCAAGTGAATTGAGTGGGTCACCTCTAGAACATACGACATCTATTATGAAGTACTAGGAAGAAGGAAGGGGCCAAGAAAGCATGTGGATAGGTCCACAGGGTGACACACTAACTCTGGAAGAATATACCTTCACCTCAAGGTCAACCTAGTGCAACATGTTGAAACTAAAATTATGGGCATTGGTGCCATTTTGGCTCAAGGACGACTTGTTCCTTAAGGGAATTTGTTAGCATATAAATGATGGAAGTCAATCCTTGTATTAAGCATCAATCAATATATAATTTTTTATGTATTTTGGGACACTTGTATTCTAATTCCTTCTATGGATGAAAACCCATAGGAGTATGTGACCATTGGATGAAAATTTGGTGATCACTAGGATTAGAGAATGAAACCCCTTCAATTATTGACCGCACTCTCATCCAAGGATTGCATTTGAGCTTCAAAGGAATTTGTAAGGAAATTAGTATTATTGTGTTGATCTGTAGCAACATTGTATATCATTCTAGATCAGTAATAATGAATTGTATTTGATATAGAATATATGTGGATGGAACTCTGATGTTTATCAATTATATAAAATTTATTTGTGTGTTCATGTGTTGTTGTTTATTGAATTCGACCTACAAATTAGTCTTTCTATTAAAATATTAGGTTAGGGACACTACATCATGTGGTGTAGAAATGAGATGGGCTTATCCCATTCTTGTGAGATTTACTTCTTAGGTTGAATACCACATTCTCTCCTACAATAGATATCAAGTGGAAGAATGTTGGGACTTGGTTGATATTTACTTATAGAGAGTCCTTATAGAAATAATTTTTCTATAAAATATATTGCAATGAAATGCAATGAGTTTCAAGTTTTTTTGTGCAAAATATACATTGATTTACATGTATTGATGTTGTGATAGTAATATGTGGTGTAACATACATGGTTTGTTTAGATATGGTGGTTTTGTGACAACAACCACGAGTCATTTGGAAGAACTCACAATTGCAGATGAAAACAATGTTTTTCAGAAGCACAAATAATGATGCAAGAACATTCACAACAAAGTTGGGGTTATGAAGCATAAGCTATCACAATAATGTTATGAAAGATAGTACATGATACCACAAGTAGTTATAAGTGATGAACTATGTTTGTGTGAGCTACTTCAAGTGAGGAGCTAGTAATAGTGTCTATATTAGAGACATGTATGTATATTAATAGTTTTAAGGATGTATTATTGATTCAATGTGTGACAATTAATACATATGTAAAGTGATTACTCGTGCCCATATATCATACTTGGTGGTATAAATGGCATGCTAACATCATATTATGGTTGAATTTTGGGTGTATATCTCTTGGTATTCCACATGTTGGTTGGGTACCCAAGAAATAGATATTCCCATGTGAATGTCAATGTGTAGTTTCATGTCAAGGTGCCAAGGTTAGACAATTGTGCAAGTAGAAAGGATAGCATTGGATTGAACATTGTATGGTGTGAAATATTAGAGTTATATAAAAATAACTATGCTATAGATTGAAACTCTATAAAATATCTTGTATTGAATATTTTTTAATTATGAATAATATAATCTTGAATGTCTTTGGTGGTGGTGGTGGGCTTACTCTCAAAAGGGTTTCCCACATAAATATGTGTCTTGTGTAATCTTGGGGATATATTATTCCATTTAATTATGTATATGTTAAATAGATTTTTCATGTTTTGTTGACTATTATCTAAATACATATTGTTAGTCTTTTTTCATCATAGTCTATTAGTCATCTACAATAGGGATAAAAATCTCCAACACCAATATGATAATTCCCCTAAGAAAATTAAATAGTGACATAGAAATAGATGATAGAAATATTAAAATATTATTAATAATAAAAGATGATGAAGTTATATGATATGAGGAAGTAGGTCAGAAGTGTTTTCTTAAATTTATTTTGTAATACCTATCCCTTTTCAAAATCCAATATTTCCCATTATTTGGCTAAGTCTAGGTATTATAGGTCTTCAAGTTTGTCTAAAATGTTTATTACAACACTTGAGTTCCTAAAATCCCTCAATACTTAGTTTTTTATCTAAAGTCAACCTTTTAAAGAAGTTTAAGAACTATCATTGAAACCCAACAAGGTTCTCACAACTATATCATGCCCCAATAGGGTTCCCACAACCTACTCTAGTCTCGCCAAAGCTTGATTTTTACTCCATGTAGCAGTCTTTGAATCCATTTTCAAAACTTCCTTTGGAGATCATCGGGGTTTTCAAAACCTTTCAATCTCTTGAAATGGTTCATCTCAAGAAGAAAAGGATCAATAGAAGAAGAAAAGTGGCCCAAATACCTAGTTTTGAAACTAGTGTCAGGAGCCGACAAGGTTCTCACAACCTTGTTTGGATCCAACACCAGACCAATAACCTCAAAATTTTGGATTAAGAATGGAACTAAAAAAAAAATTAAAGTACAAAGGAACTTTCACAAGTTGTGGCAACTTTTTCAAACCTCGACAAGGTTCTCAACACCATGTTGATTCCCAACACATTTCAAATTCCCCAATGTGGAGGTAAACAAAAAATAATGAAGATTATTAAAGTGGGTATTGGCCAAAAAATTGAAACCGTTCTTAGACTCTGATAGAGTTTTGACAACATTTTAAGTTTTTGAATTCTTCATCAGGCATGTTTGAGGCTGCCACCAAGTTACCTACCTACATTGTATTAAATATTCTTAGAGCCGAATGAGGCAAAAAATTCTTATTAAATATGAAGGGAAAATGTTGTCAACTTCAATCATTCTCCAAATTTATGAACAAAGGAGGTTTTCTATGGGCATGCAAAGGAAGAATTGCAATGAATGGTTGAAAAGAAAGTGAATATAAATTCATCCTTAAGAGAAAGTATAATAAATAATTTTAATAGTAATTGTTTTCTTGTATCCCATCAGTTGTTTACATCACTCATATTAGTGGAATTCTCAAGTTTTCGAAGAATAAAACTTGGAAATTTTGGACATCACTCTATCAAAATATTTCAGTATTTGGGAATTAGAATTGAAATTTGAGACCCAAGTGAAAATGAAGCTTAAATACTTAGGGTATGAGCATTTATAAATTTTAAACATGTTTCGTGAAATTGGTGACAATTGATTAGGGCACACAAATCTCAATGATTTTTGGGAAATAATGAACAATCAAGATAGAGCTCTAATTACTAAAATATTGGTTGAGAGCAGTCTCCTTGAGGTAGCCACCTTTCATGTAGTTGTGCAATACCAAAACCTTGTACTTGAATGTATCAACCATTATGACCCTCAAACTAGGGAAATAAGGACATAAGACAATAATTTTTTAATAACCCTTGATAAATCTACTATCAATGGATGTTTCAAGCTACCTAAAAGAGAAGGTCTTGTAGACTTAAATTTCATATTATCACAATGTCATTTCAATGAGAAGAAAGCATACTACAAAAACATCATTGCTAAGGAGTGGCTTGTAGTCCCAAAGAAGGGAAAGTCTCAATTACCCAAAAATTTGCACAGGTCACATTTCATAATGAAATTTCAAATATCATTCTATTGTTGCATAGATTGAGATGTAATGTGAAATATCATGAATTTGAAGAATGGATTTTTTTCTTTGTGAAAATTATGTGTGTTGATCAACAATACTTGGATTAGGAAACCCTTATTAGTGACAGGTTACATGATCCTATAGTTAGCTTTGTTGTCAATAAATCTTTCTATATGTCCTTGTATCTCTTTTATGCTTTAGCATACACCAAACTATGGCCAGGACTTAACCATGTTGAGGATTTTGATGACCAAATTTAAATCTACAATTATTACCTTGACTTACAATTGGATAAGATTTATCATAAATTCAAAAGAGTGAATGATGTATTCACCATGAGGCTAGCTAGGGATCTGTAAGTTGATTTAGGGAAAAGGATTTCCCCTTAGTACATCCAACTCATAAATAGGTATGGTAGCCACTTCATTCAGTTTCAAAGGTTCACTTACATTAGAATTGGGGGATATGATGGACTCCCTCATAAATTTCCTAAGTATGCAATGGATAGGTTCATTCCCATTGAAGTTTACAGGGAAATTGCAAAAGTGAATAAAGGGTATGCTAAGAGGAAAAAATTTGGTATCCCATTTCCCATTAACCTTAGGTATTATTAATTCAATTCTTAATCATATTCCCTTAACTTGGTGAGGGATATTGTGAAGTTTACCATTTCTACCTATGTTATGATATTTTCATTCGATATAAAAAACTTTGTAAAGAATAATTTGCATCTTGGTCTTGGTTTTTATCATGCTCCCCATATGGAAGATTATTGTGTTGATTGTTCAGATGACTATGAGGTTAGAAAAAGGGGTTGGATGAGGATGAATTTGAGGTAGATTGTGACTTTCAAGTTGGGTTGGGATATTGAAGGAGTAAAATATGATGAAACTGACTTGGCAGACCCAATCTACACCAGTCATATACATATGTAGCCTATGGTGCCAATTGACTAGAGCCTCAGAGAACCCAAGGACCTAGAAACTAGAACTGTAGTAGTCATAAAAATGACTCAAAAATGGCTAGAAAAGAAGAAAGGTGAAGCTTATAGAGCTCATACTAAAGGGAGACAAAGTACAGTTGGAAAATTCAATTCTAGCCAAGTAGGGACCTCTTCATCAACAGTAGTGTCATATCCCATACAACACACAGTGACACCAGGCGTGATTGGATATGGACAGGAACCTCCTGAGAATAGAAATAGTCCCAAGAAGACATGTGGTGATGGTCCTTCAAGAGAAATTGCAATGGAAGAGTCGAAAGTAGAGAAAGAGAAGGAGAAATAAAATGAACAAGAGTGAGAAATTGAGATAATGAAGGTTGATTCCCCTAAAGGTTAGCCAAACCCATCTCAAAATCTAACAAAGAAGAGGAAACGGAAGGGTAAGTCTCCTACTTCCTTTCCTTTTGATTTGTGAAATGTAACAAAGACTCGTCTCTTGAAGAGATCTCTTCAATTTTCAAGACCTGATTCTTCTCAAGACATTGGTAGCACTTCATCTTCATCATGGTTAGAAAATAAATTTGCTAGGAAGAGAAAATAGTGCTTGTTAGTCTACCATATCACAATATTGTAGGACAATTATTGCAGATATCTCTTAAGCCCAAGAAACTAGAAACTACTTCAAGGTTGATGGAAAATAGTAGATTCGAGCATTTTTCATAGAAATTGCACATCCATTTGCATAGAAAGACCCTACTTAAGCTGTTGTAGCTTACTATAACATGACAAAGGTGGATTTGGGATCTCTGAGCAATGATGGAGATGTTCATAACCTCTAGGTAACATCTATAAGGTTACTGGAGAGAACTAAAAAAGATAAGTAGGTAAGGATGAATTGAAAAAAGCAATGGAGCTACTCTCTAATTTCCTAAAATCATTGATGGATCCTTCTCTTCAACCTGTTAGTAAGGAAAGTTCCTCTTTTGATCTAAACTCTACATATGGAAAATAAATCGATAGAAAAGTATAGAAAGATAGCTATTATGGTAGAGTTACTCAAGAATGGGTAATAGATGTAAAAGCCAAAGTTCCTCCTCTGATTGAAAAGTTAAATAAATTCTATGATGACTTGATTTTATTGAGAAATTATATCAAGATTGAGATAGAAAACTACAAACAAGCAGAGACTCTTTGGCAACATGCAGATAACGATATTAAGGAGATCCCAGATATGGGCTTAGATAAAGCTACAATTGAGCAGATCATCCCTTCTGCAAATGACTCAAGGTACATAATGTGGAGGAAGATTATTGAATGGAATTTCATCTTCTTGAAACAAAATGTCCAAGAACATAATAAGTTGTTAAAAGAGTTCAACCACCTAAGCACTAACCTTGTTAAATAATTCTTGGATTTTGGTTTCCAACTCAAGAAGAATGAAAGTGATGGTGTAGCTAAAGTTGAGGAACTAAAGGAATGTTTTCAAAAAGTGGTTGATACATTATCTGGTGAGCAAGCTTTCAACAAGGACAATTTTAAGAAGTTGTCCAGGATTGATTCTACCTTATCTTGGTATGAGAAATTTTCGATCACTCTTGCTACCAATATTGACACTCTCCACAACAACAAAGCTCTTTGGAAGGTTAGGACTAAAAATGTTAATATCCCTCAAAACGATGAGATTCCAATTGTCACAAAAGTACTTAAGTATTATAAAGTATGTGTGGTGTCTAGTCAACAAGGTCCAATAGTAGAAGAAGCAAACACAAGCTCACAAAATCATCCACCCTGGCAATAGTCATGCTTCATTTGGACATTTAATTTTATAAAATTTTAATGTATTAAACTTTATTTTTATGATTCTTTTAAAGAATCAGTTTTTAAGACTCTTGGATAGTTACATTTTAAAACTCTTTAAATATGTACTTGAAAGACAGTTTTGATGGTCCAAAATTTTGATCCACATTATATTGTGATGTAAGAGTAATAATTGATCAAAGAAGGATCAATAAAAAAATTCTCATTCCTTAAGGAATTCTTTTGTTTGTGTGCATTTGAAAATTGAATTTGATGCTTAGTATTTATTTTTAAGTTTATGAGTTTGGATGAATGCTCGAATATTACTTTTCTTTGTAATAGTGATATTTTCTTGTGTTACATTCATTTCCTTCTAGGGTGAAGTGGGATTTAAATCTAAATAGTCATTTATCTATTGTTGGTGTCTCATATTTGTATTGAGTGTTGGTGGTAGTTATTTTCAAGTCTTATAATTTGTTTGTTTCAATTGATGCTTTGAATGTTCATTTCTTAAATTAATTGCATTTGTATCATGATATGAACAAATGTTAGTTTACCTTTACTACTTTCTATTCAAAAGTATATCCACTTATAAACTTCAAAAATTAAAATTTTATCATAAAAGGGAGTTGTACCTTAATCAAAATTCAAAGGGAAGTTAGTTAAGAGCTTACCCAAATATTCATTAATTATTTTTCTTCAAATTTGGGAATAAATAGTCATTATAACCAAATTTTCAAGGAGATAAATCTATTAACCAACTAATTTTTGGTGACTTTTTTGGGGAACCAAACAATCATAAGTATTCTTATCTATTTTGGCTTGTTTTATTTCATGAATAACCATGGTTTTGTCCCACAATAATGTCTTCCCAATACTCCAACTAAATTTAAATTGGGGACATCTTGAACAAGAAAATATAATATCACAATTAAACACCTTGGCCTAGAGGGTTAGAAGAAGCAACCAATAATATCATAGAGTTAATCAAGTTTTGGAAGAATAATTAGGAGACGAAATCAAGCGACTCAGTCAAGAACAACAAGAGTAGTTTTTCGAAAGAATAATTGTCCTCCCAAGAGCTATTATTAGGAGAAATTGAGATTAAATAGTTAATTATTTTTTGTATATCAATCTATAACTACATTGGATTCAAAGAGGTATACTAGAAGTGCACACAACAAAGGTGTCACTGATTCAATCTTTGAAGCACTTCAAGAAGGTAATTTTTTTGGTTCTCTGCCCCCTTATAGAAGAGTTAAATCTAAAATTAGACCTTCTTCACCTTCCTAGAATACAAAATTATCCTACCTTCCAAGCTCTTATATTAACACAATATTGTAGTTCCTGTAACCATTAATTTTTCTCAAAATATGACAAATCAACCACCTCTTGTACCTTGGGGAGTGGTTATAAGGCCTTTAACTCTTAGAGTTAAATTTCATGAATTTCCTAAAGATTCTACAAAAAATCTTCCAAAATTTCAAGGTGATGAAAAGGTTGTTATTGATGAACACTTGAATGCTTTCTTTGTTGCATGTGGGGTCTTAATAGATTTTCTGCAAAATGGTTCTATCATGTACCTAATCATTCAATTAATTCATGGGATGTTATGAAGACCAATTTGAAAGTAGATTTGAGAGTTCTAAAGATGATAATTTTCTCTTAGCTCAATTAACTCAATTGAAGAAAGAGATTCACAATCCAATGAGATAATTTGTAGCTAAATTTAACAAAATAGCCAATAAAATTGATTCCACTAATAGGCCTACTACAGAAAATAAAAAATGTTTTTTCCATTAATTCAATGCCATCAAATGTTAGTTTCCATTTAAGGAGAGCAAGAGTAGTAGACCTAGCTGCAACACAAACTTTGGCAATTGAGCTTGAAGATGATTTTATCATAGTGTGAAAATATAAAATGGAGTTACAATAGCCTTCTACATATTTTGATCCTATGATATAGAGATTGGATAATGATATCATTTCCTTGAAGAATCAATTTCCTAAAATTTCTCAAGCTTTCTAGTAGCCCTATCAAGATATATCAAGGAAAGGTTACAATCAATAGTCTATAAGTAGTAATAGATAGATGCAATTACCTCCTACATAGCAGAGACTGGCCATAGAGGCACCACTTGCCACAAACAAAGGTAACATGTGCACTTTTCATCTAACAACTAATCTATTGAATGAACAAGACAATTGGGGGGTGAATCAATTGTATCTTATCAAAACATCAAAACCCTCATTAACCTTTAGATCCACATGAATTCATTACACCCTTAATCTATTATGAAGATTTAACATGAAAAGAAAATAACAAAAACTAAAACAAATTTAACACCATATTTATGTGGAAAACCAAAGGAGGGAAAAACCACGATGAGGATTAGCTCACAATATAAGTAATTCCAAACTCACTACAAGAAGGGGCACACTACTCTGAAAGGCTCACAACCAAGGCTCACTACTGAAATAGAAAAAGAATATAGAGAACAAATGTTACACAGAGAACATGATCTCAATGCAAGAAAGATTCCACCACAATAGCTTCAAAACCTTTGCAATATGTTTGAATGATTGCAGACACCTTTTGCTCACTGCATCTGGTAATCCAACACTTGAAATCTTGCACTAATCTACTCAATTTCACACCTTACAACTCTAAAATTTGCATCACACTTCACGCTTTCATCTATATTAACCTCCTTTAACAATTCAACTCATACTTATACCATTCTCAACTTTGAAACCCTTTCCAAGGTCGGCTATGCACCTCGAATGTGAAAATTCAAATTTGGTTGGTACCAAAACACTTATGTGGTGGATATAAGTGAATAGAGATCACATCAAAAAAATTAACTGGGACCCAAATCAATAACACTACTCAACCACATGCTACCACAAACAATATTTATCCTTCGCATGTAGTGTAAACACTAGGTCGGTAATTACCCATGCAAATACCATTAAAATTTGAACTACACACTTCCTCAAACCCAAAGAATACTTGTGAACCACACACCACACTTGAGCATGATTATAATATTCCTCAAACATCCTGAAATCCAACAAAATCCTTTGCAACAACTTCCACCTGAAGAATGTACAAACTCAATACACTTAGACAAATCTTCCATACATTATTACTTGAAAAAATATCTTCTAAAGCACCAAACCTCAAATCCTTTTGATTGAGGTAAATTACCAACACCTTCAACATACCTATATAATCTCAATATTTAAAGCATAAATGCGAAGAAACATGGAGCAAAAAAAATCTCCCAAAAACCTCTGCAATGCATAGACACACACTAGTGAACACAACTTCTATTGTACAATGATCCAACATACCATCTCCTCAATATAACACCTTTGAATGCCTCTCACCAACATATTTGAATTGAATAGGTAGATTTTCAACCTAGAAGAAATGTAGAGCAAAACCAAAACATCTCTTTGTAACCTAGAACAACATTGCAACACTTTTTTTCCTCTTTTTATCGAATTTTCTCAAAAGCACCTAGAAACCAAGCACCAGAGACACATCCACATCATCTTCATCACTCCTACATCCATAGATATAATCTTATCAAAGTAACACCAAAGGTTAACACCAATAGCTTAATTGATTTCAACATAATGCAACAAATCAAAGCATATACAACACCAACTGTTCATCTTCAACACCAATCTCCTTTAGCACATGCAATTGACATCAATGACAACACCAATCTGCATATACTTGCAACAATCTCCCCCTTTGTCATTGGTGGCAACACATGATGTGAAAAACTATCAAAGACACAACTTTGAACATGCATGTTTCATTTTCTCTTTTCTTTTTACTCACTCTCCCCAATACATGATTCTCTCTCCCTTACTTATAACTTATTATGCTTCACATGATTCTCTCTCCCTAATAACTTTCTCTTTTTCACATGATTCCCTCTCCTCTTTGACATCAATGGAAAAGGATAAAATGTTTTGCACTATTCTCCCCCCTTGACATTACACAACCTACTTAAAACTTCTCTACAACACCTTTCCTTTATTGCTTCGAATACTCCCCCTTAGGAGCACACACCAATCTACAACAATTTGCAGTATCACTACCTACTCCCCCTGAGAGGTAGCCACCAACATCAGTCCAAAATAAAGGATAGATCTTGAGATCCATTGGATTTATGCATCTCCTTATGCATCTAATTCAAAGAAGGAGGGGCAATAACTCCAACTTATTCCGGAGATACTCAAAAGTATCCTTAGGAAGAGCCTTAGTGAATATGTCAACAATATGATCCTTTGTGGGAACATACTCAAGCTTCACTTCATTATCCACAACCTTCTCTCTTAGAAAGTGATATCTAGTTGAAATATGCTTTGTCCTTCAATGCATCACTAGGTTCTTTGAAATTTTTATTGTACTTGTATTATCACAAATGATGGTAATAGGCTCATCATACATTACTATGATATCCTTTAATGTTTTCCTCATCGACAACACCTATGCGCAGCAAGATGTTGCAATGTACTTAGCCTTTGTAGTAGATAAAGAAATTGAATATTGTTTCTTACTTAGCCATGACACCAATATACATCCAAGAAAGAATGCACCACCACTTGTACTTTTTTTTTCATCCACACAACTAGCCCAATTTGCATCTTTGTAAGCACTCAATGAGAAATTACTATCCTTTGGATACCACAAGCCATGATTCGAAGCACCCTTTAGGTATTTAAATATCCTCTTCACTGTTGTAACATGTGACTCTCTAGGATCTTCTTGAAATCTATCCACAAAACAAATTGCATGCATGATATTCGGTCTAGTAATAGTTAGATATAGCAATCCACCAATCATAGATCTATACTTTCTCTGATCAACTTTAGGGGATTCATCATTCTTACTTAGTTTGCAACTAGTAACCATAGGAGTACATAATCGTTTGGAGTCTTCTATTTCAAACGTCTTCAACATTTTCTTGACATACCTGGATTGTGAAATGAATATGCCTTTATCTTTTTGATTGATGTGTAGCCCAAGGAATAAATTCATCTCCCTAAACATAGACATCTCAAACTATTTTTGCATCTCTTATGCAAACTTCTTACACATAGCTTTATTACCTCCAAATATTATGTCATCAACATACACAACTACAATCAAGATTGATCTTTTTCAACCTTAAAGTAAATATTACTATCTATTGTACCTTTATTGAACCCTTGATGTATCAAATACTTATCCAACATTGCATACCAAGCTCTAGGAGCTTTCTTCAATCCATACAATGTCTTCTTTAATTTGTAGACCATATTAGGTTTATTGAATAATAGAAATCATTTTGGTTGTTCCATGTATACTTCTTCCAATTCTCCATTCAAGAAAGCAGACTTCACATCCATCTGATAAACTTTGAAATCCTTATGTGTTGCAAATGTCAAAAACATCCCAATTTCTTCCATTCTAGCCATCGGAGAAAATGTCTCCTAAAAATCTATTCCTTCAACCTGTGAGTAGCCCTTACACACAAGTCTTTCCTTGTTTCCTACCACTTCTCCATTCTCATTCAGTTTGTTTCTGAACACCCACTTAGATCCAATTATGTTTTTGTTTGTTGGTCTTGGACTAGTTCCCGAGTCTGATTTTTCTCAATTTGCATAAGTTCTTCCATTTCTTTCATACAATGTTCATCTTTGCATGCCTCAATTACTATTATAGGTTCAAATTTATAAAGTAGACACAAATTTACCTCTTCTTCAAAATCTTTCTTTCTTGTCAGCACACCTTTGCTTCTATCTCCAATGATCTATTTTTTAGAATGATTTCTTTTCAGATACTTAGGGGTTTTAGGGATCTTTTCCATATCTTCTTCCTCTTCATCCTACACTTCTCATTCCTTAGATTTTTCTTATTCTTCTCTACAAGCAAGTTCATCTGATTCATATCCATCTATCACCACTGAATTCTATAAACCTTCGTCAACTTTGACACTTGCACTCTCAACAAGCCTTCTCAACCTTTTGTTGTAACATCTGTAAGCTTTTCTTTTAGTAGAATATCCAAGGAAGATTCCTTCATCAGACATTGCATAAAACTTTCCTAAGTTTTCATCATCTCTTATAATATAGCATTTGCTTCCAAACACTCTAAAGTACTTGACGATAGGGATCCTTCCATACCACAACTCATAGTGAGTCTTTGTGTTGTTTTTTTTTCTTGAACTCTGTTAAGTATGTAAAGAACAGTATGAATCGCTTCTCTCCAGTAGAATTTTGGTAGATTAGCTTCTCTCATCATAGTTCTTGTAGCTTCTTAAATAGTCATTTTTTTCCTCTCAACCATTCCATTTCATTGAGGAGCCTTAGGGGCCAAAAAGTGCCTCTTTATGCCCTGATTCTCACAGAACATGTTAAATTCATTAGAGGTGAACTCTTCACCTCTTTCAAACCTCAAACATTTTATCTTCACATACATATCATTCTCAACCATAACTTTGAATGCTTTGAATCTATTTAGGGCTTCAAATTTTTCTCTAAGAAAAGTAACCCATGTCATCCTTGAATAATCATCAATAAAAAGTATGAAATACCTATCACCTTGAAGAATTCTCACTCTTTTAGGACCACAAAAGTCTGTATGCACCAATTCCAACAATTTGGTAGAAGATTTTTCTTTACCCTTGAAATTTATTCTTGTTTCCTTTCCAATCTGACTCTCCTTGTAGACAACATTGATAGGCTTTGCAATCCTTGGAAGATCTCTCACTACTTGAATTGAACTGATTCTAACTAAGTTATCAAAATTGATGTGATACATCCTCATGTTACATAACCAACTTTCATTAATTTGATTCATGAAACAATTACCATCAACACCCTTGAGCTGATAAATATTTCCATTTGTCATCTTTCCAGCGACAATCACAATTTTGGACCCTTTTATGATCTCACATCCATCATCCTAAAACATAAGATTATATCCTTTACTACACATTTTTCCAACACTCAAAAGGTTATGCCTTAAACCCTTGACATATTAAACATCATCAATATTATTCTTCCATCAAAATTGATTGAAACTTTCCACAAATCTTAGCACCTGAATCATCTCCAAATCTAACAAGTCCTCAAACATATTTTTCAAGTTTAAAAAACTTACTCTTGTCTCCAATCATATGATTTGAGGAGTCACTATCAATGATCTGATAGTTCTTATCCCATCTAACATGAAAATAAGATACCAAAGTACCTTCAGTCTTATCCTTTCTCTTTGTAGGGCATTCCTTCACACATCTTTTAGAGTTAGAAAAGACAAATTTGTCATCATCAACATCTCCATAATTATATTCATCATCATAAATACTTGTATCTTCTCTAACATAATAGCTTTTTTTAATTTTCTTACCTTTATTCTCCTTTTTTTTGTCATCCACAACTCTGGTTGGACATCTTGAAGCATAGTGACCTATTTTTCCACAACTGAACATTTGAAAGGTAATTTACCTTTTTACTTACCAATACCTCTCATCCTTCTAACAAATTTAGCCTCCACTCATCAATATCTTCTTGATGTGGTTCTTCAATATTCTCTATTTTTGTAGCCTTAAAAGTAGTCTTAGCTTTTGCACCACTATTAATATCAAACTCTCTCATCTCAAATGCAATTAAAGAGCCATACAATTGATCTATAGAATACTAATCTAGATTTTTAGATTCCCCAATAGCAACAAATTTATAATTGTAAGCTTTAGTAAGGGTTCTAAGAATTTTCTTTACCACTTTAGGTTATTTGACCTTTCCTCCAAGACCTTTGATGGAGCTCGTCACTTCATCTACCCTCTACATATAGCTTGTAATGTTTTCATCTTCAAAAATCCTTAAGTTCTCAAATGTTCCCTTCAAGTTTTGCATCTTAGATTTTTTTACCATAATATCTCCTTCATAATACTTTCCAACTTATCCCAAATTTCTTTAGCATTTTTCAAATCCATAACTTCCACTAATTCAAAATTTGCAAGACTTCTCAAGAGAACAAACCTTGCTTTGCCATTTGTTTCACAGGTTGATCTCATCCCTTGTGCTCGGTCCACTTGAAAGTATGGTATATTGATTCTTAACTAACTACTAGACATCATATCCAAGGTAAACCAAATATCCTTCCATCTTTGTCTTCCAAAATGCATAGTTTGTGTCATCAAACATAGGGATCTCCTTCTTGTTCACCATCCCAGATCTACCTCAAGATGTTGATATTTTCTCCAAGGAACTTGGCTCTAATACCAATTTTTGATGAAAAAGTAAACTGAGGGGGGGGGTTGAATCAGTTGTATCTTAACAAAACATCAAAACCATCATTAACATTCAGATCCAGATACATTCATTAAACCTTAATCTGTTACAAAAATTTAACATGAAAAGAAAATAACATAAACTAAAAATAATTTAACACCATGCACAAGAGAACACTAGATTTATGTGGAAATCCCAAGGAGGGAAAAACCACGATGAGGATTAGCTCACAATATAAGTAATTGTGAAACCGGTTACAAAGGCTCACTGCTAGAAGGGGCGCACTACCTTGAAAGGATCATAGCCAAGGCTCACAACCGAGGCTCACTATCAGAATAGAAAAAGAAAATAGAGAAGAAATATCACACAGAGAACATGATCTCAATGCAATAGAGATTCCACCACAATAACTCTAACACCTTTGCAATTTGTTTGAATGATTGTAGACACCTTCTGCTCACTTATGCACCTCAAATGTGCAAATTCAAATTAGGTCAGTGCCAAAACACTTCTATGGCAGATAGAAGTGAATGAATACCACATAAAAACTCAATTTGGACCTAAATCAATAACACTACTCAACCACACGCTACCACAAACAATATTTATCCTTCACATGTAGTGTAAACACCAAATCAGTCATTACCCATGCAAACACCATTAAACTTTGAAGTACACGCTTCCTCAAACCCAAAGATGAATTGCAAACCACACACCACACTTGAACATGATCTATAATATTCCTCAAACATCTTAAAATCCAACAAACTCATTTGCAACAACTTCCACCTAAAGAATGTACAAACCTAGTACACAGACAACTCTATCATACACTGTAACTTGAAAAATTATCTTCTGAAGCACCAAACCTCAAATCCTATTGAATGAGGTAAACTCCCAACACCTTCACCACACCTTCATAATTGAAAAACTTGAAGCATAACTACGAAGAAATGCAAATCAAAAACATTTCTCCCAAACACCTTTACAATGCACAGTCACCCACTAGTGAACACAACTTCTAATGTATGATTATCCAACATAACATCTCTTGAATATAATACCTCTGAAAACCCCTCACCAACATATTTGAATTTCATAAGCATATCTTCAATCTAGAAGAAATGCGGAGCAAAACCAAAACATCTCTCTATAACCTAGAACAACACTACAACACTTTATTTCCTATTTTTATCAAAAAAAATCATAAGCACTTGGAAACTAAGCACCAAAGACACATCCACATCATCTTCATCACTAATATTTCCATATATAGAAGCTTATCAAAGTAACACCAAAGGTTAACACCAGTAGCTTAACTAATGACAACATAATGCAAAAAATCAAAGCATAGACAACACCAATTGTTAATCTTCAACACCAATCTCCTTCAACACATACAGTTGACATCAATGACAACACAAGCTTGTTGACATCAATGATTGCACCAACCTTCACATACTTGCAACATGATGATGATAGAACTACATGTCTAGAGATGCATAGATATATGTAGATGGAAACAATTAAAGAAGTGGACAAAGAGGTGGATAGTGAAGAGACTATACCTAACAATTATGGTGACTCTATAGTTAATTTCCTTGAATAAGTATGATTTAGAAAGAGGGGTTATATCTATACAACATTGGATGATCCTTCCTATTTGGTTCTCACTAGAGGATAGAAAAATATTAATCAAAAAGGTACACCTGGCTCCCAAAGACCAAATTTTTCCTCCAAGAATGTTTCTTTTCCTTCTAGTTTTTTAAGGTCTTCAGATGTTTCCCATAAAATTCTATTTTGTTTAGCCTACTAAGAAAGGTGGTAATCCTTTTCACATTGTGTATTATTGTAAAAATTATAAGATTCAAATTTCTCCTACTTAGTATTTGAAGTTAAATCCGAATGAGCTAGACTGGCTAGTAAAATTTGTGAAATCAAAGTGTGTTGAAGTTAATCCAACTGATGAACAATTAGTTAATATTAGAGCCTCATCCTTTGGTTTATCTTACAATACCAAAGACCACACTTTTTTTCTACTTGATTTAAAACCTAATATTTTTTATGTGACTCTGTATATTAATGGTATAGGCTGAGTAATTGCATCATTGATCCAGAGCCTCTGATAATGTAATTCTTGGAATAGTAGCCAAAGATTTACTGTTTTCTTTAACTGAGACTTTTGGAAAACTTTATTCAGTGCATTCCAAGCAAGTCCCTTTAATTAGCCAAATAAAATGTGCTTGGGTATCCTTAGTAGCTTATCCATGGAAGAGGCTCAAGTTGACTATTTTGGTGGCAAACATCCCTATGAGTTATGGCATGTTGTTGAGTTGAAGTTTTTACAAAGACCTAAGAGGTGAAATCCAAATGGATTGATCGCATTCCCTTATTCCACTCGGCAATAAGAAAGTTTGTTTAGAGCCAAAGGAAAGGCTAAATTCATCATTTTGAATATTGATGGCCCTCGATCTCGTATTTTATATGCAAATGAAAAGTTTGGGAATTATATAATGTTTTTAGAGAATATAAGCAAAGAAATTTTCCTTGGTCCAAATATCACCTCTAAACTTTGGACCCTTGAGTTTTATGGTAGTTACTTTAGCTCAAGCTCTAGTGTTGGAGTCATATTGATATCACCTAATGGAGATAAGTTCCCCTCCTCATATAAAATAGAGTTCAAGAATACCAATAACACTACTAAATATGAAGCTTTGTTATTGGGAATGGCAATAGCTCAAGAAAAGGGGATTAAAAAGTTAAGGGAAACAGGTGATGCCAAACTTATTATCAAAAAGGTTAGGAAGAGTTTTATAGTGAAGAATAAAAGGCTAAAGCATTACATGAATAGAGTTTGGTATGAGATATACCATTTTGATGTATTTTCAATTGATGCAATGCCTAGAAGCCAAAATAGTAGAGTTGATTCATTGGCAACCTCTGCATCTTTTCTCCTTCCACATCCCAATTCCAAAGATGATTCTTATAGGATTGAAATGATCTATGGACCCAATTTCCCGAATAATTTTGAATTTTGGAATTTTTTTTAGAATGACAGAAAAATCCAAGGTTTCTTGGAGAATATAGAGGTGTTCATGGAAACTTTCTTTGAGGGGAGTATAGTTGAATGCAAGGAATTCTCACCTAATAGAGAGAGAAAATTGGAAGAAGGCCTAGTACAACTTAAAGGTAACAAAATTCCTAAGGGATTAGTTCACAAGAGCAATTATTTGACCTAGACAAGATAGATATATCAAAAAGAAGATGAATAAATCTGTCGACAATTCATGTGAATATGAGACTATCAATATTGGAAGTACATATGATCCAAAATTAGTCTGCATTGTGAAATTTTGTATGCCAGAAAAGAGGGATAAACTAATTAAATTACTAGTGAATTATAAATATGTTTTCGCTTAGTGTTATGATGATCTAAAAAAATTCATGGGTGGTCAATTACAACATCATATACCTCTCAAACCTAGATCTTCCCCTTTTAGACAAAAACAAAGGGATTACAATCCTAAGCTTACTGATGCAATATTTCATGAGATTGATAAGATACTCAAGGAAAGGATCATCTACCCTATTCATCATTCCACCTGGGTGGAAAATATAGTTCCAATCCGCAAGAAGAATTGAGAAATAAGGATGTGTAGATTTTATAAATCTAAATCAATCTTCTTTGAAAGAAAATTATCATTTACCAATGATGAACCCTGTGTTGCAGATAGTAGAAAGTATAGAAATGATTTCCATGCTTGATGGTTTTTCAGATTACAATCAAATTAATGTGGATGAAAAGGATCAACATACAATAACTTTCATAACCCCTTGGGACATTTTCTTATAATTGCATGTCTTTTGGTCTGAAAAATGCTAGAGCTACATTCCAGAGAGCCATGGACTTATCATTTGGTGATTTGAGGAATAATATCATAGTGATATACCTGGATGATCTACCCTTATTTTCTAAAAGGAGAGAAAATAATTTGAAGGACCTAGAAACAATCTTTTGGATATGTAGAGAGCATGGAATATCTCTCAATCCAAAAAAATATGGTTTGTGTTATTGAAGGAAAACTCTTGGGGCACATTGTCTTCAAAGATGGAATTAGGATTGACCTAGAAAGAGTTTGAGCCATCAACAGTTGATCCTTCCTTCAAATAGGAAATGTCTGAAATCTTTCTTTGAGTAGATAAACTTCTTGAGAAAATTTGTTCCAGATTTCTTAGAGATTACTAAACATATTGTGGAAATGATGAAGGAGAGACAAGGGTTCAAATGGAATGAATCTGAAAAAATGGCATTTGAAGATGTAAAGGTAGTTATTGATCATGCTCCAGTGCTAGTTCACCCTAACTTCAACAAATATTTCATCATTTGTTGTTATTCTTTAGAAAACACTATGTTTTCCATCATGTTGCAAGATAATGAGCAAATAATTGAAGCTCCCATTGCTTTTATGAGTGTTCCACTCAAAAAGAATGAATTGAACTACTCGCAGATTGGGAAACATGTGTTTGCTATAGTTAAAGTGGTTTAATAGTTTAGGTTTTACATTTTATATTCTCTCTGGTATATGTACTTGATCTTGTAGTCAAGAGTGTCCTCATCGAGTAGGCTATTGTTTGTAATAAAAGAGGATCCTGGGTAGCAAAAGTACAAGAGTATTATTTAGAGATCAAGACAACTAAACTGGTTCGGGGCATAGGTCTTTGCAAACTCATAGCTAAGAAGGAACCTAAAGCTAAAGAAGAATCTCCAATGGTTTTGTTTATGAGTTTATAAGACCCTTGGTTTTCTGATGTTGCATATTACCTTACTTAAGGAGATAGTCCCACACACGTATCCCCCAAAGAAAAGAGAGATATGAAATTGAATGCATCTAAATATATAATTTGGGATGATAATTTTATAAAAGAGCATTAAGTGGAACTTTCTTGAGGTGTGTAGATAAGGATCAACAACAAAATATTTTGGAAGCCTTCCATAATGAAGCATGTGGTGGTCATTTTTTATCCATTGTGACTACTTTCAAATTTCTCAAACAATGTTACTATTGGTTGAGTATGTTCAAGGATGCTTATCACTAGGTAGCCAAGTGTGAAAAATGTAAACAATTTGTTGGTAAACCTCAATTTGTTGCTCTTCCTTTGAAGCCAATAATAATTGAAGAACCTTTTCAACAGTGTGGATTAGATTTTTTGGGGCCAATCAACCCAACATAAAGCGTTGGTCACACTCATATCCTAACAACTAGAAACTACTTCACTAAGTGGGTTGAAGTCGTACTTGTGAGACATACTACTTTTGATGTTTGTAATTTTATTAAGGAAAACATTTTAGTACAGTTTGGAGTCCCATAAAATTTTGTAACAGACAACGCAACCAACTTTCATCTTTTGAGGTTTCTCTTTTTTGTTATGAACATGGGATCTCTTTGGCCCACTCATTTGATTATTACCCCTAGGGTAATGGCCAAGTTAGAGTCTAGCAATAAGAACTCAGTGTCAATCATGAAGAAACTTGTGGATGAGAATCAAAATAATTGGCATAAGTTGTATGAAGATTTATGGGTAGATAGAACTACACCTAAGAGAGCAATTGGGATGTATCTGTTTGAGTTGGTATATGGTATCGGTTTAGCCTCACCTTTTCCATTAGAATTATCAACCATGAGGTTGCAAATTGTTTTAGAGGACCAACAATTTTAATATTCCTTGGAGAAAAGAATCATGTACCTTAGTAAGTTAGAAGAACAAAGAGAAGATATGATGGATAGGATTACACTTCATCAGGCCCAGATAAAGAATATTTTTTATAGGAAATCCAGACCTAGGAGTTTCATGGAGGGTGATATGGTTTTTTTATGGGACAAGAGAAAAGAATCAAAAGGTGCTCATAGCAAGTTTGATTATTTGTGTAAAGGTCCTCTCAGAATCAATCAAGTGTATGGAAATAATGCATTGAAGTTGGCATATCTAGATGGCATAGTCTTGCAACTTCTATATAATGGGCAAGACTTGAAGTTGTACAAAATCTAAAGTAGGTATCCCCTATTCTTGTATATTAATAATTTTAGGTTTTTTGTATCTCATCTTTGGTGTTTTTACCATTTTTTGTATGTCCTTGATCCTTCTATAGTTCCTTTTGATTATTCCTTTTGACATTTTCACCCATTAGAGTTTGAACCAGAGATTTTAGATCCCTCTTGCATCCTTGATAGTCTTAGTCCCCAATCAGAGCCAGCCGTTTCCTTGAATTTGGTCTATAATACCCATCCCTTTCCAAAAGCCCATATTTCCCATTATTTTGCTAAGTTCGGGTCTTATAGGTCTTAAATGTTGTCTATATTGTTTATTACACTACTCGAGTTCCTAAAATTCCCTATATACTTATTCTTTTTTCCTAAAGTCAACTTTTTAAATAAGTTTAAGAACTATCGTCAGAACCTGACAAGGTTCTCACATTCGTGTTGGGTGCAAACAAGGTTCCTAAAACCTAGTTTATCTTTCCAAAGCTTAAGTTTTACTCCATGTGGTGGCCTTTGAATCCATTTTCAAAAATTCCTTTGGAGATAATCTAGGTTTTCAAAACCTTTCAATCTCTTGAAATAGTTCATCCTCAAAAGAAAAGGATCAATAGAAGAAGAAAAGCGGCCCAAACACTTGATTTTGAAACTAATGTTGGGAGCTGACAAGGTTCTCACAACTTTGTCTAGCTCCGACACCAAAATAAAAACCTCAAATTTTTGGATCAATAATGGAATTAAAGATGGCCTTTCAAACTTCAAAGGCACTATCACAAGTTATGACAACTTTTTTGAGCCCTGAGAAGGTTCTCACAACCATGTTGACGTTTGATACATTTCAAATTCCCCAATGTGAAGGTAAAAACAAAAGAATGAATATTATTGAAGTGGGTATTACCAAAGTTTCAAAAGCATTCTCGAACTCCAATAGGGTTTTAACAACCTTTCAAATTTCCTACTTCATCAGGCATGTTTGAATGGTGCCAAGTGAGCCACCTACCTTGTATTAAATACTATCAAAGACAAATGAGGTGAAATAAATGTTTATTGTATATGAAGGGAAAATGTAGTTGCATTCAATCATTCTCCACATTTACGAATAGAGGGGTTTTTCTAAGAGGACGAGAAAGTGGAATTGTGGTGAATGGTTAAACAAAAATAGAACAAAAATTTGTTCGTAAGAGCAAATTCCCAAAAGGAATTTTAACAAGTTTTTTCCTATAGCCCAACAATTGTTTCCATCACTCATATTAGGGGAATTCTCAAGCTTTTCAAGAACAAAAATTGGAATTTTTGGGTGGCACTCTATTGAAATATTTCAAGATTTGGGAATTGGAATTGGAAGCAAAGACCCAAGTGAAAATGAAGAATAAATACTTGACCTATGAGCATTTAGCTGGTTTAACCAGCACATTGCTCAAAATTGGTGATACTCAATTAAGGCACATAAATCTTGACTATTTTTGGGAAAGAGTGAATAGGAAAGATAGAGCTCCAATTACTTAGAGATTGGTTGAGAGTAGTATTCTTGAGGTAGTCACCTTCCACGTAGATGTGCAGTGCCCAAACCTTGTCCTTGAATATATCAACCATTATGACCCTCAAACCAGGTAAATAAGGACAAAAGACAATAATTTGTTAATCACCCTCAAAAAAGATACTATCAATGGTTGTTTCAAGCTACCTAAAAGAGAAGTTTTTGCAAACTTCAATTTCACATTGTCACATTTTTTTTCAATGAGAAGAATGGATACTACAAAAAAAGCATTACTAAGGAGTGGCTTGTAATCCCAAAGAAGAGGAAGTCTCAATTACCCAAAAAATTTGCATAGGTTACATTTCAAGATGAAATTTCAAATATCATTGTATTGTTGTATAGATTAAGAGATAATGTGAAAGCTCATGAATTTGAAGAATAGATGTTTTTCTTTGTGCAAATTGTTTGTGTTGGTCAACAATACTTAGATTGGGAAACCCTTATCAGTGACTAAGTTACATGTTTCTATAGTTGGATTTCATGTCAATAAATCCTTTTATATTTCTTTGTATCTCTTTTATACTTTAGCATGCACCAAACCATGCCCAGGACTTAACCATGTTAAAGAATTTGATGGCCAAATTCAAATCTACAATTATTACTCTGGCTTACTATTGGAGAATAGTTATCATAAATTCAAAAGAGTGAATGATGTATTCACCATGAGGCTAGCTAGGGAATTGCAAGGTTATTTAGCACAAAGGATTTCCCTTAAGGCCATCCATCTCATAAATAAGTATGGTATTTTTTATGCCTTGCATACATACCCCAAATTTTTGCTTGCCAAATTCGGGGGGCCCCCTTTGTTTTACTTTGTTTCATTTTTTTTCTTTTTTGTTCTCGTTTGTGCCTTTCCCCTTTTCCCTTCATTGTTGTTTTGGTCTTCATTTTGTATTTTTAGTCATTCTAGGTCTTGTCCCAAAGTTGTCTACAACCCTGGGACCTTGAGTTGTTTCCCTTTTGTCTTGTTTAGGTCTTAGGTTCTGAAACATAATTCAAACCTTATGCAATAGGGTCCTAGGCTATTTTCGGTTCTCATTATTTGCATGTTATCTTTATTTTGGTCCTAGGGGCTTTTGTTCCCTAGGACCGTTTTCGATTCCTTTGTCGAGATTGGGACTCTGAATCGGATTTAGACATTCTCCTAAAAGTTCAAGTCTAGTTTGGATTCCCAATCTCGATCCTTGTCCTTTCCTATTGGGATCAAGACTCTGGACTAGATTTAGACTTTCTTTTGAAAGTCCAAGTTTGGCTCGAATTCCAACCTCAGCTCATCTCTTCTTCGCTTTTTCGCTTCTTGTCTTCTCCATTTTTGGTCTTCCTTTTTTGTGTTGGATTTTCGTTTTCCTTTTTTTTGGTTTTAACATCCTGTCTTGGAATCAAAAAACAAAAATAAAAAACCTTGAAAATACAAAAAAATATAATATAAAAATACAAAATATTCTAAATTGAAAATGCCCCCAAAATTAGAAAATTCTAAAACACAAAAAAAAAAAAATAGCTTAAAAATACAAAAACAATTAGAAAATCATTAAAATACAAAAAAAAAAGCGAGTTTTGTTTAAAATGGATTTTGGGTAAGAGGCACTCAAAATTTTCATGCAAATTGTGATTTGTGATTTGTAGGTGTGAAACAGATTTTGCTACCTTTTCCAACATCCTCTCATACAAAGTGTGGAAGCATAGACTAGGGTGTGGGCTATTGTACAAAAGGCTTCAATGATATGTGATGACAGGTACCATTGTGTAGGATATTCACAAAATAGGTTTGTGAAAAAGCATTAAAAACTTTCAAGTAGATGCAATGGCAGATGTAAAATGAAATCCCGCAGCTATTATCAATATCCTCTCTATCCACGCGAATGTGGAGATATAAACAAGATGTTTAAAACTATTTATAGAATGCTTAAAAGCGATGTCATGTCATGCAATGACATTGTTTGTGGGATATACACAAAATTGATTTGATTTAAAAAGTGTCAGAAACCCCCAAGAAAATGAAATTGGCAGATGTGAAGTCAATCTCCCCGCCCTACGCCAGAACCCGCTCGACCTAAGGAATAGGACATGATGTGAGCCATTCGATAGAGTTGATCAAGGAGACACTATCCCATGCCATGCCATGATTGCAGTAAATGCATAAGATGGATATGTCGAGTTGACGTTTGAGACAATTGAAGTAAATGGAAGTGGAAGGGCTTGTGAGAGACACTAAATGATCAAGAGATTGTTTGGCCCATATAGTCATCATTCATAACAAAATCCTTGATCAATACAAAAATGAGCAATGGATTGGGATGGGAAATAAAAAACTATTGGAGTATTTCAAAGGATACAAAGCTATGAAGGCAAGACATGCATATGGTCTAACGGGTCATTGTGGAATCAGTGTATTGTTGCACAGATAGTTGTCGTTGCATCAAAAGATCAACCTATTAATGTCCAATACAACCGTCAAAGTTAATGAATCTATGGGAAGCGGTTAAGCCATGTCATGAAACCAAGCAATGCAATGCAATGCACGGCATAAGGAAACCAAGGGCACAGACCTTGCAACATGTACTTATATTTGAAGAATAAAAAATAGGATACATGGAAGCGAAGTGTTTGCACAGGCACTTCTTGAAAGAAAAGAGAGGGAAAGAAGGAATTGAGGGAAGAAAGGGTTAAACTTTTGAAAAAGTATGCAAAGAAAATGGAAAAGGCAAGTTATGCTCTTTGTCAATGATAGAGTGCTTATTGCTTATCTCAACTACCAATGGAGAAGTAACCCTATATAGCTATGCACTTGCTTTCTATCTTGTTACCTAGTGAAGATGTCAAAGTTAAAATGTATTGAGTTATGAAGTGTCTACATTTTGTTGTTGTTTATGTCATACTTGGACATTACAAGCCCATGATCCCACGTGACCCCTTTTATTTCTGCATCTGATAAAGAATTGGATTAATAAGATTATTGTGCAAATTTGGGAACACTTAGAATTTCATGAGTTTAAATGAAGATTGATTAAGTCAAGCATTTTAATTTATTGATCTCTATGAATTAATTAATTTTATTGATTGATTATGTATTTATTACAAAAATTATTATTTCTATGAATTGATGTATCTTTATAGGTACCAGGTTCGAGAAGTGAATAGGAGCGAATTATTAAATCCATCCAAGCCATGAATTTTTTTAATGTTATTTTACTTTTAATATTTTAAAATAACATCGATTTAATTTAGAGTTTCATTAAATGCATTTAATTGAAATAATATGAAATATTATTATTTTTAAGGGGTAAACGCTTTTGACTCGAGCTATGAACCGATAGGTCCTTTTTGTAGGGTTTGAACATTGATGGCAAGAACCACAACAACTTAACCATCATACCATGCCACTATTGACAAAAGGTGAAATAATATGAAATATTATTAATTAATTAATTTTATAAATTAATTAATGCAATTTGATGTTTACAGGTACCTTTTTGAGGAAAATTGATAAATGTACGATGGTCGTGATTTCTAAAGCTAATGAGCAAAAGGGAGAATATCAAACAGGTTTTGAATGCACAAGACAACTAAGAAGGGGTGAATCATTTGTACCTTAAAACTTCAAAAACCCTAACAAACATTTAGATCCACATTAATTCAATTAACCCTTAATCTGTTAGAATGCTTTATCATGAAAGCAAATAACATAAATAGAACCAAATCAACACCATGTGCACAATGAAACACTAGATTTACGTGGAAAACCCAAGAAAGGAAAAACCATGTTGAGGATTAGCTCACAATATAAAGTAATATCAACACTGATTACAAAGGGCTCACTGCCCAGAAGAAAGAAAGGCTCACTACCAGAATAGAAAAGAAGATAGAGAATAGTGTTAAAATGAGAAATCCATCTCAATGCAATAGAAAATTTCACCACAACATCACCAACACCTTTGCAATCTTACTCAAGATTGTAGACACCTTCTACTCACTACATCCAATAATCTAATACATGAAAGCTTGCATTGCACTACACAAATTCACACTTTACAACTCTGCAATTTGTATCACTCGCATCACACCCATCTATCTTATCATTCCTCAACAACTCAACACATATTTATACCATCTTCAGCCTTGAAAACATTCTCCAAGGTCAGCTACGCATCTCAACCGTGCAAACTCAAATTAGGTTAGCACCAAACCATTCCTACGATGGAAAGGAATGAAGGCAGACCACAACACACCTTAACTCATACCTAAATCTACTTATACACACCATGCTATGCTTCCATAAACATTGAAGAAACTCCTCAATTAGTGTAAACACCCAAGGTCAGTCAAACCCATGCAAACAACATTAAAAAATTAAGTACATGCTTCCTCAAATCCAAAGATGACTTGCGAACAACACACCACACTTAAACACAATCCAAAATATTCCACAAGCACCCTAAAATCCAACAAATTCCTTCGCAACAACTTTCACTTGAAGAATGTACACACCCAGTACACTCAAATAATTATGTCATACACTATAAATCAAGAAACTGACTTTTGAAACACCAAAGCTCAAACTAATTCAACTAAAGAAAGATACAAACACTATAAGCACCCTTCCAAATCCACAAGACTTGAAACCACTCTACGGAGAAATGCAGAGCAAAACCATTTCTCCCAGACACCTCTGCAATACACAGTTCACACATTGGTGAACACAACTTCCTCTGCACAGTGATCTAGCACACCAAATTCTAAATGCAACACCTTTGAACACCTCTAATCAACATATCAAAAGAGCACAAGTAGATCTTCAGCATAGAAGGAATTCACTAGCCAAACCAAAATGCTGCACGCAGCCACAGAACACCATTGCAACACTTTGTTTCTCTTTTTTATTCAGTTTTCTCCACAAAAGCATAGAAACCAAGCACCCGAGGAGAACATCTTCAACATCTTCAGTACTTCCTCATCACCACCAAGCTAACTGTAACATAGCAACTCAACTATACATCCATAGATAGAATCTTATCAAAGCAACACTAGAGGTTGACACGGGTAGCTTACTAATGACAACATAATGTAACTAATCAAAGCATCATTAGATACAACGTCAACTCAATACCAACTACTCACACTCTTGCAACAATCTCCTACTCATACAGTTGACACCAATGGCAACACGAAAGCTTGTTGACATCAATGACAACATCAACTGTACATACTTGCAACAGCTGGAAGTAAAAGTAGGCATGGCAGTGACGTCACTTCCAAAACAGGATGTTTCCTTATGCCATGCAAAAGGATAGACTCCAAGTAAAGTTGGAAGTTGCAACTACCAACTAAAGTTGACTTAGTCAAACAGAAACTAAAAATGGAATCTTCCTTACTGGAATAATTGCATGCATGCAAAGGCTTCACTTTTTGCATGTGTTGTTATGGAAAGAAAGATGATTTTGTTGAGCTATTAAATGTAAAATCAAGCTCATTTGAAGGGGTTATATAGTTGCAAGTTAGGAAGTTAGTGGGGAGTTTAGAAGTTAGATTTTAGTAAGTTAGGCAATAGACAATAGATTTTTTTGCATTCTTAGTTAGTTGAGTTGATTTGAAGATATTGGTTATTGTACACCGGTGAAGCTTGTTGGAGTTGTAAATATTGATTATTTGGTTAAACCCAATAGAATCAATCGGATTTAAACCTGCTTTAGACTACACTCTGGAATGGTATTTTTATTATTATCTATTTGATTTGAAGTTCTTCAAGAGAATAAAATGAGGTTTTTTCTTTTATTGAATTTAGGTTGCAATGAATGATTTGTGATATGTTATTGATTTTCGCATTGTGAATAAATGTAATTGTGTATTGGTTATAGGTTGATTTATTTTGTAGTTTATTTAGAAGTTTCTTGAAGAATAACAGGTCTAGTTAATTAGATGAATCAACATTCTTTTCTCTTGCATCCTTGATTTATCTTTTGATTTTATTTATTCTTCAGTTAGAATAGGTTTAGATTAGAGTTTGATCTCGCAACAACCAAGAAACACATAACTAGTAAGCCCCTCGAATATTACAACCATATTAACCGCACAACAAAACAACAATGTTGTGACCCAACACCCAAGACCTTAGAAGGTGATTGATTTCACGTTCATTTTCCTTTTCCATGAGAGGTAAGGTAATTGCATCTTTCTTGCATGTTGCATATGTCAATTTGGCCATCAACAATAGCCATTTTATTCAATTTCAAAGGTTCGCTTACATTAGAATTGGGGGTTATGATGGACTCCCCATAAATTTCCTAAGTATGTAGAGGATAGGCTCATTCTCGTAAGTCTATATGCAAATTGCAAAAGTGAATAAAAGATGTTCTTAGAGGAAAAAGGTTGGTATCTCATTTCCCATCGACCTTGGGTATTATCAATGCAAGTATCAATCAGATGCCCTCAACTTGGAGAGGTATATTGTGAAGTTTACCATTTCTACCTATGATATGACATTTCCATTTGATAGTAAAAACTTTGTAAAGAACAATTTGCATCTTGGTACCAATTTTTATCATGTTCCCCATATGGAAGATTATTGGGTTGATTGTTCAGATGAATATGAGGTTAGAAAAAGTTGGATGAGGATGACATTGAAGTAGGTTGTGACTTTCAAGTTAGGTTGGGATATTGAAGGTGTAGAAGATGATGAAATTGACTTGGTGGACCAAATCTATAGTAATCATATACATATATATCCTATGGTTTCAATCAATTAGAGCTTCAAAGAACCCAAGGACCTAGAAACCAAAACTACATAATCGATCAAAGAAGGATCAATATAATTTTTCTCATTCCTTAAGGAATTATTTTGTCTATGTGCATTTGAAAATTGAATGTGATGCTTAGTATTTATTTTTAAACCCATGAGCTTGGATGAATGCTCAAATATATACGTGGTATTTTGTTTTGTTACATTCATTTCCTTTTGGGGTGAAGTGGAATTTAAATCTATACAGTCATTTATCTATTGTTGGTATTTGAATCTTTGTATTGAAGTGTTGGTGGTAGTTATTTTCAAGTTGATGCTTTGAAGATTCATTTCTTAAATTATGATACAAATGTTAGCTTACCTTTACTACTTTCTAGTCAAAAGTATATCCACTTATAATTTTTGAAAATCAAAATATTATCATAAAAGGGAGTTGTACCTTAATCAAAATTCAAAGGGAAGTTAATTAATAGCTTACCCAACTATTCATTAATTATTTATCTTCAAATCTAGGCATAAATAGAGTCATTA
>VDFB02000003.1:747607990-747622547 GCA_007258455.2 Sequoia sempervirens | reverse complement strand
ACATTTGAACCCAATAACAACCTTTTATTTCTTGAAACAAACCAAAGAATAAAGGCCCAATGCTACTTGTTAATGAATGCAAAGAATCAGAAATAAGTTACCCAACTTCAAGCTCTTTCAAACTGTTGAGCTACCCAACATTCTTTATTCCATGTTAGCTCCAAGCAGCTAGGGTTTGTCCTAGCCCTATTCAATCTTCTTAGTTAAGCTTTACAATGCTCTTTTGTCAAACAAAACAATCATTTGGAGTCCGATAAAAAAAACATAATGAATGCATTTCAAAGTTTGAGATACCATTATACTGTCACTACCAAGTCAACCCACAATTGAGACCTGAAATGATGATGTGTCTATTACACATCATTTCCATGCTATTTAAAACATGTTTCTCATGTAAAAACATATTCCACATAGTCTCTTCCATACATGTGACTCAATAAAACACCGACAACCATTTATATGGTTAGATATGTATACAAACTGAAAATGATTGAAACTTTAAACCAAGGTTGGCTAAAATATGTGTGGCATAAGCAAGCCAACACAAATAAACATAGAGCCAATGTGATAACCAATTTTGACTGTCTAAGATAAGAAATATCAAAGTTAATACAAATAAAAGTTCAAATAATCTATATGTAATATGGTAAGCCCAAGTATAGGTCAAAATACACTGTGTGATATGCAATGTAAACCATGTCTCATGTGAAATGTGAAGAACCTGATTACTAACAATGCCAAATCAAAGCCATGTGTGACTTTACCTCCATTAGAGTGTCATGTGAAAGCTCAATGATAATTGAATATCATATGAAAAATGAGTAATCACCTAAAAACCAAAATGCGATAAACATCTGCAAATGAAGACAAACCCCTATCTGAATGAACTACACATGTATCCAAAAGAATTAGTCCAACCAAAGTAACAAAAACTGAATAATGCAAGAGTATCCAAACTGAACTGAGATCATTATAAATACAACTAAATAGCCCACTGAAGATATCATCAGGTGTAAACCAACCAACACATGTATAACCACAACCAACACAACAATGTAGACCATCTATGTATCATGTATTACCCAAGCCAATCAATATGTACCAAAATCTAAAATTTGAGACCATGTACATCAACTGTGTCAATATCAATATCACCAAAGCATGTTTTGACATCAAGGACAAACAATCACAATAAAAAAATGAAATCCAACATGTCTTTCCCAAATGTCACGCGTGTATCTGTGGTAAGTTTTACCAATAACATTTTCATTCCTTCCCTCTAGTGTGAAGAGGCATCAATTTTCAATGCCTTAACATTTCAAGAGTGGCACATGAAGAAGTGATGATTTTTAATGCTTCTTCACATGTGTAATATTTTCCTAAGATGTTAGAGCAATGTTTCTTACTGCATCGACATATCTTACCACAACCAACTCCCATTTTTCAAAGCAGGGTTTTTCACCGCTTTAACATGTACAATTTTTTCTAAACTCTAGGTGTAGGAGTGGTGAAAATCACCGTTCCTACAAAGATGATTGATTTTCCCTTCATGAATAGGCATTAGAAAACACTTCCTTTGCATGCCAAAATGCTATGTATCAAAAGAGATGTAATGGTGTCATTTTTCGCCGCTATTACATGAAGTCATCCTTCCAAAAGTTGTAAAAGTGCTAAAAAAGAGCGCTCATACATAAAATATTCCAAGCTCTCAAAATATGTTGGAGCATTGTTTTTCAGCACTTGTGCAAGAAATACAAAACCTTCAAGATGTAAGGGTGTTTATTTTTAGCACACTTGCACAAACAACAGTATCTTTACTAAACGCTTAGAATCATTCTGAATTTCATTCCTTTCACAATTACTTCATTTTCCACACTCCATAGCTCACGTCTACTCGTTCCAAAATTCTTTCCTAACTTCACACATTCCATTTGCTCTAATAATGCATGTTCTCTTAACAGATAATAAATTCATGTTTCATTGCAGTTACCTTCAACTCTCATCCGATATTCTCCAAAGGTGGTTTTCAGTGATCTTTTGCAATTTTAATGACAACAGAAGAATCTCCATTGTCTTCCAAAAAAGAGAAAATGAAGTACAAGTATCAAGGTGTCTATCCTCCCACTGTTGTGACGTCTAAGATCAATGAGATCAAGGACACAAAAAATTGGTCACCAGGACTTGGAAAACTTTGTAAAGAGGATAGAAAAGTCCCCATTGGAAGAAGACTTGCAAGCAATCGTTCATAGAAACCTACATCAAGTGGCTTCATTTTTAGTTGTTGCTCACTACCTGAAATTTGTTCTTCAAGTTGCCTCACATTATATCAAGGATGATAGGAGTGTCGGAGATTCTTCTGGGCATATTATGATGAGATTGGATCTAGAGTTCTTTGATATAGTTTTCACGGTTCTACACATGGAGAAGTATAGAACTATTTCCATTTAACAAGGACAAGAGGCTTATGAAAAATATCCGACCAAAGCCAAAGAATTGATCAATTCATAATGGTTGAAGACTCTGAGGCCCACCATCTCTAGATGGCCTAAAGATCTTCCACGAAGTGACTTCAAGGAAGATGTTTGAGACGTGATCACTCTTCTTAGCAGGGTGAAAGGATTACTCGTCTTATTTAATTTCCAAGATTGGATGTATGAGTACATCTAAATCATTAGGAGGAAGAAGGCACACATAGACTAGGGTACACATATTAGTGATGAGATTCATGAGAAACTAATAAATGTGCAAACAACCTTGAAGTTTTACATGACCTCCTACCTCTAATGTATGTTGCTAATGTCATGAGACAATTTCTAGGATTGACAATGAAAGGTAACAAAAGTGGTGTGCTAGTATAATATATGAGTTTGTTGGAATCAGGGAACACTAAGAGGGGGGGGTGAATCAGTGTTATGCAAAAATTAACTTTATTAATTTTATCTTTAAACCACTTGTAATATTCAACCAAGAGAAAGATACAAACACATAAACCAACCATCCACAACACCATAACACAAGGATTTTTACGTGGAAACCCTGTTAGGGGGGTGATCTCACAACAGTAGTTTACAATTTTTGGCCAAACTAGACACTGAAATAAAAAAATTTAACAAAATCTTCACTTTCAGGCACCTATAGCAACTAAATCGTGAGGAATTTGAAGATGATGCAAAATAGAGTTTCTTGAAATTTTTCCTATAGATTCTAAATATATTTATTCAAAATTTTTGGAATTAGATTGCACTTCTTTTTCCATCTCGCTTGAAAACTAGTTTTTTTCAAAAAACAACATTTTTAAAAAGTGACACTCACCATATAATGCATAACTTTTTTCCATGAAGGATAAAATTCTAATTCTTTAGAATTTAGATTTTTAACTCCAATATCTAGTGCTTCTACTTGGTTAGATAGTTTTTTATTGAATATTTTTTCTTTAATCAAGTTTCAAAGTCAAACCAATTACAATTCAGACATAGCGCAACCATATAATGCATAACTTTTTTTGCATGTATCAAATTTTTATTTTTTGTTAGATCAAGGACTTCAATATCTAGTGCACTCATATTTTTCAAATTTTTTGTTATAATCTACTATTTTTCCATATGTACAAAACAAAGAGCTTGATTTTTGGTGAAAAACCTACATTCACAAGAAATAAAAAATAAACATAACAATTAAATTAAATTTATTTAAAATTATAATTTTTGGGAAGCTTATAATAAGCACCACATACAAAAAATAAATTTTAAATGAATTCATTTGATCCCCCAAAAGGTAAATCAAAAGTGGTTTTTTATCAGTATTTTGATAGGTGTAAAGGAGACTTTGTTATAGGTATGGTTTAAAACTAGTCGGGTTCTATCCAAGGGGGTTTGATTTAAGGTTGTTTGATCAAATCCTCTTCAATTGGAATTCTTTAAATGGAACTTTTTAAGGCTTAAATCATTATATTTTCTAAAAATATGTGATTTCAACAAAAATTAAAATCTCCCAAACATTGTAAACTAGTTTTGTGGGATCACCCAGGGGAAAAACCATGGTGGAGGTCAATCCACAATTTGAGTACTCAAATATAGGTGTTATACAAATGGGGAATGCACATGCATTCATGCACACTGCCTAGAGCTCACTGCTCAGATATAAAAAGAAGACTCACTATCTTACAAAAGATTTGGATTAGATCCAGAGGTTTGAAATAAGAAGGTAGCATCTACAAATGCTATATTACAGTTCTGATAAAGCTCATCAGTCACATTCATGACCTACTTGTTTGATTCTGCTCTTCTGCTCTATCTGCTTTCATTCACATCACAAATCCTTAATGCACAAGTGAAACTATGCATAATTGCTCTACAACCCTTCTGATATTCGCAACATACATCAACACACTTCAAACATATATCAAAATGATATAATCGATCACTTATATATATCCACAACAAAATATTAATCAACCATATGTAAGCTTCAATAAAACATAAAATATTTTCCAACCATCAGCTCAAATCATAAATGATTTTCAATGTGCACCACCCAAAATTGGCCACAACATAGTGAGGACCCAAACAAAAATTCTTTAAACCCAAAAATACTCCAAACGATTTTGCCTCAAACATCCGTAACATGCCACAATCACTTAGTCGGCCTTCTAGCACTATTAAACAGAAAATCAAACAACCGAATCTCCTAACTCGTACACCAGTTGATGCGATGACACAAAACTCAAGAATAAGATATTCCAGATACCCAATGACCTTCCCTGAGATCCACAACCCAAATTGATGATCTAGTAATGCATATGGATCAACAAACTCAACTTCAGTTGGATACCCTATTCTTCACTCTATCTTTCATTATGGGCAAATACTGAAGTGTGGACTAGATCAATGACTTAGGTTGCCATCGATGACAACACTAGAAGCCATATGCCAACAAAATTTTACCTTCAAATCACTTTGAGAGGAATTATCAAGCATTTTAGTAGAGTCAATGGCACTTTCTTTACACCTTTTCTCTTCCTATTTGATCCAACTCTAGAGAAGAAAACAATATTGGACGAAGCATTCAAATTTTCCAGTAAGTTTGGATGTATTTTCTTGCAGTTTCCTACTTTTATACAGTTAAGAGTAGGGTGATACATTGGATGCCCATATATGTTTCCCAAATATCCCTCCAACAAGTGGGTATTAATGGAATTATGCAAACAGTTGATTACAGTCCACAAGGAATGCCAAGCAATTCACAAAACAAGCTTTAAGTTCTAAATTGCTATTGGAAGGTATTCTATTCATAGTGTGCAAAACTCAAAATTAGTAGCAATAGAGATGCAAATTATAACCATAAGATCATACAGGTATAGATTTGATTTTGACTACAAAAATTTAAATAGAAAACTCAAAAAGGATCACTACCATGTCTACCGTTTTGAGAACATATGGGAAAAGTGTAGAGATGAAGAGGATATCCAAAGAATGGATTTTTGTAGATTAACTATGGAGCAGATCAAAGACCTAGGCTTGGCTGATATTCCAAAGGATTTTGAAAATCCTAGTGATATTATATACTTTGCATATGAAGAAAAGGATATTTCTAGTATGTCTTTAACTCTAATTTAGTGGTCCAAGAAGGAGAGCATTTTCATTAGGGAAAGACTTTCTCCCATTCTACAAAACACAAATGAATGGTTATAGAGGCATGGTTTTTGATTGAAGTCCTTTAGAACATAGTCTAAGGGAGAGACATCAGAAGGTGAAGCTAGCCGCCAATAGGAACTCCAAACCAAACATAGAGTTGCTACTACCCCCTCTTCTTCATATAGAGGTCCTAAGATCAAATTCACTTGTGGAAAAAGTACAGTATAGACAACTAAAGAGGAGCAGGCTACTGAGGAAGAATAACCATTTGGAGAGGAACAAGAATTTGCATCTAAGGAGCAACCAAAAGAAGAAGAAGAAGAAGAAGGAAATGAGAGTGAAGAATTTGAATGGTTTGTAGAAGATGAACAGATAGACGATGATCAAGGAGAGGAGGAAGATAATGAGGAAGAAGAAAGGCATGATGAGGAAATGCGGTTATCTCCCCATGAGAATATCATTGACAATCTCCCTCATACATCATCATTTGTTTCTACCACGCCTCACACTCCTCCTTTTCCCACTTCACCTACACCACCTCTTCCTACTTCACCTCCACCTATAGCTAGTTTACATGCATTAAAGATAACCATTCCTTCATCAACACAGTCAATCCTTTCTACACCTTTTGTGGGATCCATCATGCAAAGTATTGATGTATCCTTAAGTTCCCTATCATCTATCCCAAGTCTATCCTTTCCATCATATGATATTTCTTCCCAAGTTGAGTTTGATTGGTTTATGAAGGAATCATTGCAAGATTTGTCTAGTTTGCAAATTCCTGGTGCAATCATGACAAACACAATGCCAATTGTTACCATAACACCTATTCCTACAGAGGTACCTACCACACAAAAATTAGTAATGAGTCAAGAAGGTAATACTTCATTTCTTCCTCCTTGGTTAGTCTCACAAGCATCTAAGTGTAAGAAACAAATGGTTTCTCTAGATGAGCTATATCTTGAAGAGATAGTACTTCCAAAAGCCAAAGGGAAGAAAAAGGAAAAGATTCATTCTAGACTACATGTGGAAAAATTAGGCCATAAATATATGGATATTGGAGTACCTCCACAAGATAAAGGTGGTGTAAGTATGGAAGATTATGTTGTGACTAGGGTTCAACTTGGGAAGGTCACTAATGCAAGCACCAAGGAAGATGCATAAGTGACTCTAAATGCATTGTCAAACAGACTTGATAAGATGGAACAAGTCAGGGATATGTATAAAGAGAAGGTTGAATGTTATGCATCAGTTTTGAGAAAAATTGCAGGTACCTTAGAGAATGTACAGCCAGTGGCTATGGTGAATGTTGAAGAACCAGTAGTGTAGAAAGTGGAAAAATACTACTCCAAAGTTAAAGTGTTATATGAGTTTGTTCATGAAATAATAAAGCAGGGCTCACAACTCATAATTATTACTGATTAAAAGACTACCCAAATATCCAAGATGAAGTTAGAATTGGACAAAGTAGAGGGAATACTTTCCATGGAGAAAAAAGAGATGGAACAAAGTCTCAAATTTTGGTTACAAAGGAAAGAGGCCAAATTGAGCGAGCTAGTGGAAGTTGGGGTTATTCTCAACAAAGAAAAGTATGTGGAAATTAAAGAGTCACTTAAGAACTGCATATAGGTTATCAAGACCCTCATTGAGGACATAAAACAAGTGCAAGAAGATGTCAAAGGACATTGTATTGTTATGGTGAATGGGATTGAAGAGTCATCAAGTAAACTCCTTGATGACAATCATACCTTCCTCTCAGTAAGTTAGATTGCCCAGATATTCAAAGAAGCTATCCAAAAGCAGGTGGAAGATGAAGCTTTTTCAAATACTTCAATGCATGCCTTGTGTGATGTACAACTTGCTCTGGACAACCTCAAAATGCATATGGAAAGGTGCAAAAATATTTTCTCTACTGCAAGAAATTCGATCACAAAAGTTCACACAATTATTGACTACACCATTGGACCAGATGAGGCAATCATATAGGAGATCAAGAAGAAATATGAAGATTTCCAAGTCAAGAGAAAGGAACCATAAAAATATTCTTACATCTCCAGAGTTAGATAGTTCTCATGCTTTTTTCTATGCTTTATGTAGATAAGTTTTGAATTTTTACATGTCATTTTGAAAAATGTAATTACATGTAAAAACATAGATGTTTTCCTACATTCATGGAAAAAAAATTTGAATAAGTCAATATTTATTTATGTTTTTTCCTAGATTATCTCTCCTCTCCCATCTATAAATATGAGAGGATTCCTTTGTATTATTTACCTTTTATCTTATGCAACGAAGTGTTGCCCAATTGTGAAGCAATATTGAAACTTTGAGTTCATTTTTGTGTTCGTCTATTTTTGATCAATAAAGAAGCTAAGTTGCACACAAAACTTTGTGTTGGGACAATTCTCTTGTTATTTGATTGAATTGACAGTGTTTAGTAATTGGGATTGAAGGGCGTTTGAGTAAATCTATGTAGACTTTCAGCTACACCCGTTGCTTGAAATTGAGAAATTGAAGATAATATTGGTGAATTATTTATAAGACTTTGTGCTTATAATTTTTCATGTTGTTCGTGGATCTAATTGTGAAGTATATTGAAGACTTTGTGCTTCTTTTACAACACTAGTTACTATTTTGAAGAATTCACTATCAAAAACTATGGAACGACGTTGTGCCTTTGTGAGCTTTCTTGTTTGTTACTTGTCTTTATCATATTGGTATTCCTAGACTTTGCTTTGACAAGTTAGAAGTATTGGGATTACTACTTAGTTTTAATTTGAATTTGTATTACATACAAAGATTAAAATCGTGAAACATTGTAAAACATATTCTCTGAAAAAAGAGAGAATCATGAATGTGACACACCCCCATATCATTATTGTAAATATTTGATTTTTTTCCTTAGTTTCAATAAGCAATAAGAAGGGTGCCTCCCCTTTTCGAGAGGAGAGATTCTATCTCACATAACTGTGGCTGAAATTAAGTTTTGTAATATGTTAAAAGGGATTACAAAATTTTCACTCAACAAATAGTTACCTTTTAAATGTTTACAAATCAGTAATGAATTTTTATGCCACCTTTTCCAATGTGTGGCAGTTTGACTTATTCCAAGGCATGGTCTCTCAGCCATATACGCAGTTGTTTGTATATTTTTATAACAACATTTACTTTCTTGTCCTATGTGATAATGTATTATGTTTTCCATCACATTATATCATACATTTGACATTTCAGTTATAACATTTCATATTCCATTGCATTATAATACGTGAGTAAAGTATTTCAATATATTAAAATTCACATTCATATATATATATCAATATATATTCATAATTATATGTATATATTCCTTAACCCAATCTATATATATGTATATATATTAATGTATACATATATATCATTATTTTAATATCTTACTATATATCAATATGTATATATAAAGTGTATATATATATATATATATATATCCATTTGAATACACATATGTATGGTGTATCTATGTATGGGTATATGTAGGTATTTCTACCTATGCATGCTCATACACACATACACTCATATATATGAGTTATCGTATATATATGCATATATATATTTAATATATGTCCACATCCATTTATTATATATATATATACACACAAAATATATCTCGTGCTCAATAAAAGGATTTTAACACTATGACTCAAATCAACTAAATAATCAAAGAGAATCAAAGACAATTACCCAAACATTCCTACCAACCCGAACAACTATCACCAAGGTTTAACACTTACCGACACATAGCTGAAATTGACTTGACAAGGCTTGTCTAACCTAGGGAGAGAGTGTGTGTGTTTACTCAATTAGGTACACTAGTGGTTTCCATACCAACTTCCTCTCCTGGATGATACTCTCTCGCTCCTCACTAGAGGGTCAAATCTTTCCTACATCCAACTTAGTGTATCATGAATGAAGTTAGTCGATAACATGAAAATCATATTAATCATATATCATTTGCATCATCAAAGCACTTAAAAAATAGTCACATCATAATGCATATTCATACATCTCATTCATTCATTGAAATTCATTAAAACATAATAATGGATTAGAACATATTTACTCATAAAAAGTAATAGTAATTGGTGAATACACAATGGGGTGTAACATATGAGTCCAAATGATATGTGTGAAGGTTGTGTAGTGTTGCACAACCTTCTCTATCTATCTAATTGGTGTTTAATGCATGCATGTGATATCATAAGGCTTTTAGTGTATTGTGTGGTATCGCGTGACCTTTGCATTGCCTAGCTCTCTTTGTGTGGTATAGTGAACCTTTTGCAATATATGATAATTTCATATAAGAAAATATTATGTTATATGTGGCACCTCTACTACCTACCAATAACATGTAATCTAATTAGTATCAACATTGTGGATATAAACCGAAGGAATTGTTGAGATTTCAAAGTATTTCAAAGAATTTTGGAGGGAGTCATCCAAGTGTTTGAAACTAGCCCAAATATGCCTTAGGAGGTTTGAACCTTGGTGAATGGTTTTTTAATCACATACCATCATCTTCGCCAACTCTACATTCAATCAATTAAAACTAAAACCCTTTAAGAATTACTTTAATTTTCAATATAACATTTCAAATTACACTCTAAATAATATTAAAAAACTATTTATATTTTCTTTTGAATAATCTTGAACTCAATTAACACTATAACCCTTTGACAATTACTTTATTTTTCAATATCACTATTTCAAATTACACACTAAATAATATTAAAAAACTATTTATATTTTCTTTTGAATAATATTGAATGAACCCTATTAGCATATGCTAGCATCCCATTGTGACGAATTGCCAAGTGCCAACGAAGGCATATTTGTTGGAACTCGGTGAATACACGCCTCACTGCTCACCCAGTCACTGCTCACGCTCGTCTCTCAATTACACTTTCTATGAAACGGCTTTCACTAAAGAAGCTTAAAAAACTGAACAATGTAAGGTGGAGATTCATTCCCCATAGCTTGAAGGTCCTTCGCGAGAGCTCGGACTGCATGTACGCTGACCCGTACAAGAGCGATTTGAGCCCTTCTAGAACATACATTGCGGCGCAGAGGATCGAAATTGTCAGAGTTATCATCACAGATATATTTAAGGAAACAACCGTTCCGCAAATCTCCAGGAAGTGGACGGGTTTCAACGGGAGGACGTGGGATTGGCAGTCCAGAAGGTGTCCCGTCTCATGTTTAGGGTTAAGACAAGCAAGATGAAGCTGCATTACCGTGTTTCTTGCTGCTCAAGTTTCCATGTTTTACTGGATATCCGCGCCACGTATCTCCGCAATCCGATTGGATCAGCACTCAGCTAATGAGTGGCACGCAGGGGACGCGTGGCTCACAACCTGCACCTCTGTTGCCGTAACAGACAGCTGTGCTGCACGAGCTTCGATCTGTTTAGGGTACAGCGCGGGCGGATCAGATTCTGGGCATGTTGGCTTATATTGGATTGGCCAGGCAGGCACCCACATTGCAAATGCAAATTCGAGTCCAAGTATTAGGGTTGAGGTTCGCAGGAGATGCCAAAGCAGGCGAGAAAGAGGAGAAGAGAAGCGGGGAAGGGGTCGAAGAAAGGGTGCATGAAAGGCAAGGGCGGGCCCGAGAATGCTCTCTGTACTTTCCGAGGTGTGCGGCAGCGTACGTGGGGAAAATGGGTGGCCGAAATTCGGGAGCCCAACCAGGGCGCCCGCCTCTGGCTCGGCACCTACGCCACAGCCGAAGAGGCCGCGCTTGCCTACGATGCGACCGCCCGCGCTCTCTATGGCTCCTGTGCCCGCCTCAATCTGCCCTACTCTGTAAGCTCTTCTTCCCCAGATCAATCTAACTATCATGGAGTCTCGCAGGCCGGTCCTTCTTCACCTTCCAAGGTCGAGGACGAGGGGTCGAAGTTTCAGGAAGAGGATTCAAAAGGCCGGGTCGTGGAGGGGCCAGAGCTGTGCGATTTGGAGGAGCCATTTGGGGAGCTTTTGGATTCTCCCTCTCAAGCCCTTACTGCAATTAGTCCCGTATGGGACGACCACCCTGTGGGCACTGTGGAGTTTTCGTCTTTTGAGGAATTGAAGGAGGATGAGCTTCATGCCTTTGACGATGCCTTTCATACGGACGAAAGTGCTCTGAAGAAGTGGTACTCAGAGGGCTACGATCCCTTCCTTCACTTATCTTGGGTTCCTCCGGTTTGATTCACAATTTATTGGTTTTATTGTGGATTGTTCTGGGTCTCATTTATATACATTGATTTTATTTGTTTTCGTTGCCTTTCGATTCGTTCTGTGATGAGGTCGTTTCTTTTTGGCAAATGTAAGTAGGATGCTGGAGATTCTCATCTCCATTCATACCCTCCCTCCGCCTTCTCAATCTCTATGCTAGCTCGTTTTTCTGCTTCTGTTCTTCTGACGTATATAGAATTATGCCTGTTTTACATTGGTTTTGTCATGCGGCCTCTTCCGTCCGGAGAGACACCTTTGGAAATGACTGTGAAAGCTTTGATTCAGTGATGTTTTTTATCATGGAATTTGAATTTTGGTGCCCGACTTTTCATATGGTTTTTTAAGTTTCAATTTAGCTGTGCAGTTCTTTGAGTTAAATTCATTGAATCGTGCTTCATAAATATTTGTTTCTGAATACCATGAATTATCTAAATGTAATGTTTGATTTTTATTAAGCAGAGTGAAATATATATGCTCTGAAACAGAACTAAAATCCTAACTACTGTATACAAAAGTAATTCTAGCTCACACAGAACTACAAGGCGCAACAATAAAATTAGAAGTTTAAATTCTCAGAGTAGATACCATTTGTTTACCACTCAACCACGACTTCGAATTGAAGTGAAAAACTCATCTGTGTTAATCTCTAACCCTCAAGTGAGTTGTTCAGCGAAAACTGAGCCATTCTATGACTTTGCTCGTCCAAACCACATGCTCTTATGGTTTTAAAAATTAAGCCCACATTTCTTGAATGCTCTACAAGTACTAGCTTTTTTCTTTATTATTATTCTTTTTTAAGTACTAGATGAAACTCTCAAAATGATCATTTACAATTTAAAAAGTTAGTTAAAAGGAGTTATTGTATGAAGCTCTAATTATGTAAAAAATGTCATTATATTTTTTTATTTTTTTCCATCGAGAAGAAAATCTCAAAATGGTCATTTACAATTATAAAATCATGTTTTTTTTCATCTATATGAAAATCTCAAAATGGTAAAAAGTGGTTTTATAAAACAACTGTAGGAACTTGTTAAATGCTTTGTTTTTTTCAATATTACAATTAAAAAATGATTAAAAAGAGTTATGGTATGAAACTAGTACAATATAAAACTATGTCATTATAAAACAGTTATAGGAACTAATGAATTTTTTTTTTCTTCAGTATTTAATGAAAATCTTAAAATGGTCATTTACAATTTAAAAAAGGTGGTTAAAAGAAGTTATGGTATGAAGTTAGTACTAAAAAAATGTCATATATTGGTCAGTTTTTATTTTGTACCAGATTCTTCTATTTTGCTTGAAGAACCGAACAATCAGAGGAACTTATGGGTACTTTATTTTTATTTTTTTCAGTATTAGATGAAAATCTCAAAATGGTCATTTACAATTAAAAGTGGTTAAAAAATTGATTTAAAAGGGTTATGGTATGAGCTAGTACTAAAAAATGTCATATATTGGTTGGTTTTATTTTTGTTACCGGGTTCTTCTATTTTGCCTAGAGAACCTGCTCCGGGAGCGTTTGGGTTTTGGTTCTTGCTGGGGCACGTCTGGGAGCGCCCTGGGAGCGCCTGGGCACCCCCGGGTTCCCTGTGGGTCCGTTCCCAGCGGACCCATAGGGAACCCGGGGGTGCCCAGGCACTCCCAGACACTTTTATATTCTAACTTCTGAATGTCAACTTGCAGAGGGGCAAACAAATTCAGTTCTCCTGCTGATTAATCAGATTGCAAACAGTGGGTTGCTAAGAAGTTTGATATGTTAACCAATCGATGAATTTGATCTAGATCCTCTTGATGATTGATGAATAATTGTAATGATCTTCATTTGAATCATGACTAGAGATGTATATGATATATGAGTATGACATATGTGTTGGAATTTTGAACTATCAATTGGCATTTATCTTTATAGTTTATCACTAGCATTGATCAATGATTTTAGATTTAATGATGATTGATGATTGATGAAGTATCACAATTCAACTTCCACTTTTATATTTATAGTTCTATTACACAAACATACTGTACCCAAGGGAGAGAAAAAAAATTCCATATACCAACATTGCCTGTCCGTACCCATGCTCGGTCCCATGCAAAACTGGCAACCTAGTTAAAATATTAAATAAATAATTTTAAAAAATAAGATGTAAAGATAATTGCATTTCTTTTGTATTAATGGTAAGGAGGAAGAGAAATATAGTTTGTTTTGATATGTAAAATTTAATTGAAATATAAGTATGTAAAATATTAAGATTAAACAAAAAAATTATTATAAAACTAAAGATTCTTTACCCAATATCAATATTTATAGGGACAAGGATCTTATCTAAAGTAGTCTTGTTTAGGTTGAATTTGATTTCATATCCACCTTGACTACTAACTATATTATGGATGGACTATTTTTCAACCCTTCTATATATAGACTATCTAGACTATATATAGTCTAGTTGCAAAGATCCAATTGTGAATTCATGTCTTTTCTATATAAAGTGGGGGAGAAGAAGAAAATTCTTACAGAAATCGTAATCATACAACGTAGTTCTCCATCGTTGGGTGCATTCAGATTAGAGTGGTCCCAACTCAAGGGAAGGAAGAAAAGTTATTTAACTCAAGGGGAGGAAGAAAGGTTCTTTACCTTAAACTAATCTTTGGGGCAATTTGAATTTATCACTTTTT